>OW284510.1:110064776-110714984 GCA_935413205.1 Polydrusus cervinus | reverse complement strand
AATTAAAACATTAATTCTATTTGAACTAACTGGTCTATCTTTTAGATAATTTTTAATTAATTCAAATTGTTTTCCTCTAAATCCAATATTTTCATTTCTTTCCAACAATAAATTGTGACTAACTGTATCGAATGCTTTTCCTAAATCCAGAAAAATACAAATAGAAGGTAAATTATTATCTAACGCATCATATATTTGTTCTGTTAAATTAGCAAGTAGCATTTTGTGTCGATTTATTTTTTTGAAACACAAATAAAAACAACGATATGAATACGGGAACTCACCTTGAGAACACATACACGACCTAGTACCATTCTTCACAATACAACTTCCCCCGTTCCCGCAATCGAAGTTCGTGCAGTGTTGACACCTGAAGCCCATGAAGCCGTCCTTGCACGTGCAGTGAGGTAGTCCCATGAAGAGGGCGCAAGTGCCGCCGTTCCTACAGAAATCAGTGCACAGAGGAAGGCGTTTCTCGCACTTCTTTCCGAACCACTGTGGCGAGCAGATGCATTTAAGAGGGGGTTTTCCTGTAATTAACCAATGAGAAATGAAATTACTGCCTTTGATTTGTGAAAAAAATATTTCAACATTAGTATTGAAAAAAAAATATCAACACTAGTGTTGAAATTACCATACTTAGGATTATGTTCCATTTAATATCTGGTTTAATAGTTTTTTAATAGGTTTTTCCTTTATTTGTAGTTTATCTTATTCATTTTTTCATATTTTATATATCATAGGAAGAACTAATTCTGAATTGACTTCTAGATTAACCAGAATCAAAAATTTTAAATTTATTCAAGGAAAGATGCAATAAACATAAATTTAAAAAATCCACCCAACAAGAAAGATTTCAATTCACAATAATTCTATAAATTATTTAATGTTAAAAAGTCAAATACACCTGAAGGGATTTGAACCTGTGACCTTGCGATCTGTAGGCTAGAGCTCTATTCTCTACGCTATCGGTACCTATAAAGATTTGTTATTTAATACATGAGACTCTTCAGTGCGATTTATTTTTTCTGGTAATGGATTTTCCGGTATATTAACATTTTTTATAATTTCAGATGGCGTATTTTCACACTCTAATTCTGAATCACTTGACAAATACATGATAAATAAGTTAAACACTTTACAATTACTGATTTATAAAAAAATTTCTTTTTAATAAATAGGGATGGTCTGTCAAATTGGCACCATATGTTTAAATCAAATAGTGTGCCTTGTATTTCAACCCTAGCGTTGAAATATTTTTTTTCAACACGCGTGTGTTATACGGCGCTTTCGAGCCAAATTAACCGTACTTTTTTCTCATTTTCATAGATGGTAGGAAAAATGTTTTTCTACTCCCACATGGAAATTTGCTGTTTCCTTTACACTTAAGTGGCGAGTAAAGTAGGCTTTTCCAGTTAACTGTGCATAGGTAATGAAACTGACCAATCACAGTAGTCAATTACAGAGAAGCCACTGTTGTTCTGACCAATCACAGTATATTATTTTTACTGAGGCTTCGCCTTCTTTTTAAACATTAAATTATATAATTTAAATGCATATGGTACAATTTGTTCAATATAATAAAATCTAGACGCATTTATAATAAATTTATCAATAATGCAACCTGCTGAATGTGAATAGAAAATTAATTTCAAGTAGCATCATTTATCAGTTGGTTTTCCGATAATTAACTAAACGCTTCAATAGTCCAGACATTAGAGCGTTGGACAATGGAACCAATGGTCGGGAGTTCGAGCCTGGCAACCTACAAACTTTTTTTTTACATTTTTTAGCATTTTGGTCGTAGAAAAAATATACTGTACAACTCGAGTGGATTGTCCATATTGCGCTCGGAAGTTTGAGCACTCCGCCTACGGCGTCGTGCTCAATTTACTTCTTCGTGCGATATGGACATCATATCCACTCTTGTTGTACAAACTTCTATTACGGTTTTAGTATTTAAATTCTTTAATTATTATAAATACGTTCTCTAATAAACACAGGCAAAACAACTTACATCCGTCACAACAATTTTAAACAATGGCAGCAGTTGATTGCCTTGCAAATGATGCTCTCTTAATTACCGAGGTTTCAAGTCCGGTTTTCTGTTGCTTTGTCTCATAAAGTTGTCGAAACAAAGATAACAATATATTCGGTCGCACGATTGGCAAATAAAAAAACTACGCCGTTAATAGGATGACGTTCATTCGTCCTCATCTTATGTTTTTAAATTTCCTGCTTTCGCGCAGTATTTTAAATATTTCTTAAAAAGGGTTGTGATACTCTAGGAAGATTGTTATTGTTTTTTATGACTTTGTATTGTTGCCTAACTATTAGTTTAAGTTGAGTGTCTGTAATTGGCTTTTTGCTGTTAATGCTTTTAAATAAATACATGTCCTGTAATAAAAGCGACGCCAAAGTAAGTTTATGAATAGAATCAATTGCCTATCTTGATTAATAGTACCTGATTCTTCAAGTGACGTCTGCGCAGTCGTATTCGCAGACGGGTCAATGATGCATATACCTCTGTTCTTACAGTACTGTGAACATCTGTAGTGCTGACATCTGTCGCCAGCATACAGCGGCGGACATGCGCAGTAGGGGCCCTTGCCCGGTTCGATCTGGAACGAAGAAAATAATAATGAATTTAAAAAAAGAAATACAAAAATCGGAAAAGTAGGAAGTTCGATAAGAACAAGTGGCACATTACGAACTCTTGAAAAACCTTTGATTAGACGACTTTCCTAAGGAACTAGTATTTACATAACAAGTGATGAAAGTGATACTTTTCAAACGAGGAGATATTTAGCACGAGTCGTCAGCCGAGTGCGGAAATTCTCCGAGTTTTAGAATAATCACTTTCACACGAGTAATGTACACTATTTTTCCTACGACCACAAAGAATAATTAAAAAAGCCTTTGATTTGTGAAAAAATATTTCAACACTAGGGTTGAAAAAAAATAATAATAACACTAGTGTTGAAATTAGCATACTTAAGATTATGTTCCACTTAATATCTGGTTTCATAGTTTGTCAATAGGCTTTTCCTTTATTTTTAATTTAACTTTCTCATATTTTATATATCATAGGAAGAACTAATTCTGCATTGACTTCTAGATTAACCAGAATGAAAAATTTTAAATTTCAAGGAAAGATGCATTAAACATAAATTTAAAAAATCCACCCAACAAGGAAGAGTTCAATTTCTATAAATTATTGAATGTTTTTATAAAAAAAAGTCAAATACTCCTGATAGGATTCGAACCTGTGACCTTGCGATCTGTAGGTGAGAGCTCTAGTCTCTACGCTATGGCTATCAATAAACATTTGTTGTTTAATACATCATGACATTTTCTTCAGCGCAATTTTTTTTCTGGTAATAGATTTTCCAGTATATTATTAACATTTTTTATAATTTCAGATGACATATTTTCAAACTCTAGTTCTGAATCGACAAATACATGATAAATAAGTTAAACACTTTAAAATTACTGCTTTCTAAAATTTGTTCTTTTTAATAAATAGGGGTGGTCTGTCAAATTGGCACCATATGTTTAAATAGTGTGCCTTGTATTTCAACTCTAGAGTTGAAATATTTTTTTCCTACGACCACCTATGAAAATGAGAAAAAAAACACGGTTAACTTGGCTCGAAAGCGCCGATTATCACACGCGTGTTGAAAGAAAATATTTCAACTCTAGAGTGGAAATACAAGGCACACTATTTCATTTAAACATTATGGTGGCCATTTGACAGACCACACCTATTTATTAAAAAGAATAAATTTTAGAAAGCAGTTTAGTAACTTATTTATCATGTATTTGTCGATTGATTTCGAATTAGAGTGTAAAAATACGTCATCTGAAATTATAAAAAAGTTAAGAATATACTAGAAAATCTATTACCCAGTCAAAACAAGCCCCGCTGAAGAAAATGTCATATGTTAAACATAAAATTTTTATGTGTTGCCATAGCGTAGAGACTAGAGCTATGGCCTACAGATCGAAAGGTCACAGGTTCAAATCCCATCAGGTGTATTTGACTTTTTTTTATAGAAACAATTTATAGAATAGGTATTTTCAATTGAAATCTTCCTTGTTGGATGAATTTTTTAAATTTATATTTAATGCATCTTTCCTTAATAATTAAATTTTAAAAATTCATCCAACAAGGAAGATTTCAATTCAAAATACCTAATTCTATAAATTGTTTAATGTTTTTATAAAAAAAAGTCAAATACTCCTGATGGGATTTAAACCTGTGACCTTTCGATTTGTAGGCCATAGCTCTAGTCTCTACGCTATGGCAACACATAAAAATTTTATGTTTAATATATGACATTTTCTTCAGCGGGGCTTGTTTTGACTGGTAATAGATTTTCTAGTATATTCTTAACTTTTTTATAATTTCAGATGGCGTATTTTCACACTCTAATTCGAAATCACTCGAAAAATACATGATAAATAAGTTAAACACTAACCTACTTTCTAAAATTTGTTCTTTTTAATAAATAGGGGTGGTCCGTCAAATTGGCATTATATGTTTAAATTAATAGTGTGCCTTCTAGAGTTGAAATATTATTTTCAACTCTAGAGTTAAAATATTTTTTTCACAAATCAAAGGTTTTTTTTAATAATTCTTTGTGGTCGTAGGAAAAATAGTATACATTACTCGTGTAAAAGTGATTATTCTAAAACTCGGAAAATTTCCGCACTCGGCTGACCTTGTGCTAAATATCTCCTCGTTTGAAAAGTATCACTTTCATCACTTGTTATGTAATATACTATTTTCAACACGCGTGTGATATTCGGCGCTTTCGACCCAAGTTAACCGTGCTTTTTTTTCTCATTTTCATAGGTAGGAAAAAAATGTTTTCAAAATCCAAAAACAGTATGTCCAAAGGCAGATTGTTATTGTTGAGAAATATATTTTTTTTATCAACTCAAAATAATACTTCCACAACTCTTACCTTGCAATGCCCAGTGGAACAATTCAAAGAGCAATGCGGCGTCGGCGCCGTTATAGCTCTACATGTCAAGTTGTCGTTGACGTAGCCGTCCGCACACAGACACCGCGCGCCCTTCGGCGTCAACAGACAGAACTCGTTGTTGTTGCAGAAGTCATTGCAGGAGTTGTTCATCTTCGGCCGTTTGTTCTCTTGGAGGATTAAGATGTCGGATATTCTAGAATAGGAAAATAATGTATTATAAAGCATAATAAATAAATACATTTTTATCAAATAGGTATATTATACAGGGTCCTGCACTTCACCTCCCGTCTTCTATATATCTTCTATTTATATCCTAGGGCGCATTTCAGGAAAATATTTTTGTTTATACAGGGTGTCTTAAAAAAGTGTGACGTCACAAGGATATATTTTCTTAGATTACATGCCATAAATCTTCTTACTTATTTGGATGTCTCTTATAGTTGTCTACATACCTCCAAAATTTTAATTAAATCGGTTCAGTATTATAGACGAAAAGAAATAAACATTAAGAAAAATCAGTTTTGCAGCACTGGTTTTAAAAATTAATAAAAAATAAAAATAATGCCTCGTTATTAAAATTATACAATGATACTTAATAAATAAGGTCGAACAGTCTTGTTAACCAAGTTTGATTAATACGAATTGTACAGGGTGTCCAAAGTTTAATGTCAAACTTGTCAAAGTTTAAATCAATTTATTTTTCTTATTTCAAATTGGAACCCCTGTTTATTATTTTGTCATTCGATGCAGAATTAAAAATCAAACATTTGTCCTAATTACAACCCTATCGCAATTTCTAACGCATCAAAAGTTATTTGCAAAAAACTCATTTTATTAACTATTTCAACAGTCATTATTATGAATAAATATCAAAGGTGGCTTTGAAAAACAACTTATTGGTATTAACGTTTACTAAAGTGACAAAAATAATTATTTTCGAATGCCTTGATATGAAAATCATATCTATTTGGAGCGTCCTTGGGCGTTCCTCAGGGTTCCAACTTGGGACCGCTTTTGTTTCTAATTTTCATTACATTATCGATGTTAAACATGAAATTTTTGCCGACGATTTGAAGCTATACATATCTATTGAGAACTTTGGGGACTGCCTTAGGTTACAGGAATCCGTTGACGCAATACAGCGTTGGTGCGTACAAAATAAATTGCTATTCAACTCCGGAAAGTGCTCGGTAATGTCACTAACCAAAAGACTCTCTCCAACACTTTACGAGTATTCTATTGACCAAAATCGCGGGTAGACAGTGTTCGTGACCTAGGTATTTTGTTGGATTCTAGGTTGTCCTTTAGCAATCATATAGAAAAAATGACATCGGAAGCTACTCGGATGTTGGGTTTTATTATAAGAAATTGTAAATCATTTAATAGTATCGACGCATTAAAGACCTTATACTTCTCATTGGTGAGAAGTAAGTTGGAGTATGGGTCATTGATATGGTCTCCAGTGTACGCTAAGTATAATCTCATGGTAGAACAAGTGCAAAGAAAGTTCTAAAATTCTTATCTTTTAAAGAAGACAATTTAAATTTAAATAATAAATTACTGTTACAAAGATTTAATTTTGAAAGTCTAAAGAAACGTAGAGACATGAAGGCAGTAATACTTTTGTTCAAAATCATTAACGGAATTACCACATGTCCGTCCTTGTTGGAACAATTGACTTTCCTAATTCCTAGAATCTCAACTAGGTCTAGCACTTGTTTTTATCTACCAGTAGCAAGAACAAATACCATGTTAATGTCACCCATGCATAAAATGTTCTCCGAGTATAATAAAATAGCTGATCACTGTGATCTGGATATGCCTTTTAAATTGTTTGTTCGAACCGCCTTGACTTATGTCTGATAATTAGGTTTCAATTTTAAAGTTTCAAACTTTAATGTTAATTATATTAATTGTAGATGATTATATTAGTTGTAGATGAATATGTTTTATGTAATTTATGCATGTGTCGGCCCTATAAATTACTCCTCTGTTGGGCCTTAACTAAAAAAATAAATCTACGAGCTCTGCTTGGTTGTATTCCATCACAAAAAATAATATCGCTTAAAAAATTAATATCAATCTAACAATATATGAAACTATTTAATAACTAAAGTCAAAATGAGCTTTTTTCACTTTAATAAACTTTAATACCAATAAATTGTTTTGCAAAGTCACCTTCGATATTTATTTATAATAATGACTGGTGAAATAGTTGATAAAATAAGTTTTCTGCAAATAACATTTAGAAAATGCGATAGGGTTGTAATTAGGACAAATGTTTGATTTTTAATTCTGCATCGAATGACATAATAATATACAGGGGTTCCGATTTGAAATAAGAAACATAAATTGCTTTAAAGTTTGCTAAGTTTGACACTAAACTTGGTTAATGAGACTGTTCGACCTTATTTATTAATTACCTTTGTATAATTTTAATAACGCGGCATTATTTTTATTTTTTATTTATTTTTAAAACCAGTGGTGCAAAACGGTTTTTTTAATTTTTATTTTTTTTCGCCTATAATACTAAACCATTAAAGTTTTAGGGTATGTAGGCAACTATAAGAGACATCCAAATAAGTAAAAATATAAATAGCATGTTATCTAAAAAAATAGATCCTTATGTCGTCACACTGTTTTGGAACATCCTGTATAAACAAAAATATTTTCCTAAAACTCGCCCTAGCATACAGGTAAAGTCTGCAAAATATCAAAATCCTAACTTAATAAATAAATGAGCTATAGAAGACGGGAGGTAGGGTGCAGGACCCTGTATACCTACAAAGTTAAAAATTAATTAATACATACCGAGTCAAACTATGAGCTAAATACACAATATCTCCCATTCCAAACTTGTTCAACCTGATGACATCGTGCTTGTGATACGTCGAAATAAATAGATTATCCTCGAACACCTCCAGCTTGTACGGCTTTATTTCGTTGTCAAAGTGCTTAATGACATGCCTATCTTTTCCATCAAATGCCATGCTTTCCACCGTCAGCATTTTCGGGTCGCACCAATAGAGTCGCTTGGTGGCGTAGTCGATGGCTATTCCCGACGGCCACAAGAGGTTGTTTACTAAGATTTTCCTATTGTACCTGAGAAAAATAAATCGGAGTTAAAAATATACAAAAATGGAACTTCCGATATTTATAATATAATAAATGTGTTTATCTTTCTCAATAAACTTTTTCTTTGATCCCCCGAAGACGTGCTAGTTAGGAGCAAATCTTAGTATTTTAAATTAGAAATATATAGGAATATTAAAATATTTGTTAATATTATATAAAAGTTAAATTGCAAAAAAAAAACGTTTAAGTATATGTATATAAATATAAACGCAGTTTTTTGAAGATATAGGTATAATATAATTTTGAAAAATATATTATTCATAACAATATTAATTAAAAGATTTCCAAAAAAATTTTTGTTATGTTTCCAATATCCATGCCTTTATTTCGACTTTCGACTTAAAATTCCGTCATTTAAATGAGTTGTAACTAATGTATAATATAATATTTCCATGTTTTACGTTCAAAATTTTTTTAATGTTTTTAAAAATTTGTAGTAAACTTCTTAATTTTTTAATCAAATATTTTATGTGAAAATTCCAATTTAATTTACTGTCAAAGATTATTCCAAAATATTTTACTTGATTAACTTTCAAAATTTGAATGTCATCATTTATTTTAAAACTATTCATATTTTATGGTATGTTATTTGGATTTAAAGTAAAAGAAAGATAATGAGTTTTATTAAAATTAATTGTGAATATATTTTTATCAAAACCCATTTTTTATAATTTTAAAATATTTTTTTATTTTGTTATTTAAGTTGTCCCAATTTGTAACTGTATAAAAAATTGCAGTATCAACTGCGAAACTATGAATTTCTCCATCACAATTTCCATTAAATAAATCATTAATAGATATTAAAAAATAATGGTCCTAAAATTGTTCCTTGAGGAACACCATATTTAATTACTTTAAGATAGCTTTTTCTTTATCTATTTGAACATAAGTTAGTCTATATTTTAGATAATTTTAGTTAGTTTTTAGTTTAGTTAATTCAAATTGTTTTCCTCTAAACTAATATTTTCAATTTTTTCCAACAATAAATGTATCGAATGCTTTTTCTAAATCCAAAAATATACAAATAGAAGGTTTTTTATTATCTAATGCATCATATATTTGTTCTGTTAAATAGCAAAAAGCATTTTGTGCCGATTTATTTTCTTGAAACCCAAATTGTTTATTAGAAATAAAATGTATTCTTTCTAAATAATTTTCAATTCTTACCTTTAAAATTTTTTCAAATACTTTTATACATTGTTTGTTATGATGTGAAATGCGGAAAAAATTTAACCTGTAAGTTTGTGTGCACACAGCCGCTACGAACCTATTTTTGAAAAAAATTAAATTAAAATTTCGGCCAGCAAACGCTAATATAGTTAGTGCAGTAAATCCAGAGCAATGCAAACCAATGAGGATCAAGCTACCCACTAGAGATATCATTCTCCTTATAAGCGCAAGAGGCCTACATAGAACGTTCCAGTTGGTTTCTGAATAAAACTTAAAAGATATCGGACAAAATTAATGAATGAAATAATTTATCTTGATTGTCGTTAACCCAAACTATATCACGTTGTTAAAAATTGAAAATACCATATTTCGGAGTTCTGGAGCTAATTCTGCTCTGACACGATGATCTATTTGACACTTACCCGTCCATGTCGGCTCGTTCGATTCTCGGCGTGGGCCCCCAATCGGCCCAGAACAGCAAGCCATCGGCGGGCGCCACGACAATATCTCTAGGCTGTTGCATGTTACCGCTCAACAAGGTGAAGTTGTAATTGCCGGTCAAATCTGCCGCGATAAGCCTGGACTCATCCGTGACGTAGATTCGTTTGGTTGCCCAATCAAGTGCTATACCTGTTATGAAAGAAGTAGTACTGTCATACAGTGACGTAGCCTAGGAGCTCGGGTCTAAAAGTCTAATTGCAACTTAATTTTTCGTCTCACGCTTGGACCCTTAATTTTTAAATAATGTATTCTTGGCTTAGATGACAAAGGTCTTGTAGGAAACGTTTAGTTTTTTAACTTTTCCTTCTAAATGCCCTGTTTATATAAAGATTAAGGATTCGGACGCATATCGTTTTAGTTATTCATTTATGATGCCATTTTATAAAAAAACGAGTAAAAAGAATATTATTTTATAATATTTTTCTATTATATACTTGTCTGGTTCAAACATTTTTTATGGAAGACGTGTGATAATTTATAATAAAAAAAATCGTGTGGGAAGAAACTAGAATGCTTTATTATGAATATACAAAACGACACTTAAGAAGGAGTATTTCAAAACCTAATCATTTGCACCAACAATTGCTCTTAGATCTACCCTCCTAAAATACATGATTTCTGAAAAAATCATCAATTTTGGCGTGGTGAGCGATATTTACTTTATTTTTAATAATGAAAAACCGAGCCCGAAAAATGCTGGTTACATACGTCCTGTGTTAAAATTTTAGATTGACACCAATATTCATAATTTTCACAAATATAAAAAAAAATTGATAAAGAGCCAGCTAGGAATATCAAAAAAAAAGTAAAAAAAACATTACAAAAACAAATTTAATCCAACCATACAGAGAAGGAGAGGTAGTAATTTAATTTTCGAAATTTGATAATAGTTAGGTGAACTTTGAACTTTGGGCGTGGCCCCGAAAATTTTTCGCGTGCGGCGCTTTTCTCCCTTCTTCACTAAGTACAATATCATGAAATACATGTAGTTCCGACTGTCCCTTTTTCCAGGAAAAAATGTCCTACTTACGCCCATTCAGCCCCCCCCCCCCCCCCAGCATTGTCATGCACACTTAACCGAGACAAAAGAGCAAGGAAACACAAAAAATTGGGTGAAAAAAAGGCGGCGACAATAATCTATATTTGAGATAACGGCTTTGGCGCCCAACGTATTCCTTCCGATGAATCAGGATCAATTTTGTTATAATCAATTTATAGGTTTTGAGAATATGTTTGTTTTTAACTTATTATTCCCTCCGTCTAATATTTGCTCGGTCTAATATCAGACTCGTTGCTTGATCAGTCGATTGCCGAGTTATCTAAGGTATGCCTTTGAATTTCAATATTTAAAGAACGACGGATCAGTGCAAAAATGTGGCAATTGTTTTTGGAGACGAACTAATGTTTGTCTCCGTTTAGATTTCGTACACAAGATATTGTATTATTTTATGCAATAACAGACGGCGCGCTCCGAAGTCACGTCGATTCTTACGTAGCGAATGAATCATAGGGCGCCTATCTATTCGGCTTTCTTTAAATGTTGAAATTCAAAGGGTATGCAAAGTAATTTGCAGAAAACAGTCTTTGTCGTTCAATTTACAGCAAAACAATAGTCTATTTCAGAAAGGTGTAGAGTAATAAAATAGGAAATTCCGCCCCGTTCGGCTCAATTTCAGCGTCGGCCATAGGAGCCGGTAAATTTTGTGCATTCAATTATTGGCCGGCCTAAATTATTTATGATAACTAACCAAAAACTTTAGAGAATTGTGTTAACGGATATTAAGATAAAATAGTATTTTTTGTAATATTAAAATTTCAAGTAATTGCGTAATTCAATTCGGGAGATTACCACGAGGACATGAATTCGAATGTTTTTGAGGACTATTTTGGTGAAATGATAAAATATCTTCCAGCTGATTCAGTAGTAGTTATGGATAACGCAAGCTATATTTTACGACGCACAGAAAAGACTCCAACTTCATCTTGGAAGAAAACAAGAAATTATCGACTGGTTAACCACCAAAAGTATTGAATTTGAAGATAATTTCATAAAGAAGGAACTATTAGCTATAGCAAATTTACACAAACATCGTTTTATGAAATATGCCGTGAAAGATATAGCTGAAAAACATAGTGTAACTGTGCTGCGCACACCGCAATTTCATTGGGAACTAAATCCTATAGAACTTATATGGGCGCAAGTGAAAGGATTTGTAGCAAGACACAACACGACATTCAAAATGAAAGACGTTAAGCTTCTGTTCGATCAAGCTATTAAGGAAGTGACACCAGAGAACTGGCGAAAAGCAGTCCATCATGTCATTAAAGAAGAGAAGAAAATGTGGGATCTTGACCACCTGATTGATCGGACCGTCGACCCGTTAAGAGGAGATGACAGTTCCTCAGATGACGAAGAATATTATGGTTTTTTATAATTTAATTTTTGTATAATGTATTTTTTGTATTTTGTAATTTTATTATAATGTTTAATAAAAAATCAGTGTACCTAATACTATGTACATAATGCACGCCTTTGTCACACCATTTTCAGTGTTTGTGAATGGATAACAATAGGCAAAACCCATAAATTGACCCAAACCCGGGTGGTACTACCTGCACTTGAGGAAAATAAAGAATTTTGCAATGAAATGAATACCAAATAATGAAAGTGGCTTAAATATTCGTTGGGTTAGTCTGTAGTCTCTTTGCATGCCTAATGAGCTTCTATTACTCTACACCTTTCTGAAAGAGACTATAAGACAATATCATTTCGTACCTCTGGGGTCTCTCAAATTTGACAAAATAGTTCTGGTTACGTCAGCGTCTCGGTTCGTTCTCCTATTGTCATCAACTTGAATAACCATGGCTTGAACCCTCTTGTTGTGGTGATCGGTCCAGAATGCGTCCGCTTGTTTTTTGCCGTATAAAATGTCAACCGCATCAACCTTAAGGAACAGATTGAGCAAATATAAATAGCTGACATTAAAATGCCATCAGATTTTGTTCTCATTGACAAAAAATTCGTTTAGAGATTTAATTTCTCGATTCGAGTAAAACCTAATTACTAGTGCCTGTTTGAAGGTTGGAGACAATGGCGGGTCTTGAACGGCAGTAGAGTTTTGGACTTGTATTGTCTTTATTTGTTTTGAATCACAACGTTTCAACTGGTAAGTATCTCCAGTCAGGTGAACCCTCAGTCCAAAACTCTACTGCCGTTCACAAAATTACTAGTTTCGGCACTTTGACGGATCCATCAGGAGATCTAGCGGATAGTGGTGATCTCCATGTCAGCGGCCAGAAGTTTAACTAAATAATTCGAGTTAGTTTTCTTTGTCAAAGAGTTGGAAAAACGTCAAAAAATCAGTTACCATTTTGTCAAAGTGCCAAAATAAAAGGGTCAATAATTCTGTCTCACTCACTCCTTTTAAATTGATAAGGCTATGTGTAAAACGAATGAAATATATTTTTTAATTTTTATTGGTAAATAATCATTTAAATAAAAACATAAATATTTGAAATTTATTTGTCTTATGGACTTATTTATTTTAGGTTTTATGGTTATTTCATTTTTATGACGTGTATTATGATTATGGTTTTTAAATTGTATAAGATTTTAACTAATGCATAATATAATATTTCCAAATGTTTTACGTTCAAAATTTTTTTAATGATTCTAAAAATTGGTAGGAAACTTCTTAATTTTTTAATAAAATATTCTATGTGAAAATTCCAATTTAATTTAATGTCAAAGATTATTCCTAAATAGTTTACTTGATTAACTTTCAAAATTTAAATGTGATCATTTATTTTAATATTATTCATATTTTGTGGTATGTTATTTGGATTTAAAGTAAATAGAAGATAATTAGTTTTATGAAAATTAATTGTTAATAAATGTTTAGCAAACCAATTTTTTATTATATTAAAATCTTTTTTAATTTTGTTATTTAAGTTGTCTCAATTTGTATCTGTAAAAAAAATTGCAGTATCACCTGCGAACTATGAATTTCTCCATCACAATTTACAATAAACAAATCATTAATATAGATATTAAAAAATAATTGCCCTAAAAATGTTCCTTGAGGAACACTATATTTAATTACTATATACAGGGTGTCCCATAACTTATGGGCCGTAGAGTAACTGGAGATACTAGACATTAAATTAAGCCGATTAAGTCATATACGTTTTTTTTTTTGATAATTAAAATATTAATTTAATTATGTACTATGTTTTTTTATGCTTTGGGATGTTTAAAGGGAAATATCTCGAAAACCGTTAAAGATATTAAGATTAATCAAGTACACCTTTTTGATCTAGAAAATGCCCTTCTTTAAGAAACTATAATAGGATAACATCTAATATCACAGGTAAGAAAAAAATCATAGATTTATGAAGCCCAGTGTATGCAACTAGCGCCCTCTAGTTTGAAACTTAAAAATTTCTACAAATTCTTATTTCTTGCTCATAAAAACATAATATTGCCAACTTTCAATTCGATTCATTAAACCGTTTTAAAATTATCGCTTATTTTCGAGAATAAACTTTTACTTTCAACACCCTGTATCTCTAGAACGAGTAACAATCCGAAAAAACTTATATAACATAAATAAATAAAATTTGATGTCTAGTATCTCCAGTTACTCTACGGCCCATAAGTTATGGGACACCCTGTAGAGTTAGTATTATATTATAACTAGTTACCACCCTGTATATTGCAAAATAAACTTTTGTCAGAAATGTGAGTAGTTTTGAACGATCAGTTGAAAAATATATACCTTATATCCTGGGGCGATAGCCAATGTCTTCTTCATCTTATTCACATCGCCCATCTTATACGGCGAGATAAGACGAAGCTCAGCTTCCGCCGCCAAGACCAATTCTGCAAAATCGCCTTCTGCTTGACACCTACCGCCTCCGGTCAGTCTATAACCTTCCACACATTTGCAGTGAGTTTGGTTTTGCCTCGCCTATTAAAAAGTAAAATTCTTAACAAACGTTGGTTCTTGTTATTAGCAACAACAGTTATCAAATTTTTAGGAATTTATATTCAAACATACAATTTCTTTTTAATGAACATACAGAAAAATTAGCTTCAGCCCTACGAGTACTTTCTCATGAAGTAATAATGCAGCACCCAGTATAGTAAATTGCACATACGTTTTTAATGCTTTGATATTTCTCTTGTCAAACGTGTTGGCCAAAATGTGAATAATGTATTTAATAATTTAAATAAAATTGCAACTAAACAACCCGTAGGCAATAATTAGCACCCAAAGTATATAAAGACGGACCTGCCCTTTATTTATACTAACCTATGAACCTATGAAACGTAATTTTTGTCGTTTTCTTCTTAACCACAGCATTTCTGCTGGCACAACTTCGCACGGTACAAGAAATAATTAATATCTATCACACAGTAGCAATAGTTTTATAAAAAAATAGAAAAACTTCTCATAAAATCTAAAATCACCTCGATTATAGGCGAGTTCAGTTAATCATCGACGAGGTCTCCGATCCCTCGGATTGTCAAAATGTCGTTCGTTTAATCGTTTCAGAGCTGACGGCTGACATTTATCTGCGTTCGTTTAAATCGGGGCAGATGATTCGGAGCGTCATCTTTTTCATCGAAGGCTTTTGACCGAGGATAAAAGCAACGTCAGCTGATTGACAAATATTACTTAAGAAAGTTGGGTGTTGGGTTAATAATTTCATTTAATTCAATTCATCATCAAATTATGGCCGATGTTAACAATTGGAATTAAACATTAACAAATTTGTATCCATTTTTATCATTAAAGGCTAAAAGTGAGGTTTTTTTTTTCGGCAAGGGCCTGTCGACATATTAAGCACCGGTTCCCGCAGATCACCGAAGTTAAGGTGTGTCGAGCGCGGTTAGTATTTGGGCGGGTGACCGCTTGGGAACACGGCGTGCTCTTGCCTCAGGGAAGAGTGTAAAATGAATCGACACCTAGTCATCCTATTCACGCCGGACAAGCCGGATGAGATCGGATATCTCGTAGGATGAAGGTGCCGTTTCACAGTCCCCAGTCGGTAGACCACATTTGTGGTCGATGACCGGTTCAAGATGGCCTCCGTAGTCGGCGAACCGTAAAAAAAAAAAAAAGTGAGGTTATCCTGTTTGTCAAATGAATATTAACAGTTCCGTAATTACCGACAACCTTGGAGTAATCTGCTGATCAGCTGTTTTAAATCTGTGTTCTCTTTCATCTCATTCGCGAGGGATAACCGAACTCGCCTTATGATAGATCAAACAGCTGATTACAAGAATGACATAAGTGTCGTACCAATATGGCGCAGGTAGGGTCACTTTTAGTCACGTGATGTCGCCTCCTTGTTTATTCTGTCTCGATGAGTGAAATACACTATACTAACCTCTATACAAATCTGTGAACAAGTATTCCATTTACAAGCGGCGTTCTCGCAGTCTGTTTCATCGCTATTGTCGCCGCAGTCATTGTTGCCATCGCATTTTTCATTCTTCGCCACGCACCGGTTGTTCTTGCAAGTGAATTGATCAAACGGACACAATCCATGCCTTGAAAATAATTTATCTTGAAGAAATCAATAGAGAAGCATTGTAAAAATATTCTAACACAATCGTGGCATTTTACTTTACAGAAAAAGTAGGGATATTACTGGGTTATTCTTTTTTAGCTTTAAATGGCACTAAGTATTACAATTTATTGCTAGGATCCCCGAATAAATATTTAAATAAATATAATATAATAATTTTAAAAAAATCTGGTTTAAAAATATATTGTAACATGTCAACGGTATTGCTTAGGACCGAAAAAAATAAACTGTTAAAATCACATTGAAACTGCACGGCATAAAAGTAATAGAATTTTCTTACGGAATATATTTCTTTATAATTTAATATTACAGTCTATTTCACAAAGGTGTAGAGTAATAAAAGCTTATTAGGTATGCGAAGGGACTACAGAGTGACCCAACGAATATTTAAGCCATTTTCATAATTTGGCATTGATTTCATTGCAATTTCTTTCTTTTCATTAAATGCAGGTAGTACCACCCGGGTCACAGACACTGAAAATGGTCCGACAAAGGCGTGCATTATGTACAAAGTATTAGGTACAGTGATTTTTAATTAAACATTAAAATAAAAATACAAAAAATACATTATACAAAAATTAAATTATAAAAAATCATAATATTCTTCGTCATCTAAGGAACTGTCATCTCCTCTTGATGTTATAATTAACGGGTCGACGGTCCGATCAATCAGGTGGTCAAGATCCCACATTTTCTCCTCTTCTTTAATGACATGATGGACTGCTTTTCGCCAGTTCTCTGGTGTCACTTCCTTAATGGCTTGATCAAACAGTAGCTTAACGTCTTTCATTTTGAATGTCATGTTGCGTCTTACTACAAATCCTTTCACTTGCGCCCATATAAGTTCTAGAGGATTTAGTTCGCAATGATATGGCGGTGTGCGCAGCACAGTTAAACTATGTTTTTCAGCTATATCTTCCACGGCATATTTCATAAAACGATGTTTGTGTAAATTTGCTATGGGTAATAGTTCCTTCTTTATCAAATTATCTTCTTTTTTTTCTTTGGTTAGTTATGATAAATAATGTAATGCACAAAATTTACCTGCGCCTACGGCCGACACCGAAATTGAGCCGAACTGGACGAAATTTCCCATTTTATTACTCCACACCTTTCTGAAATAGACTATAATTCATTTCTTCCTAATTTTTTTGTGAAGCGTTTTTGAAATTTTACCCACAATTTATGATTCATAAGGAATTTCCGTATACCCTGTATACAGCGTGTCTACGTAAGGTGGCGGCATATGGGAAACTTTTTTATTATTAACTTTACGAAAAAAAGTTATTCTTCATAAAAAGTTCTGCATGGTCCAAAACCTAAAATTCCACCATCAGATGTTAAATTTTTTCAGTCGAATACGAGGTTTGTCAAAAAATATGAGTTTTGCCCAAGAGTAAAGTACCTTTATTTTTGACAATATCGAAAACTGTAATTAATAAAAGTTGTTCGGTATGAAAAACTATGTTCTAATATGTAATTATACTGAGATATATTTTTTTTATTTTTACAAATTTATCGGTACTTAATTTGAGACAAAATTTGTAAAAATAAAAAAATATTTTTTATTGTAATTGCATATTAGAACATAGTTTTTCATACCGAACAACTTTTCATAATTACAGTTTTCGATATTGTCAAAAATAAAGTTACTTTACTCTTGGGCAAAATTCATATTTTTTGACAAACCTCGTATACGACTAAAAAAATTTAACATCTGATGGTGGCATTGTAGGTTTTGGACCATGCAGAACTTTTTATGACGAATAACTTTTTTTCGTAAAGTTAATAATAAAAAAATTTCCCATATGTAGCCAACTTAACACTGCATAAGATGATGATGATGACATGTAGCAGTGAGCTTATACCCTAATTAGAAGAATGTCTTCATGGAACCGAACAAAACTCTACCTTTTACAAATATGCTTGTCCTCGTCGCTGTTGTCCCCGCACTGGTCGTGTCCGTTGCACAGCGCGCCAAGCGGCACGCACCGATTGTTCTTGCACCGGAATCGGCCGGTCGGGCACGCATACGAGAAGCAGCCCGTCTCATCCGAGCCGTCTTCGCAGTCGTTCTGGCCGTCGCAACGCCATTCCTCGTTCACGCAGAAGCCGTTGTGGCAGCGGAAACCGTTCTGCGGACAAGTTTCGGTGCAGTTGGCCTCGTCCGAGCCGTCGGAACAGTCCACCTCGCCATCGCATCTAAAATTTAAAAAAATTGCTTGTAAAGGGTTCAAAATATACCGTTGATTTTTTGGCTGCAGTAAATCCTTAATGATGTCTTAGGCCATAAAAGCTCATAAGTGTCCATCCCTTTCAGACAGGGCTGGCCCTTACCTGCGACATGAATTATAAAGTACCAATTTTTAAGATTATTATTTACCAATTCATTTTGGGAAAAAATGGTTAAAATTACCTATAACTTACCCTAAAACGGGGCTACTTCGACAGCGGGGGTAATTTCGACACGTATATTATATTGATGTTGTTTTAGGCTTTCTGTTGTTTTTTAGGTTCAATATTTTGCTATTGTTTTTATTTTTTTTATTAAAATTACTTTGTTTTATTTATTATTATCATTATTACTAATATTTTTTTATTTTTAGTTTTCTTAGTTTTTTTTTATTTGCCTAATTTAGTGCTCTAAAACCATTGCTCAATGCTTCTCGTTAATAATTTATAATGTTTTTCACTTTTTTTAGTGTCGAAGTTGCCTCAAAAAAATCTAACTTCGATAACATGTAGGATTAAACATGGTGTGAAAAAGAAAAAAAAGGTAGAAGGGGGAGGGTGGACAAAAAAATGTTTTGGTTATAAAGAGCCAAGGCTTCAATTGTTACGATAACACATAATTTAAGGTCCTAAAGAAAATGTTTTTTTTCCTATAGAACGAAATATAGCTAAAACCTGTCGAAGTAACCCAGTTTTACGGTAAGCACTTAATATTAATAAAACAAAATCCACCCCTGCGCCCATTCATTGTAGTTTAAAGATGTTGGGATCAACACAATGGGGTTCAATCAGGTAGTTAATTTATGGCAGTAAAAGCCAACGGTATATTTTGAACATTACTTTACAGGATTATTCACGAGAACTTTTATAAATATATTTTTTGAGGTTAAATTTCGACGTGCTCTCATTATCTAAAATATTGGCCGTTACACCGGAAGGAGCTGTCAATTTTGTTATTTAAATTGAATTTTTCAGAAAATTCCACCAGTATCCGTAAAGTACTGTTTTACGAAAATCGATCGGAAATATTGACATTTTTGATAATATTTTTGAAAGAAAAAGTCAATATTTCCTGCACTTAGTCGTTGCTAGGCAACGGAAAATAACTGTTAAGAAGTATTTATTATTGTACTTTGTACTGAAAGGAATAGTAGTTTGTACAACAAGAGTGGATATGATGTCCATTTTGCACGAGGAAGCAAATTGAGCACGACGCCGTAGGCGGAGTGCTCAAACTTCCGAGGGTAATATGGACAATCCACTCGAAATTAACAGTATATTTTTTCTACGACCAAAATGCTAAAAAATGTAAAAAAAAGTTTTCAGGTTGCCGGGCTCGAACTCACGACCATTGGATCCATAGTCCAACACTCTACCAATCGACTATCGAGACGTTAAACTAATTATGGAAAAACCAACTGATAAATGATGCTACATGAAATTAATTTTCTATGCACATTTAGCAGGTTGCATTATTGATAAATCTATTATAAATAGTCTAGACTTTATTATATTGAACAAATTAATAACAAATTGTACCATATGCATTTGAATTATATAATTTAGTGTCTTGAAACAAAAGCCTACTTTACTTGCCACTTAAGTGTAAAGGAAACAGCAAATTTCCATGTGGGAGTAGAAACTAGTAGTTTTCCTACGACCACCTATGAAAATGAGAAAAAAAGCACGGTAAATTTGGCTAGAAAGCTCCGTATATCACACGCGTGTTGAAAAAATATATTTCAACACTAGTGTTGAAATATTATCAACACTAGTGTTGAAATATTAAGGCACACTATTTAATTTAAACATATGGTGCCAATTTGACAGACCCCCCCTATTTATTAAAAAGATCACATTTTAGAAAGCAGTAATTGTAAAGTGTTAACTTATTTATCATGTATTTGTCGACTGATTCAGAATTATAGTGTGAAAATACGCCATCTGAAATTATAAAAAATGTAATAATATACTGGAAAATCTATTACCAGAAAAAGCAAATCGCGCTAAAGAGAGTGTCATGAATTAAACAACAAATCTTTATCGGTAGCCATAGCGTAGAGAATAGAGCTCTAGCCTACGGATCGCAAGGTCACAGGTTCAAATCCCATCAGGAGTATTTGACTTTTTTTATAAAAACATTAAATAATTTATAGAATTATTTTGAATTGAAATCTTCCTTATTGATTGGATTTTTGAAAATTTATGTTTAATGCATCTTTCCTTGATTAAATTTAAAATTTTTCATTCTGGAAGTTAATCCAGGATTAGTTCTTTCTATGATATATAAAATATGAAAAATTAAACATAAATGTGATCTTTCAATTCTTTTAAAATCGAAATAAAAACTCCCTCTAAAATAATTATTTAAAAAAATATAAATATCATTTCTCCCAGAAACTATAAAAAAAGCCTCACCATCGAAGAGGCGGCGTGTGATTGAACGAATACCATCGGTAAGCATACATCGGCGACGGCTTCTTTATAGTTCTCGCAAAATAATAATACTAATATTTCCTAAAATATATTATTTAAAATATTTTTTTACAATAAAAAAAAGTTCAGCAGCATCTCAGTTTTGCAAATGAAGTATTTCATCTTAAACTATTTGAATAAGTAGATACAGAGTCGCTCAGGGGCGGCTCGTCAACAAGTGCGCTCGTGCGCGCGCACTGCCTAAGAAAGTCAAGCACCAGCAAAAATAAAATTTATACTTATTTAAAAAAATATTTAGGAAACTAAAATAAAGAACTTGTATAATATAACAATGGCGAAGGCGTAAGACTTCAAGTGCGACCCGAGCGCGTGGGCAGACTCACCGGCTGTGTGCTGTAGTGTGTATTCGTTCGGCGCTCTTATGGATGGATTTTCGTGCGATTTTCCTTATGCGGATTGATCGGGAATATTCGGTTAATCGCCCGATGAGAGGGCGTCGCCGTGCGCTATCTGAATACACACTTCATAAATTTAATATGATTGTTTTATGAGTTTTTGACGCGATTAGACAAGTTTGGAGTTTATTGACGGTGTTGTGGATGTTTTTGTGTTGTTTTTAAATTAATAATGGCTAGTAGTTTGGATTGTGTCACACGAAGTGATATAGTTATGGACCAAAATTCTGTAGAGGACATTATAAATAAATTTTCGACATTCGATTTCCAAAGGAAATTTTTAAAAAATAAAAAATAAATTTGGTGCTAAAACAAAGAAAATTTAAATCCCATTTAAAAACTGCGTTTTTTTATTTTTTTGGATAAAAAGCACAAAGAAAATCGATGCAAAGGTGAAAAGGGGCGTGGCACCTCGAAAAATTTTCGCCTGCGGCGCTTTTTGCCTGCTGCGCACACCCTACGATAAATATCACGAGCCGCCACTGGAGTCGCTCATACCGAGCGCAGGGCCAGTCCCGTTCCTATTGAGAAAATGGGCCCTGCATAATAAACGTTTCCAAATGTAGTTATAAAAACTTACCGCCACTCCAAGAAAATACATATTTTAGGGCTGGAACACTGAAATTCGTTTTGTTTACATTCGGTATTGCAATCTTTTTCATCTGATCTGTCCTCGCATTGATATTCTCCATCGCAATGCATAGTTCCACGAATACATTTTCCATTACCACACCTACGATTAAACACAAAAACATATTATTTTTCTATAACTCTACTAACTAAATATAAAAGTAGTGCAAAAAATAAAAAAATTCAGTAGTACATGCCATGTCCGTGGTCGAACCTGTGCGGGAGTACAAAGGTCTACAATTGGTCGGACATGACACGCCCCCAGTAGCGTATTTAGAAGGGGGGGGGGGACCGGGCTGTAGAGCCCCCCTCCCCCCCCCGAGCCTAGGAGCTCGGGTCTAAAAGTCGAATTGCAACCTAATTTTTCGTCTCAGGCTTGGACACTTAATTTAAATAATGTATTCTTGACTTAGATTACAAAGATGTTGTAGGAAACGTTTAGTTTTTAAACTTTTCCTTCTAAAGTCCTGTTTTATATAGAGATTAAGGTTTCGGACGCATATCGTTTTGGTTATTGATTTATGATGCAATTTTATAGGAAAACGAGTAAAATGAATAATATTTTTTAGTATTGTTTTATTATATACTTGTCTGTTTCTGTTTTTCCTTTTTTAGAGCTATTTTAAATCGATAAAAGTATAACCCAATGCAATAAAATATTTTTACAACAAACCAAAAAACCATTAGGTTTTTATTTTTAAAGAGAAAAATTAAAGTAAACATTTTAATTGAAATATTTTTTATGGAAGAAGTGTGATAATTTATAATAAAAAAATTGTGCGGGAAGCAACGTGAATGCTTTATTATGCACATACAAAATGGCACTTAAGAAGGAATATTTCAAAACCTAAGCATTTGCACCAAAAACTGTTCGTAGATCTACGCTTCTAAAATACACGATTTCTGAAAAAATCATCAATTTTGGCGTGGTCAGCGATATTTACTTTATTTTTAATAATGAAAAACCGAGCCCGAAAAACGCTGGTCATACATACGTAATATGTTAAAATTTTGGATCGACACCAATATTCATATTTTCACAAATACAAAAACAAATTTAATCCAACCATGCAGAGGGGGAGAGGTAATAATTTAATTTTCGAAATTTGATAGTAGTTAGGTCAATTTTAAACGAACTTCGGGCGTGGCCCCGGTGGCGACTTTCCGCCTTCTTCGCTAGATACAATATAATGAAATACAGTCCTGATTGTCCCTCCCTCCAGAAAAAATCTCCTACTTACGCCCAGTAACCCCCCCCCCCTCCTCCGTGCGGTGTCATAGAAAATCCCAAAATTTATATGGGGAATTTCCTATGGCCGGTCCAAAGCTGTACCATTAGGTATAATTAAGTTCTTATGATTGATTCAACCAGTTTGTTTGTGTTTAGTACCTGAACTCCGATTCAGAACAGATCCTAGGCGGACAGTCGATCTCATCTGATCCATCACCACAGTCGTTGTCATAGTCGCAGTACCACCTGCCCGGAATGCACTTGTTGTTCTTGCAACGATGATACGAGGGCTCGCACGTGTGGAACTCCGACTGGCTGCAAGTGGGCGGTTCGTCTTCGCCGTCGTGGCAATCGGGGTCGCCGTCGCACTTCCACGAATGGGGGATGCATCTGGAACAGGGAGGGTTTCCTTTAAAATCTGGACTTTTGACAGTTTTTTCATTTTCATTTTTAACACCCTGTATTAATAGTTATCAAAATATTATAAAAGATCTATTAAAGCAGGTCCTTTATAACAAGGAATCCCACTTAAATTACATAAATTAGGCTTCTTTATAGAAAAAATTGATAATTATTCTAAGGCTTACAAACGTAATTTTTGACATAAAAATTCAAATATATCAAAAATGTTAAGACATAGGTATAGGAGATGGTATACAAAATCTGCCTAGAATCTTGCGTAGAATGCAAAAATGTAATAATATTTAGGGTGTCCCATTTAAAATAAGCAAGTTG
Source organism: Polydrusus cervinus (assembly GCA_935413205.1). Taxonomy (NCBI): domain Eukaryota; kingdom Metazoa; phylum Arthropoda; class Insecta; order Coleoptera; family Curculionidae; genus Polydrusus; species Polydrusus cervinus. Next base: position 110,690,871 of record OW284510.1, on the reverse strand, counting down.
ACACTTACTTCCGGTATAACCGGAAGTGCCACCATTATGAAAATATTTTAGCCCGGTCGCCCCCATCAGCATACTGTCAAAGTTTCAAAATGTTCCTATGTATAGTTTTCTATATATAGATCGATTCGGTTCCCGGTGGGACACCCTGTATAGGGTGTTTAAAATAACGATGTTGTCACCTGTTTCGGGCAGAAGGGACAACGCCGCATTGCTGAAAATATTTTATAACGATAGACCATGGTGGTTTATCCGCGTAACCAAATTTTTGAAGAAAATGTATCATCAGTTTTCCATAAACGTCTACCGTTCCATCCACCATGAAACACCCTGTATATAGTGTAGTGTTTAAGTAGGAAAATTGTAATATTTTAGGTAAGAGTTTGCCATGTTTTCTATATTTATGTTCTTTGTCCCTATAAAAATAAATGTTTCATACAATATTCAAATGGAAGTAGAAAAATTATTCATCCATATCAACGAGGTCTAGCTCTCAGCTGATCATACCCATACCTAAATAACAACGAAAGATAACACATTTTTAATAATTATCTTTATTTTCGTCATCACAGTTGTGCAGTCAAGTACATTAACCTTAACGCGAGAGTCTTATCTTTTGATTACAACAAATAACTAATGTATTTATTTAAATATTATTATTAAATTGTTGAATGATGATGAAATAAAAGATATTTCCCAAAAAAATCATTAAGACCCACTTATTTTCAATGAAATAAGTTTACTATTTATAAAAAAGTGACTCTATATAAATTTGATGTCAGTTTTAATGCGTGTTTGCTGTTCCCTTTTATTGAAGCATGTCTGGGTTTACAGAAAAAATTGTAAATTAAAAATTTAGAAATAACGTAAATGTTTTTAATTATCCAAAACCTTTAAAATATACTCGCGTCTATATTCCAACCTAATGGCAGGTATACTGCGCATGTCAGGCGGATAGCGTGAGGGCGGGCCATTTAAAATATAGGTAGAAATGGATTTAATTATTTTTTTACGTCACGTCGTTGAGTCATAGTCGAGGTATTAAGTTTTCTTACAAGAACAGTTTGTTAATTTGTGGCCTTGTGGGAAATAATTAAAATGGAGGGGCAGGTTATTAATCAGTAAGTTTTGTTATGGCTGCGGCTGTCACAAAATATTAAGTATTTTGTGGCGGCTGTCAAGCACCTGTAAAGTAAAAACCTAATCGTCATTTTTTAAATTGTAGAACAGTTTGTGTGCACAGACTGTGGGATGAAATGTAGTACAAAAACAAATATTAATGTTCACATCAAAAGAAAACACAAAGTCTTCAAACGAACACCTTTAAAGACCATTAAATGCCATGCTTTTCTGGTATTAATGCACTAAAAACAACAATAAGCCCTATGATTTCTTCTAACTATGACCCTCATAACAAAAAGTCGGAATTACAAAATCGTAGACTGTCAACACCGGTAACCACGACTTTGAATTCCTTGAAATGAAAAAAAGAGAATAAAGTGTTTGATTTAAAAATATAAATAGAATACCGTAATATTAAAAATATAATTAATTAATCGCTATCAATCATATTTTACATGTAATAATTGATCTAATTTCTACCGATATAATTTTCAAATAACCCGCCATCACGGTATCCGCCTGACATGCGCAGTGTGACTGCCATTAAGTTGGGATATAGACGCGAGTTAAAAACATCAATCATTTATCCGCGTAAAAAATATTTTAAAGTAATAATTAAATCAAAAATACTACATGATATATTCTTTGGAATGAAATTGGTGTTAAAGTAAGGAATGTCAAGTTTATTTTATTTATCTTTTTCTCTAATTTTAAAAGAAATCAGATTTTTTAAAAAATTTAAACAGAAGAGGATGTCTGATTAAAAAAAAATTAGAAAAATAACCACTTCTTGTTTATCAGGGCGCATCAAGGAGAGGGGGTGGGGGCTGCTACTGTTAATAATAAAAGTTGAAACGAGCCTTGCAACACTAGTAAACTACTCGCACCCTTAACACTAGTGTCATAAAAGGATATTTTAGACACTGACAACAAGCGTTAAAAAGTCTACTTTTTAGTTTTTGTTGATAAAATTAATTTTTTTCAGGATTTTTGATTTGTACCTTGTAGTAAGAAAAACTAGAGCAATACAATAGTCGAAAAAGTATATAATTAATTCAATTCCGGTTTAACCGAAAGTGAAGTCAACTTTTAAATTTTAAATAGAAACCGACCATTTTTATTCCATAATTAGATTCTCTGGAAAATTTTCTTTTCAATGACATTATAATTTGTTTTAAAAATGGTTAGATCAATTTTTCTTTATTTCATAAAATGGTCAAAACTTTGGTAAAACAAGGTAAGTGGTAAACAGACGGTCATGGAAACGTTAAAATGGTTTATTTCAACCTACTTTAAAATCAACTTGTTTACGAAAAAAGTATCTGTTCGGGATATTTTATTTAAAACCTGCTGTTAAAAAAACAAAGAGGAATTTCTTAAATATCAACCCGTCTTTGTATTATTACAATAAAAATATAAATATCTTAATCTTATCATTTTAATTGCATACAGGAAACCTACCTAACAAGTATATATTGCATCGCATTGACTCTCCTCGATTCAGTAATCAAAGTTTACCCAGAATTTTAAAATAATGTCAGATTTGCCGAAAAAGTTTTTCAGTGAACAAGTTTGTTCGTGTTGTGGGAAATATTTGTCAATTCCTCCAGTCACAGTTAACCAAAGAAGACAAGTAAAATGTGGACGGTGTTTTCAAGAGGATGATGGGTACGTGACGTCCTCGCTTTACGCGTTAATTACAAAAAACCTTAAATTTGTATGTATTAATCATATGGAAGGCTGTAGAGAATATTTGCCTGTATCCCAAATGAGTGCTCATGAGAAAATCTGCAAGGGAAATAAGTACTACTGCCCAGCTTGTCTTACTTTTGAGAGTTCTTCCTACGAAATGGCTGGACACATTAAAACCAAACACAACAACTTAATGTTAAGTAACAAATATTTTATGGTTAATTTTATTACGAGTGTTGAAGAACAACCTGAGACAACAGACATTTACTTTTATTGTGATTTTGACCAACTGTTATATGTGATTTTAAGACGTAAATCAAACAGACTGTGTCTTGAACTGAAAGTTATGGGCAATATTGAAGATATTAATCAAAAATTTAAACTATTTTCAACGGATAACAAGTTATTGCACGAGACAAATGTTACTAGATGTACAGGGTGGGGTGAAACAGATAGAGAACATGTCGTTATTGATATGAAGAATATTAATGTTTTGAAAAATGTGGCTCTATGTAAATTTGAAGTCAGTTTTAAGGAAAGGTTATTGCTGCCCTTTATTGAAACAGATCCAAGACTCGTGAATAAAGTGGCGAACTGTAGCATGCCAATAGAAGCAGATCCAAAATTTGTAAATAAAGCGGCAAACTGTAGCCTGCCTGTGTTAAATATTGTGGATCCGTCAGTGGAAAATGCGGTGCTTAAATGTGCTTTTCAAAATATCAGCAAGATAAAGGTTAATGACTTGGTATATGCACCGGCCGTATATTACGTCATGAATATTCCTTGGAAAGTTTATATTCGAAAAGAAATGATAGAAAACAATTATTATTTAATTTTCACGTTGGAAAAGGCGGAAAAAAATGTCAAATGTTATAATAAATACTCTTGGAAAATAGTTAATAAATGCGAAGACAAAAGTATCATGTGCACAACTTCTGGAAGAACAAACTTTAGCAATCTTGAAAAGTGGCACACGCGCGTTCCAACGAGGTGGGATGTTTTGATGAATCCCGTTAATGGATTCGTTGAAAATGACTGTCTTACAATTGAGGTTACAGTGTTTGTAATACTTCAGTAACGGCGCCTTCCTTTAGACAATCTTGAAGTTTCCCTGCATAAAACTAAAAAAACATTTACGATATTTCCCCTTAATTAAAATTACTTAATAAATAAATATTAACTTAAGAAACACTGTTAGAAAGAATTTTATTATAGGTATTAATACGGGTTGCTATTTGAAAAAATCAAGAAACTCCGCTGTTTTTTAAATATATAATAAGGTAAATTTATATTATAAAGCAGATTGAATGAACCATTTTAACGTTTCCATGGCCTACTCTTTACCACATTTACCTTGGTTTACAAAACTTATGTACATAGGTACAGTTCTGTTCATAAATAACCCGTACACTTAATTTGCCATGGTGTAAATAGTTCTTTTTTATTTTAAAGGTTTTTAAAAGTGCATGGTGGCAATTGTTGATAGACGTCTAAATGTCAAATATTTTAAAATGCCTCGTCCTTTAACATTAGTTGAGAAGGCACAAATAGTGACAAAAATTGAAGAACGATGGTCAATTCGTGCCCTAGCACAATTTTATGGCAGAAATAAGAGCACAATTCTAGAAATTAAAAAGCGTTGGGAGCAAAAAGGGTCCTTGAAAAGAAAGGAGGGTTCCGGTCGTCCTAGAGTTACCAGTCCCGAAGAGGATGTTATGCTTCTGGAGCACTTAAGAGATCATCCCTTTGAAGTCGCGAGGGAAGCTATAAATATCACAGAATTTCCTGGCTCTCGACCTACCGCCAGTAGAAGAATTAATCAATCAGAGGGAAAAAATCGCGTTGCGGCGAAAAAAATTAAATTAACAGAAGAACGAAGGCAGTCGCGGTTACTTTTTGCATTAAATTACATATATCGCGAACCTGAATATTGGAACAGGGTAGTATTTACGGATGAAAAAACTTTCCAATCTACTTATAACGGACAAATTCGGGTGTATCGACCAGATGGGACAAGATTTTAAGAACGTTATACTAGCGACCTTGCTTTTAGATCTGGGCGTTTTTCTGTCAACATATGGGGTTGGATAAGTGCCCATGGGCTTGGTGTATGCTGGCGATTGGAGGGAAGATTTAATTCTGAAAATTATCTTAATGTTCTGGAGCATATTATGCTCCCATCTGTTAGGTCCATTTACCCCAATAATTATTGGATTTATCAACACGATAATTGTCCCGTGCACACTGCAAATGCTATTAAGGGCTGGTTTCAAAATAATAATGTAGAAGTTTACCGTGGCCTTCATTCAGTCCGGATATTAATCCAATAGAAAATGTGTGGGCTATAATTGTAAAAAAAATTTATAACCGTAATTTCTTAATTGCCTCAAAATTCTACTGAATTGTGGGAAATAATTCATGAATGCTGGAAGGAGCTTGACCCAATTATTATAAGAAATTTGATTAACTCAATGCCTAATAGATTGGCTCAAGTGATCGAGAAACAAGGTTCAATGACCAAATATTAATTTTTATACCTACTATCTTATTGTTCTTGTTTAATATAATATTCAATTTGTTCGCATTTTTATAAAATTATTATAAATATAAAATATTAGTTGGCATTTTACTTAATTTTTTTTAATTACTTCCTCTACGCCAATGATTTGCATTTATTGCATATAACCTTAAACATACGTCTCTGATAACCTCAAAGAAATAATCACAAAAGCCTGATTCAAACTGCTTAAATAATACAAAAACTAATCATAAGACTTATACGGGTTTTTTATGAACAGAACTGTACCTACATTTCAGGAAAGAAAGGAAAATTTTTAATAAAATTTAGGGTACCTATTCATTTAAAAGTTGACTTCACTTCCTGTTGAACCGGAAATGGTTTTGAAGGTTTGAATTGGTCAAAAAATGGCAAATTATACACTTATTAATGTCTCACGTTTTTAAATCTTTACTTCTAGAATTACGAAAATAATTGGGGGTTCATGTGTCACCCGGTACATGTATGCGCCCAGACCAAAATCCTTTTCTCCACAACCATTACTGAATGCAATAATTCCAAAATCATTTTTGATAATAGAATGTAAAAATTCTTGCTCTTGAGTTGGAATATTTATTCTGAAACACTGCTTGCTTCTTATGCGTTTGCCGTATATTTTCATTTTATAACAAGATACGGAATGAATATTCTGTAATTGATCTAAACGACATAGGTTGCCATGAATTTCGAAACTGTCAATGTCAGCAGACAAATTTTAGTGCAAGTCAAAATATGAGTGAAAAACGGATGAATCAGATATGGAACTGGATAATACTCCACCTGAATTTACAAATATTGCGAATAGTATTTTTGGTCGTAGAGAAAATATAGTCTGCTACTCGGTTAGAATGAAAATTCGATACTCGTTCGGATCTTCCACTCGGATCAAATTTTCATTCCAACCTCGTTACAGAATCTACTATTCTAAGTTGACGATTTTTTGCTTGAGTATGGCTCATGCCTATATTTTTGGTGGACAATAACAAGTTATTTTAGTAACTTTCTATACATTAGGAGTGAAGTCTAGTGATGCATTCGCCATTTAATTTTTTGATCAATATTTGTTATCCTTTTCACTTTATTTAAAAAGCGACCAAATAGCCGTCCTTATACGAAACTAAAAAAACCACCTGACATGTTGCGGCAGTGTGAGTCAAGTCCCCCCCCCCCCGTATACTATTTATAAAGTACGTGGGTAATTATGCTTCAAATGTCGGTATTTGGCCGATTTTTGGATAAAAGGATAAATTAACGAAATATTGATCAAAAAACGTAATGGCGAATGCGTCACTAGACTTCACTCCTAAGTATTTATAGATTTTTTTTAATGATGAAATACATTATACTTTTCAATAAAAAATAAATAGTACTGTTTGTCGGCAATTTCATTTATTTGTAAATAGAGATTAACAAAGAGTACCTATATGGATTAACCATAGTCTATTTCAAAAAGGTGTAGAGTAATTAAAGCTCATTAGGTATGCAAAGGGACTACAGAGTGAACCAACGAATATTTAAGCCACTTTCATAATTTGGCATTGATTTCATTGCAAAATTCTTTATTTTCATCAAGTGCAGGTAGTACCACCCGGGTTTGGGTCAATTTATGGTTTTGCCTATTGTTATCCATTTAAAAACACTAAAGATGGTGTGACAAAGGCGTGCATTATGTACATAGCATTGGGTACACTTATTTTTTATTAAACAAACACTTATTGTACATATTATATTATTATTTATGAGCTCCCCTGAACATTCTACTTATTTGAGTTATGACCCTCTTGTTCCAAACCGACGATATATAGATATAATTTCGCATGGAGCTGCTAACTTTGGAGAAGAATTTAGAAATATTGGTCGCATGTTCCTAATTAATATTTCTTACGATTTTCTAGATATCTATGCCTTCTACGCACACGAAGTTGTAGAACTCTCTATTCTAAAATATATTGTTTTTTTTAAAAATTTTATGCAGCGAAACTTCAAGATTGTCTAAAAGAAGGCGCCATTACTGAAGTATTACAAACACTGTAACCTCAATTGTAAGACAGTCATTTTCAACGAATCCATTTACGGGATTCATCCAAACATCCCACGGCATTGGAAGGCGTGTGCACCACTTTTCAAGATTGCTAAAGTTTGTTCTTCCAGAAGTTATGCTCATGATACTTTTGTCTTCGCATTTATTAACTATTTTCCAAGAGTATTTATTATAACATTTGATATTTTTTTCCGCCTTTTCCAAAGTGAAACATAAATAATAAATGTTTTGTGTCCTTTCTTTTTGAATGTAAACTCTCCATGGAATATTCATGACGTAATAAACGGCCGGTGCATACACCAAGTCATTGACTTTTATTTTACTGATATTTTGAAATGCACATTTAAGCACCGCATTTTCCACTGACGGATCCACAATATTTAACACCGGCAACCTACAATTCACGGCTTTATTCACGAATTTTGGATCTGCTTCAATAAAGGGCAGCAATAACCTTTCCTTGAAACTGACATCAAATTTACATAGAGCCACATTTTTAAAAACATTAACATTCTTCATATCAATAACGACATGTTCGCTATCTGTTTCACCCCACCCTGTACATCTAGTAACATTTGTCTCATGCAATAACTTGTTATCCGTTGAAAATAATTCATATTTTTGGCCAATGCCTTCAATATTGCCCATAACTTTCAGTTCAAGACACAGTATGTTCGATTTACGTCTTAAAATCACATATAACAGTTGGTCAAAATCACAATAAAAGTAAATGTCTGTTGTCTCAGGTTGTTCTTCAACACTCGTAATAAAATTAACCATAAAATATTTGTTACTTAACATTAAGTTGTTGTGTTTGGTTTTAATGTGTCCAGCCATTTCGTAGGAAGAACTCTCAAAAGTAAGACAAGCTGGGCAGTAGTACTTATTCCCCTTGCAGATTTTCTCATGAGCACTCATTTGGGATACAGGCAAATACTCTCTACAGCCTTCCATATGGTTAATACACGGAAATTTAAGGTTTTTTGTAATTAACGCGTAAAGCGAGGACGTCACGTACCCATTATCCTCTTGAAAACACCGTCCACATTTTACTTGCCTTCTTTTGTCAACTGTGACTGGAGGAATTGACAAATATTTCCCACAACACGAACAAACTTGTTCACTGAAAAACTTTTTCGGCAAATCTGACATTATTTTAAAATTCTGGGTAAACTTTGATTACTGAATCGAGTGCGATGCGATATATACTTGTTAGGTAGGTATCCTGTATGCAATTAAAATGATAAGATTAGGATATTAATAGGGTGCTACCAATTAGTGTGCGTACAGGGACATTATTTTAAGTGTCTCACCCGATTGGCGACTTTGCTATCGACCACAATAAAAAAACAATTATGTATTCCCTAATAGCTTTTAGTGAAGAAGCCAAATTTGATGTAAAAAAAAATCTATGTTTACAAATTTCACAAATACGACGCCATATTGGATTTTCTTAAACAGCAACCCTACCTTATAGTAAGCCAGCTGCATTCGCCTATTTGTTCCAACATTAAAAATATATAATTGTCAATATTTATTTTCAGCCGTTCCGGAGATACGAGGCTTCGAAGTTGGTGATTTTGTTATCATCGAATTAACAGAAGCTTTGAGATTAGAAACTCAATTTTTTCTGGAGATACGTAGTTTTTTATGGCGGAGCCACCCATGCTATTGTCATATATGTCAGATGTAAAAAAATGACAAATACGACGCCATTTTGAATTTTTTTTTAATGGCATTCCACATTTATAACTACGTCAGTGAATTGCATTTTGCGGTCCGATATCAAAAATATATAGTTGTCGATATTTATTTCCAACACTTACGGAAATACGACCGCATCAAAAACTGCATCGTTCGATTAGTCTTTTAAGTATCACCCCATTAAAAAATGCAGTTTTTGATGCGGTTGGAAATAAATATCGACAACTATATATTTTTGAAATCGGACAGCGAAATGTAATTCACCGACGTAGTTATAAATGTAGGTTGCCATTAAAAAAAATTTAAAATGGCGTCGTATTTGTCATTTTTTTAAATCTGACATATATGACAATAGCATGGGTGGCTCCGCCATAAAAAATTACGTATCTCGAGAAAAAATTGAGTTTCTAATCTCAAAGCTTCTGGTAATTTGATGATAACAAAATCACCAACTTCGAAGCCTCGTATCTCCGGAACGGCTAAAAATAAATATTGACAATTATACATTTTTAATGTTTGAACAAATAGGCGAATGCAGCTGGCTTACTATAAGGTAGGGTTGCCATTTAAGAAAATCCAATATGGCGTCTTATCTGTCAAATTTGTAAACATAGATTTTTTTTGACATCAAATTTGGCTTTTTCACTAAAAGCTGTTAGGGAGTACATAATTGTTTTTTTATTGTGGTCGATAGTAAAGTCGCCAATCGGGTGAGACACTTAAAATAATGTCCATGTACATGTGACATTAAAACCTGTAAAAATTATGAAATAGTGAAATTGAGGCAAATTTTAACACTTAATAATTTGGCGATAGATATTATTAAAAATCAAATGTTCTGAGTTCTTTAGAAAAAAATACCAGTTTGAAACGTTGCGATTTAAAACAAATAAAGACAATGCAAAAAAAACAAAGTCCAAAACTTCTCTAGCTTGTTTATGTTCGGTAACATGACAATTTTATTTCGAAATTTGACATTCGCTTTTTGTTTTTTTTTACTATTTTTGTAATTAGGACATTGTAAAAAAAGTAGATGAGAAGAATTAAGGCAGTATGTAATCTTATTATAATAGGATCCTTTTCTTGATCAAAAATGAAACGATAATTTTTCTTGCACCTAATGTAAAACTGTAAATAAAAAAACAAGCACAATAAACAATTTATAATAATATTGTACAAAACACAAAAAAAACTATACTACTTTACCAGCTGTTTTAAACTGCTTTGTTTTTAAAAGTTGGACCAGCTTCAATAAAGGGCAGCAACAAACGCGCATTGAAATTACAACTGACATCAAATTTACATAGAACCACTTTCTTAAAAATAATGACATCCTTTATATCAATAACGACACGTTCACTGTCTCTTCCACCCCACGTTGTACATCTAGCAACATTTGTCTTGTGCAATAACTTGTTATTCGTTGAAAATAGTTCATATTTTACACCTTCAATATTACCCATGACTTTCAGTTCTAGAGGAAGCACGTTCGATTTACGTATTAAAATCGTTTGTTGTCTCACGTGTTTCAACATTTTTTAAAAAAATTAATCATAAATATTTATTTCTCAACAATAATTCCTTGTGTTTGGTGTTAATGTGAGCAGCCATTTCGTAGGAACAACTCTCAAAAGTGAGACAAGCTGGACTTATTCCCCTTGCAGATTTTCTCATGGGCACTCATTTGGGATACAGGCAAATATTCTCTACAGCCTTCCATGTGGTTAATATATGGAAATTTAAGGTTTTTTTTAACTAACGTGTAAAGCGATGACATCACGTACCCATCATTCTTTTGGAAACATCGTCCACATTTTACTTGTCTTCTTTTGTCAACTGTGACTGGAGGAATTGACAAATATTTTCCACAGCACGAGCAAACTTGTTTACTGAAAAACTCTTTTGACAAATCACACATTTTTTAAAAACTTTTTTTATAAAGTCGACCGTTAACGAGATATCTTTCACCGACACACTAAATGGACACCCAGTATATATTGAATTAGACCAAAAACATTGCGTTCTCTTAGTCCGAATCCTGACCATGTTTACTGTAAATCTAGACAACAAATATTTTTGGGCGAATAGAGACAAAATAAGTAATTTTAAAGTTTACTGGTATATATAGGTATAGGTATATAAAATAAGGTATTATTACATTAATATTTTGACGAGCCGCCACTGCTATTACAGGAATGGAGTATAAGGGAAATTACTATACTATGGTAAGTAATTTGATAGTGTTACAAACATGAAATTTACAAAATTGGTATGGCATATTTTCCTTTTAAGCATTTATTTTTTTATTGAAAAATATTCCAAATAAAAACTACAAAGTTTATGTTTATAGGGCTCTTAAGTGGATCTGAACGCTCTCTAATTTCCCATATAACACGACAGGTGATATTTATGTGGGAGTATGAGAAAATTATTTTCATGAAGAAAAAAAAATCGAGAAAAAGATATAAGCCAATGAAACCCCTAAAAAAATTACTAAAGTTCATTGTATAAATTCTCCAATAAAATCCGTTAATAATCATGGACAGGATTCAGTTCAAGAGAATGCAATGTTTTTAATATATAGTTATAATTTCGCATGGAGCGAGATGGTAACTTTGGAGAAGAATTTAAAAATATTGTTCGGATCCACTTAACGCACGCGTAGCAACTAATCAGCAAGTTTAACTGTGAAATATTGACATGCATTATCTACTCACAATCGCAGATGTCTGATTAGTAAATTAAAAAATAAGATAACCGGGCCAGTATGATTGTAAGAGAATTAATTTTTTTTTGTCAATGTCATGTATGTCACAGTCAAACTTGCTGGTTAGTTAATTATCATTAAAATTATTTGTGTAACCCGACATATGTGTAGACAATGTGGTTTGAAATATCAAAAAACGTGTTAACAAAAACTGTCTTTCTACTGAGGTTCTACATCAACTGTAACTTCAACCTTAAGGCAGTCATTTTCAACATATCCATTTCCGGGATTCATCAAAACATCCCACTTTGCCAGACGTACGCCCCACTGGTGACTTCTAGCAAAATCTGCTTTTCCTTTATCTTCCCAAACAATACTTTTACCTTCAATTTTATTTACTATTTTCAAACAAAATGTATTATAACATTTGACAAGTTTCTCTGCCTTTTCTAAATTGCAGCTCAAATAAAAAACGTTATTTGCAATTTCTTTTCGAACGTAAACTTTCCAAGGAATATTCATGACGTAATAAACGGCCGGTGCATATACCAAGTCATTAACTTTTATCTTACTGATATTTTGAAATGCACATCTTAGCACAGCATTCTTCACTGACGGATCTAAAATATTTGGCATAGGCACGATACGGTTTAAAGCTTTATTTACAAATTTTGGATCGGCTTCAACTAGCTTGCTACAGTTCAGTAATTTGTTCTTAAATGTTGGACCTGCTTCAATAAAGGGCAGCAGCAAACACGAATTGAAATTAAAACTGACATCAAATTTACACAAAGCCACATTTTTATAAATATTTATATTCTTCATATTAATAAAGACGCGTTCGCCATCTGTTGCGCCCCACCTTGTACATCTAGTAACATTAGTCTCGTGCAATAACTTGTTATCCGTTGAAAATAGTTCATATTTTTGGTCGATGCCTTTAATATTGCCCATAACTTTCAGTTCGAGACAAAGCATGTTCGATTTACGTCTTAAAATCACATATAACAGTTGGTCAAAATCACAATAAAAGTAAATGTCTGTTGTCTCAGGTTGTTCTTCAACACTCGTAATAAAATTAACCATAAAATATTTGTTACTTAACATTAAGTTGTTGTGTTTGGTTTTAATGTGTCCAGCCATTTCGTAGGAAGAGCTTTCAAAAGTAAGACAAGCTGGACAGTAGTATGTATTTCCCTTGCAGCTTTTCTCATGAACACTCATTTGGGATACAGGCAAATATTCTCTACAGCCTTCCATATGGTTAATACATGGAAATTTAAGGTTTTTTGTAACTAACGTGTAAAGCGATGACATCACGTACCCATCATTCTTTTGGAAACATCGTCCACATTTTACTTGTCTTCTTTTGTCAATTGTGACTGGAGGGATTGACAAATATTTTCCACAACACGAGCAAACTTGTTCATTGAAAAACTCTTTCGGGATATCAGACATATTTTAATAACTTTTGGTGGAACTGCAACCTTTACTTAACCGATCGGTGTTTATGACTTAAATGCTATAAATACTTAAATGTATTTGTGGCAAGAAAAAGATAAGGGTCAAATGCTATCAGTTATTTATTTATAGTGTGGAATTACTAATTCAAAGGATTAAATCCATAAATGTTTGGTTCATCAGAGCATGTAAAATAATTCCATTTTTTGCCCGCGATATGTTTGTTTATTGAAATATACTGAAGTTATTTTTGTATTTTAGACGTTGGTGCCATTAACGAACACAGAGATAAATATTTCAAAAATTAATTGCAGAGGTTCGGCTGTGACCAAATATCACCTTTAATATTTGATTAAACAAGTACAAATTGGATTTCAATGGAAAGCTAAACGTTTAAACGTCCTTTGTCTTATAATATATTTTAAATTTTGGGACGTTCTTTGGAAGAAAATAATTCTTAAAGTTGGCCAATTATACTAACATATTATGGTATATTTGGGAAATATAAAGTATATATAAAAATTCGCACCATGAGAAACAGAGCCAAAGGTAGGTCTTTTGATATCCAGGGTGTCCCATAACTTATGGGCCGTAGAGTAACTGGAGATACTAGACATCAAACTAAGCCGATTAAGTCATATACGTTTTTTCGGATTGTTACTCGTTCTAGAGATACAGGGTGTTGAAAGTAAAAGTTTATTCTCGAAAATAAGCCATAATTTTAAGTGTGAAACTTAACTAACGTTCTGAGATCAACAGTCAACGGTGGTCACTTTCAACGTTTACTAAAGTGAGCTTCTTGTTTTTGTTCCACTGTTTCGAATTTATTGCGTTGAGATAATTAAAATAATAATTTAATTATGTACTGTTTTTTTATGCTTTGGGATGTTTAAAGGGAAATATCTCGAAAACCGTTAAAGATATTAAGATCAATCAAGTACACCTTTTTGACTTTGAAAATACCCTTCTTTAAGAAACTATAATTGAAAAACACCTAATATCACAGGTAAGAAAAAAAATCATAGATTTATGAAGCCCAGTGTATGCAACTCTAGTGTGAAACTTAAAAATTTCTACAAATTATTATTTCTTGCTCATAAAAACATAACATTGCCAACTTTCAATTCGATTCATTAAACCGTTTTAAAATTACGGCTTATTTTCGAGAATAAACTTTCACTTTCAACACCCTGTATCTCTAGAACGAGTAACAATCCGAAAAAACTTATATGACTTAATCCACTTAGTTTGATTTCTAGTATCTCCAGTTACTCTACGGCCCATAAGTTATGGGACACCCTGTATTTAAATTGAAGCAATTCGTATGTACAGGGTGTTCCAAATTTGATGCTCATCATGGGTATCTAGCAGACTATAAGAGATACAGCATCGGTCAAATGGGGGCAAAGTTGCAGAATTTTGTGCCCAGTAATATTGTAAAAAAAAATTTGAGCTTTCTTTTTAATTTCTTGAAATATTCGAAAAAAAATTAAATGTTGGGTTTTTAATTTATCTGACTTATTTTAACCTCTACAGAAAAACAAATACAACAGTCTTAAAGCAACTTTTTAAGCTTTATACTATCGTGTTTTTAGAAGTTCGGTACAACGTTTCGTTTTTGTGAAATTGTTATCAAATTTAATTTTTTAAATACGGACGTGCTTTATTTATTTTAGTTTTTTAAATATCATTAAGCCCTAATTTTAACCATGTATCACACTTATTAATTTTTAGACGTTTTGATGTCATCTTTACATCATCAGGAATTTGATAATTACTTTTGAATCAATACGGCCTTGGCATTTATTTAAGGTATATTTGCATAGAGTGAGTAATATAATATTATGTAGGAAACAAATTAAAAGATAAAATACCAGCAACAAAAACAAAAAGTAAAAAACTTTTAAAAAATTATTCGGAGCCTCAGTAAAAACAATAAACTGTGATTGGTCAGTACTTTATAAATACGCCACAGAGGAATCCAATTTTTATAACAATGTTGTCGACTAATGGGAAATTTCCGAATCCGTGAGAAATAAAGATCCAAAGCAGGCGGCGCTGTATCCAAAGGGAAAAATGTATGCACAGTGTCATATTTGTAGGATATTCTTTAGGATCACTTGTGGTTATGATCTGCTAAAAAATTACTTTTTTCTACTGACGTTTTATAATAACCTCTTTTTGATTGTCATTATGATTTTTTAATAACCTCCTTTTAGGCGCAGCGTGCTTAAAAATTTTTTAAGCACGTTACCAGGAACAACGTGCTTAAAAGTAACAAGTATAAACACAGACTATAGTTTTACCTATTTATTATAAATATTAACAGTACAGTTACTTATATTATTAAAATTAATGCTGGGGTAACCTAAAACAGTTCGTTGAGATATTTCTCTTTGTAAAATTGATGAGGAATTTAAACTTTGAATAGTAATAGAATCTGCAACAGCAATATCAATTAAACCCATGCCACTAGTAGAGCTGGTAGAACACTCGGATTCATTACATTTAACACGTTTGTTGTTAGCGTCCAAAGATTTTTGACCAAGAATTTTTTTGGAAATTTTTCTTTTATTTTCTAAAGAATCTTCTATATACCCCTAAGCCACGGTATTTGACTGCCAACCTCCATGTCGCTTTAGCATCAATATATCCGCTCCAGAGTCAAGTAAAAAAGTTGCTGAAGATCTTCGAAAGCAGTGGCCTGTATATTCTTTAGCGTTTGGAAGCTCCAAGACCTCAGCTATTTTCTTTGGTGTTGCTCCAATGGTATTAATACCCACTGGAAGTCTGGAACATTTGGAGTTTCTGTATGCGATAAAAAATCTTTCATGGGTTATGTGTGCTGGACGTAACTGCGCGTACTTTCGGAAAATATTCAAGAAGTTGATGCCGTCAATAGAGCCTTCGCTAATTACAAAGCTTCTTGCAATATTTGTTTTAGTGTTTGGAATGGATATTTTAATTAAAGACTCCGAAATTTCGATATTATTCATATTTAAATATGTGAGTTCTTCTCTGTGACATGCTCCAGAGATTCCCACAATAAGTATGACTTTGTCCAATAAATAGTTCTTGTCGTCTGCTTCTTTGACAAACCTTTCTATTTGTTCTTTAGAAAAAACTTTCGACTTTTTGGGCTTATACCCCGTAGAATTTCTTTTCAAAAATGCGATTAGGTTTGTAAATGTCTTCATCTCAACATTTTTATTCAAATAAACCATCGTTCGAAGCATTGAGTAAGTACTCCACAAAGTTGATGGCTTATAGGCATCGGATAATAGTGAAAAATATGCCAAAAAGACTTTTTCTGATAAGTTTTTTACCTTTTTTTCTTCACACCATTTTTTGAATTTTTCGTATGTGCCCTCATACAAACTTCTTGATTTTTGGGGAACAAGGTACACCATTGCGTCATTTTCGGCATTTTCAATGTTTGAGTCCTCTAAATCACTCATTTTTACTTTTATATTTGTCGCAGTTTTTGACAAAAAAACCCAATTTTTTTTTTGACAACTGTCGATTTTTTTGACATGAGAGGTGTAAATGAAACATAGGTAATAAAATGTTAGTAAAATTAAGTTTTTTATTATAAAACCTCAGTAGAAAAAATATTGTATACAACTCGTTACGAAACAATGTCTTTTAGTCACTTTGACGTGTTGTCCAACTCGGCTTCGCCTCGTAGGACAATTCACGTCGCGTGCCTAAAAGACACTCATTTCGCAACTAATTGTATAAATAGCTATTTCAGTACTGTGCACGTTCGTGGAATTTTTCTATAAAAATGGTAAATTTTGTTTTTAAAGGTTGCAACACTGACAGTAATGAATATGAAATTTTGCCGTACAGTTAACTGGAATAGCCGTCACTTAAGTGTAAAGGAAACGGCAAATTTGTATGTGGGTGTAGAAAAACGCAAATTACTCGGCAAAGTTCCGAAACAAAATATTCGGTTCGTTAAAGAGTGTTTTTTGAGCAAGAATTACCAGTTGCCGAAATTTCGTTTGTGAATTCCGAGATATTTGCGTTTGAATAATCAAAAGCTTGTATGCAAAAACTATTTATTGAATTCGAGGTTCTACTTTAACTGTAATTTCAATCATAAGACAGTCATTTTCAACAAATCCATTTTTGCGAGTCATCAAAACATCCCATTTCGCAACACACTCTCCCCATGCGTTGCTATAACCATAATAAAGATTGTCTATTTCTGCTTCCCATATAATACTTTTATTCTTAAATTTGCTTGGTATTTTTATTGAGAAATGATGAAATTTTAACACATCCGAGTACATAAAATTTTCTGCATTTACCAATCTACAGGTTAAAAACCACATTCCATCTACAAATTCTTTCCAAATTAAAACTCTCCAGCGTATATTGTGGATGTAATATTCGGCCAATGTATGTAAAATATCATCGCGATTCAGCGTACTGATATTTTGAAATTCACATATGAGCACCGCATTTTTGGTTGAAGGATTCAAGATATTCGGCACCGGCATGCTACAGTTAACTGCTTTATTCGCAACTGTTGAACCTGCTTCAATAAAAGGCAGTATCAAACGCGTATTAAAACTGACATCAAATTTACATAGAGTCACTTTTTTATAAACATTACCATTCTTCATATTAATAAATACGCGTTCGCTATCTGTTCCGCCCCAGCCTGTACATCTAGTAATCTTTGTTACGTGCAATAACTTGTTCTCAGTTGAAAATAGTTCATATTTCTGGCTAATGTCTTCAATATTGCCCATAATTTTCAGTTCAAGACACAGCATGTTCGATTTACGTCTTAAAATCACATATAACAAGTGGTTAAAATCACAATAAAAGTAAATGTCTGTTGTCTCAGGTTGTTCTTCAACACTAGTAATAAAATTAACCATAAAATATTTGTTACTCAACATTAAGTCATTGTGTTTGGTTTTAATGTGTGCAGCCATTTCGTAAGAAGAACTTTCAAAAGTGAGACAAGCTGGACAGTAATATTTATTTCCCTTGCAGCTTTTCTCATGAACACTCATTTGGGATACAGGCAAATATTCTCTACAGCCTTCCATATGATTAATACATGGAAATTTAAGCTTTTTTGTAACTAACGTGTAAAGCGATGACGTCACGTACCCATCATTCTTTTGGAAACATCGTCCACATTTTACTTGTCTTCTTTTGTCAACTGTGACTGGAGGAATTGACAAATATTTTCCACAACACGAGCAAACTTGTTCACTGAAAAACTCTTTCGGGAAATCACACATTTTTTTTAAATTTTGGTAGAGTTTCGATCTTTACTTGACCTAATCCCGACGATAAATAAAAGTTTCTATAAATAAATGTATTCGTGGTAATAAAAAGATAAGAGTAACAGGGTATTAGTTGGTATTTGCAGCGGGTGTAATCAATAATCTTTATCACCGCATATTAAACAAACTAATTTTTTGCGACTGAATTACACCAATTTAAGAATATTGAAAGACCAATCTTTAACAGTGGAGGGGACAGAAAAATTTTATTGGGTGGACACAAAAGGGTCTCGATATTTTTGGGATAGGTACTTTTTTAATAAACCTCTATTTGTAATACACCGAATTTGAGGGATTCGTCTGTCATTATGTTGCCTTGTGGAAAACAAAGATTTGAGGTCAGTGCCTATTTTGCCAATTAGCGAGCGTCCTCGTATCATCGCGTTCAAATAGCTGCAAGCCAGGAAAAGCAAAAAATGTTGATCACGACAGTGTTTTCAAAGGTGCCGCCGAGAGTGACACAACTGTTATTTATTCTTTAAACTGTGGTCAGACTAGTATGCGGCACAACGTTTGTCGTACCGTTCGCCTTTCTTTGTGCAGCTATCATTATTTAATAATATTTTTTAATATTAGTTTTTTTTCAAATAAACAAATAAATATAATATAATGATTAATTAATTAAGGGTTTATTTTCAATATTTATAGTATTATAATAAATTTGTTTATTTATCTTCCTTAATAAACTTCTTCTTTGATCCCCCGAAGACGTGCTTGTTAGGGGCAAATCTTAATATTTTAAATTATAAATATATGAGAATATTAAAATATTTTGTTTAAATATTTGTTAATATTATATAAAAGGTAAATTGCAAATAAAAAACGTTTAAGTATATGTATATAAATATAAACGCAGTTTTTTGATCTTATAATATAGGTATATAATATGTGTATAATAAAATTTTGAAAAATATATTATTCATAATATTAATTAAAACATTCCAAAATTTTTTTTAACTTATCTGTTTCCAATATCCATGCTTTTATTTCGACTTTATAATTTTTTAATGAAATATATTTTTTAATTTTTGTTGGTAAATAATCGTTTAAATAAAAACATAAGTATTTGAAACTTTTTTGTCCTATGGACTTATTTATTTTAGGTTTTATGGTTATTTCATTTTTATGACGAGTATTATGTATATGGTTTTTAAATTGTATAAGATTTTTATTTTTAAATATATATATTAAGATATTATAAATGTAAAGTTGTCTAATGTTCATTTTCTTTGTTTCAGAATATAATTTTATTGAAGGATAAAGATAATCTTTATTAAATATAATTTTCAGAAATCTTTTCTGTAATATTTCTAATTTTTTAACTAAAGTTCTATTTATTCCTCCCCAACCTAAAATTTCGTAATTTAAATGAGTTTTAACTAATGCATAATATAATATTTCCAGTTGTTTTACGTTCAAATTTTTTTTAATGTTTCTAAACATTGGTAGGAAACTTCTTAATTTTTTAATCAAATATTCTATGTTAAAATTCCAATTTAATTTACTGTCAAAGATTATTCCTAAATATTTTACTTGATTAACTTTAAAAATTTCAATGTCATCACTGTCATCAGTTATTTTAATACTATTCATATTTGGTGGTATATTATTTGGATTTAAGGTTATTCGAAAAAAACGGTAATAAATCTTACCTTCCAGAATTACACCTGAAGTTCTCCGGCCCGCAAGTCCTAGCCTGACAATCCTGTTCCTCGTCAGAGTTGTCGCCGCAGTCGTTGTCGTTGTCGCACACCCACACGGATGGGATACACTTGTCATTGCTACATTTGAACTGAGTCGTCGGGCAAGTGGCTGGCGGACAGTCCAACTCGTCGACGCCCAACGGGCAATTGGGCACTTTGTTGCAGCGCATCGAGGCTGGTATGCAGCGGGTGGGAAAGGTGCCGTTGCCTTCGCATCTAGAAAAGGAACCGAATCGATGAGAATCGAGGTTATGTTCAAGAAACGGATCAGCCTTTTTATAGAATACCGCCCAATTAATCAAGAATCGCTCAAACCCGTGGAAGTAATTTTTTTTTTGATATTTTAATTTTTAGAAAAAAGTATACCGGATGTCCGCGCCCCTATTTGTTTTTAAAGATAATGGAATGAAATTTGGAGGATTTGTATACATATGACATAAAACTGCATTTTTTTACTAAAAAAAATCCCGGCTCTAAAAATCCTACTCTAAAAAATATTCTGCTGGGTCCTCCGCGCCTTGAAAGGAGTGGGGGAAATTTTGACGTTTACCAGGTAGATGACGTAGGGCGCCGCCTGCTGCTACTCGTTGAGTAAAGAGATACAACCAAACTGTTTAGCTAAGAAGCAAACCAAAATGGTAGTTGATATTTTTTTGACATTTTCGCCAAGTTTTTTTATTTTAAATAATTTACGGACTTTGTAATCTTAAAGCAACGGAAAGATAACAAAAAATTAGTGTTTTAAGAAAATTGTCGCGTGTTGCTGATGATTGATATAGTCAGATCTGGTCTTAACGTGCGGGTCCAAAGGCCACTGATCATATGCGTCAAATCAGACAACACAGAGGCTATCAAAATGTTGTGAGATTATTTACAAATATACCGAAGGAAGGAAGAATAGTTTCATTATTTTAGCTATCGCGAAGATAGCCACATATACCTAATATCATTAGTTTTGTAAAAATGATGTACAGAGGAGTTGAAAAAGTTACAAAAAAATTATATAATCGTTAATTATATACCTACTGTACCCTTTAATTAAAAACGACAATAATAAACAGTGCAATTTATTTTAACAATTTTACTACTAAAACCTAAAAATACAATGGCATTTAGTCTGATAAACTATTTCGATAATGAAAGAAAAAGTGGAAATTCGCAAACCAATATGCAGGAAACCGTAATGAAAACACTGGGAATTAGTTTAAGGACTATGCACCTAACGCGTTTCCTCCGAGGTTTCCTTGTTTTTTTTTTTGTTCGAAAATTTTAACAGCAGAAAACAAACCGTTTACTGCCTTATAAACACATCGACACGGTTCTATTTTGCTTCCAAAACCACCGTATCTCTCACGCTCTTTCACTGTAATCGAATTTATCATATTCAGCAAACCGAACTAGAACCTATTGAAAACATATTCCAATAATTAAAATCTTCCTAGAATATCACACACCTTTACTAGAAACAATTAAAAACACGGTGGGAAAGCTGCAAGTGTTTAAAAATATGAGGCGAGAAGGCATGAAAGTCATCCTATTAACAGCGAAAATTTTTAATTTACGAGTCGTGAGACCGATTTTCTTTTATATATATTTGTGAATAATTTGTCTGTATCCTCTTATAAGTAATGTTACTTTTACACTATACCGGGTGTTGCATCGTGGTTGGAAACATAGGAAATCCCATGAAAGTTTTGACTGTCCAAATATTTGCTCTCCTGTTGACTTTAGAGCGGGGTTGTAGAGAGACTTTTTAGGGTATCTGTGTGGTAAGTGCACATGCGGAATTTGAACAATTTTTGACAACCCGATCTTAACTTATTCGAATAGAATTGTGGTTGGTTTTTCATTGGAATTCAACAGGTGATGCTGCGGACACCAGCATTGATTGGACTTGTCAACCTGTGATTTGTTATTGTCAAATGTAATTTGAAAGTATATTGTAAGTAAAATAATTCGTTTTCTATTAAAAGCGCCGTTTTTAAAATAATGTTCGTTTTATTTGAAAATATTAGTTAAATCCAGTGTAAAATGTATCTGTTTGATTATTATTATAATTATTATTATATATTTAAAAACGCTACCGTTTGCAAATAGTCGTTGAATCGATTAATTGTGGGTATTTTTTACTCGCGTCTATATCTCAACCTAATGGCAGGCATACTGCGCATGTCAGGCGGACAGCGTGATGGCGGACCACTTAAAATATAGGTAGAAATGGATTTAATTATTTTTTTACGTCACGGCGTTGAGTCATAGTCGAGGTATTAAGTTTTTTTACAAGAACAGTTTGCCAGTTTGTGGCCTTGCGGGGCATAATTAAAATGGAGGGGCAGGTTATTAATCAGTAAGTTTTTTTATGGCTGCGGCTGTCACAAAATATTAAATGTTTTGTGGCGGCTGTCAAGCACCTGTAAAGTAAAAACCTAACCGTCATTTTTTAAATTGTAGAACAGTTTATGTGTGCACAGACTGTGGGATGAAATGTAGTACAAAAACAAATATTAATGTTCACATCAAAAAAAAAACTCAAAGTCTTCAAACGATCACCTTTAAAGACCATTACATGCCATGCATTTCTGGTATTAATGCACTAAAAACAACAATAAGCCCTATGATTTCTTCTAATTATGACCCTCATAACAAAAAGTCGGAATTACAAAATCGCAGACTGTCAACACCGGTAACCACATCTTTAAATTCCTTGAAACGTAAAAGAAAAAAAGAGAGTAAAGTGTTTGATTTAAAAATATAAATTGAATACCTCAATATTAAAAATTTAATTAATTAATCTCTATATCAATCATATTTTACATGTAATAATTGAATTCATTTCTACCTATATAAATTTCAAATAACCCGTCATCACGCTATCCGCCTGACATGCGCAGTTGCCTGCCATTAGGTTCGGATATAGACGCGAGTTATTTACTATACAATAAAAGAGAGACCACAATACTAACCTGAACTGTGTATTCAAACACGTATAGCTATCACAGTCTGCCTCGTCCGAACCATCGCCGCAATTGTTAACACCATTACACAAATCTCCGGGGTGTATGCACTGTCCGTTCTTACATTGATATTGGCCGGGCATGCACTTGAACGGTGGGCAATCTGGAGGTTCGTCGCTACCTAAAAACGAATTATTTCTTTGATTGTGAGAAAATCACTTCAGCGATGTGACAATTAAAGCTCCTGTTTAGTTAATTATTGTTTAAAACCTTTATGTAACTCAACATGAGTCTAATATTTCTGTCACAATGTTCTTTCCTAATTTTACGGAGAATTAAGGGTCGCGGCATCGGTGGAGATTTTGAAAATAATATTCGTTTATGGTTTTAAGGGAAAATAAGAAATTAACACAAATAGCCGTAATATTGTAGCAAGAAGAAGATATAATTTGAATCTATACAGGGTGATTCCTAAGTTGATACTTCTTTTTTAGCTGTGTATAGAAGGCATTAAAATAAACAACATTTTCAAATATATTTTTTTTTAACTCAAAAATAAGGTACTTACATTCATTTATTACACTATGGATCAAATACGGTTCTACCTAACTTGCCCATTAAATAACATTACGAAAACTTCTCGGTGTAGGGTGAACCCGCAAAGGAAAGCGTTCTGCGAATAATCTCGAAGCAGCAGCCGCACTTTGACGGCACACCGTAAATTAGCACCATATCTACTAGTTCATTGTTTTGAAATTTTACCATTTTCACGTGTCACCAGTTTAAAATTAACTTGCTTCAGAAAAACACTTGCCAAATAACTCACCAACGACCAGTTAATTGCATGACTAATAAATAAGAGATAAGACAAACAACATAAAGTATAGCAGGCTACGTTTTGATGACCAGGCCCGCACTTAGATTTTTTACTTCTGTATCTCGCCTATTTTTAAGTTTTTTGAAAAAATGTATTTGAAAATGTTTATTATTTTAATGCCTTCTATACACAGCTAAAAAAAGAAGTATAAACTTAGGAATCACCCTGAATAATGGAAACTTTAAAATAAATTTTCAAATGTTTTTTTGACAAAAAAAAGATACCATACGGCAAATTAGAAGTTCTTTTAAACACCATCTTAAAAAAAAATTCATAAAATTTTTAATTAGACAAGCCAAAAAATTATGTCGCGTTTCACGCTGGTATGGAAGACTCTTAATACAAATAATTCGCGCGGTCTCTAGGTAATTAATTATTATTATCAATTGATCACTCTGTACGAAAATTCATGCCATAAAAACAAAAAGAAGAAAAGGTCGCTACAACTTACCATCTCCACAATCATCTTGTGTATCACATTTCCACCAGAACGGGATACATTTGTAACTTGACTTGCACTCAAAGTGGGACGATGTACAATTTGCTTCGCAAGATTTTCCGTCTTTTCCTAAAATATCAAAAATTGATTTTTATTATCTTTAATGCTTTTATGTGTTGTTTAAAATATGCACTTCAAAATAAACATAATGCTTTGAATATCAACATATAAAGACCGTCATATAAGCAGTTCTACTTAATCTGCTGAGTTAAATTCATAGATGGCGCAAGGAGGCACGTCAAAATAATTTATATTAAAGCAGTCGGTACAGACGAGGCCTCCTCCGGCTAAATTAAAGCACTGTTGCCTAATTTTGTTCATTCGTCACATCTTCACTCGCTAGATTACGACTTCGCTTGGACTACATATATTTTCAATTTGTTTACATATATTTCTGTAATAAATAAAAACACTTACCTAAAACGTAATTTTCTGGACACTGGCATACGTAAAATGGTTCTTTCGGTGACAATAAACACAATGCGGAACAGTTAGCCTGATCACAGGGGCTCCTTTTTACCTACAAATCATTGTTGCACATTTATACATACAAGAACAAACACAGTCTTTGTTGTAGATGTCTGTCAAAGCAAACTATCAACAGAAATTTGACTTAGATGTTTTAAAATTAAAAAATGGTTATGCCTCCGCTGGTAATTAAACCCAGAACCGATGGATTGTCAATCAAACGCTCTACCAATTACGCTCCGAAGACTCTTCTTGCAACCAATTTTAGTCATATTATATATTAAATTTTTATTTTGGAATCTCCTGCGATTCCAAAGCAACAAAGGTGGTCCTTTGAATGTTTAGTTATACAGGGTCATTCCCTAAGTTGATACTTCTTTTTTAGCTGTGTATAGAAGGCATTAAAATAAACAACATTTTCAAAAAACTTAAAAATAGGCGAGATACAGAAGTAAAAATCGGTGCGGGCCTGGTCATCAAAACGTAGCCTGCTATACTTTATGTTGTTTATTTTATCTTTTATTAGTCATGCAATTTACGGGTAGGTGGTGAGTTATTTGCCAATACGCTGCGTGTGTTTTTCTAAAGAAAGTTATTTTAAATTGGTGACACGTGAAAATGGTAAAATTTAAATACAATGAACTAGTAGATATGGTGCTAAATTACGGTAAGTGTCGTCAAAGTGCGGCTGCTCCATCGAGATTATACGCAGAATGCTTTCCCTTGCGGGTTCATCCTACACCCAGAAGTTTTCTTAACGTTATTCAACTGGCAAGTAAGGCAGAACCGTTTTTAATTCATAGTGTAATAAATGAATGTAAGTATTTTACTTTTGAGTTTTTTGGAAAAAGGTATTTGAAAATGTTGTTTATTTTATTACCTTCTATACACAGCTAAAAAACAAGTATCAACTTGGGAATCACACTGTATAACATACCTGTGGTTGTCTAAATGGATGTACTACTCTCACATCCATAGGCCTGTGGACCGTTAACAAAATGGACGAACAGTTCTCGCCTGTGTACTTGTTGCACCGTTCGACTGTCTTCGTTTCCCAATCTGTCCAATAGATGTAGTCCTCCCACACGTCGATAGCAAAGACGTGATGTAACTGAAGTTTACCGTTTGATTCTCTGCTTGCCACTATTTTCATGTTGTTACCTAAAAAGAAATACGTAAGAATGTAAAAATAGAGTTTATTACTTTGAACAAAACGACCGAGAGGAAGGAATCTAAATAATAATAATAATAATAATAATATTAATAAGTTTATTTTCAATATTTATAATATAATAAATGTGTTTATATATATTCCTTAATATACTTTTTCTTTGATCCCCCGAATACGTGCTCAAAATATTACATTTTATTAAATATTTGTTAATATTAAACCGGGAGTCCCATTATGTATGGCCACTGGTCGTATCTCGGAAACTACTGGGCATAGAAACTAGGAAAAAAAATGATAACTAAAGTGGCCATGACAAATCCTGGAAATAATTTTTAAGTTCCGCATTTTGCCGCAAGAGGGCGTAATTGACAAGTAAATTTTAAAATTTTACATATCTCCGAAAATTTCACATTAAGGTATATTTTTGATAACACCATTAAAAAGCTTGGACAATTATGCATCATTTTGTTCTTATGCTCATTGGCGTACCGACTTTAATAAGAGGGGGGAAGCTGTTGAAAGTGTAATCATTTAAATCGCTGTAACTTATAAACGACTTATCCGATTTTAGCAAACTAAAAACTGTTTGGAAGAGAAATGTATGCACTTTCACCAATCGTATTTAGTTGTCCATAATAGTCCTCAAAAAAATTCTAGAGGGCGCAATTTGTAATAACAACACATTTTTTGATTTTACTCCGAAAAAATAAATCATACGGTATAATTATGATACCATAATCGAAAAGTAGATGAAATTTGCTAGAAAAAATATTTAAACCGCCGCTCCGTTCATTTCAGCGTTATCGCCAATAAAATAATTTTTTTAAACTTTAAATGAAGAAGCGATTATATATTTTTTAGAAAAAAAGTGGGACGCCACTGATATTTTTCCATGTGGATATTATTTCTGATTAGCCTGGTCCATTCTGCATAAAAATGGTCTCTTGCGTTTTTCTCCTCAGGCACACCGTTCTTAATTAAAATAATGAAATTGAAGGGTTTGTCGGAAAAAAATGTGCAACAAGTATATTTCTGGAGAAAGTAGCTTATTACCTTCAAAATCTGCCACGGCTATGTAATCTTCGCGAGCATCGGCCCAAAATATCTCGCTAGTTTCGTATGATATAGTCAAAGCATTAGGCCATCCAAGATTCTTGTTTAATATTACTTTAGGATTCGATCCATCCATACCAGATTTTCCTAAAAAGAAACATGTTAAATTAAAATCAATTAATAATATTATATTTATATATACTCAACGTATACACAGTCACAGCTAGTTTTTCAATATTCAATTTGACAACCAAATAATAAGGAAGTATAAAACTATACCTATGTGAACTCTTGATCCCCAATCCGTCCAATACATGTATCTATTGATGGGATCCAACGCAATGGCTCTGGGTTCTTCCAGATCTTTAGAATGAAGAACTCTTCGGTGCTTTCCTTCTAAAGTGGACACTTCAATCGTATCGGTACCCCTAAAAATACACGAAAAAAAAAGTACAATTAACACATGGACAACTTTAAAATAGGTACTGGGTGATTCACGACGAGCTTGCATTAGATTTTTTGCGGAAACTACTGAAAATATTTTTTTGAGAATATGTAGGTTTAAGTTTATCGATATGCTCTTTTAAACTAAAATTTTAACATGTTTCTGTCACCTCCGGTTATACCGGAAGTAGCTTTAACTTTCATTTTTTATACAATATAGCATTTTTTAGTATATTTTTGGGTTTTCAATTAAATTTTAATTACATTTTATGGAATACGTCTACTAATTTCTGAGATATTTTGTAATTATTTCGTAAATGCATAGCGATGAAATTATCCGTATATATTTTTTACCTTAGCTCCTGGACTAATTTTTTTTGTTATTGTACCGGGTGGTCAACTAAGAATGACCGCCGGCCATATCTCAGAAACTAGTAATCGTACAGCATCCGGGTAAATTTCTTTATGACAAAAGTGCCCAAGAGAAAATGCTGGAAATTATTTTTAAGTTCCGCATTTTGCCGCAAGAGGGCGTAATTGAAGTCAATTTTAAAATTTTACATATCTCCGAAAATTCCACATTAAGGTATATCTTTGATAACACCATTAAAAAGCTTGGACAATTATGCATCATTTTGATCGTATGCACATTGGCGTACCGACTTTAATAAGAGGGGGGGTAGCTGTTGAAAGTGTAATCAGTTAAATCGCTGTAACTTTTAAACGACTTATCCGATTTGAGCAAACTAAAGACTGTTTGGAAGAGAAATGTATGCACTTTCACCAATCGTATTTAGTTGTCCATAATAGTTCTCAAAAAAATGCTAGAGGGCGCAATTTGCAATAATAACACATTTTTTAATTTTACTCCGAAAAAATAAATCATACGGTATAATTATGATACCATAATCGAAAAGTAGATGAAATTTGCTAGAAAAAATATTAAAACCGCAGCTCGATATCTCCGTTCGTTTCAGCGTTATCGCCAATAGAATAATTTTTAAAACTAAATGATTATATATTTTTTAGAAAGAAAGTGGTACGCCACTGATATTTTTTCATGTGGATCTTATTTCTGATTAGCCTGGTCAATTCTGCATAAAAATGGTCTCTTGCGTTTTTCTCCTCAGGCACACCGTTCTTAATTAAAATAATTAAATTAAATTAGCTCTACTATTATTATTAACATTGATAAGTAATGCAAAATTTTGTTTTATAAAAATTTGTGGAAATGACCACCTTCACTTAATAGGCATGCATGAAGCTAATTTAATTTAATTATTTTAATTAAGAACGGTGTGCCTGAGGAGAAAAACGCAAGAGACCATTTTTATGCAGAATTGACCAGGCTAATCAGAAATAATATCCATATGGAAAAATATCAGTGGCGTACCACTTTATTTCTAAAAAATATATAATCGCTTTTAGAACTATTATGGACAACTAAATACGATTGGGGAAAGTGCATACATTTCTCTTCCAAACAGTCTTTAGTTTGCTAAAATCGGATGTCGTTTAAAAGTTACAGCGATTTAACAGATTACACTTTCAACACTTCCCCCCCTCTTATTAAAGTCGGTACACCAATGAGCATAAGACCAAAATGATGCCTAATTGTCCAAGCTTTTTAATGTGGAATTTTCGGAGATCTGTAAAATTTTAAAATTTACTTTTTAATTACGCCCTCTTGCGGCAAAATGCGGAAATTCAAAATAGTTTCCAGCATTTTCTCTTGGGCACTTTTGTCATAAAAAAATTTACCCGGATGCTGTACGATTACTAGTTTCTGAGATATGGCCGGCGGTCATTCTTAGTTGACCACCCGGTACAATAACAAAAAAAAATAAGTCCAGGAGCTAAGGTAAAAAATATATACGGA
Organism: Polydrusus cervinus; assembly: GCA_935413205.1. NCBI lineage: Eukaryota > Metazoa > Arthropoda > Insecta > Coleoptera > Curculionidae > Polydrusus > Polydrusus cervinus. The sequence continues at coordinate 110,661,230 of OW284510.1, read as the reverse complement.
TAATCGCTATGCATTTACGAAATAATTACAAAATATGCAGATATCTCAGAAATTAGTAGACTTAGGTAAAAAACGTATTTCATAAAATGTAATTAAAATTTAATTGAAAAACCAAAAATATAATAAAAAATGCTATATTGTATTTAAAAAATGAAAGTTGAAGCTACTTCCGGTATAACCGGAGGTGACAGAAACATGTTAAAATTTTAGTTTAAAAGAGCATATCGATAAACTTAAACCTACATATTCTCAAAAAAATATTTTCAGTAGTTTCCGCAAAAGTTCTAATGCAAGCTCGTCGTGAATCACCCGGTATATTGTTGTGTATAATTATTTAATTTTATTATTTCCATCTGGCTTTTAAATAATTCATTTTTTATTAAAATACTTTATGCTAGATAGGTAAGGTAGTTTAAGATACCCTGTAATGAACTTTATAGTTAGTTGGGAACAAATTTTTTTTTAACTCATAATTCATATAAAAATGTTAGAATAAAACTAACTTGTCACACCAATACAAATTCCTCCCCACCCAGTCAACGGCCAGTCCGTCGGGATTTTGCAGAGTAGACGAGTGTAACATTTCCACATGGACATCGACAACGGTACTGTTTTTCTTGTAGTCACACAGCCTTTTGATCGTACTCCCGAATTGGGTGACGTCTGACCAATAAATGCATTGAGTCAACCAGTCGTAGTCTAATGCTACTGCGTTAGTCAGGTTATGGGCCAGTATGTTGGAGTGACCGAAAAGATCTACTTCTCTGATGTAGTACCTGAAAAAATATATAAATTAGTCTATTTCGGAAAGGTGTAGAGTAATAAAATGGGAATTTCCGTCCAGTTCGGCTCAATTTCGGTGTTGGCCATAGGCGCAGGTACATTTTGTGCATTAAATTATTTATCATAACTAACCAAAGAAAAAAAGAAGATAATTTGATAAAGAAGGAACTATTAGCTATAGCAAATTTACCCAAATATCGTATTATGAAATATGCCGCCGTGTAAGATATAGCTGAAAAACATAGTGTAACTGTGCTGCGCACACCGCCATATCATTGCGAACTAAATCCTATAGAACTTATATGGGCGCAAGTAAAAGGATTTGTAGCAAGACACAACACGACATTCAAAATGAAAGACGTTAAGCTACTGTTTGATCAAGCCATTAAGGAAGTGATACCAGAGAACTGGCGAAAAGCAGTCCATCATGTCATTAAAGAACAGGAGAAAATGTGGGATCTTGACCACCTGATCGAGCGGACCGTCGACCCGTTAATTATAACGTCAAGAGGAGATGACAGTTCCTTAGATGACGAAGAATATTATGATTTTTTATAATTTAATTTCTGTATAATGTATTTTTTGTATTTTGAATTTTTTTATAATGTTTAATAAATAATAAGTGTACCTAATACTATGTACATAATGTACGCCTTTGTCACACCATTTTCAGTGTTTGTGAATGGATAACAATAGGCAAAACCCATAAATTGACCCAAACCCGGGTGGTACTACCTGCACTTGATAAAAATAAGAATTTTGCAATGAAATCAATGCCAAATTATTAAATAATCGTTGGGTCACTCTGTAGTCCCTTTGCATGCCTAATGAGTTTCTATTACTCTCTACCTTTCTGAAATAGACTATAGTTAAAAGATTACTCAATTACTTTTTGGCATAATATAGGATTTTAATTGAAAGTTTAAAATCTCCAAACACGCACGATAAAGTAGGACCGATAAAAATGTGTTTGTTTGTCACTCGTTATCAATCAGAAAGCTGCAGCTTGTCATTCTTGATTCTGTACTTTTAAGTACTATTGTTTATATCTGAATTGTTGTGAAATTTTGATTTAAATAACTATTATTTTTATTTATTTGATATTTTGGAGCCAAGTTTAAAAAACAGGTCACTATATGAACTTTCAGCTAGTTTTCCTCTGACGAGTTGATATTTCTCCTCTTGGAAGGGATATAAATATTTTGTTTGGAACACTAATGTCGGGTTGCACAAAGAATTTTAATAATAATTATTTAACCGGCAAGTTTGACTGTGACAGACGTAACATTGACAGAAATAATTTTCTCACAATCATACTGCCCCGGTTACCTTAATTTTTAATTTACTAAACACGCACCTTTGAATGTAAGTATATAATGCCTGTCAAAGTCATTTATGTCACAGTCAAACTTGCCGGTTAAATAATTATTATTAAAATTCTTTGTGCAACCCGACATAATACTGGTATTTTGAACAGCAATTGTCAAAAACGTCATTATTTTCTTACCGGTTCGCCAACAGCAAGGTAACTTTTTCTGTGGAATTGGCCTTACAAGATTTTCCATCCAGGAGATAGTTTGGGTGGCAACTGCAATGGTAAGATCCTCTTTTGTTTTTACATACTTGGCTACAGGGTCGGTCCAAACATTCGTCTACGTCCTCGCAATGGTGGGGGTTCTTGGCTGATACCTATAATTTTTTTAAATTATAATAACATTCTGTGGAAAATTCAATTTAAAATAGTATATAAACAGGGTCTAGGCAAACTTACCCATGTGCAATGTTGTTTCGTTTTGCCGCTACAGTGCGTTTTCAAATTAATATTGTTTTTTCGGAATAATTTCTAAACGCTTTTATCGATTTCCACTAATTTTGGAACTAAGAATTACCACTGTTAATAGCGTGTTTTGACGTATGCGCAATCTTTTTTTAATACCTGCAAATTTAAAAATGGCGTGTGATTGGTAACTAAAAGTTCCTCTTTTTGTTAGCCCCCGTATAAATGACTTTAATTATTTCTCTGACACTAGCTGACTTCAAGTTTTTTGTCTCTTGTAAAAATTTAAGCCAGACATGCAGTTTCTCTACAAAAAAATTATTTACGATGTAACATGAAAAAGTTTCGAACAATTATTATTATAAAAATCAAACTATGGTCTATTTCTTTTCGATTGCGAACGATGACAGAAACCCGTTTTACAATAAAAAAATGCAAGAATTTTCATTTTTGACAAGTTGAAAAAGTAAGGTTAGGGATTTACGTCATAACTGACATTTTGTTGTTTACTGTTTATAGCGGTTAGAATTTTAAATTAACACTTGTTAAGGCCGCTTTACAGTTTGCAATTTCTCTTTCACGCAAGAAAAGATTGCCCGGGAGTATGCGCAGAACGAGGCTAATGATCAGCTGGCGCAATTTGTATTGCTTGCAAGAAATATAACTCGGACCGTATTTTTATTGCCATTGCAAGCGCAATTCTGAGGATTTTCTGGTGATTTATGAGACACCAAACTAAATATAAAAATCCCTGACATTTATTTATGTTTTTTCTAACCTATAGCGGGTACGTTTTGTTTTTGTTGGTTTGCTTTCATGTCCTGTAATGATGTTTTGTTAAAATGAATGCACAAAAAGCGCCGGTAAGTCCTAACCAAATGTATTTTTATTTTAATGGTTGGCAAGTGGTACATCACCTACGATCTTGGCAAGTCATTGCACGCTGTAAAACGAAGTGAAATTTTTATTGTCGCAATATTAATTGCTGCAAGACAACTTGCTTGAAAGAAAAATTGCAAACTGTAAAGCGGCCTTTAAGAAGATGAATTTTTAGGTTATGTCACAATGTTTGGCGTTTGGCATGGCCTTCTATATTTTGTCGATAAATCGGGCATCCTTTTTGCTTCGCTTCAACACAAAGTAGGCATAGGTTTACTATTTTATGTTGCAGAAAAACGTGAAATTAACCGATTTTATGTACAGAAAGTTAATAGATTGTTTGTTTCGTAATATAACTAGAGCTAAAAGTTATTTTTAATTGCTAAAAGGTTTATAATTAGCATATATTTGCTAGAAATCATTCGAACGGAAATTTCTTATTCTTCTTCTGTGATTTAAAAAAAAGACCTTTAATAAGTTGGCTATGCATTTATGTAGTGTAAATTGGTCCATGATTTAACCAATTAGGTGAATTTTTGTTCATTTTCTCTTCTGTCATCGTTCGCAATCGAAAAGAAATAGACCATAGTTGGTAGTTATTTAGAATTAAAAATTTGTTCATGTTTTCTCGTTCTAAATAAACAGCAATGAAGAATTACAAGGTATGGTAAATAATTTTTTTGTAGAGAAACTGCATGTCTGGCTAAATTTTTACAAGAGACAAAAAAGTTTCAACGTGAAGTCAGCTAGTGTCAGAGAAATAATTAAAGTCATTTATACGGGGGGTAACAAAAAGAAGAACTTTTAATTACCAATCACACGCCATTTTTAAATTTGCAAGTATTAAAAAAAGATTGCGCATACGTCAAAACACGCTATTAATAGTGGCCATTCTTAGTTCCAAAATTAGTGGAAATCAATAAAGGCGTTTAGAAATTATTCCGAAAAAAACAATATTAATTTGAAAACTTTAGCGCCCTATAGCGGCAAAACGTAGCAACATTGCATATAGGTAAGTTTGCCTAGATCGCCTTATTTTTGGTTAAGGAATTTGTGGTGAAGCGTTGTACAGTCGTTTCAAGGACACCCTATATAACAGCACAATCGCTTTTTTTTTAAATTATGTTGTTTTGTACCTTGTAGCCTGGGTTACATTGGCACTCGTATCCAACGGGTTTATCCACACATATATGGGCACAAATGGGTACTGTTGCTGAACACTCATCGATGTTACACTTGTTTTCATCGGAGAAATCGCCACAGTTGTTTTCGCCGTTGCAGAGTAACGTATCGTTTATGCAAACGCCGTTTTCACAGTGGAACCAACCTAAAAGACATTTATTTAATAACTGTTTCAAGGTACTATAACCTCAATATATTTTCGAGTCGTCATTATGTATTTTTGGTTGCCGATCCGTTTAAATTCGCCAAAAAATGGCAATTTTACACACTTATTAACTACTAAAAATTATTAATCATTACTTCTTCAAATTGGGGGGGGGGGGGGGGGGGGGGCAGGAGGAGGAGGTATATGTTATTTGTCGTTTTTTCTTACTTAATTTTAAGGATACACTATGGGGCTGTGGGTAGATTAACATTTAAATATTATTTTTAGAAAATTTAATTTTTTGTTCATTTATACACTACAACCAAAATCAAAATTTAGTGAAAGAGTCGATTACTGATACTAATTTATTTTAAACTTCATTTTTTATTCTCTCTTTTAATTATTGCTGACTTAACATAAAATCAATAAGGGCAGAATCTCTGGCAACAGTGTATTATTCTAACGTAAAAATTTGCTTCACGAACTCGTGAGAAACCTAGTTGAAGTTTGCATTTGAGTTGAGTTGAGATTTTGTCGAATTGTTGTGATAAACAGAATGATATCTGTATCTTGCTCGGTTATCATATTAATATGCATGTTTCTTTAACTTATTTACAGTACTTACTATGGTTTTTATGTATGCAAGTGTTAATGTTAAGCGCTGACTCAGGGTTAGTTTGTTGATTAAGTACATATCGGATATTAATTTTATCCAGAAAGGCATACCTACTCTTAAGAGGAGGATTTACAAGTACCCCGTTGAGTAGACACTTTCTTTTTTAATTTTAAGTTTATGCAAATATTCTCAATTATTTTCTGAGGGTTGAAAACTAATTATTCACAGAGGAGTACTTATATAAAAAAATTAAAATATATATTTTTTTAATATTTGTTAATATTATATAAAAGTTAAATTGCAAATAAAAACGTTTAAGTATATGTATATAAATATAAACGCAGTTTTTTAAAGATATCGGTATAATACAATTTTAAAAAATATATAAAGTATTCATAACAATATTAATTAAAACATTTCACATTTTTTTTTAATTATCTGTTTTCAATAACCATGCTTTTATTTCGACTTTATGTTTTTTTTATTTTTGTTGGCAAATAATCGTTTAAATAAAAACATAAAGATTTGAAATTTTTTTGTCCTATGGACTTATTTATTTTAGGTTTTATGGTTTTCATTCTTATGACGTGTATTATGATTATGGTTTTTAAACTGTGTAAGATTTTTATTTTTAAATATGTATATTAAGATGGTATAAATGCAAAGTTGTCTAATATTCATTTTTTTTTGTTTCAGAACATAATTTTCTCCACGACCATTACTGAATGCAATAATTCCAAAATCATTTTTGATAATAGAATGTAAAAATTCTCGCTCTTGAGTTGGAATATTTATTCTGAAACACTTGCTTCTTATGCGTTTTGCGTGTATTTTCATTCCATAACAAGATACGGAATGAATATTCTGTAATTGATCTGGCATGAATTTTGAAACTGTCAATGTCAGCAGACAAATTTTAGTGCAAGGCAAAATATGAATGAAAAATCGGATGAATCAGATATGGAACTGGATAATACTCCACCTGAAATTACAAATATTGCGAATAGTATTTTTGGTCGTGGAGAAAATATAGTCTGAGAATGAAAATTCGATACTCGTGGTTCCTCACGCTCGCGTTCGGAATCTTCCACTCGGATCAAATTTTCATTCCAACCTCGTTACAGAATCTACTATTATTGAAGGATAAAGATAATCTTTATTAAACATAATTTTTAGAAACCTTTTCTGTAATATTTCTAATTTTCTAACTAAAGTTCTATTTATTCCTCCCCAACCTAAAATTTCGTAATTTAAATGAGTTTTAACTAATGCATAATATAATATTTCCATATGTTTTACGTTCAACATTTTTTTAATGTTTCTTAAAATTGGTAGTAAACTTCTTAATTTTTTAATCAAAATATTCTATGTGAAAATTCCAATTTCATTTACGGTCAAAAATTATTTATAAATATTTAATATTTTACTTGATTAACTTTTAAAATTTGAATGATCATTTATTTTAATACTATTCATATTTTGTGGTATGTTATTTGGATTGAAAGTAAAAGGAAGATAATTAGTTTTATCAATATTAATTGTGAATAAATTTGAATCAAACCAATTTTTTATTATTTTAAAATCTTTTTTAATTTTGTTTTTTAAGTTGTCTCAATTTGAATCTGTATAAAAAATTGCAGTATCATCTGCGAAACTATGAATTTCTACATCACAATTTACATTAAATAAATCATTAATATAGATACTAAAAGATAATTGTCCTAAAGTTGTTCCTTGAGGAACACCATATTTAATTACTTTAGGAAAACGTTTTTTCTTTATCTATTTGAACATAAGTTAGTCTAACTTTTAGATAATTTTTAATTAATTCAAATTTTGTTTTCCTCTAAATCCAATATTTTCAATTTTTTTACATGAAAGGTATATCTAAAAATCCGCTACATGAGAAAGATAGTAAAAGGATAAATCTTCAGATATATTTTAATTGAAACAAATCGTATGCCTAGTTTCGAAGGAGTTCAGTGACAGCGGACGGCAAAAAGTGGACTCTTGAACTCCCAGAACAGTAAACAATTTTGATTATTGATTGTTTACACACGCCGTCAATAGGTAACTTATACGCTGTGATTCTTATCTTTTTATTACAGCAAATGCATCATTTATAGCATGTCTTATTCGAAGTCGAGAAACGGTCAAGTAAAGATTGAAATTCTAATTTAAAAAATGTCTGATTTGCGGAGCAAGTTTTTCAGTGAACAAATTTGCTCGTGTTGTGGGAAATATTTGTCAATTCCTCCAGTCACAGTTAACCAAAGAAGACAAGTAAAATGTGGACGGTGTTTTCAACAGAATGATGGGTACGTGACGTCATCGCTTTACACGTTAATTACAAACATCCTTAAATTTCCCTGTATTAACCATATGGAAGGCTGTAGAAAATATTTGCCTGTAACCGAAATGAGTGCCCACGAGAAAAGCTGCAAGGGAAATAAGTATTACTGTCCAGCTTGTCTCACTTTTGAAAGTCCTTCTTACGAAATGGCTGCACACATTAAAACCAAACACAATGACTTAATGTTGAGTAACAAATATTTTATGGTTAATTTTATTACTAGAGAACCTAGAGAACTAGAACAACCTGAGACAACAGACATTTACTTTCATTGTGATTTTAACCACCTGTTATATGTGATTTTAAAACGTAAATCTAACATGCTGTGTCTCGAACTGAAAGTTATGGGCAATATTGAAGGTCTTATCCAAAAATATGAACTATTTTCAACAGACAACAAGTTATTGCACGAAACGAAAGTTACTAGATGTACAGGGTGGGGCAAAACAGATAGCGAACGTGTATGTATTGATATGAACAATGTTAATATTTATAAACAAATGGTTCTATGTAAATTTGATGTGAGTTTTAATGCATGTTCGCTGCTGCAATTTATCGAAGCAAATCTATTATTTAAAAGTAAATTAGTTAACTGTAGCATGCCAATTGAAGCAGAACCAAAATTCTTAGATAAAGGAACAAACTGTACCGTGCCTATGCCGAATATTTTGGATCCGTCAGTGAACAATGCTGTGCTAAGATGTGCATTTAAAAATATCAGTAAGATGAAACTTAATGAATGGGTAAGTTCACCGACAGTATATTACGTCATGAATATACCCTGGAAAGTTAATGTTCGGAAAAAAATGATTGGCAAAACATGTTATTTCAATTGTTATTTGGAAAAGACGGACAATAATATCAAATGTTATATAAATAGATTATCATTCAAATTAATCAGTAAAGTTGAAGTCAAAAGTATTTTTTTAAGAAGTATAAGAAAATCAGATTTTGATAAAATAATCAGGTGGGGCGTATGTCTTGCAAAGTGGGACACCTTGATGAATCCCGGAAATGGATATGTTGAAAATGACTGCCTTAAAGTTGAGGTCACAGTTGACGTAGAACTTAAGTAATAATGCAGCCCTCGTTTAGACAATTGTTTGGAGTGTCGCTACATAAAACTCAAAAAGAAATGATTATATTACATAACAAGTGATGAAAGTGATACTTTTCAAACGAGGTGTTTAGCACGAGGCGTCAGCCGAGTGCGGAAATTCTCCGAATTTTAGAATAATTACTTTCACACGAGTAATGTACACTATTTTTCCTACGACCGCAAAGAATTATTGAAAAAGCCTTTGATTTGTGAAAAAAATATTTTAACACTAGTGTTGAAAAAGAAAAATATCAACGCTAGTGTTGAAATAGCATAATTAGAATTATGTTCCACTTAATATCTGGTTTCATAGTTTGTCAATAGGCTTTTCCTTTATTTGTAGTATAACTTTTTAATTTTTTATATATCATAAAAAGAACTAATCCTGGATTGACTTCTAGATTAACCAAAATGAAAAATTTTAAATTTAACAAACGAAAGGTGCATTAAACATAAATTTAAAAAATCCACCCAACAAGGAAGATTTCAACTCAAAATAACTAATTCTATAAATTATTTAATGTCTTTATAAAAAAAAGTCAAATACTCCTGATGGGATTTGAACCTGTGACCTTGTGATCTGTAGGCTAGAGCTCTATTCTCTACGCTATCGCTACCGATAAAGATTTGCTGTTTAATACAGGACACTCTCTTTAGCGCGATTTGTTTTTTCTGCTAATAGATTTTCCAGTAATTATTAACATTTTTTATAATTTCAGATGGCGTATTTTCACACTCTAATTCTGAATCACTCTCGACAAATACATGATAAATAAGTTAAACACTTTACAATTACTGCTATCTAAAATTTGTTCTTTTTAATAAATATGGGTATACTGTCAAATTGGCACCATATGTTTAAATTAAATAGTGTGCCTTGATATTTCAACACTAGTGTTGAACTATTCTTTTTCAACACGCGTGATATTCGGCGCTTCCTAGCCAAATTAACCGTGCTTTCTTCTCATTTTCATAGGTGGTCGTAGGAAAAATTATTAATACAATGTGTGTGTTAATACAGTCCTAGTGTGCTTAGGAGGCTATGTATGTTTATATTGTGGCGCTATCTATGATGTAACAAGACAAATTTTAACACAATTTTGTAAAAAATATTAAATACTACCATGTGTTATTGAGTTAAGGCCTTCTTGCATTAGATTCAAGTCGCAAGTACAAGTCAATGGCAGTTTTAAATGGGAAAACTTACATCAGCTGATTAAAATGTAATTTTTAATTAATTAAAATGTAATTTTTAATCAGCTGATGCAAGTTTTCCCATTGAAAACGACCATTACTTGTAACTTGCATCTAATGTAAACACGCCTTTATAAATAATGGAATACGATAAGATTATGCTTAGAAATGCAGATTATAATAAGTTTATTCTAATATTTATAATATAATAAATAAGTTAGTCCACGACTATTGTATAGAGTTTTCTTTCTTAGTAATAGTATCCATTATATAGTATATATATACAGGGTGATTCACGTTGAGTGGCCTATTAGAAGATCTCGGAAACGAGTAACCCTATCTTTCTAAAAATTTGATAGCAGGCATAATTGGTTTTGGGCTTTTAAAACATTATATTATTATACCGGAAGTTAATGCCAACTTTGCTATTTCAAATGGAATACCCTGTATATTTTAGCAATGTTTTCTTAAAATCTTAATAACTTTTGTTAATAATAATCTATTCCTATCTCTAACCATTTTTGAGATATGAATTATAAAAGGATTTTTTTGTGTAAAAACGCTCCGAGAAGAAAGTTTAGTAACTCTGAAACTAATAAAGGTAAACATTTAAAATTTTCTAAGCATTCAAGTAATACATAGATCTTTAGTTTCACGTTTTTTTATACAGGGAGTTCTTAAAATTGTGCCAATGTTTCCATTTAAATAAATGTACATAAGTCAATTTTTGCAAATAGAACACCCTATTTTTTAGGTTACTAACGTGTAGAGAATTAAATTTCCTATCTAAATGCCTAATATGTTACAATCCACATTTTTAATCGTTTTGGAGTTATGAGGAATTTAAATAAAAAATCTTAAAATTTCTGTTCGTGTTAATGCGACATTATTTTTGAAAAGAAGGCTTCGACTGGGATTTTCGTTTGACTTTGAGCTTTGTTACCATTTGTTATTAACTGCCTATGTTCGTTGCTTAGCTATTTCTCATTCAATATATAATGTTTTAAAAGCCCAAAACCAATTATGCCTGCTGTCAAATTTTTAAATAATGCTTCTGAGTAAAAAGATAACTGGTGTTAAGCTTGAAACGCACTAACGTGCGCCGAAGCTTGCCGAAAAATCATGTTTTGAATTTATTGCATGTGGTACAATGTGGATCCGCGGACACAGGCGAAGCACGGCGGCGAACTCTATGCTAAAATCTCCATCCTCATATTCGCCGCCGCGTCGCGCTTCGCGTAAGGGCGTGACAATCTTTAGTTACTTATGTTTCTATAATGTGCTTTTGTTTGTTTCAAAAACTATTTTAACTGTTTATAAGATCAGATTTAGGAGAAACATGTTCCAAAATGAACAGAGAGAAAAATATTTGAGGCCGAGACTTAGGGTTTTTTTCTAACAAAATATCAGAGCTGTTTGAATAAAAATGTACTAATTCTTCAAATCACAAATATCATTTTTAGTTTGCCTCTTCAGGACCGTAATGATATAAACAAATATTTTGAAAAATGTATTATTAAATGATAAAACCTTTAAATTTCAAAAACCTTTAAATTGTGTTTAAGTCCCTAAAAATTAATTTCAAATTCCAGGTCCGTATTTAAAAAAAATTGCCTGGAGGTTGGTATCTAAAGAACGAGAATTTAAAAACTAATAACGCCATCTTGTAAAGTATAAAAAATTGCCCTGAAAAAGTGTTTTTTGTTAGTCAAAAAGACTCAAAAAAATTTAAAAAACAAAACAAAAAATGTCGTTTTCTCGGATATCTCCGAAGGTATCCGGAATATTTACGATTTTCTTTCTTCAAATTATTAAGCTAAAAATACGCAACTTTGCCTCAATTTAACCGTTTTCGAGATCTCCTTGTACGCACATTACTTTGTAGCACCCTGTAGAAATAATTATTTATTTTTAAATCGTATCCAATTCAAGTGAGGTGTCAAATCAGTACGACATTATATTGTCACACACCATGTGTATGTCTTGATTGTTTTTTTTTTCATTTAAATCAAATTACCTTTGCTTTGACAGTATTCTTCGTTCTGACACTTTTCCTCATCGCTGTTGTCTCCGCACTGATCTTTTCCATCGCACTTGTGTAATTCCAAAATACACTTGCCATTGGTACAACGAAAATAGCCTGCCGAACAAGTTTTGTAACAGTGATCGGGTTCGTCCGAGCCATCTTTACAGTCCTAAAATTGAACAGACATTCAGCCATGTGATGTTTTCAAAACTGTTATGATAACCAATGAGGATCAAGTAGTAGCGTAGCCAGAAAATATGCTCGGGGGGCGGGCTCAGTGGGCGTAAGTAGGACATTTTTTTTCTGGAGAGAGGGACAGTCGGGACTACATGTATTTCATAATATTGTACCTAGTGAAGAAGGGTGAAAAGCGCCGCAGGCGAAAAATTTTCGAGGCCACGCCCAAAGTTCGATTAAAATTCACCTAACTACTATCAAATTTCGAAAATTAAATTATTACCTCTCCTCCTCTGCATGGTTGAATTAAATTTGTTTTTGTAAATGCTTTTTTACTTTTTTTTATATTCCTAGCTGGCTCTTTATTTAAATTTTTTTTATATTTTTGAAAAATATGAATATTGGTGTCAATCCAAGATTTTAACATATAAACTATGTATAACTCTAACCAGCATTTTTCGGGCTCGATATTTCATGATTAAAAATAAAGTGAATATCGCTCATCACGCCAAAATTGATGATTTTTTCCGAAATCAGGTATTTTAGGAGCGTAGATCTAAGAGCAGTTTTTGGTGCAAATTCTTAGGTTTTGAAATACTCCTTCTTAAGTGCCGTTTTGCATATTCATAATAAAGCATTCTCGTTTCTTCCAGCACTATTTTTTTTAATTATAAATTACCACACTTCTTCCATAAAAAATGTTTTAATTAAAATGTTTACTTTAATTATTCTCTTTAAAAATAAATACCTAATTGTTTTTTGTTGTAAAAATATTTTATTGCATTGAGTTATATTTTTGTTGATTTAAAATAGCTCTAAAAAAGGGAAAACGGAACAGACAAGTATATGAATGATATAATAGTTTTGGACTTGCATTGTCTTTAATTTGTTTTACATCACAACGTTTCAACTGGTAAGTATCTCCAGTCGTCTTCAGGTGAATACTAAATAAGTAAAGTAACTACAGCTCTATTTATACTAGCTAGATGTACTGGAGCATGACTGAGATGGGTGCAGTCATGCGTTTAATTCTTGTGCGGTATTTTAAGTTTACATCTACTTAACAAAGGTTTCCAGATATTTCTTATATCTAGTGAGGGCTTACTAAAACAATCTGGGTTCTGGTATATGATAGCAGCTTCCTTGAACTTCCTCTTCCTCCAATGTGGTTCTTTGTGCAGGATTCGAGCTTCTGTCCACTTAATGTGATGACCGTGTGTCCAGGCATGGTCAGCTGCCCCTGATTTTTCGGTTTCTCCTCTAAGCGTGTTGTTTCTGTGTTCCTTGACCCTAGTTTCAAGTGGCCTTAGAGTCTCACCAATGTAGGATCTGCCACATTCGCAGGGAATCTGATAGACACAGTTTTTCCTATCTTTTTGACTTGTTGGTTTCGTCTTCGTCAGGTGGCTTCTTAAAGTGTCTTTTGAGCTGAATACCGTACTAATGTTGTATCGTTGTCCTAGTCTTCTAATTCTCTCAGATACTCCTTTGACATACGGAATGTTGAGTGTTGATTGTGACTCTACTGGCTTCTTTTGTGTATTTGACCGATTCTTGCGATTTTCCATTAGTTTATCAACTAGATGCCCGGGGTAGCCTTTTTTGTTGAGGTCGGTCTTGATGTAGTTAGTTTCCTGTTTGAGGGCTTCATTTGAATTACAGATGGTAATTGCTCTATCCACAAGCGTTCTTACTATGCCATGTTTTGTGCTATTTGAGGTGTAATTCAAATATTGACCTGTATGCGTGGGTTTTCTGTACACTGAAGTATGGATGGTGTTGCCATTTTTCTTTACGTTTACATCCAGGAAAGGTAATTGACTGTTTTCTTCTCTCTCCATGGTAAATTTGATTGTCGGCGCCAGGCTGTTAATGTGGTATAGGAATTCCTTGAGTTCGTCATCGTTTCCATTCCAAATAATGAAGGTGTCGTCCACATATCTCAGCCATGTTTTTGGTTTCTTTTTTGCTTGTTTTATTGCTTCAGATTGAAACCATTCCATGTAAATGTTGGCGATTATTGGTGAGAGAGATGAGCCCATCGGTAGTCCGTCCACTTGGCTGAAAAACCTATCTTTTTCCTGAAAGTAAGAATTATTCAGGCAACATTCTAATAGTTCCATGATGGCCTTGATAGGTAGCAGTGTTCTTTCTTGTAGTGTCTGGTCTTCCTCAAATCTGCTTTTAATAACCTTTAGTGCATCTTTTACAGGGACGTTAGTGTAGAGACTTTCGACGTCAAAACTGACAAGTTGATCTTCTGGTTGTACTTTCATCCCGCCAATAAGTTGTACGAAGTGTTGAGAATTTTTCACAAATGATGTGCAGAAGCTCGAATCCTGCACAAAGAACCACATTGGAGGAAGAGGAAGTTCAAGGAAGCTGCTATCATATACCAGAACCCAGATTGTTTTAGTAAGCCCTCACTAGATATAAGAAATATCTGGAAACCTGTGTTAAGTAGATGTAAACTTAAAATACCACACAAGAATTAAATGCATGACTGCACCCATCTCAGTCATGCTCCAGTACATCTAGCTAGTATAAATAGAGCTGTAGTTACTTTACTTATTTAGTATTCACCTGAAGACGACTGGAGATACTTACCAGTTGAAACGTTGTGATGTAAAACAAATTAAAGACAATGCAAGTCCAAAACTATTCTATCATTCAAGAAACATCATTGTCTCCAACCTTCAAACAGACACCAGACAAGTATATAATAGAAAAATACTATAAAATATTATTCTTTTTATTCAATTTCCTATAAAATAGCATCATAAATCAATAACTAAAACGATATGCGTCCGAAACCTTAATTTTAGAAGGATAAATTTAAAAACTAAACGTTTCCTACAAGACTGTTGTAATCTAAGCCAAGAATACATTATTTAAAGATTTAAATTAAGAATCCAAGCATGAGACGAAAAATTAGATTGTAATTAGACTTTTAGACCCGAGCTTCGAGGCTCGGGGGGTGCAGCCCGGCGCCCCCCCCCTAAATACGCCCCTGACAAGCATATAGAGATACGGTCTTAAAACATTTTTAAGGCTACGTTACCTTTTCGCCATCACAGTAATATTCCTTATTGACACACTGGCCCTCTCTGCACGGGAACTGCTGATCATTACAGGCAACTTTTCCCAAGCATCCCTCATCTGGGTATTCGTCTTGTCCATTGTCGCAGTCGACTTCGCCGTCGCAAACCCAGGCTTTTGGGATACAACGACCAGTGGAGTTACATCTAAAAAATGCGTTCCAATAGAAAATTTTCAAGTTTTTTAATTGTTACAACCAAACTTTTTTGAATTCATTCTCGGACCGTCATTGCAATCGTCAATTAGTAGTTTGTACAACAAGAGTGGATATGATGTCCATATCGCACGAGGAAGTAAATTGAGCACGACGCCGTAGGCGGAGTACTCAAACTTCTGAGCGCAATATGGACAATCCACTCGAGTTGTACAGTATATTTTTTCTACGACTCAACTTTTGAACTTCATACTAAATTTTTTTTTTTATTATTTAATTTAGGTATTTTAACTTGTCTTTCTTGTTGGCCGTGAACTTATAAGAAAAATAATAGATGAAATAGTATATTACATAACAAGTGATAAAAGTGATACTTTTCCGAGTTTTAGAATAATCACTTTCCAAGAGTAATGTATATCGCGCCGATTAAAAACCGGGACAGGAAATTTTTCTATTTTCTCCTAGACTATTAAGAATAATTTTACATCAAGCCTGGTACCAGTAAAATGTCATGAAAATTTGCATGTCAATAAAGATTGTCACTTTATGATTGACTCGTCAAACATACAATCATATATTATTTGTAAATATGCCACAATTAACCCCCCAGCAAAAGGCAATTATTTATAGTCGGTTGCGAGATAGTGTTGCTATTAGGGATATTGCAGATGAACTGGGAGTAAGCAAGAATACCGTGCTATTGGCAAAACAAAAAATAGCAAGACATGGGACTATTATTAGGAATGCAGGTTCTGGTCCCCCTAAAATTTCTACTGATGATCATGATAGAAGACTGGTTAATTATCTAAGGGATCATCCCTTCGAAACTGCAATCAAGGCAAAAGAAGAGACGAATTTTCCAGGTTCTGCAAATACCGCTAGAGAAGGGTTCGAAATTCCGATATACGAAGCCGTTGTGCTGCCAATAAAAATTTTTTAACGGAAATAAATAAACAGGGCAGGTTAGAATTTGCACATGAATATATTAATCAAATAAATTTATGGGAAACAGTTATATTTTCTGACGAGAAAACTTTTCAGTCATGCAATAATGGGAGAATTCGGGTGTATAGGCCTTCCGGCATGCGGTATGATGAGAGATACACCCACAAAACCAACCAAAGTGGGCGTTTCTCCATAAATGTTTGGGGCTGGATTAGCGCTAGAGGACCAGGACTTTGCCAAATCGTCGAAGGAAGACTAACTGCAGCAGTATACGTTAATATACTAAACGAAGTGATGATACCATCGGTAAACGCTGTATACGGTCAAAATTACACATTTCAGCATGATAATGCTCCAATACACACAGCGCGCATTGTACAAAATTTTCTCCAAGAAAATAACATAGCAGTTCTTCCCTGGGCTTCGAAGAGTCCCGATTTGAACCCGATATAAAACATTTGGGGTGCCATGGTCAAATCTATGTATAAACATGATTTTCAACCTAGAAACAGGGATGAATTACGTCATAGGATAAATCAAGCTTGGGATGAAATAACTGTCGAATTATGTAGAAACTTAGTTTTAAGTATGCCACAAAGGCTCCAAAAAGTAATAAACAGAAATGGTTCTATGACCAAATATTAATTTTGTGTTGTTTTGACAAACTTTGTGTTCGCAATTTTTTTCTTTTTATTAAATGTATTTTATTACCTGTATTAGCTTTATTTATTATTTTGTGGTAATGGTAAATATAATAATTTATAAAATATTTGACTTTAAAAAAATCTAATAAATTTACTTTATCCATATTATATGATGTCTCTCAAATTTAACCACCCCGTATCGAAAAATACAAAACATTCCATTATGTAACCTAGGTTACTTTTTAAATTTTAAATGTTTTTCCTTTTTAGCTCTAGACACCTTTTATAGTCTAGGGGATATGTATTTCTTACATTGTTTTTGTAAATCTCTTGTCCCAGTTTTTTATCGGCACAATAGTACACTATTTTTCCTACGACCACAAAGAATTATAAAGGATTTGATTTGTAAAAAAATATTTCAACACTAGTGTAGCATTAAATATAAATTTAAAAAATCCAACCAACAGGGAAGATTTCAATTCAAAATAATTCTATAAATTATTTAATGTTTTTATAAAAAAAATCAAATACTCCTGACGGGATTTGAACCTGTCACCTTGCGATCTGTAGGCTAGAGCTCTAAGGGCCGTTTGCACGGGGTTCACTTAAGATGTCATTTAACTAAATCTTTTCCGTTGCACAGTCGCTAAACCGGCACATAAGCCAGCCCTAAGTAGAAGATTTGTACGGCTTAATTTATATCTACTTAGGGCTGGCTTATGTGCCGGTTTAGCGACTGTGCAACGGAAAAGTTTTAGTTAAGTGATACTTTAAGTTAAGCCCCACCTAAAACGTCTTAAGTGGAAACCGTGCAAACGGCCTGTACTCTCTACGCTATTGCTACCCATAAATATTTGTTGTTTAATACATGACATTATCTTCAGCGCGACTTGTTTCCTCTGGTAATAAATTTTCCAATATATTATTAACAATTTTATAATTTCAGATGGCGTATTTTCACACTCTAATTCGAAATCAGTCGACAAATACATGATAAATAAGTTAAACACTTTACAATTACTGCTTTCTAAAATTTTTTTTTTTTTTATAAATATTGGTTGTCTGTCGAATTGGCACCATATGTTTAAATTAAATAGTGTGTCATGTATTTCAACTCTAGAGTTGAAATACTTCTTTTCAACACGCGTGTGATATTCGGCGCTTTCGAACCAAGTTAACCGTGCTTTTTTTCTCATTTTCATAGGTGGTCGTAGGAAAAATTAATTTCGTTGGCAAATCCATTATTAACCAAATTACAATTTAACATATTTGTCAATTTGGGTCTTTTTTATTATTTATACAAAATCACTTTGAATATTATCTATCTTTGTCACATTTTACAGAATAACAGACAAAAAGCAATATTATTAATAAAAATGGACAATGTCTCGCGTAACAAACCCGAACAAGTGAATTGTCCTACATATCGCGCTCAGAAGTTTAAGAATTCTGCCTAAGGCGTTGTGCTCAGCACATCAACTTTTGTTGTAGAAACTACTATTTAAAAATCCGTAGTAAACTTTTTAATTAAATATTATATTATAAAAATTTACTATAAAAAATGATTCCTAAAAATTTCACCTGATTAACTTTAAAAATTTAAATATTGTCGTTTATTTTAAAAACTACCGGTATTTAGGACACAATTGCCTATACTTTTAAGCCTTTGAACCTCACCTAAATTCAGTTTTTCCACACTCTGTATGGTTGCAGTGCTCAGTTTCATCCGATTGGTCATCGCAATCTGGACTGCCGTCGCACTGCCACGATTTTGGAATGCAATCGCCATTAGTGCATTGGAATTTGTCAGATCTTAAACAAAGATAATGTATCTGGTTAAAAGTTGGAAACAATGTTTTTTGAAGGATAGTAGAGTTTTGGACTTGCATTGTCTTTATTCGTTTTACATCACAACGTTTCAATCGGTAAGTATCTCCAGTCGTCTTCAGGTGAATACTAAATAAGTAAAGTAACTACAGCTCTATTTACACTAGCTAGATGCTCTGAAGCATGACTGAGATGGGTGCAGTCATGCGTTTAGTTCGTGTGCGGTATTTTAAGTTTACATCTACTTAACAAAAGTTTCCAGATATTTCTTATATTTTATGAGGGCTTAATAAAACAATCTGGGTTCTGGTATATGGTAGCAGCTTCCTTGAACTTCCTCCAATGTGGTTCTTTTGGGATTTTGGCTTCTGGTCACATGATATGATGGCCATGGAGATACTTACCAACCAGTTGAAACGTTGTATTTTAAAATCAAATCCAAAACTATTCTATCATTACCTACAGTACAAGGTCAGAGGAATGAATGATGGTAATGGAGGTACTTGTTGCTAGACTAGAGAGAATATTTCAGGTTCTGACCAATCACATAGTTTGTACAAAAAATACAAATTTATTTTTCGGATTATTCCACACTAGCGCATAGTTCGCAAAACGACAATCATATACATATTCTAACCTCAAACTAGTAATAACGACCAAACACTTCAAGAAAATCTCTTATTGAATGGCAGCTAAGAGAGCTTCTGTGACTGCCACCAGGGATGGTATTCTCGTACTCCTAATAATTTACCACATTTTCATGAAGTACCTATTTACATAAATCGACCTGAATCCACGTAGCCAATTTAAAATTATACCAATACAGGTATTGAGTTCGATTATTCAAGGTCGAGTTAGCATATTTTGTAATTGTATCCGTATCAAGATTTAAATGAAAACCGCAACAGAATCAAACTTGGAACGTGATTGTCAGTTTGACATCACTTAACCGAACTTTTGAGCTGAACTATTGTATAAAATAGTTATCTCTCTCTCAAAACGATTCGAGTATACTACATAGTCACCTATTCTTCATGAAAACGAACAGTCACAATAAATTTATTTTTCGGATCGAACGTGCAAAACTTGGCAACGTTTGCCTCCTAGCGGTAGCAAGTGAAAGTACAAAAATGAAAAATGACAATTTTGACATTAGGAACAATGAATTATTTATTTGCAGCTTTATTAAAGAAAAAGTGGTGAGAGTTTAGTGTTTGAAAGTTTTGTGGGTTAATTATAAAAACACAATATGGTGAGACAGTGTCAGGTTTGCAAAATAACCGAATCAGTGCCTGAATTTCATAGTAGTCCACACATGCTATTGCACACTTATAAACAGTGAGTTGTAGGCTCAGGGCAAAAGTAATTTTATGAATAAGATGCGGGGTCTATCTTTGCTTTCTCGTCGTTGATTTAAATGATGAATGAAATAATTTGTGTATGGCACTTGGTCTGAGGTATAACCGAGGTCGAAGTAACAATTTTCAATAAAAAGTTGATTTTCTAAAAGTTTTCCTTACCTGCATTGCTGTTCACCACAATCCATTTCGTCACTCTCGTCTTGACAATCTCGAACGCCGTCGCAATACAAAGCTCTAAGTATGCAAGTCCCATCGCTGACACATCTGAAATTACCGGGCGGACATACAGCTGTTACACCGCAGTTGGCTTCGTCCGATGAAGGTGTTGTCCCATCCTAAATATCGAATTAAAAAAAAATTTTTTAACGCATAATACAGGGTGAATCCTAAGTTGATACTTCTTTTTTAGCTGTGTATAGAAGGCATTAAAATAAACAACATTTTCAAATACCAAAATAGGCGAAAACAGAAGAAAAAAACCTAAGTGCGGGCCTGGTCATCAATACGTAACCTGCTATACTTTATGTTGTTTGTCTTCTTAGTCATGCAATTTGGGTCGGTGGTCAGTTATTTGGCAATCCGCAGCGGTGTGTTTTTCTGAAGCAAGTTAATTTTAAATTGGTGACACGTGAAAATGGTAAAATTTGAAAACAATGAACTAGTAGATATGGTGCTAATTTACTGTGAGTGTCGTCAAAGTGCGGCTGTTTCGACGAGATTATACGCAGAACACTTTCCCTTGCGGGCTCATCCTCCACCCAGAAGTTTTCTTAATGTTATTCAACGGGCAAGTTAGGCAGGACCGTATTTGATCCATAATGTAATAACTGAATGTAAGAAGGTACCTTATTTTTGAGTTTTTGCAAAAAAATGTATTTGAAAATGTTGTTTATATTAATGCCTTCTATACACAGCTAAAAAAGGAGTATCAACTTAGGAATCACCCTGTATATTTTCGGTATTTCAAAGGAATGTAAAATCTAACTTGGTAAAATGGAAAAACCAGTAAACAATAAGCAAGTTCGGTTTTTACCTCGCAGATGAGAAGAGAGCGATGACACTTTTAGATCATGTGATCACGGAGGATTCAGACGACTTCGTACTTACCGAACGATCTTGATGGTTTATATTTTATTTTCTAACCTAAGAATTTTGTGAAGTTGTATGTAAAGAAGTTTAAACAAAAAATTTGGTCGGATTCATATCATATTATTTGTAAAGTGCAACAAAAAAATAATCTTGGCGAATTTCACAAAAGGTAAGGTTATCTCTCTCTCTATTCCTCAATAAACAACGCCAACGGTTCGATTTTAAATATTCCCGCCTTTCGGAAATTTAATTTTTAAAATCTGTGGAAATTCTCCGACGAAACATATGTAACTCCCATTTGCTCGTCGATACGATAAACGAACGACGTTCAGATTTATTTTTGCCCTCTGAAACATTAAACGAACGGGCGCGGAGTAATCTGACAAATCTAATGGTAAAACCGAACTAGCTTTATATTAAATAGTTGTCTTACATGGCAATCATCTTTCCCGTTGCACCTTAAGGTTGAGTTGATACATTTCCCTGAAGCGCATTGCCACTGATAGGACCAATTGCAGGGTTTGTTAACTTCCGGACAACCTGAAAGATAATAACAATTGTAATTTACTAATCAAGAAAATATGTACCGGGTGATTCATTAAAGGTGACGAGCGGCCATATCTCGGAAACTACTGGGCATAGAAATTCAGGAAAAAAAAATGATAACTAATGTGGCCATGAGAAAATCCTGGAAATAATTTTTAAGTTCCGCATTTTGCCGCAAGAGGGCGTAATTGAAAAGTAAATTTTAAAATTTTACATATCTCCGAAAATTCCACATTAAGGTATATCTTTGGTAACACCATTAAAAAGCTTGGACAATTATGCATCATTTTAGTCTTATGCTCATTGGCGTACCGACTTTAATAAGAGGGGGAGAAGCTGTTGAAAGTGTAATCATTTAAATCGCTTTAACTTATAAACGACTTATCCGATTTTAGCAAACTAAAGACTGTTTGGAAGAGAAATGTATGCACAAGGCTAGAGGGCGCAATTTGTAATAATAACACATTTTTTGATTTTACTCCGAAAAAATAAATCATACGGTATAATTATGATACCATAATCGAAAAGTAGATAAAATTTTCTAGAAAAAATATTAAAACCGCAGCTCGATATCTCCGTTCGTTTCAGCGTTATCGCCAATAGAATAATTTTTAATGAAGAAGCCATTATATATTTTTTAGAAAAAAAGTGGGACGCCACTGATATTTTTTCACGTGGATCTTATTTCTGATCAGTCTGGTCAATTCTGCATAAAAATGGTCTCTTGCGTTTTTCTCCTCAGGCACACCGTTCTTAATTAAAATAATTAAATTAAATTAGACGGGCGGAAGCATGTCTATTAAGTGAAGGTGGTCATTTCCAACAATTTTTCTAAAACAAGATTTTTCATTATCAATAAGTAGAGCTAATTTAATAATTTTAATTAAGAACGGTGTGCCCGAGGAGAAAAACGCATGAGACCATTTTTATTATTTTCGCAATTGTTGCCTACCCTGGTTAAAACAGCATTGCACGCAACCGGCAGTAGCATGGTAATATTTGCATTAAAAAGTATAGCTATATTACATTCTTGGTCTACTACCTACCAATCTCATCAGAATTGTCCCAACAGTCATTCTCATTATCGCAAAACCACTCCTTATGTATGCAATTGGTGGTAAAATTGCAATTTAAGAAGTTCTCGTTGTGCAACTCGGTGCAGTTCGGCATCGGACAGCCCAGTTCGTCAGAGTTGTCATTGCAATCGGGATCGCTGTCGCAACGCACAGATTTGAGGACACATTCTCCGTTATTACACCTAAAATAAATATAAATATGAATATCAATCCAAACTTTTAATATAAGACGTATGTATGATGTAGGGTAAAAATAAGGCTCTACCTTATTTTACCTATTTTTGTTATATTTATAATGTTATTAAAATAATCATTCCTGAACCTTGGTGTCAATAACAAGGATATCATCGAGGGTATAACCCTCTACCAAAGGTGATGGTATATTATTTTATATTAACTATAAATAATAACATTTATTTAATCATAGGTTAAGCTTAGAGTTAAGGTTGAAAGTTAAGGTTAAGTTTAGTATATATGTTACCGGCAAAGTCCGTTACGCAGTTATACCTAGGTTTGTCTAGGCAAAGTCCGCATTGCCGGGCCACTTTGGGCAAAGTCGGAAATTAGTTGATATTTCCGACATTGCCTGCACTGTTGTAAGACAATCTTAGGTTTACCAAATATGTAGCAGGCAAACTCCGAAATAACCCGCAATTATGTGAACACGTAGCGACAAGTTTCAACCGCCTGGAATCGGAATATCAACTTATTTCGTATTCTTTTTACATACCATCGATAGAGAAGTACTAGGCATTAATTAAAGAAGTTGAAGAAGCCAAGCAGGTTGCCAAAAAAACAACTCTTCAATACCGGCGTCTCAAACGTTACGATGTGTTACTTGTTGGGGGCATTAAAAAGTTAATTTTGCCATTGTCTGCGCAAGTCACTGAAGTGAAATACTTTGTCCCCAATGAAGAATTAATTATTAATACAAATTAATTTGTGTTTTTTTTTCTATCGCAAACTGTGCCTCTTACTCGTACATAGGTATAATATTGACAGTAGGTAGGATAGTAATGCGGTAGGTTATTTCGGAGTTTGCCTGCTACATATTTGGTAAACCTAAGATTGTCTTACAACAGTGCAGGCAATGTCGGAAATATCAACTAATTTCCGACTTTGCCCAAAGTGGCCCGGCAATGCGGACTTTGCCTAGACAAACCTAGGTATGACTGCGTAACGGGCTTTGCCGGTAACATATATAAAGACCAAGACTGATTTTGTAAATAAGAATAGAAAAGTTTAGATTGAATATACGTTTTAAACGAATCTCAACGCCTCTGACTCAACGAACCTACCAGTCACCTTACATGGCGATCCTGCCAGTCCAGTCACCATACTAGTGACCTTACAATGACTCTAACCAGCGTTTCTCGGGCTCGGTTTTTCATGATTAAAAATAAAGTAAATATCGCTCACCACGCCAAAATTGATGATTTTTTCAGAAATCATGTATTTTAGGAGCGTAGATCTGAGAGCAGTTTTTGATGCAAATGCTTAGGTTTTGAAATAGTCCTTCTTAAGTGCCGTTTTGTATATTCATAATAAAGCATTCTCGTTTCATCCCGCACTATTTTTTTTTATTATAAATTATCACAATTCTTCCATAAAAAATGTTTCAATTACATTTTTCCTACAAGACCTTTGTAATCTAAGCCAAGAATACATTATTTAAAAATTCAAATTAAGAGCTTGAGACGAAAAATTAGGTTGCAATTAGACTTTTAGACCCTCCTAGGATTGGGGGGGGGGGGGGGGGGGGGGGGTGCAGCCCCCTCCTAAATACGCCAGTGAGAAACTGTCTCGCTTTATTTTTCAATAGGGTGGAAATCACAATGGGTATTGGTTTGACATTTCAAGGTCTCTCTCTCTCTGACACTTTTTTTTTTATAAAAATCCAAAAGTATCGCCCCATTGCTACAACCACAACATTGCGAAAGCAGAAGGTCATTAATCGGGTGAAACAAAACAAATAACCTTACTTGAAAAACTGATCCTCGGAACAGTTGCAATTCAGCTCGTCCGTGGAATCCCCGCAGTCATCGACGCCATCGCATAAGGCCGTCATCGGCACGCACTTTCTATTCTGGCAGCGCAGCCAGCTGAGCGGGCAGGAGCGATAGCCGCAGTAGCCGGCCTCTTCGTCGGAGCCGTCGGCGCAGTGCGAGATACCGTCGCAGGTAAGGTGGAAGGGAACGCAGCCGCCATCGGAGCAACGGAAACTAATAATAATAATAAGTTTATTTTTGATATTTATAATATAATAAATTTGTTTATTTATTTTCCTTAATATACTTCTTCTTTGATCCCCCGAAGCGTGCTTGTTAGGGGCAAATCTTAGTATTTCAAATTATAAATATATGAATTAAAATATTTTGTTTAAATATTTGTTAATATTATATAAAAGTTGCAAATAAAAAACGTTTAAGTATATGTATATAAATATAAACGCAATATTTTGAAGATATAGGTATAATAAAATTTTAAAAAATATATTATTCATAACAATATTTATTAAAACATTTCCAAAAATATTTTTAAATTATCCGTTTCCAATATCCATGCTTTTATTTCCAATTTTCTTCATAAAATATATTTTTTTTATTAACTTTTTTAAAAATTTGAATGTCTTCAATTATTTTAATACTATTCATATTTTGTGGTAGGTTATTTGGATTTAACTTAAACACGGTCCTTATATTATTAAAGGTAATAATATAAGGCCGGTGCTGGATATCACCACCACTCCATAAGAATTTAGATACCTACCGTTCCTGGATATTATCTATGTCAATATCTAGGAAAGGTATACAACTATTTTAATTGTTTTAAATATAGTGGAATTTTAACACAATATTAGTCCTTATCTACAAAAAATAAATTATATAGAGTTCCACCTACTTAAGACCGAATCTATTCAATTATTACAAAATTAGATTTGTCCCTAACAAGCACGTCTTTAGGGGATTGATAAATAAATTTATGAAAGAAGATGATATAAACATTTTCCTACGACCACCTATGAAAATGAGAAAAAAGCACGATTAACTTGGCTCGAAAGCGCCGAATATCACACGCATGTTGAAAAAAAAATAAACACACTATTTAATTTAAACATATGGTGTCAATTTGACAGAAAACTCCTATTTATTAAAAAGAACAAATTTTAGAAAGCAGTAATTGTAAAGTGTTTAACTTATTTTTCATGTATTTGTCGAGTGGTTCAGAATTACAGTGTGAAAATACGACATCTGAAATTATAAAAAATATTAATAATATACTGATGGAAAATCTATTACCAGAAAAAACAAATCGCGCTGAAGAGTATGTGTATTAAACAAAGAATGTTTATTGGTAGTCATAGCGTAGAGAATAGACCTCTAGCCTACAGATCACAAGGTCACCGGTTCAAATCCCATCAGGTGTATTTGACTTTTTTATTAAAAACATTGAATAATTTATAGAATTATTTTGAATTGAAATCTTCCTTGTTGGGTGGATTTTTTAAATTTATGTTTAATGCATCTTTCTTTGAAATTGAAAATTTTTCCTTCTGGCTAATCTAGAAATCAATCCAGGATTAGTTCTTCATATAAAATATGAAAAAATAAAAAAGTTAAACTACAAATAAATTAAAAGCCTATTGACAAACTATGAAACCAGATATTAGGTGGAACATAATCCTAAGTATGCTCATTTCAACACTAGTGTTGAAATATTTTTTTTACAAATCAAAGACTTTTTTAATAATTCTTTGTGGTCGTAGGAAAAATAGTGTACATTACTCGTGTGAAAGTGATTATTCTGAAACTCGGAGAATTTCCGCACTCAGCTGACGCCTCGTGCTAAATATCTCCTCGTTTGAAAAGTATCACTTTCATCACTTGTTATGTAATATACTAATACGGGTCATTATCATCAGGAAAGAAACTTTTCACCCGTCAAATTGAAAAAAGATAGAAACATACCAAAGTTAAATATTTTGTTGCTTTTTTAATGATAAGATACTAACCTACCTTCAAGAACTAGTGGCTAATCAGTTATTATTTTTACTCTTCCTACATTGTAGAATCCGCTTTTATTTTTCCGTCATTCGTTTTATATTTAATCTGATTTAATCTCTTTATTTTTTCATTCGTCATATCAGTTCGAATCGAAGTTGTTTATCGATATAAGATTTATTTCACCCCCGTTATCATCAGCCACCTCCGTTATCAATCGATAAAAATAATGTATAACGGAGGTGACAGGCGACTTAAAAACTCACCTCTGATTGATAATGACCCATTAATTATATTACAAATACTTAAAAATAAACTTGGTAAAAGTTAATTTTATTTATTATAGAATACCTGTCTTCGGTATTACATTCAGAACTGCCACTGTAACATCTTCCATCAGGTTGTAATACCCTGCCCTCCCTACAAGAGCATTCTACTTGTGCGTTTGCTGTTAAATCACAGTACTCCTCGCAGCCTCCGTTGGCTATAAGACAAGGATTTGAAAAGCAGTCTTCGGTATCGTTGGCTATTGCTATTATCCCCATGGGCCTGTCGGAAAAAAATAATAAAACCAGGGTTGCAATCAATAAACCTGATTTTTTCGATTAAATCGTGATTTTTTTGATTTTTATCAATTTATACTGATTTTTTCCGTATACAGGGTGCTACAAATTCGTGTACGTACAAGGGGATCTCGGAAACGGTAAGAGATACGAAGATGGTTAAATTGAGGTAAAGTTGCGTATTTTGGGGCTTAATAATTTGGTAAAGAAAATAGTAAATATTCCGAATACTTTCGGAGATATCCGAAAAAAACCGAAATGTCCATTTTTGATTTTTAATTTTTGTGCCTTCATTTTTGACTTGGAAAACAACAAAATATACTTTTTCATAGCCGTCTTTCATGTTCTACAAGATGGCGTTATTAGTTTTCAAATTCAACGTTTGGTTCTTTAAATACCAACCTGAAGTCAATTTTTTTAAATACGAACCTGGAATTTTAAATACAGTTTTAGGGACTTCTAAGCTTTACAAATTTAATACAATTTAAAGTTGTTGAGATGTTAACGTTTTGTCATCTAATAACGCATTTTTTCCAGTTATCTTTTTATGTCATTACGGTCCTGAACATTTAGAGCCAAACCAAAAAAAAAAGATTTCTGATTTGAAAAATACGTCCATTTTTACTCAAAAAGGCCTGATATTTGATATTTTGTAAGAGAAAAGACCAAAAGTCTCGGCCTCAAATATTTTTCTGCCTGTTTATTTTTGTTACATGTTTCGCCAGAAACTGGTATTATCAGACCGTTTAAACAGTAAAAAAAATTCAAATTGTTTTTGAAACAAACTTAAGCGCATTACAAAATTAAAATATATATTAACTACGTTTTGTAAAATGAATCGACACCTAGCCATCCTATTCACGCCGGACAGGCCGGATGAGATCGGATATCTCGTAGGATGAAGGTGCCGTTTCACACTCCCCAGTCGGTAGATCACATTTGTGGTTGATGACCGGTTCAAGATGGCCTACGTAGTCGGCGAACCGTAAAAAAGAAAGTGTTTTTTTGTTTTTTCCTAAGTCAATATTAAGGCGTAAAAAATTAAAACCCAAAACTAAAAATTTCGGATTTACAATTTTCTTTCACCAAACTATTAAGCCCCAAAATATGCAACTTTTTCTCAATTTAACCTTCTTCGTAACTCTCACCGTTTTCGAGATCCCCTTGTACGCACACAAATTTGTAGCACCCTGTATATGGCAAAGTTTAAAATCACTTATTTTCATTATTTTGTCTCTATTCGCCCAAAAATATTTGTTGTCTAGATTTACAGTTAGAAAATCTCCTCGGCGACATACAAAATAAGTTCTATTGACATGAACATTTTCGTCAGCGTAATCTATGAATATTTTTTACGCTAGACTGATGACGATTAGTTATGTTTTTACATTTACATAATGTATCTAAACACTTCGTTTTAAATAAACTATCTTCCTTTTTTCTTGAATTTCCTGATCAGTTATTTGCTTCGGCGACTTCTTTTTACAGCAATTTATAATTTGATTTAAAACACGATTAAAATTGAAAAAATCAGTTGATTTAAACCGTCGTAACCCTGATTAAAACCACTACTGCGGTCTAGCGTATATTATAAAGATAACACTGGTTAACAAGATTTTTGTCCCAAGCGCAAAAATGTCTGATTTCAATATAATTTTGCATGCTGAAATCAATCATGTTTTCAGAATTTCTCCATCACCCTTAGTTTTTATGTTCCAGTATATGTGATTATTTACCTATAAAATGCACGCATAGGTCTGTACTATAAGAGTCATCTAACAAAAAACTTGTGTCAGGCATTGCTATTTTATTATTTGTGTATTGTAACAATAACTTGTTGTGACTAGAAATAACAAAGTGTGCTCTGTGTGTCACGCGGAACATGTCTTGGCTTGTTGGGACCTGCAAGCAGTTCCGAGTCCTACATAACATTTATTGTTGTTTTAGTTATCGGCTAGAGCTCGGTGAATGAACATATACGCAAACTTTTTTAACGTTTTGAAGAATGTGCTGTGGTGCATTTTAAGCTATTGTAGTGTAACTCACC
This sequence comes from Polydrusus cervinus, assembly GCA_935413205.1. NCBI lineage: Eukaryota > Metazoa > Arthropoda > Insecta > Coleoptera > Curculionidae > Polydrusus > Polydrusus cervinus. Next base: position 110,631,647 of record OW284510.1, on the reverse strand, counting down.
TGTAAAAATGCCAAGAAATTGTGTAAACCACCCGAACTCTTTTTGCTACATCTGCGGTGAATTGACATTTAAATCTCAAAAACGGTCTTTCACGCCTCTCGTTAATAAATGCTATGAACAGTATTTCAAGTGTAAAGTCGGCGATCAAGACAAAAGCTGGGCTCCCCATATTTGCTGTGTTACGTGTGTCAGACTTCTTACAGCGTGGGCAAAAGGTAAACGACATATGCCTTTTGCTATTCCCATGATTTGGAGGGAACCATCAGACCATATTACCGATTGCTATTTTTGTCTTACAAATATCAGTGGTATAACTTCTAAATCCAAACATACTGTTAAATATCCTTATATTCCATCTGCACTGAGACCAGTGCCGCACAGTTCGGAATTACCTGTGCCTGACCCCCCACAAAATATGACACCGAGCGACGATGAAACTGCCGATGACGAAGTAAACAACGAAAGTTTTTCAGCCGAAAATATTGATCTGGATCCAACATTTACACCAGATTCGTCTTCTTGTGCGCCGCATCTTCTAAGTCAAGAAGAACTTAACGACCTTGTCCGCGATTTAAACTTGTCTAAGAAGCAAGCCGAACTTCTAGGTTCTAGATTAAAAGACTGGAATCTTCTACAGAGTGGCACAAAAGTTGCTTTTTATCGTAAGCGCCATGCAGAGTTTGAAGAATTCTTCTCTATGGAAGACGGGCTTGTATTTTGTAATGATGTATGCTCTGTTATGAAGGCACTTGGGCATGACTATGATACAAATGAGTGGCGTTTGTTCATTGACTCTTCCAAATCAAGCTTGAAAGCGGTACTACTCCACAATGGAAATAAGTTCCCCTCTGTTCCTTTGGCTCATTCAGGCAACATGAAAGAATCATATGACAACATGAAGCTTCTTTTGGAAAAAATTAAATATAGACTTTAAGTGGAATATTTGTGGCGATTTGAAAGTTCTTTCACTTTTGCTCGGCATGCAACTCGGTTACACAAAGTATTGTTGTTTCCTATGCGAATGGGACAGTCGAGATAGGAAAAATCACTATGAAAAGAAAGAGTGGCCTAAACGAACTTCCCTGACACCAGGAAATAAGAATGTCAGTGGTATCCCACTTGTTGATCCCCAAAAAATGTATTTACCACCTTTGCACATTAAGCTTGGGTTAATGAAGAATTTTGTTAAAGGTATGGATAAAACTAACAGTGCGTTTGCATATGTGAGAAGTAAGTTCCCTAAAATCAGTGATGCCAAGATAAAGGAAGGTATTTTTGTGGGACCTCAGATCAGAGAGCTACTTCGAGATGAAAACTTTAGTGAGGCTCTGAATGGAGTTGAAAAAGCAGCATGGTTTTCTTTCAAGGACATTTGCAACGGCTTCTTGGGAAATCGTAAATCCGAAAATTACGTAGAGAATGTTAACAATTTATTGGTCTCATATAAAGCCATGTGTTGCAACATGAGTCTAAAAATACACTTTCTTCATTCACACTTGGACTTTTTTCCGAAAAACCTTGGAGCAGTAAGTGACGAACATGGCGAGCGATTTCACCAGGACATTCTGGACATGGAGAAGAGATACCAAGGCAAATGGAGCCCCGCTATGTTGGCAGACTATTGCTGGACGCTGAAGAGAGATGTTTCTGATGCAAAGTACAGTCGAAAGTCATATATGACCACATTTTCTAAGTAAATATATCACTTTGTACTTTATTTTTTCATAACTTATACCCATATTATAATATATACGTTTACAAAAATTCATTGCTTTGTCACTTTAAAACCCTGCGTGATGGAAAAATTCTGAAAACATATATGAAATATGTTTAAAAAGTACTACCAAGTACACCCACTTCAGCTCGTGGGACAAAAAAAATCTTAAATTTTGTTGACCAGTGTAATTTGGAAACCATAATTTATATCTAACCTTACTACATCTCTCCTTAAGGAAACCAAATATTGGCCTGTAAACTTATCAGCTCTGATGATGGCGTGTAGAATCCAGTCAGTCCAGTAGATGAAATCTCCATAGACTGCCAAAGCAAAAGGATGCTGCGGAGTGACTTTCGCTAACACGATCCTAGAACGTTTAAGATTAATATTTCCTAAGGTAATTTTTATCTTTGAATTTATACGTATTACGTTCAAACTATACTTTACTATTTTTAACTGTTTTTTTTTAAATTATTATTATAGAATAATATTGTTTTAAATTGTAATTTAAGTTAGGTAGTTACATTTTATCCCTGTAATAAACTTGTATAGTTGGTTGGGAATATACAGTGTGTGAAAAAAAGTATGCAACATATGTAAAAGTTTTTTATTAAATGCATATTTCACATTTCACTCGCGGCTAATAGTAAGGGAGCAAATGCCATTTTTTCGAAATTGCATTAAGAGTAAAGTACCTTAGTTATTAGAAATACAGCAAAATTTTATATGGAAATGTTATTGCAAATTAAAAACATAGCCCAAATACGAAATTTGAGTTACGTGTCTCAATTTTTATTTTATTTTTTCTAATCTCTAATTTTATATGCATTTTTTTAAAGTAGGTTTTTGGACTTTAGCGTACTGGGTGAAAATGACAAATAAATTAGTAGTTATTTCCAGTACTATGAATAGGGTTGAATTTTATTATAATTTAGTTTCGAACAGAAGTTGGCTAAAATGTGTTTAAGTAGGCGTGCAACACGCTTATATCTAAACCGACCCGGTTTATTGAAAAGTTTTTAAAAGTTTGCAACTAGTTAATGCATTTTTATTATAAACCCACGTTTAAGTTATTTGATAAATATATTAAAATTGCGTAAACGAAAAATCGACCAGAGGCGTACCGTTAAGGGGAAATTAGTGATTAGAAAAAATAAAATAAAAATTGAGACACGTAACTCAAATTTCGTATTTGGGCTATGTTTTTAATTTGCAATAACATTTCCATATAAAATTTTGCTGTATTTCTAATAACTAAGGTACTTTACTCTTAATGCAATTTCGAAAAAATGACATTTGCTCCCTTACTATTAGCCGCAGGTGAAATGTGAAATATGCATTTATAGTTTTAAGGCATGCACCAACTTTTATCAAGAATAAAATTTTCTGAGAAATCGGTAATAAAAAACTTTTACATATGTTGCATACTTTTTTGGACACACTGTATATATACAAAAAAAAATATTATTTATAGTCTATTTCAGGAAGGTGTAGAGTAATAAAAGCTCATTAGGAATGCAACGGGACTATAGAGTGACCTAACGAATATTTAAGCCACTTTCATTTTCATTGCAAGTGCAGGTCTGTTGTGTCAGGTGTGCTTAAAACTAGCTTTTTGTTAACTTAAGGTTAACTATTCATTATAGTTTATTTCAGAAAGGTGTAGAGTAATAAAATGGGAAATTCCGTCCAGTTTGGCTCAATTTCGGTTACTACTATAGGCGCAGGTAAATTTTGCGGATTAAATTAAAATAACCAAAATTGTACCAAGACAAAAATATAACCAGTGCTCGCCAAGCTTTCATGGAAGGCCTGTCAAGGGGTATTAAGGTGCGTTCAGGTAAAGGGAATATATTAATAATCGTCCATATTGGAAGCGAAGGTTTGATAACCTTTCAGTCGTTCAATACGGGCGATTACCAAGAGGACATGAATTCGAATGTTTTTGAGGACTATTTTGGTGAAATGATAAAATGTCTTCCAGCTGATTCAGTAGTAGTTATGGATACCGCAAGCTATCATTCACGACGCATAGAGAAGATCCAACTTTATCTTGGAGAAAACAAGAAATTATCGACTGGTTAACCACCAATAGTATTGAATTTAAAAATAATTTAATAAAGAAAGAACTATTAGCTATAGCAAATTTACACAAACATCGTTTTATAAAATATGACGTGGAAGATATAGCTGAAAACACAGTGTAATTGTGCTGCGCACACCGCCATATCATTGCGAACTAAATCGTATTGAACTTATATGGGCGCAAGTGAAAGGATTTGTAGCAAGACACAACACGACATTCTAAATGAAAGACGTTAATCTATTGTTTGATCAAGCCATTAAGGAAATGACACCAGAGAACTGGCAAAAAGCAGTCTATCATGTCATTAATGAAGAGGAGAAAATGTAGGATCATGACCACCTGATCGATCGGACCGTCGACCCGTTAATTATAACGTCAAGAGGAGATGACAGTTCCTCAGATAACGAAGAATAATATGATTTTTTATAATTTAATTTCATTAAAATGTATTTTTTTTATGTTTAATAAAAAGTAAGTGTACCTAATACTCTGTACATAATGCACGCCTTTGTCACACCATTTTCAGTGTTTGTGAATGGATAACAATAGGCAAAACCCATAAATTGAACCAAACCCGGGTGGTACTACCTGTACTTGATGAAACTAAAGAATTTTGCAATAAAATCAATGCCAAATTATGAAAGTGGCTTAAATATTCGTTGGATCACTCTGTAGTCCCTTTGCTTACTTAATGAGCTTTTATTACACTACACCTTTCTGAAATAGTCAATATTAAGAAAACGAAGCTTTGTAAGTTTTAAGCTTTTTCCAGGAATTATATCATACCTATTGACATTGCAAAGTTTTTTCCACTAACCTACCTTTTAGTTCCGTCATATTCACATCTTTCAATCTTATCTAGTCTGGCATCACCCCAGTATAGTTTCTGCGCTTTGTGATCTAAGGTAATGGCATTGGGCATACGAATATCCGTTGTAATTATCGCTTGTTTGTCGTACCTGAAAAAAATTACATGAATTAATTCATGAATTTAACAGCCGCCTTTTTTCTAAGATACATCGTTAAGATGCTACGGTCTGTCAAAGTACCAAAAATGTCATTTTTCAAATTTTAATATCTCAAAAACTATTCAGTTTTTGACCTGTTAAATAAAATACGTTTAGCATACTGAGAAAAAGTTAAAATTGCAATCAAAATTCAAAATAATTTGACAGCTACTTTCGGTATAACCGGAAGTAATAGTATAATGCTAATATTATCGAAAAAATATCCAAACATAAGTTTGAAAGAATATACAGGGTGATTCACGTTGAGTGGCCTATTATAAGATCTCGGAAACGAGTAACCCTATATTTCTAAAAATTTGATAGCAGACATAATTAGTTTTGTGCTTTTAAAACATTATATTTTGACATATTTATTACTTCCGGTTATACCGGAAGTTAATGCCAACTTTGCCATTTCAAATGAAACACCCTGTATATTTTAGCATTTTTGATTACCTTATTAAAATCTAAATAACTTTTGTTAATAATAATCTATTCCTATCTCTTACCATTTTTGAGATATGAATTATAAAAGGATTTTTTTGTGTAAAAACGCTCTGAGAAGAAAGTTTAGTAACTCTGAAACTAATAAAGGTAAACATTTAAAATTTTGTAAGCTTTCAAGTAATACATAGATCTTTAGTTTAAATTACTTAGGTTTCACGTTTTTTATACAGAGAGTTCTTAAAATGGTGCCAATGTTTCCATTTAAATAAATGTGCATAAGTCAATTTTTGCAAATGGAACACCCTATTTTTTAGCTTACTAACGTGTAGAGAATTAAATTTCCTATCTAAATGCCTAATATATTACAATCCACATTTTTAGTCGTTTTGGAATTATGAGCAATTTAAATAAAAAATCTTAAAATTTCTGTTTGTGTTAATGCGACATTATTATTGAAAAGAAGGCTCGACTGGGATTTTCGTTTGACTTTGAGTTGTGTTACCATTTGTTTTTAACTGCCTATGTTCGTTGCTTAGCTATTTATCATTCAAAGCCAAACGAAAGTCCCAGTCGAAGCCTTTTTTTCAAAAATAATGTCGCATTAACACAAACAGAAATTTTAAGATTTTTTATTTTAATTGCTCATAATTCCAAAATCACTAAAAATGTGGATTGTAACATATTAGGCATTTAGATAGGAAAATAAATTCTCTACACGTTAGTAAGATAAAAAATAGGGTGTTCCATTTGCAAAAATTGACTTATGCACATTTATTTAAATGGAAACATTGGCACCATTTTAAGAACTCCCTGTATAAAAAACGTGAAATCTAAGATCTATGTATTACTTGAAAGCTTACAAAATTTTAAATGTTTACCTTTATTAGTTTCAGAGTTACTAAACTTTCTTCTCAGAGCGTTTTTACACAAAAAAATCCTTTTATAATTCATATCTCAAAAACGGTTAGAGATAGGAATAGATTATTATTAACAAGAGTTATTTAGATTTCAATAAGGTAATCAAAAATGCTAAAATATACAGGGTATTCCATTTGAAATAGCAAAGTTGGCATTAACTTCCGGTATAACCGGAAGTAATAAAAACGTCAAAATATAATGCTTTAAAAGCTCAAAACCAATTATGTCTGCTATCAAATTTTTAGAAAGATAAGGTTACTCGTTTCCGAGATCTTCTAATAGGCCACTCAACGTGAATCACCCTGTATGTTTAGAAATTTAGTATTATCAACAACTTACCCGGTAAAGAAAACTCTCTCGACACTGGGCTGATGTGCGTTCCAATTTGTCCAGTAGATTCGTTCCCCGCAAGAGTCAACAGCAATGCCTCTAGGTTTATCTTGCATTCTTAATCTACAAAAAAAAATTAAGAGATATTTTCTTATAAATAACAAGTACATTGAAATTTGCACGAATGCAATTTGTCAAAAATTGCCTCCATTCGATTTGCATTATGCAAAGTGATTTTCTTAAAAAAAAACTTCAAAACTTGCAGTAGTTCTATTTTTCATTCTATTTTATCTTTCAAGTGTGATCATTTAAGACCTGTGGGACCGATTCCACGTCATTTATATTATGATAATTCCACCTTTAGTGTAGTATTTTGCCAAACAATGAATGTTATTTTTTATAAACGGACAAAGCGGTGCAATTGTTTTTTGCATTAAAGTACACAAAGACCATCATTAGAATATTGCTCTCATGTCTGGAGCTCTGCACCCAAGCACACCCTTCGGCTACTGGATTCCATTCAAAGGAGAGCCGTTCGTCTGATCGGCGACCCCGAGCTGACCAAGACCCTCGATAGCCTGGAGCATCGAAGACAGGTTGGTGATTTGGCTCTCTTTTACAGATATTTCCATGGCAGGTGTTCGACCGACATTGCCCACTTGATTCCACCTAGAGCAATTCAAAACAGAAATACACGGCAAACCACTGCCGCTCTTCCATATGTTGTTCAGCTTAGTACTCCTCGAACTTCATTGTTCAAGAATTCTTTCATCTGGAGAACGTCATCTTTGTGGAATGATCTTCCTGAGGTCGTGTTTCCCAATAAATACAATCTTCAACGTTTCAAGACCAATGTTAATCGCTTTTTTCGCACTCGCACCGCTCCCAGAGCGCCTTAAAGGATTTTTCCTACAGTGCAGGTGTTTTATCATAAAAAAAAAAAAGACGCCAAAACAATGGATTCTCTGGGGGTACACAATAGAAGAATAGAAGGGGTAGACAATGACGGCCGTTTCGTTCTTATTAGGACTCTAAAAAAAGCAATAACCCATAAACAACTCCAGAAACAGCGAAACCGCGCCTTCAAGATTTATTTAAGAATAAATAGTGAAAATGCGGCATCGCCATCTGCATGAATCAACTCCAATGCAGAAGATAGAGCCACACGACGTGAAATCATGAACTAAAAAACAAAAAAAACACGGTAGGCCACACATCTAGTATAGAGAATTACATTTTGCGGTTCACCATAACAGTCTGCAGTTTCAGAAATAGATCACGCCGAAGTACCCACTAAGGTGTTATCCGTTTACATATTCGAAAAAATCGTCCATTTTCTCAAAGAGGCCAAAGTAACAACATAAATAGGAAGACAAAAATCACAAAGTCATGGTCTCAATCATCAATGATCAATGATTGAGACCATGACTTTGTGATTTTTGTCTTCCTATTTATGTTATCCGTTTACATTACGATTATTAATAAAATAGTAGAATTTAGTGTCCGTTAAAATATATAAACAAAAGAAGCTTAGCGGCGAGCGGACAGGGGTAGTGCGTCTATCTTTTGCATTAAAGTACACAGGGACTCCAAAGGTAATGAAATCCCTGGGGCACAGGTAGATAATGACAGGCTGTTTCGTTCTTGTTAGAACTCATCAGAAAGTCATAACCCGTAAGCGACCCCCAGTACAGCGAGCCTGTTCTTTCAAGGCGTTTTTAAGAAATAAAAACGCGATGAAAACCCAGTAACGCCATCATAAGGAATCAACTCAATGCAAACGATATAGCCATCTAACGTGAAAACGTAGAAATATAAATAAATCTAAATAATTCAAGCACGGAACGGCCACTTCACCAGTATAGGAAACATTTTTTGCTTCTCCGTACATCTCCAAGCTTTGTGGATTCAGATCTAGATCGCGCTGCAGTCACCCACTGGTTTTGCAGCACTATTCCGTAAATGCCGTGTGTAAGTATAAATAAAATAGTAGAATTTTGTGTCAGTTTTTATTTCTTAAAAACGCCTTGAAAGAACAGGCTCGCTGTACTGGGGGTCGCTTTCTGATGAGTTCTAACAAGAACGAAACAGCCTGTCATTGTCTACCTGTGCCCCAGGGATTCCATTACCTTTGGAGTCCCTGTGTACTTTAATGCAAAAGATAGACGCACTACTCTGTCCGCTCGCCGCTAAGCTTCTTTTGATTACGATTATTATTACGAACATTACACTAAATTGTTTTTAAAATTCATTTTTGTAAGAAACGCATTGAAATTTATATACTAAATCCTACTCTTACTGAAACATTTTTCGAAAAATTACTTACCGTACTATCGTTTCAACATTTGAAGCATTCCTCAGTCGGTTTGTCAAATTGACCCTGTTGATTGTAGCGTCATTGTTGCATGTCCAGTATAGAGCTTTTCCTATCTAAAAATATTAATAAAGCTTAAGCTTGTTTCCAGCTGGTCCCGAAACTTCAAAGAATAAAATAAGAAACAAAAACACAATATGAGTAATTTACTTTGTAATAAAAAAATTTGGTTAATGACACATTAATAAATTAGACCCACCTAATTAATTTGTTTTTCAAAACAAATAAAAATGATTATCCTTCAAAGATTACAAATATTCCAAAATGTGTCATGTGAAAACTCCTCGATACAGATTGAAATATAAGCAATCAGCTCGGTATTTTAGTATAGCCCATGGTTTACCTTATGGGTTTATATTAAATTAGAAGATTATATAAATAATAATAAGTTTATTTAAAACATATAACAATTTTAATTAAAACATTTCCAAAAATATTTTTAAGTTATCTGTTTCCAATATCCATGCTTTTATTTCGACTTCATATTTTTTAATGAAATATATTTTTCAATTTTTGATGATAAATTATTGTTTAAATAAAAACATAAATATTTAAAAAAATGTTGTCATATGGATTTATTTATTTTAGGTTTTATGGGTATTTCATTTTTATGACGTGTAATATGATTATGGTTTTTAAATTGTATAAGATTTTTATTTTTAAATATGTATATTAAGATGTTATAAATGTAAAATTGTCTAATGTTCATTGTTTCTTGTTTCAGAATATAGTTTTTAGAAGGATGAAGCTAATCTTTATTAAGTTTAATTTTTAGAAACCTTTTCTGTAATATTTTTTAACTAAAGTTCTATTTAATCCTCCCCAACCTAAAATTCCGTAATTTAAATGAGTTTTAACTAATGCATAATATAATATTTCCATATATTTTACGTTCAATTAATGTTTCTAAAAATTGGTAGTAAACTCCTTAATTTTTTAATCAAAAATTCCAATTTAATTTACTGTCAAAGATTATTCCTAAATATTTTACTTGATTAACTTTTAAAATTTGAATGTCATCAGTTATTTTAATACTATTCATATTTTGTGGTATGTTATTTGGATTTAAAGTAAAAGGAAGATAATTAGTTTTATCAAAATTAATTGTTAATAAATATATCAAACCAATTTTTTATTTTAAAATCTTTCCTAATTTTGTTATTTAAGTTGTCCCAATTTGTATCTGTATAAAAAATTTCAGCATCATCTGCAAAACTATGAATTTCTCCATCACAATTTACATTAAATAAATCATTAATATAGATATTAAAAAATAATGGCCCTTAAATTGTTCCTTGAGGAACACCATATTTAATTACTTTAGGATAGCTTTTTTCTTTATATATTTGAACATAAGTTGATCTATCTTTTAGATAATTTTTAATTAATTCAAATTGTATTTCTCTAAATCCAATATTTTCAATTTTTTCCAACAATAAATTATGACTAACTGTATCGAAGGCCTTATATATACCTGTTCGAATGCCAATCCTTCTACAGAACCCTGTTTCTCCACTATAATTCTGTGATCGGTTCCATTGAAATAAACAGCATTGAGGGAGCCTCTCTGAATATCTGAGTAAAAAATCGTTTGGTCCTGGTAGCTGAAACTTAACCCTAAAAAAATTATATTCTTTACAATTTCAACCAAAATAACTGTACAAGACTAATACTAAACACTAAAAAGTTCGGCTACAGAATCTTCCTCCTATTTTAGAACTTACCAATAGCATTTTTCAAAAACGTCGAATTTTTTATACTGGGGTAAGGCGAATTCAACAGGTTTTTATCGCCCAACATGTGTATCGAGTCGAGACTGACCACTCTGGAGAAAATGACGAAATTTTCGAACGGTTTGCACGTTTTGCCATCGGAGGAGAGCATCCCGTGCGAGCAAACGCACACCGGGTGAGTTCCGTTGAAGAGGCAAAGTTGCTCGCAACCTCCGTTCTTTGCTGCGCATGGATTGGATCCACCTAAAATACAAATATATCGAACTTGTATTAAATAAAAACGGTCAGATTTTTTCATTTCATTTCCCCCATTATTTTAACCACAGCTCAACACTTCTCTAAGTCTAATTTCAGTGATTGTGTTTTTTGGTTGTCAACGCTACAGACATATAATTTATACCTACTTACCCTTAAAACAAAACTATTGGGCACTAAATATTGAATCTTACCTTGCTTTTTACGAGAATAAATATGTATATCGACCAGGGAATCCCCTAGATCTTTTTCCAAAACGGTTATATCAGTCAGATTATTAGCAGGGGCTTTTCTAATACTGCCCTTATCTTTGGACGCGTCCAGCCAGTATAAGGTATCTTCAAAGAATGTCAAGCTTACAGGTTTCTCTAAGGTAAGGTTGTTCAACAATACCTAAAAATATCGGTAATTAACGTACTTGTCTTACCTACAGACTTATTTACACTTGGAGAGTTTAATGGAGGAAAGTACTTGTGGCTTGGAAACTTGCCTCGTGTAAGTTGGAGGAAAGCCTGACTTTCTACTTCAAGTCCTGAGCATGGTAGTATAAAGCCAAAAAAATTGCTTGAACAATGTTGCATTTGCGATTGCGATTAAAATAAGTCAGATAAATTTAAAAAACAAAAACTCAAAATTTTAGTTTTTTTTTCGAATATTTCAAAAAGTAAAAAAGAAAGGTCAAATTTTAGTTTACGATTACTTACTGGGTACACAATTCCGCAACTTTGCCATCATTTGACCGATGCTGTATCGCTTATAGTTTCCGAGATACTTATGATTATGGTCGAATCTGGTCTTATCGTGCAGGTCATACGATTCAAGAAAGACATACTCTCAGTTTTTGTTTTCTTTACTTGCGTTTAATTTTACCCTCTAAATAAAATACGTAAGATAAATGAGACAGACTTATTCCATCTTGACATGAAAAAAAAGAATATGTATTTACTTTCCAGCGATTCTAAAAAAGCTTATAATAGCACCAGCTACGTTTTATTTTAAATATGCCAATTTTGTGACTTTGACAGTTTGTGACAACATGAAACAATTTTCTGGGTTTTTGCATCCCCAATCAAAAAAAATGGTACTTAATCTGATAAACTATTTCGAAAATGAAAGAAAAAGTGAAAATTTGGCAACCAATAATCAGGAAACAGTAGCCAAAGCACTGGGAATTAGTTTAAGGACTGTGCAGAAAATTGTGCATGAAACAAAACAACATAATACCCAAGAATACTAAAAAGTGTAAACGAAGAAAGCCAAAGACTGAGGATGTAAGCGAAAATATTAAAATTGGAGTTCGAAATGTGATTTACGATTTATATAAATCAAAAACCAATGTAACTCTTCCAAAAAACATTAAAAATTCGGGGTGTTTTGGAAATTGGACTTGACTGCGTTATCAAAATTATTAAAAAATTTAGGTTTTCGCTATAAAAAAGACTGTAACCGAAGATAAATTGCTCCATTCGAAGACGACTACGAGGACTTTTCAGATTTTGTAAGTGACGATGAGAGTTTTTAGGCTATAATTATAAACGGTGTTTTCGTTTACATTTTTTAGTATTCTTGGGTATTATATTACGCTTTTTTTTTCATGCACATTATTCTGCATAGTCTTTAAACTAATTCCAAGTGTTTTCATTACGGTTTCCTGCATATTGGTTTGCGAATTTCCACTTTTTCTTTCATTATCGAAATAGTTTATCAGACTAAATGCCATTGTATTTTTAGGTTTTAGTAGTAAAATTGTTAAAATAAATTGCACTGTTTATTATTGTCGTTTTTAATTAAAGGGTACAGTAGGTATATAATTAACGATTATATAATTTTTTTGTAACTTTTTCAACTCCCCTGTACATAATTTTTACAAAACCAATAATATAAGGTATATGTGGCTATCTTCGCGATAGCTAAAATAATGAAACTATTTTTCCTTCCTTCGGTATATTTGTAAATAATCTCACAACATTTTGATAGCCTCTGTGTTGTCTGATTTGACGCATATAATCAGTGACCTTTGGACCCGCACGTTAAGACCAGATCTGACTATAGCATCGATTGGGACACCCTGTACATGAACATATCCACCACTTTAATTGTACAAACTACTATTAACGTTTTTAGGGTTTTAGTGAGTTCACTTACCGAATGATTTCCTCCGTCATATTTAATTCGTTCAATAGTTATCGACGCTGAATCGCAAAAATAAATCTGCTCATTTTTGGAATCTAAAGTAATATCAGAAAACTTCTTGGGTTTGTTTAGTAAAACTCTGCGATTTTGGCCGTCCAGAGTTGCTATTTCAAGTCTAAAAAACAAACAAACTAAATATAAAGGCAAACAATAATTAGTCACATGTAATATATCTCTTGTAAACAGGTCATTATTTGTAATAGTGAGCTAAGTTCATACTTTACTTTACCTATTTTGTCCTGCCCATACAAATACTCCTTTGACAGGATCCAAGGCAATGGCGTTCGGTTTCGTAGTATCATTCGACAGTAAGACATGTTCTTTGGTTCCGTCCGTACGCGCCACACTTATGGTACCTCTCTTCGAATCACACCAGTACAGGTTCTGAGCTACCCAATCGACGGCTAGACACGTCAGCCAATCCACGGGCATGTTATCTATTACTTCATTTTGGTCTAGTATAGAAGTTCTTTCGGTGCCTGAAATAATAAAAACAATGCCTTAAAAACTGCGTCTCGACTATTGAATTTGGCGCCCCTAAAATTTTTAAAACCGAATAATCAATCAATTATATCATCGCTAAAAGTTCGAAACGCATAACTCACAACGCAAGATTCCATTGCATTTAAACTAAACTGCTGGATAATTGCTTTTGAGCAAGAAAAAATTCGCCTAAATTTAACAGTTAATATTTTCTGAACCAGATATGATATCGACCTACGGTTTTAAATGGTTCATAGATTCATCCCTTGGAAAACAATTGTCAATGTTGAATTTTCTTTAACTGTCAGAAAATTTTATATATAGGGTGTTAAAGAATACGATGATTTTTGCTCCAATTTTAATGGCATGTAACTTTCACATTCATATTTTAAAATTTTATCACTCTACGTCAATTGAATCACTAGTTCATAGCAAAGAAAGTAATTTGTCAAATTTTTGATATCTGGTATATTTTAAGAAATACCGATTTTTTTTGGAAACCTTGCTTTATTTCAACTTAGTGGTAGCTAGATCTTACTGTGCGTTGTATCGTGCAAACTTTGTGAGTGACTATTATACCTTATGAAAAGCTTGATTATGTTCAGTAACAATAGTTGTACCTAAATGTTATGATGTACAGTGGCGTACTTATAAACACCTATATGTCTATGGTTTATGAGTATCTCGCAATTTTTCACGATTGTTTTATATTAGAAAGTACTAAGTAGGTGAATTTGTTCTTATTCTTTAGTTTTTCATATCGCAATACAGGTATATTATACAGTGTGTTTTCAAAATTTTAACAAAGATAATTTTTTTAATTAAATATTTGGAAATTTATTAATTTCTAACACTATACCTACTCATAAACCATAGACATATAAGTGTTTATAAGTACGCCCCTGTACATCATAACATTTAGGTACAACTATTGTTACTGAACATAATCAAGCTTTTCATAAGGTATAATAATCACTCACAAAGTTTGCACGATACAACGCACAGTGAAATCTAGCTACAAATAAATTAAAATAAAACAAGGTTTTCTAAAAAAATCGGTATCTCTTAAAATATAGCAGATATCAAAAATTTGACAAATTACTTTCTTTGGTATGAATCAGTGATTCAATTGACGTAGAGTGATATAATTTTAAAATATTATTGTGAACGTTACACACCATTAAAATTGGAGCAAAAATCATCGTCTTCTTTAACACTTTGTATATAAAATTTTCTGCCAGTTAAAGAAAATCCAACATTGACAATTGTTTTCCAAGGGATGAATCTATCAACCATTCAAAACCGTAGGTCGATATCATATCTGGTTCAGAAAATATTAACTGTTAAATTTTAGCGAAATTTTTCTTGCTCGAAAGCAATTGTCCAGCAGTTTACTTGACTTTTTAAAAATTTTCAAAAACAAAGTTATTAGGAAGTATTAGATCTAAGTAGGCACGCCCAAGTAGCTAATGCCCAAGTAGCTAATTCCCAAGAGTGTGACGTATGACAGATGACACACGCCTGCGCACGCCTTAAACAAAGTTCTCACCCAAAGTGCCTTCTGGTTTAACATGTTAAACCGTTTAACCATAATTTTAAAGGTTTAACATGTTAAGCCGGAATTTGGTGTCTTGTTGGTAGATCTAATGCCTCAACTCTGTTTTTGAAAATTATTAAAAAGTTGAATAGTTTAGATGTTATGAAATCCTGCGTCGAGAGCTGGCCACCTTATATAGGGTGATTCACGTTGAGTGGCCTATTAGAAGATCTCGGAAACGAGTAAACTTTTCTTTCTAAAAATTTGATAGCAGGCATAATTGGTTTTGAGCTTTTAAAATATTATATTTTGACGTTTTTATTACTTCCGGTTATACCGGAAGCTAATGCCAACTTTGCTATTTCAAATAGAACACCCTGTATATTTTAGCATTTTTGATTACCTTATTAAAATCTAAATAACTTTTGTTAATAATAATCTATTCCTATCTCTAACCGTTTTTGAGATATGAATTATAAAATAATTTTTTTTGTGTAAAAACGCTCCGAGAAGAAAAGTTAGTAACTCTGAAAGTAATAAAGGTAAACATTTAAAATTTCGTAAGCTTTCAAGTAATACATAGATCTTTAGTTTAAATTTCTTAGGTTTCACGTTTTTTATACAGGGAGTTCTTAAAATTGTGCCAATGTTTCCATTTAAATAAATGTGCATAAATCAATTTTTGCAAATGGAACACCCTATTTTTTAGCTTACTAATGTGTAGAGAATTAAATTTCCTATCTAAATGCCTAATATGTTACAATCCACATTTTTAGTGGTTTTGGAATTATGAGCAATTTAAATAAAAAATCTTAAAATTTCTGTCCAAAAATAATGCGACTTTATTTTTGAAAAGAAGGCTTTGACTGGGACATTTTTGGCTTTGAATGAGAAATAGCTAAACAACGAACATAGGCACTTAGTAACAAATTTTAACAAAGCTCCCCAAAAAAAATCCCAGTCGAAGCCTTCTTTTCAAAAATAAAGTCGCATTATTTTTGAACAGAAATTTTAAGATTTTTTATTTAAATTGCTCATAATTCCAAAACCACAAAAATATGGATTGTAACATATTAGGCATTTAGATCGGAAATTTAATTCTCTACACGTTAGTAAGCTAAAAAATAGGGTGTTCCATTTGCAAAAATTGATTTATGCACATTTATTTAAATGGAAACATTGGCACAATTTTAAGAACTCCCTGTATAAAAAACGTGAAACCTAAGTAATTTAAACTAAAGATCTATGTATTACTTGAAAGCTTACAAAATTTTAAATGTTTACCTTTATTAGTTTCAGAGTTACTAAACTTTCTTCTCGGAGCGTTTTTACACAAAAAAATCCTTTTATAATTCATATCTCAAAAACGGTTAGAGATAGGAATAGATTATTATTAACAAAAGTTATTTAGATTTTAATAAGGTAATCAAAAATGCTAAAATATACAGGGTATTCCATTTGAAATAGCAAAGTTGGCATTCACTTCCGGTAAACCCGAAAGCAATAAAAACTTCAAAATATAATGCTTTAAAAGCCCAAAACCAATTATGCCTGCTATCAAATATTTAAAAAGATAGGGTTACTCGTTTCCGAGATCTTCTAATAGGCCACTCAACGAGAATCACCCTGTATAGAAAATAGGTAACAACAGGCCTAAAACTGTTCCTTGTGGAACGCCAATTATAGTGTATTACCATACCATCTCGCTTTATTCTTGTAACTTGTCCATGATCAGTATCCGCCCAAAATATCAAATCTTTATCGGCCATAAAGTCTATAGCAGAAGCACTAGAAACCTAAAAATACATAAACAAGATAATTAGGTATTTTTTAAACTTTTGGAAAAACATAACTTTAATAAATAATAAAGTACCTAACATTATTTTGGTACTCTTCGTATCTTACCCTTGATATAGGCCCTAAAACTTTCGTTTTACTTGATCCGTTCATGGGTCGACCTAGCAGTTCCCAGTTTAACGAAAAAAATATAAAATCTTCCACGCTTATACACTTGGCATGGTCATTCGTATCTTCAACATAACCTGGCAAAAAATGTTTATTTTAATTAAAAGCATATACTGGGTCTCCCAAAAGTCCCGCATAAAATTAATATCAATTAAAGGAAAAAGATTTAGGAAAAACGCTCGGACCCGTAAATTTTTATTTTTAATTGTGCATTGACATAAAAAAATATTATACAGGGTGTCTCATAGAACTGTAGACGACGTCTTTGACAATTTTTCTTAATGGAACACCATATACAGGGTGTCCCACCGGGAAACGAATCGATCTATATATAGAAACCTATACATAGGAAAATTTTGAAAATTTGACAGTATGCTGATGATGATGGGGGCGACAGGCTAAAATATTTTCATAATGGTGGCACTTCCGGTTATGCCGGAAGTAAGTGTCACCTTGCTTATTTTAAATGGGACACCCTATATATTATTACATTTTTGCATTCTACGCAAGAATCTAGGCAGATTTTGTATATCATGTCCTATACCTATGTCTAAACGTTTTTGACATATTTGAATTTTTATGTCAAAAATGACGTTTGCAAGCCTTAGAATAATTATCAATTTTTTCTATAAAGAAGCCTTATTTATTTAATTTAAGTAGGATTCCTTGTTATAAAGGACCTGCTTTAATAGATTTTTTATAATATTTTGATAAGTATTAATACAGGATGTTTAAAAAATAAGATTAAAAATGAAATTGAAAAAACTGCAAAAAGTCTAGATTTTCAAATGGAAACACCCAAATTTTATAACTATTTCTTATTTAGCATTAAAAATAAGGGTAAGTTTGTGTAAGGTTGCATATCCCAAAAATTTTTAGTTTCCGAAATATTGCCAATTTAGTATTCTTATATGGCGATCTTGCAGCAGATTTTAAGTTCAGTTGCTCCTAGTTGGCTATGACGGCACTGTCACTTGCCATTTGACAATAATAAATAACCATGCCGGGACGCTTAAATTGTACAGAGTCATAGCCAACTAGGAGTAACAACTTAAAATCCGCTGCAAGATCGACATATAAAAATACTAAATTGGCAATATTTCGAAAACTAAAATTTTTTGAGATATACAACCTTACACAAACTTACCCTTATTTTTAATGCTAAATAAGAAATAACTTTTTTTTGACTCATTTTTGACATAAAAATTCAAATATGTCAAAAACGTTTAGACATAGGTATAGGACATGGTATATAAAATCTGCCTAGAATCTTGCGTAGAATGCAAACATGTAATAATATATAGGGTGCCCCATATTAAAATAAGCAAGTTGACACTTACTTCCGGTATAACCGGAAGTGCCACCATTATGAAAATATTTTAGCCCGGTCGCCCCCATCATCATCAGCATACTGTGAAATTTTTAAAATTTTCCTATGTATAGTTTTCTATATATAGATCGATGCGGTTCCCGGTGGGACACCCTGGATATTGTATCATTTTCTGATTCACCACAAAATTCTTCGCTTATGTTGTAAATGTCATATATCTATATTCAATAGTTTTTGAGATATTGACGTTTAAAATATGGCATTTTTTGATTTTGACACGCTGTAACATTGGAACGGTTCATCTTAGAGAAAAATGGTTTTCACCTCCCTATCTTAGTTTTTTATTCTCTATCCAAAGAAACCAACCTCCGATTTACCATGTTAAACCGTTAAAACCGGTTTTTTTGGTTTAACATGGTAAATCGGAGGTTGGTTTCTTTGGATAGAGAATAAAACACTAAGATAGGTAGGTGAAAACCATTTTTCTCTAAGATGAACTGTTCCAATATTACAGCCTGTTAAAGTCAAAAAATGCCATATTTTAAAAGTCAATATTCAAAAACTATTGAATTTAGACATATGACATTTACAACATAAGCGTAGAATTTTGTGGGGAATCAGAAATAATACAATATATAGGGTGTTCCATTAAAAAAAATTGTCAAAGACGTGACGACAGTTCTATGAGACACCCTGTATAATATTTTTATGTCAAAAAATGCACAATTAAAAATAAAAATTTACGGGTCCGAGCGTTTTTCCTAGATCTTTTTCCTTTAATTGATATTAATTTTATGCGGGACTTTTGGGAGACCCAGTATACATATTTCTGAAAAGGCGTTGGGGACTTAAGCCATACGAAGATAACGATCAAGGCGAAGAGGATTATAAGAATTGCCTTTAAACTGACTTGTGTTAAAAACTCACAAGTGCAGATGAAACTAGAAAAAAATGTTAAAAAATTATTTTTAATGACTTACCGGTAGCACATTTGCAAGTGTATGATGTTAAGGTTCTTGGTAGGCACAAGTGCTGACAGGCTGCTTTTTTAATTTGGCATGGGTGACTACCTACAATAAAATTAACACTCTATAACAAAAAAAAAATACTTACAACACTGGCTTACTGCTACTCCCACAAATATCATCCTCGTAAATAATAACTGTCTACATAAACTTGAAAGCCGACATATATTTAAATTGTTATATAATGGATTAATATTATACAGGGTGATTACTAAGTTGATACTTATTTTTTAGCTGCGTATAGAAGGCATTAAAATAAAAAACATTTTCAAATACCTTTTTTCAAAAAACTCAAAAATAGGCGAGATAGAAAAGTAAAAAATCTAAGTGCGAGCCTGGTCATAAAAACATAGACCGCTATAGTTTCTGTTGTTTTTCTTATCTCTTACTCTCTTATTATAGTCATACGGGTAGTCTTGAGCAATACGCTGTGTGTGTGTGATACGTGAAAATGGTAAAATTTAAAAACAATATACTAATAAATATGGTGTTAATTTACTGTGAGTGTCGTAAATGTTCCTTCGAGATTATACGCAGAACGCTTTCCCTGGCGGGCTCATCCTACACCGAGAAGTTTTCTTAATGTTATTCAACGGGCAATTTTTCCATAGTGTAATAAATGAATGTAAGTACTTTATTTTTGAGTTTTTTGAAAAAAGGTATTTGAAAATGTTGTTTATTTTAATGCTTTCTATACACAGCTAAAAAAGAAATATCAACTTAGGAATCACCCTGTATAATACTGTACACGGACACATATATTCAATAAAAAATTACGTTTATTTAAATTTCATTTAAAAAAACTTTCCTTAGGTAATTTTTTTATCATTAAATTATACTTCACCGCGTATCATGTGAATATAAGATTTTATCAAATGATTTAAACCAAATTTTATATTTTTTACTATCTTATTTATTTTTTTCCATAAGATTTAATCGATTTTATTTGGGCTCAAATAGGTATATTCTTTTTTCGCCGGTGAATTCAACCAGTGGTCGATCTGATGAACTTATAATTGGCATCTGGTGGAATGGCGTCATCAACCGGTTGGTGAATTATTTTACGATCTCTCTCTCGTTGACGTTGATAGAAATCCACCATGAATAAAAGAACATTATTTATGTCCAACCGGTAATACAATAGGCAATTTAAGAACGTGATTCGGCTCAAGCCGCGCCGGTGAAAAAAACAATATACCTAATTAAACACATCGTTGGATTGCTTAAAACATATTCTAACCTCAAACTAGTCAACATACTAATAACGACAAACATTTCGAGAACATTTCTCATAGAATGACAGCTAAAAGAGCTTCTGTGACTGCCACCAGGGATGGTATTCTCGTACTCCTAATAATTTACCACATTTTCATGAAGTACCTATTTACATAAATCGATCTGAATCCACCCAGCGAATTAAAAATTACACCAACCAAAGTATTGAGTTCGATTATTCAAGGTCGAGTTGGCATATTATATAAACAGTGAGTTGTAGGCTCGACGCAAAAGTAATTTTATGAATGAGATGTGGGGTCTATCTTTTCTTTCTCGACGTTAAATAAAAACGTTACATAAACTACTTACCGGAAACACTAGAGAACGATAATAAAAGCTCCGAAAAGAACTACGAATTAGTATATTACATAACAAGTGATGAAAGTGATACAAGGAGATATTTAGCACGAGGCGTCAGCCGAGTGCGGAAATTCTCCGAGTTTTAGAATAATCACTTTCACACGAGTAATGTACACTATTTTTCCTACGACCACAAAGAATTATTAAAAAAAACCTTTGATTTGTGAAAAAAATATTTCAACTCTAGAGTGGAAATACAAGGCACACTATTTAATTTAAACATATGATGCCAATTTAATAAATCGAAAGGTCACAAGTTCAAATCCCATCAGGAGTACTTGACTTTTTTTTATAAAAACATTAAATAAATTATAAAATTATTTTGAATTGAAATCTTCCTTCTTGAATAATTTTTTTTATTTAATCAAGGAAAGATGCATTAAACATAAATATAAAAAATTCACCCAACAAGGAAGATTTCAATTCAAAATAATTCTAAATTATTTAATGTTTTCATGAAAAAAAGTCAAGTGCTCCTGATAGGATTTGAACCTGTGATCTTTTGATCCGTAGGTCATGGCTCTAATGTCTACGCTATAGCGACCCATAAACATTTCCTGCTTAAGTTTAATATATGACATTTTCTTCAGCGGGGCTTGTTTTGACTGGTAATAGATTTTCCAGTATATTCTTAACTTTTTTATAATTTCAGATGGCGTATTTTCACACTCTAATCCTGAATCACTCGACAAATACGTGATAAATACACTAAACTGCTTTCTAAAATTTGTTTTTTTTTTAAATAAATAGGTGTGGTCTGTCAAATTGGCATCATATGCTTAAATTAAATAGTGTGCCTTGTATTTCCACTCTAGAGTTGAAATATTTTCTTTCAACACGCGTGTGATATTCGGCGCTTTCGAGCCAAGTTAACCCTGCTTTTTTTCTCATTTTCATAGGTGGTCGTAGGAAAAAATACATTTTACAGGCACTAAAATTTTAAAAAAATTATAAGTCAAAATGACAATCAAAAAAACGATGACGCCGGAAGTCAATGGATAAACTTAAATAATAAAATGATTTTCTTACAATTTTTTCTCTTTCTAGCACGTTTCATTGGCAACGACGTATTGCGTCATAGAATAGTGCCCGGAAGACGTTTTGTTATGTTTTTATTCACCTTTATTATAAAAAATAAAGATGGGGAGTTGTAAGTAAATCACGTTGCCGTACGAGTAAAGAAGGTGAATACTGTATTATTATTTTATTAATTAGTAGAGATTTATTTATAGTAATTTAACCAACAAGTACATTAATAATGGCGATTAATGATCGAAATATTTGTTGTTCGAGATCATTAATCGCATTTTAATGTAAGAATTGGTTACAATGTTTTTTCGTCGACCGTATTTTTTACTAAAGTGAAGAAAAACAGTTAACAACTTTTATTTTACAATCCAGATTTCACAATTCTACAAATACTAATGACAGCGGACGACGTTTTGGATTGACGTTTTATTATTTTGTTGATTTGTTTGCATGGCTGCCTTTAATTTTAATTACCAAAATCGTGCATTTACAGAAAATCATGCATTAATAGGGGTCATTAATGAATGATTTTAATACCAGCTCTTCTTATAATAAATATTGATTATAGTGCATAAAATTGAACTATTTCTTTATCTAACCTGTCTGTTCTGCAGCGTCATATATCCTCAAAGCCAATACTCCACTTGTACTGTTCCTCAGCGCCTTAATAGAATTATTATGTCCGACAGTTTTATCAGCAACGTATATTGATAAATCGGCATCGTCAGCATAGTACACTTTGTCCTTGTATACGGTTATCGCCGTCACAGTCACATTGGAGGGTAGATTTAGCTTCTGTACACTCGTACCGTCTAGGTTGGAGTACATAACCTTAAAGCTACTAATCCAGTATAACCTAGAATAAAATTTAGTATAAATTTCTCTCATCCAAGGATAAATCTGCCATCAAAATATAGTAAGCGATGATTCGGAACTCTCAAATGTCTTGAAGAAACGCTGTGTTGCCACGTTTATTTTATTCGCATCAAAAATCCTACTACAGGTTCATCAGAATTATCGTGGTATTTTAAATGTAATCAGTCCATTAGTCCAAAATTAATAATAACTTTTATTGTGATACTTAATCCTTACTGTTTCCAGCACTGGATAATAATAATAATAATAATAATAATAAAGGTCTTTTATTATAAAAAAATAAACAATATAACAAAGAATAGGCGACGCAAACAAAAGCATGGCGCAGTCTAGCCTAGACGGCTACTCAACTGAACCCTGCACTGCTTGCTTAAGTATAAAGAATATACATAACTAGTGATAGATGTAGAAATAGTACTTAAAGATTACCATGTAAAGGAGAAAATAAATGAACAATCTTAGAAAATAAGTCAGCACGAAGAAGAGAAAAAATTAATACCTTACACTCAAATACGATGGAGAAGACGATAAATGTTATAAATGCATGACTCGCAGAATATTGTTAAGATACTTATATATTTTGAAAGAAAAAAAGTTAAGCTACCGAGTTTGCTCATTTTGAAAATTTTGAAGATGTTTTTTATATTTTAATTTAAATGTATTATTATCAAGTGAGATCAATTCATTAGGCAAGGAGTTATACAATTTTATAGCGTTATATGTAAATGATCTCTGAAACATGGCACTCTGATGGTGAGGCACCGTCATTCTATTAGGAAACCTTATCTGGCGCGAATGTATATTTTCACGAAATACAAATTTACTCTTGAGGGAACGAGGCAGAGCTGGATTTTTAAGAATTTTGATCAAGAAGTTTCCTAAATGTAAAGTTCTACGGTTGCTCATAACTAGCCAGTTGAGATTTTTGAAAGTGTGAGAAATGTGATCATACTTTCGCAGTCCAAAAATAAGGCGTGAGCATGTATTCTGCACTTTTTGTATCCTATTCCTATCAGCCAAATCAAGGCACGGCCCATAAATGAAATCGCAGTAGTTAAAACTTGACAAAACAAGACTCTCACAGAGCATTTTGCGCAATTTCAAATTAAGGATATGACGGTTGTTGTATAATACTCTTAATGACATATATGACCGTTGAATTAGTTTTTTGACATACTCTCTAAACCTTAATTCAGTATCCAAAATTATACCCAGATTTTTGGCTGTTTTAACCACGGGAAGCATAACACCATCAACACGTATATTGATATTATGACTCAAAAAATCAACGTTATTCTTATTTCCAAAGAGCATCAAGGATGACTTCAATGGATTTAATTTTAAATTGTGGTCTAAAGAAAGTTGATTTAACATATTTAACTCATCGTTAAGCAAATTTGAGGCGTTTATATAATCTTGACAGTCAAAATGAAGGAAAATTTGCGTGTCGTCTGCATATGCCTGAACCTTACAGTGCTTTAGAGATTTTAAAATATCTGAAGTATAGATGATAAAGAGAAGAGGTCCAAGAATGGATCCTTGAGGCACACCAGACAGAATTTCAATTTGTTCTGAATAAGTGTTATTATGGAAAATTTTTTGAAACCTGTTGTTAAAATATGATTTAATAAGATGTAAGGATGATTCTTCAAAGCCATAATACTTTAACTTTGCCAACAAGAGAGAATGATTAAGGGTGTCAAAGGCTTTAGAAAAATCTAGAAGAACTAGTGCGGTGTTTAATTTTTTATCAATTGCTGCCATTATATCATCTGTGATCTTAACAAGGGCGACGGAGGTACTAAAGTCTTTTCTAAAGCCGCATTGGCTATCCGGAATTATTTTATTGATGACACAGTATTGAAATAGTTGACCATACAATACTTTTTCAAAGATTTTTGAAAGTAGTGGCAATATACTTATAATCCGAAGATCATTAAAACTTACAGGATTATTAGTTTTGGGTAATGGTTTACCAATAGAAATTTTCCACTGATCTGGAAAATAGTTAGCCTCTAGACAACAGTTGATAATATGTGTGACATACTTATCTACATGAGGACTACAACATTTTAACATCTTTAAAGACATACCATCTACACCAGAAGCATTGGAAGTGATTGAGTGAATTATTTTGTGAATATCTTGAATTTCAGCCATTCTAAATGAGAAAGATAGGTCATTATTAAAATTATTATTATTATAAAAATTCACTTTAGGGCTGCAATCTGAAGCTGTTTGCAAATACCTACCAAAAAATGTGCTTATATCATTAGCATCAGATAAATTATCAGGAATATTACAATCCTTGCTCGAGCTTACATTAAAAGCCTTTAAAGAGTTCCACGTTTTTCTAGAATTATTTTCTGCACAAATAGAATCAAGATACTGTCTTTTTTCTCTTCTAATCATAGAAACAGCAAAGTTTCGTAAGCGCTTATACTCTTCCCAATCATAAACGGTCCGAGTCCTCTTAAATTTGTGTAGCGCTCGATCCCTATTTTTCATGAAAACCTTTAGGTTAGGAGTAAGCCATGGTGCTCTAGGTTTAGTGATTCTAGACTCCTTGTAGGGGGCATGCTTGTCAAAAAGGGAAAATATAAGATTATTAAACAAATTAATTTTATTATCTATATTGCGCTCGTACAAAATATCATTCCATTGAAGTGCATGGAGATCAATAAGAAACGAGTTAAAATTAAAATTATTAAAATTTCTATACTGAATAACTTTTGGTTCAATATGTGCTTTTTCGATATTCAAACAACAATGAACAAGAAAATGATCAGAAACATCAGACATTGCCACCGTTCCAAAATCACCCACCAATGTGTCATTGGTGATAAAAATAGGATCTAGAAGGGTGCTTGACGTCCTTGAAACTCTAGTAGGTTGGTTAATAATTTGAACAAAATTATAATTTTCAAACAGCGAGGTTAGGGGATTGTCTACTTTAAACAGGTTTATATTAAAATCACCAACACAAACTATTTCATCTACAGTTGGGTAGAGAGCTGAGAAAATGTTGTCAAAATCATTAATAACACTGTTAAAATTAGTGTTTGGGGGCCGGTAAAAAACGCAGAATGCATAATATTTATTTTTGATTTTAATTTTAATAACTAAAAACTCAAGAAAATTTGTGACATTAAACTCAAAATTTACTACTTCTGGGACTAAGTTATTTTTTACATATACCCCTACCCCTCCACCTCTTCCCAGCCTGTCTTTTCGAATCATGCGATAACCTGGAATAATAAAAGCAGTAATGTCATCATCATCAGATAGCCATGTCTCGGTAAGAAAAATAAGATCAAAGTCGAAATCACCAATAACTGACTTAAAGTCATAAAAACCTGTAAAAATTGAACGTATATTGAATTGAGCAATTCTAAATTTCAAATTATTCATATTATTTTCTCCAGAAAATACAAACAGATAAAAAAAATTTCTACAATTACCTTTGATTTATTTATAAAGTCGTGAAACACTCGACCAAAGAACTCCTATATGTGAATAAAAAGAGTAGGTGAACAAAGTGATATTTCCGAGCCCGAAACATTGATTAGGCGAAAGGCGTAGGTTTAAAAAAATAGAAATTATGCTAACCTACCCTAATCTACTTTTGAATACATAAACTTCTTAAATAAAATGAATAATTATTCTATAGCATTGACACTTTAGTGATACATAAGTACCTAAATAAAAAAAAATGCATATCGGGCCCTGCAAAAATCTTGATGATACTAATTATGAATCATAAAAAGTATTTAAATCATATTTTATAAAAATTAAAGCAATGGGATTTTCATAATCATAACACTCTTCAAGCTAGTTAGGGAAAACCCAATTGTTAAGAGTTTAACTTAAAATATTGAATTTCTTACAAATAAAAACTACTTAAATATAACTAGGTACTATATAAATACCCAAATGCATCTTAAATCAAAAAACAATTTAATTTTCTACCCGAAATTTACATTCTCAATAATTCACTTAACATTTTCTATCAAACCCGTAAAAAATGATGTAGGTATTAGAAAATATACAAAGTATTCAAATCTATAATATAAAAAAAAAAGCTGCTGGAGATAACATTTAATGCAAACCCATAAAAATAAACTAATGCGAAATTTCTGTTAACCAGTGGTACCTAAACAATTTCAATTGTTGTTATAAATAATTTATTATTTAAATGTCACTAAGTTTCGAGATTATTATTTTTGAATTCCTGGTAATATCGAAGTAATAAATTTTACCTCCTGAAGACCAGGCATTTTTACCATATTTACGCCTTGCCGCCATCAGCAAGCCGTACCTATCTCGAGTGAGGTCCTCATATATGACCACTCCCGACTTTTTAAGCATACTTTTCGCCGCGAACACTTTGCTTCTTTTTATATATGATATAAAACGCACTAACATCATTGGACGCTTATTGGCTTTGTCACTGTCTTTACTTTTTATAGGATAAACAAAGTCAAAATCGTTACTTGTACAATGGATTTTAAGAGTGTCGCTTAAGAAAGTTGCAATAACATCAGTCATATTGCTGCCATCTTTGATTTCTAGCCCACAAATTATCAGATTATTATGCTTGCTCTGTTGTTCAAGTTTGTCAACACGAACCTGCAAATCCTTAATAGAATCACTATTTTTGTTTATTATTTGATGCATATTTTTTATAGACTCGACAAGAGCAGACAAATTATCGCCAAGTTTAGTCAGTTTTGCGTCAATTTTTTCCTCAAGTTGGGCAAGAAAACTAGAACAAACTTTGGTAATAAGCTTCTCGGTTTCATCTAAGGCTGATTTAGTTGAACGAGTCATTTTGAGAACCTCTGGTTTCCAGAAGATAGAAGATGCGCAGAGAACAACTAATCAAGTTTTCACTTTAAAACAAAAGCACTTATACTTAATCAGTTAGAGACTGTGGAAACATATGCGCATACAAAAAACACACACTAATGACAGGAACGACACTAATTATTCCGGAGAAATACCACTTATTTTAAGGACTTTAAGGAGCTCAGTGGAACACGTTCTCACTCGAATATCAACATTTTAATAAGTCATAATAAGTCACTGCCGCATTTTTGATTCACGTAGTATAGTTAATAATAATAATAATAATAATAAGTTTATTTTCAATATTTATAATATAAAAAATGTGTTTATTTATCTTCCTCAATAAACTTCTTTTTTGATCCCCCGAAGATGTGCTTGTTAGGGGCAAATCTTAGTATTTTAAATTATAAATATATAGGAATATTAAAATATTTTTTTTAAAAATATTTGTTATGAATATATAAAAGTTAAATTGCGAATTTTTTTTTTACGGTTCGCCGACTACGTAGGCTATCTTGAACCGGTCATCGACCACAAATGTGATCTACCGACTGGGGAGTGTGAAACGGCACCTTCATCCTACGAGATATCCGATCTCATCCGGCCTGTCCGGCGTGAATAGGATGGCTAGGTGTCGATTCATTTTACACTCTTCCCTGAGGCAAGAGCACGCCGTGTTCCCAAACGGTCACCCGCCCAAGTACTAACCGCGCTCGAAACAGCTTAACTTCGGTGATCTGCGGGAACCGGTGCTTAAGATATAAGATATAAAAATTTTGAAATATAAACATTTCCAAAAGATTTTTTAAGTTATTTGTTTCCAATATCCATGCTTTTATTTCGACTTTATATTTGTTTAATGAAATAAATTCTTTAATTTTTATTGGTAAATAATCGTTTAAATAAAAACATAAATATTTGAATTTTTTTTGTTCTATGGACTTATTTTATTTTAGGTTTTATGGTTATCTTATTTTTATGACGTATATTATGATTATGGTTTTTAAATTGTATAAGATTTTTATTTTTAAATATGTATATTAGGATGTTATAAATGTAAAGTTGTCTAATGTTCATATTTTTTTGTTTCAGAATATAATATTAATGAAGGATAACGATAATCTTTATTAAATATAATTTTTAGAAACCTTTTCTGTAATATTTCTAATTTTTTAACATAATGCCTTTACAGTTTCCCAATAAAATTACGATATTTTAAACGGAACTTTACAAAACGAAGGTTGACGATGATATCTTACCTATTAGATTCTATATCAACTACCAATCCTTTGGACTCAGAACTTAGATGCGGCACCAAAATCTTCCTGGCCGATCCATCCATACCGCTGCTTTCCAAAAACGCAGTATTATTATCCTGTCTGATCCAGAATAATTTTCCTTGAGTCGGATGCACAGCCACTGACAATATAGTCTCGTTTTCTAGAAGAGTCGTGCTAAATTCGCCATTAATATTGGAAATAACTAAAAAGGGAAAAATAGTTAACTCGCATCTTCAGCTTGCAAGTCTAAACTAACCTATTCCGTTCTCCGAACTGACGAACAACAACTCAGACACCCAATCCACAGCCAATCCCGAGACGTGTTGCAGTCCAGTGTCGATCATCGTCTCTACTGGTCCTTGCGTCAAATTCGACTTCTTTATGTCGTCCATGTGAGAGTCGGCCCAATAAAGACTCTTGTTTTTGGCGAAGTATTCGAGCTGAACCGGGCCGAGCACCTGGGGTACACTGATGGTGGGGATCGTGTGGTAGTAGGGCTGATCTATATCCACACCGCGGATCTCGCTGTTGCGGGCTATGAGGAGCACGCGTTCATTGGTTACGCAGGTTTTGTTGTCTTCACTTAATCTGAGAGAAAAAAATGTAAATGTCTTTTAATAAGGCAGAACATACAAACCAGAAAATGGTAATTGTATTGCCAGTCAACATGGTATTTGCTTAGGAAACTTCGCAGTAACAAAGCTTTAGAATATGAAGCTGTCCAGTTAAATGCCTTGGTGAATAGTCAATAAATAAACTTTAAATAACGTTCTTCCTACTTACCTAGAAATATGAGGACAGTCACACTTATACGTCCCATTCAAATGCAACAAACACAAATGAGAGCAGCCCCCGTTATTACTACCACAAGGATTCACTCCACTAGGTTGTCTGCTTGGATGCATTATTTTAATATCAAAGGGCTGAGTCAAAGTTCTCTAAAAAGTTATTAATAATAACTAATAATGTAATGAACTAATTTGATTTAAGGTAAGTCAATAGACAACGTACGCGACATATTAATAGTATTTTACATAACGAGTGATACCTTTTAAACGAGGAGATATTTAGCAAGAGGCGTCAGCCGAGTGCGGAAATTTTCCGAGTGTTAAGGCCTTTTTACATTGGGTGCAAATGCAAGAAAAAATTGCCTGAAAGCATGCGCTTTGTCGACGTTTTAAACAGCTGATGCAGGTTTTAAATGGGAAAACGTGCATCAGCTGAGTAAAACGTCTTTGAAGCGCATGCTTCCAGGCCATTTTTCTTGCAATTGCACCCAATGTAAAAAGACCTTTAGAATAATCACTTTCACACGAGTAGTGTACACTATTTCTCTTACGACCACAAAGAATTATTAAAAAAGCCTTTGATTTGTGAAAAAAATATCAACACTAGTGTTGAAATTAGCATGTTTAGGATTATGTTCCACTTAATATCTGGTGTCATAGTTTGTCAATTGTTATTAGATGTATAATCCGCACTGCATGCAGTATTGTATGTAGCAGCACTGCGAAGTTATAATATTACGAGCCGATACTGATTTTACTACTTTTCCTCAATACTATACAGGGTGTTCATGAAATGACTGTACAACGCTTCACTATAAATTCCTTAACCAAAAATAAGGCGATCTAGGCCAACTTATCTATATGCAATGTTGCTTCGTTTTGCCGTTACAAGGCGCTAAAGTTTTCAAATTATTATTGTTTTTTCGGAATAATTTCTAAACGCGTTTATGGATTTCCACTAATTTTGGAACTAAGAATTACCACTATTAAAAGCGTGTTTTGACGAATGCGTGATCTTTTTTTAATACCTGCAAATTTAAAAATGGCGTGCGATTAGTAAATAAAAGTTTGTCTTTTTGTTACCCCCCGTATAAATGACTTTAATTATTTCTCTGACACTAGCTGGCTTCACGTTGAAACTTTTTTGTCTCTTGTAAAATTTTAGCCAGACATGCAGTTTCCCTGCAAAAAAATTATTTACCATGCCGTGTAATTCATCATTGCTGTTTATTCAAAACGAGAAACGTGAAAAAGTTTTAATTCTAAATAACTACCAACTAAACTGCTGGACAATTGCTGTCGAGCCAGAAAAATTTCGCCTAAATTTAACAGTTAATATTTTCTGAACCAGATATGATATCGACTTACAGTTTTGAATGGTTGATAGATTCATCTCCTGGGAAACAATTTTCAATGTTGGATTTTCTTTAACTGTCAGAAAATTTTAAATACAGGGTGTTAAAGAAGACGATGATTTTTGCTCCAATATTAATGGCGTGTAACTTTCACAATAATATTTTTAAATTTTATCACTCTACGTCAATTGAATCACTGGTTCATAGCAAAGAAAATAATTTGTCAAATTTTTGATATCTGCTATATTTTAAGAAATACCGATTTTTTGGAAAACCTTGCTTTATTTCAACTTATTATTATTACTTAATATTGTTTTTTTTTGTGACAATCTCGAATCAAATTAATACACTCGGATGGACGGGGTTTGGTTTGACGGCAGCTAGTGATATTTAATATCAAAGTCTCTTGTAATGTAAGTTTAATTTTAGGAATAGTGTTAGAAAGTTAGAAATTAATAAATACATTTTTTCCAAAAATTAAGTTAAAAAAATTATCTTTGTTAAAATTTTGTAAACACACTTTATCATATTGTAAACACACTTTATCATATACCTGTAGCGCGATATAAAAAACTAAAAAATAAGAAAAAATTTACCTAAGCTAGGGGCGAGTACTTTTCAATATAAAACAATCGTGAAAAATTGTGAGATACTCATAAACCATAAACATATAGGTGTTTATAAGTACGCCACTCTACATTATAACATTTAGGTACAACTATTATTACTGAACATAATCAAGCTTTTCATAAGGTATAATAATCACTCGCGAATTTTGCACGATACAACGCACAGTGAAATCTAGCTATACCAATAAGTTGAAATAAAGCAAGGTTTTTTAAAAAATCGGTATTGCTTAAAATATAGCAGATATCAAAAATTTAAGAAATTACTTTCTTTGCTATGAACCAGTGATTCAGTTGACGTAGAGTGATAAAATTTAAAAATATTATTCTGAAAGTTACACGCCATTAAAATTGGAGCAAAAATCATCGTCTTCTTTAACACCCTGTATATAAAATTTTCTGATAGTTAAAGAAAATCCAACATTAAAAATTGTTTCCCAAGAGATGAATCTATCAACCATTCAAAACCGTAGGTCGATATCATATCTGGTTCAGAAAATATTAACTGTTAAATTTAGGCGAAATTTGTCTTGCTCGAAAGCAATTGTCCAGCAGTTTAGTTTGATTTTTATAACAATAATTGTTCGAAACTTTTTATGTTTTGCATCGTAAATAATTTGTTTGCAGAGAAACTGCATGTCTGGCTAAATTTTTACAAGAGACAAAAAGTTTCAACGTGAAGTCAGCTAGTGTTAGAGAAATAATTAAAGTCATTTATACGGGGGGTAACAAAAAGAGGAACTTTAAATTACCAATCACACGCCATTTTTAAATTTGTAGGCATTAAAAAAAGATGGTGCATACGTCAAAACACGCTATTAATAGTGGTCATTCTTAGTTCCAAAATTAGTGGAAATCGATAAAGGCGTTTAGAAATTATTCCGAAAAAACAATATTAATTTGAAAACTTTAGCGCCCTGTAGCGGCAAAACGAAGCAATATTGCATATAGGTAAGTTTGCCTAGATCGCCTTATTTTTAGTTAAGGAATTTATGGTGAAGCGTTGTACAGTCATTTCATGGATACCCTGTACATACATATTTATTTATTTATCCTTTATTGTTAAGAAGACTCTTACAAGCATTAACAATGTCTTAAATATAAATCTATATAGTTAGTATAAAAATTGGTTATCAAATTTAAAAACATTCAGTAGCACAAAAGTATAGTAACAAAATCTATAAACAAACTTACACGAGACAAAAATTAAAATATTATTGGTGGACACCCCAATGTAGAAGTACAAATATTAACCACCAAGATATTCATTAATAGTATAGAATGAGTGTTTAAGAAGATAGCACCTAAGAGACTTTTTAAAAGTACGAAAAGAGGGTTCTGATTTAATATTATTTGGGAGTTTATTAAAAATATAACTACTAAAGCAATGCGGACTTTTCTTGTAGGTGGATAGTTTATAGTTAGTAATTAGAATGTCTTTATTTTGTCTTGTCTCATAGTTATGAACATTAGAAACAGGTGGAAAGTCTGATAAATGTTTCTTAACGTAGATAGCCGATTCCATGATCAAAATAGAAGGTAAAGTTAGTATTTTATTATTTTTAAAAGTTGGTCTACATGTTTCTAACGGTTTTAGGGAAAATACCTTTCTTATAATTCTCTTTTGCAAGACGAAAATTCTGTTTAGGTCAGTGGCCTGACCCCAACATAAAACCATATACTTCAGGTGGCAGTAAACCAGGGCATAGTAAACATTTAAAAGCTGTTTTCTTGACAGAATATTTTTTAAGTTAATGATGGCAAAGTATGCAGATTTTAATTTACTGGCTACATGTTCGATATGAGCGTGCCATGTCAGTTGGCTATCAACATGCAAACCCAGAAACTTAGCCTCTGTCGCTCTCGCAATCTCCACTCCATCCATCTCAAGAACAAAGTCCGGAATAATTCGTCGTTTATAAAAAACTATATACTGTGTTTTGTTTTCATTAACCATCAATCCATTCATAGAACACCAGTATTTAAATTTATTGAGGATTTGATTCGCGCGTTGTATAAGAATATCAAGCAACGTCCCAGATATCACTATGGAAGTGTCATCGGCGTAAAGAATCACTTCAGCATTCTCGCCTAACTCAAGGTAGTTGACCAGGTCATTGATAAATAACAGAAAAAGTAATGGTATATACTAAACGAAACATTATATTTATTAAAAACCAATGTGGATATTGCATTACGTACCTGTATGACCATTACATCACCTCCGGTCCACTTATTGGCCCTCACGACGCTATTGGTTCGCCAATCTGTCCAATAAACGTAGTTTTCAAACAGAGACATCGCGAAAGGATGGGACAGGAACTCCTGGTTGCTTATGACCTCGTGATGGTCCAAACCCTGGTAGTTGCACGTATGGATGGAGTCTGAACGTGCATCGGCCCAATAAATCCTTTAATAATTAAAGATATTATTAAAGAATGTATTCTAATTGATTATAAATACGATTTAGATATAAAATTTCAAAACCCGTATAAAAATGATTTATATACAGGGTCCTGCACCTCACCTCCCATCTTCTATAGCTCGCTTATTAATTAAGTTCGAATTTTGATATTTTGCAGACTTTACCTGTATCCTAGAACGCATTTCAGGAAAATATTTTTGTTTATACAGGGTATTTCAAAAAAGTGTGACGTCATAAGGATCTATCTTTTTAGATTACATGCCATAAATAATTTTACTTATTTGGATGCCTCTTATAGTTGCTTTCATACCTCTAAAATTTTAATAAAATCGGTTTAGTATTATAGGGGAAAAAAAATAAAAACTAAGAAAAATCAGTTTTGCATCACCGGTTTTAAAAATTAATAAAAAATAAAAATAATGCCTCGTTAATAAAATTATACAAAGGCACTTAATAAATAAGGTCGAACAGTCTCGTTAACCAAGTTTTACTAATACGAATTTTACAGGATGTGCAAAGTTTAGTGTCAAACTTTGCAAATTTTAAATCAATTTATTTTTCTTAGTTCAAATTGGAACCCCAGTATATTATTATGTCATTCGATGCAGAATTAAAAATCAAACATTTGTCCTAATTACAACCCTATCGTAATTTCGAACGCATCAAAACTCATGTGCAGGAAACTCATTTTATCAACTATTTCAACAGTCATTATTATGAATAAATATCAAAGGTGGCTTTGAAAAACAATTTATTGGTATTATCGTTTACTAAAGTGACAAAAAAGAATCCTTTTCGCATGCTACTAATATGAAAATCATATCTACGAGCTCTTCTTGGTTGTATTCCGTCACAAAAAATAATATCGCTTAAATAATCAATAATAATCTAACAATATTTGAAACTAAACTAAACTAAAGTTAAAATGGGCTTTTGTCACTTGAATAAACTTTAATACCAATAAATTGTTTTGCAAAGCCACCTTCGATATTTATTTATAATAATGACTGGTGGAATAGTTGATAAAATGAGTTTTCTGCAAATAGGTTTTGATGCGTTAGAAATTGCGACAGGGTTGTAATTAGGACAAATGTTTGATTTTTAATTTTGCATCGAATGACATAATAATATACAGGGGTTCCAATTTAAAATAAGAAAAATAAACTGCTTTAAAGTTTGCACAGTTTAACACTTAACTTTGGACACCCTGCACAATTCGTATTAATCAAACTTGATTAACGAGACCGTTCGACCTTATTTCTTAAGTACCTTTGTATAATTTTAATAACAAGGCATTATTTTTATTTTTTATTTATTTTTAAAACCAGTGGTGCAAAACTGATTTTTCTTAGTTTTCACTGTTTTTTTTTGCCTATAATACCGAACCGATTTCATTAACATTTTAGGGGTATGAAGGCAACTATAAGGGGCATTCAAATAAGTAAGAATATACATAGCATGTAATCTAAAAAAATAGATTCTTATGACGTCCCACTGTTTTGGAACACCCTGTATAAACAAAAATATTTTCCTGAAATGCGCCCTAGTATACAGGTAAAGTCTGCAAAATATCAAAATCCTAACTTCATTAATAAATGAGCTATAGAAGACGGGGGGTGAGGTGCAGGACCCTTTATATCAACCAATGGTATTTACCTTCTCATTGTGTAATCCAAGGTTAGTCCATTAGGCCATCCGCCTCTGTCAAATTGGTCTACTCGAACTACTATTTTTCTATCTAGACCAGCGAGAGAACATCTTTCGATTCTTGGCGAGGTGTTGTCCCAGTCGGACCAAAATAAATACCTAAAATGGAAGAGAAAGTTATGTAATATAAAAGAGACGACTTCTTAAATATCCGTTTACTTTTTGTTGTAATTTCTATAAACTTTTTAAAGAAATATGTTTAAACCAACTAATATTCTATAAAACAGTTGAGTTCTTACCCTTCTCTAGGATCCACAACGATGGCCCGAGGACTTTCCATATCGCCTGCAACGAGCGTTCTTCGAAAACTACCATTCAGTTTAGCAACTTCAATTTGGTCTAGGTTACTTTCAACCTAAAACAACAAATCAAGACACATTAATTTAATGTCTAAAACAGGCGCGGCTTGTTTAGAAGGCCATTTGGTCATTGACCCACCTATTTAATTATTTTTCAAAATAAAAAGGATTATTCTTCAAAAAATGCCAATATTCCAAAGTGTGTCATGCAAAAACTCCCCAATATCCACCGAAGCGCTCCGCTCGGCCGTTTTTTAGTTTAGCTCACGGTTAACCTTAAGGGTTTATATGAAATTAGAAAAATTACATAAATGAATTGGAAACTAAAACCGAAACAGACATACGCGCTCTCGGAAGTTAAAAAGACAAATTCCGTCGTCGACTTCGGCCTACTTCGCGTTTAATCGGCATCAGTGGTTACGTTCAATAGGCATTCATGGAAACACAGTCAAACAGCTCCGTGAATTATGCCATTTTAAACAGAACTTTGCGTTAGACAAAGAAAAACCAATTACAAAATATACGGATTGTATTTGCATAAACCTTTCGTTTCATTAGGAATGCCGAATCGCCCGTAGTATGTCTTTAACCCTTATTTAGTTAGTTTTTGTGTGTTTTTGAAGTGTACTTATGTCTGTTGTGACTTGTATTAAAGAACAATGGTGGTTTTAGTCATATTTGTCGGAAAGATCGTATTGTTAAATGGTAAGGAATCAAAAACAATACAATTGATTATG
The DNA here is from genome assembly GCA_935413205.1 of Polydrusus cervinus. Taxonomy (NCBI): domain Eukaryota; kingdom Metazoa; phylum Arthropoda; class Insecta; order Coleoptera; family Curculionidae; genus Polydrusus; species Polydrusus cervinus. The sequence continues at coordinate 110,594,642 of OW284510.1, read as the reverse complement.
AAGTGTCGCAAGGTTCAGTTCTCGGTCTTTTATTATTAAGCTTGATGAAATAGGTGTAAACACAACAATGGCGAATGTGCGTGCATGCAGTAATATCAAAACATAACTTACCCAATACAAATTCTCCCCGATCCAATCGACCGCCAACCCCTCCGCCGTCGACAACCCAGAATTGACAACCACCTCGATGTTCCCCAATGAACCCCCGACCACATACCCTCTGTAGATCTTGTCGTCGATTACATCAGTCCAGAAAATCAAATCTGTCCCGTTTGAATGATAGAAATCCAATGCAATGGTGTTCTTGAGACTGGAAATGAAGGATTTCGGATTGAACGTGTGCAAGTCCACCCCGCGGAGTTCGTGGCGATTGGAAAAAATGACGTAAGGGCGACCGTTGTCGATGCTTTTGCAGGTGAAACCGTCTTCCTGAAGGACGTAGCCGTCTAGGCAGGTGCACTTGTAGCGGGAGCCTCGCGGGACACATTTTTGGGAGCAGACTCCCCAGGCCTCGCAGGGGTGGGTTTCTAGGCAATGGGTTCGGTCGGCCTGAAAAGAAGCGTTTAGTGAAAATACAGGGTGATTCCTAAGTTGATACTTCTTTTTTAGCTGTGTAGAAGGCATTAAAATAAACATTTTCAAATACCTTTTTTCAAAAAACTCAAAAATAAGGTACTTACATTCATTTATTACACTATGGATCAAATACGGTACTGCCTAACTTGCCCGTTGAATAACATTAAGAAAACTTTTGGGTGTAGAATGAGCTCGCAAGGAAAAGCTTTCTGCGTATAATTTCGAAGTAGCAGCCGCACTTTGACGACACTCACCGAAAATTAGCACCGTATCTACTAGTTCATTGTTTTCAAATTTTACCATTTTTATGTGCCACCAATTTAAAATTAACTTACTTCAGAGAAACACACCGCAGCGTACTGCCAAATAACTTACCACCGACCCGTAAATTGCATGACTAATAAGACAAATACAACATAAAGTATAGCAGGCTACATTTTGATGACCAGGCCCGCACTTAAATTTTTTACTTCTGTATCTCGCCTATTTTTCAGTTTTTTGAAAAAAGGTATTTGAAAATGATGTTTATTTTAATGCCTTCTATACACAGCTAAAAAAGAAGTATCAACTTAGGAATCACCCTGTATAAGTGTTTTTCTGGGTGACATATCTCACTTATACAATAAGTACAGAGAGAGAATTTTTTATCGTACCTGTAAGTGTAGATGTGGCGGACATGTACACACCAAACCATCAGGAGCGTTGTGACAGATATGCGAACAAATAAGACTGTGAACGCACATCTCGTCTGGACAACGCATGCCTTCGTCGGATTCGTCGACGCAATCGGGGCGGCCGTCGCAGAGCTGTTGAACCGAAATACACTTGGTGTCGTTGTCGCATAATCTAAAATAATATTAAAAAAATAAGAAGTTATTTTTTTTTAAATTTAAATATTCCTAACAATAATTCTATCTTACCTAAAAGGATATTCACAATTAGCAGATGATGTTCCCTTAGTGTCGGTGGTGTTTCCGAACATTTCATTACATTTGTGACCTTCATCGGTTCCGTCAGCGCAGTCTAGAAATAATCACAAAATAGGAATAAGAAAACCTGGCAAATACTAAGTAAAAATTGTAATAATAAAAACCTTATTTTATTTGTATTCCCATTGTATCGTCTGTAAAGAGTTTGACATTCTGTTTTAAAGTTGAATGATTTAAATAAGAAAAAGACGTGGGCCCAGTGCAGAGCCCTGTGGAACTCCACATGTAATTTTTTTTTATTTTTCCTCTGTATTGGAGACCGTACACTATCAGTCGGAATGACAGTCCTGAATGATATCAATCCTTCGTCATTCTCGCATCAGTGTTTTTCTTATGAGATTTCTTGAAATTTGCCCCTTACACCATCAATATTACTGTCATTCCGACTGATAGTATCCGGTCTGCAAATAAATATTTATTTATAGTCTATTTCAGAAAGGTGTAGAGTAATAAAAGCTCATTAGGTATGCAAAAGGGACTACAGAGTGACCCAATGAATATTTAAGCCACTTTCATAATTTGACATTGATTTCATTGCAAAATTCTTTATTTTCATCAAGTGCAGGTATAGTACCACCCAGGTTTGGGTTAATTTATGGGTTTTGCCTATTGTTATCCATTCACAAACACTGAAAATGGTGTGACAAAGGCGTGCATTATGTATATAGTATTAGGTACACTTATTTTTTATTAAACATTATACAAAAAATACATTATACAGAAATTAAATTATAAAGAATCATAATATTTTTCGTCATCTGAGGAACTGTCATCTCCTCTTGACGTTATAATTAACGGGTCGACGGTCCGATCGATCAGGTGGTCAAGATCCCACATTTTCTCCTCTTCTTTAAAGATATGATAAACTGCTTTTCGCCAGTTCTCTAGTGTCACTTCCTTAATGGCTTGATCAAACAGTAGCTTAACGTCTTTCATTTTGAATGTCGTGTTGTGTCTTGCTACAAATAATTTCACTTGCGCCCATATAAGTTCTATAGGATTTAGTTCGCAATGATATGACGGTGTGCGCAGCACAGTTAAACTATGTTTTTCAGCTATATCTTCCACGGCATATTTCATAAAACGATGTTTGTGTAAATTTGCTATAGCTAATGGTTGCTTCTTTATCAAATTATCTTCTTTGGTTAATTATTATTAATTATTTAATGCACAAAATTTACCTGCGCCTATGGCCGACCCCGAAATTGAGCCGATCTGGACGGAATTTCCCATTTTATTACTCTACACCTTTCTGAAATAGACTATAGTTGCGGAACGGAAAACAGTTTTAGGCACTTGTACGATTATGAGAAGACCAGTGGATGAAGAACTTTGGTCGATGGCCATTTGGGAAACCAATAAAAAACATCATAATAATAATAATAATATGGAGACTAATCACAAAAATTATATAATGAATTGGTAACATTTTAATTAAAAATTAGTATCATATAAAAATTATTCTGTATTCATACATAAAGAGTAATATCACCAACCTTGTCTATTATCACACATCTGCATGGGCCATATGCATTTGGTATCATTATCACAGTGTTTGTTGGGCGGAGTGCACTCTATCTTCGCTTTGACGTCGGTGGTGTTGTGCATTTTCGAGGCGTCGCAGTTTATTTCGTCGGAACCGTCTAGACAATCCAGATCTGAGTCACAGACAAACATCTAAACAAAAAAGAAAATCAATAGATTTTGCAGTGTATTACAATAAATTGAATAGTAAACAGGTATAAATAAAGATGACGAAGACACTGTTTCCCTGCGTTGCATAACGACTGAACGAGAGAGTCAGTCAATATACGACCGAGAACCAGTGAGCATCGTCTGCATAAGAACGTTGTTATTATTATATTAGAAGTGATCCAAATAGCGATAGTGATATATATACAGGGTGATTCACGGTGGATGGTACGTTAGAAGTATATGACGAACCAGTTAACGAATCGTTTTGAAAATTTGGTTGTTTATATAAACGGACATGCTCTATTTACCTAAAATATTTATAATGATGCAGTGTTGCCACGTCTACCTAAAATTAGTAGCAACTTCGTTATTTTAAATGGAACACCCTGTATTTTATTAAATTTTTGAACCCTCTATTACTTTCTTAACAACTTTATTTAATGTTATTCTATACTTATCTCTTACCGTTTCTAAGATAATAATTAAATTGCATTTTTTTGACGAAAAACGTTAACTTAAAAAAATGTTGATATTTTTGAACTCTGAAATATTAGAGCCCCGCAAATTGGTGACTGGGTAAATATTACCAGAGGGCTTTTAACCCTATGCCGAAATCTTAGTTGCGATATACAGGGTGGTTTAAAAATACAGTTAATTTGGGGACTTCAATAGGTGACCAACAGTATATTTTTTTAAATGTAACACCCTGTATATTATCACTGATTTAGAAAGCTACTTAAATTGGCTCTTTATTTTTGTATAACATATCTATAGCTAACTAGTCAAGTTTTTGACTTATAAGCCATTATTTGTAAAATTTGCTCAAAAATTTAATTTCCTTTTGATTTTTAGTAAGTATGCCATGACAAACTCTTGTTTGACATAAAAATTATGTCACTCTCATTATTGTTGTGGTATTTTATTAAATATTGTCGACTGAGATACTGAATGATTACAAAGCATGGAAGAAATCTATTCGAACGCAGTACTTATGAAGTTATTTATTTTATTTGGACAGTGTGATCAAATTATGGCTAGAACATGTATAAAGTTTAATGAAATGTACCCAAATCTACCGCCAATGAACTTAAGGAAATTCTTACGGATCCAGAAAAATTTTACTGAGTTTGGTTCAACTTTAAAAGCCCCAAGAAACTTGCCTCGACCCGTAACTTCTGACGAAGACAGCCAGATTAATGTTTTGGCTTATTTTCATGCATTTCCTCAGTCGTCAATACGTTGTGCTGAAAATGATTTAGGTCTAACATATTCATCAGTCCAGAGGATTTTAGAACAGCATAACATGCATGATTTTAAATTTACTAAGGTTAGGTTAGGTTAGGTAAGAGTGGCAGACCCTTGGTTCTGACCAAACGGTCTCACGTAGTCCTGATTAGGTCCGTTGTGATACCACACGTGTTCCGTAGAACCCACCTTCATCAGATCACTGATGGTTTATGCGACGTAACCGCGGAAGGATTTTAACAACTCATTCAAACCAGCCACTACTGTTCAGAAATCTGCTCAGCCGTCCAAGTTGTAAGTTGTTTAGTTCCTCCAGGCTATCGAAAGATGATTCACCCAGAGTAGTGAACCTCCTTCTTGCGAGGCCAGGGCATTCACACAGAAAATGTTGAATACTTTCTTCCTCTTCCTCATCTCTGCAGCTTCTGCAGAAGTCGTTAGTGGGTATTTGCATACGTTCGGCATGTCTACCGAAGAGGCAATGTCCGGTAACAACCGCAGTAATATTTCTCACGTCTTTTTGACTGTGTCTCAATAGCTCTGCGGTTCTCTTTTTATCGAATGTGGGCCACAGTTGCCTGGATGTACTACAGGTTGTCAACCCTGTCCATCTGTTCTGTGCAAGCTGCTTGGCCGTGTAGTCAATCTCCTCTTTGACCAATCCCAGTGGTTTGTTCACTGTATTGTCTGCTAGATCAGCTGGCATGCCTGCGCCCTCTCTTGCGAGCGCATCGGCAGCCTCGTTGCCATCTATTTTGGAGTGTCCAGGAACCCAGCACAGAATAACCCGATGTTGGTTGCCAAGTGTGCATAGATTGTTGCGGCATCGCTTTACGAGCTTTGATTTGACGCTGCTGGAACAGATTGCCTTAATCGCCGCCTGACTATCACTGAAGATGGTGATTGACGAGGCTACTCCCAAGCCAAGGTGTTCTTGCAGGATATTGACCGGCTTCTCTACTGCCAGTACTTCCGCTTGAAAAATACTACAATAGTTGGGGAGTCTATACGATTTCTGTATTTGTAAACTTTCGGAAAAGACCCCGGCTCCCACACCAACGTCCATCTTTGAACCGTCTGTGAAGATTGCGTGATCTGTTTTCGTTATATTCTGATTGCGTTCCCACTCTTCCCTACTCGGAATGAGTATAGAATACCTTCTATCGAAGCATGTTATTGGGACAGAGTAATCAGTCGGGTCTCGTAGATTATTCCCCGGGTGAATCTTTAGTATACTGCTGTGCCCGTAGTTAGTTTCCTTCCAGAATTTCGACTCTTTTAGTCGCAGGGCACTTTTTGCAGCTATACTTTTTCCATAGATATCCAAGGGGGGTATATATAACATGACCTCTAGCGCCGCTGTCGGGGTTGACTTAAGGGCTCCGGTTATTCCCAAACAAGCTGCCCTTTGTATCTTTGTTATTGACTTAGTGTGCACTGCTTTTTCCAAAGCGGTCCACCAAACCAGGACCCCGTATATTAATATAGGTCTTATAATAGCTGTATAGATCCAGTGTACTATGTGGGGTTTTAGTCCCCATTTTTTTCCAATTGCTTTTTTGCAGGCATATAATGCTACCGACGCTTTTTTAACTCGTTCTTGCAAGTTTATGCCCCAGTTTAGCTTGGAGTCAAGTACCAATCCTAAATACTTTGCTTTTTCCTTAAGCACTAAAGCATTATTGTCGAGTACTGGGAGTCTGAAGTTCTCGATCACCCTTCTGCGTGTGAATAGAACTACCTCCGTTTTTTCGGGGTTGATTTTTAACCCGCATTTCATGGCCCACTGTTGTAGTATTCGTAGCGCCATTCCTGTTAGGTCGCTGATTGTGTTTACAAATTTACCTGACACTAGTATAACTATATCGTCAGCGTATGCAATCACTTTTATTCCAGCCTTCTCCAACGCTATGAGAACTTTATTTAAAACTCTCAGCCAGAGTGTTGGTGACAGAACCCCGCCTTGCGGAGTTCCTCTTCCAGCAAATCTGACCATCTCGCTACTTCCCAAACTGGAGCAGATTTGACGGCCTTTCAACATTCTCCTAATCCAACGGCAGATGTAGTTATCGACCCCTGTTTCTATTAGAGCGTCGCACACTGCCTCGGTCGTGACGTTATTAAAGGCTCCTTCAATATCCAAGAAGGTACCTAGGGTGTACTCTTTATTGTTAAGGGATTTCTCAATAGTGCCTACTACTTCGTGTAGCGCCGTTTCCACTGATTTCCCTTTGGTATAAGCGTGTTGAGACGAGCTTAATTCTCGCTCTCTCACCGAGTTCTTGATATGCAGATCCAGTAACCTCTCCAATGTTTTGACAAGGAACGAAGACAGGCTTATTGGTCTGAAGTCTTTGACGGTTACATGACTGCTCTTACCAGCCTTAGGGATGAAGACTATTTTTATCTTATTCCAGTCAGCCGGCATGTAAGTAAAATGCAAGCTGCTTCTGTATATCACCAAGAGCCAAGGGATCAGGATTCTCTTCCCTCTTTGTAGCATGGCGGGCATTATCCCGTCTAATCCTGGTGATTTGTGAGGTTCAAATGAGTCAATCGCCCATTCTAGCTTATCGTAAGTGACTACTGATTTGATGCTATTCAAATCCGGAACGTCTCCTTGATCGATAAGGGGCTCTATGGCCGATGTATTACCAGGAAAGTGGGAATCCATCAGCAGTTCAAGGGTTTCCCCACTACTCTCTGTGTATGTCCCATCATCTTTTTTTAGAAAAGAGGGAGCACTAGGCTCCTTTGATAGAACTTTTCTAAGTCTAGCGGCTTCGTTTGTACTCTCAATCCGCTCGCTGTAATTGTGCCAAGCGCTTCTTTGAGATTTTCTAATCGCTTTCTTGTACGTCTTTAGAGCCTCTCTATAAGAGCTCTCATCTTCAGTACGTTTGCTCTTTGCTTTGTTAAATAGCCTTCGCATGTCCCTTCTTAGCTGACCCAGCTCTGCGTTCCACCATGGTGGGTATGGCTTTTTCGCTGGTCTGCTTATCAGACAGCTTTTGAAAAATTTACTAAAGTTCAAGCCATAAAGCCTCAAGATCCACAACAGAGAGTTGAATTTTGTGAGATGTTATTAGTGCGCACCCAAGAAGATCCAAACTTTTTAAGTAAAATAATTTGGACCGATGAATCTAAATTTTCAAGGGAAGGGGTTTTCAATAGAAGAAATAGTCATTTTTGGTCAAGAGATAACCCTCATGTCACCAAGGAAGCTGGATTTCAAGAAAAATTCAGTTTTAATGTTTTCTGCATGTTAATGGACAATCAATTAAACTATTTTATATACGACGAGTCATTAACATCGAGAAGCTACTTAAATATTTTAAGAACAGTTGTCGAACACTTTGTTGATAATCTGCCCCTTGAAGATTATCGAAGCTGTTGGTATCAACTCGATGGAGCTCCTGCACATTGTACAAGAGAAGTTACAGTGGAACTCGATAGACTTTTTGATGATCGTTGGATAAGACGTTTGGGGCCTTGGAATTGGCCTCCAAGATCACCCGATCTCAATCCATTGGATTTTTACTTAATAATAATAATAATAATAATAATGCCTTTTATTTTGTACAAAAAAATAAATACAGATATAAAATAAATATGGTGGCGGTATCCAACTAAAGCTGCTCATACAACCACCCAGTTCATAAAATAGAATGAGAAAAATTATGTATACTTATATAACTAAGAAAGCAAATATAAAACTTACAAAAATATTAAAGATTAATAGTAATAGATAAACAAAAATAAATTAAGGTTTATAGAAAACTAAGTTAATAAGTTATTAATAAAAGTAAATTATATAATATTAATAGGTAAACATGTAGTGTAACGCTAGTGCGGATTACGACTCGCCAGCAAACGCTCTTTAACACGCCTGCAAAATACAGCAGAGCTGGGAGCCATCCCGATGCCCTCAGGCAGGGAGTTAAACGCAGTAGCGGCCGTATAGCTGAATGAACGCTGGAAAAAGGCATGTGAGTGCCTGGGTACACAATACATATCTCTGTGGCGTGTCAAAAGGTCATGCACATCAGAGTCCCTAATAAGTTTACCAAAAAGATAAGAAGGAAGTTTATTTAGCCTAATTTTATAAACAAGATGCAACAAATGAAGTTCATAACGCTCTCCGACAGTAAGCCATCCTGACTCGGTTAAAGATGGAGTGATATGATCAAATTTACGGACATTGAAGCTAAACCTAAGACATGCGTTTTGAAGTTTTTGCAAACTAGCTTTGTCTTTTTGAAGTAAAGCAGGCCAGTAGACAACGTCGCAGTAGCCTAGATGGGATAAAATAAGAGAGTCAGTCAGACGTAATTTGGTAGCAGTACTAAACACATCTCTATGTATATAAAGAAGTTTCAATTTAGCGTATGTTTTTTGAATTAATGAGGAAACATGGTCTGAATATCTAAGCTCAGAATCAATGTACAGGCCTAAATTTTTACATGTATTTATAGGTTTTATAAGAGTGTCATTGACAAGAATTTGAAACAAAGGATTTTCAACTATAGATGATTTGCACTTACCAAATACCATAATCTGAGTTTTTTTCTCATTCAAAATTAAGTTGTGAGATTTCGAGATGTCAGAGATTAATTTAAGATCTTCATTGATTTTATTTACAGCGGTAGCAACGTCGGAAGGTAAAAAAGATAAATATAATTGTGTATCATCCGCAAATTGGTGTGATTCAAGATAATTAAGAAATTTGGAAAAATCAGAAGTATAAATTGAGAACAAAAGAGGACCCAAAATACTGCCCTGGGCCACACCCCTGCCAATAAAATGGGGTTGAGAAGGGTTATTATTAATTAGTACTCGCTGGGATCTATTCGAAAAATAAGTTTCAAAGAATTTTAATGCTACCTCACCCAGACCAAAAAACTTCAGTTTAGTCAGTAGTATGTCATGCCCAATTGTATCAAAAGCCTTACTATAATCGAGAAGAATAAGGCAACTACAGTTATTGTTATCCCATTCTCTTAAAAGGTCATCAGTTATGTTTAAAAGGGCCGTGGTGGTGCTATGGTTTCTACGAAACCCTGACTGGGTAGGTGGAAGAATATTGTTACTGTTTAAAAATAAAGTTAATTGTTCCGCGACCACTCGTTCAAGAATTTTGGACAGAGTAGGTAGGATACTGATAGGCCTATAGTCTGACAATTGTTTCGGACTTGCCACTTTAGGAACCGGCACAATGTTGGCGGCTTTCCAGGCGTTTGGAAAATAACCTGATAAGAGACATCTGTTAATTATAAAGCAGATAACATCAGTTAAATGAGGTGTAATATAAAGCAGCATTTTTAAATTTATGCCATCATTTCCAACTGCGTTGCTTTTCAAATTGTTAATAATTTTGTCAATATCTATGTCAGTTACTGCATTAAACTTAAAATCTTCACACTGGTTAAATCTTTTATTTACGTAGTTTTGGTTCATAAAGTTTAGATCCACAGGGCCGGCATTAGGCAGCGAATTAGTAAAGAAATTATTAAAATCATCGGAATCACCTATTTTCAACAAGGAATCAGAGGATTGAGAGTTTGAGCTTAAGTTTAAATATTTTATGGTACGCCAGAAATTTTTTGGGTCTCTATTGAATGTATACTGTAAATAAGCCTTTTTTTCAGCTCTAACGGCAATGTTTACTTGATTGCGTAAGGTTTTATAATATGTCCAGTTACCGTCAGTTTTAAGTTTTTTGTACTTAGAAAATGCCTTGTCACGAAGCTTCATCATAAATTTTAAATTGGGTGTAATCCAAGGCGCGGGATATTTAGTAATTTTTGAGGTTTTAAGAGGAGCATGTAGGTTAAATAGGTTAAGAACATTGTCATTAAAGAAGTCTACCATAGTGTCACTTGTGGGGCATGTTTAAGGAAAAAATTTACAAGTCACCAGTACATTCAAAAGAAGAATTGCTACGTCGAGTTACCCAAGCATTTAGAGATCAAAATCCAAATGAGATTAGATCTTCCACGACTAATGCGGTAAATACCCGCATCTTAAAGTGTTTGGATGTAAACGGACAGCGTTTTGAACAATTGTTAAAATGATCGATTTAATTTTTTTTTATTACAATCCTGAAATAGTATAAATTTCCTTAAGTTCATTGGCGGTAGATTTGGGTACATTTCATTAAACTTTATACATGTTCTAGCGATAATTATATCACACTGTCCAAATAAAATAAATTAATTCATAAGTACTGCGTTTAAATAGTTTTTTTCAGTAATTTTTAACTGAATTTTTAAAGAAAGTGCCATAATTTTTATGTCAAACAAGAGTTTGTCATGGCATACTTACTAAAAATCAAATTTTTGAGCAAATTTTACAAATAATGGCTTATAAGTCAAAAACTTGACTAGTTAGCTATAGATATGTTATACAAAAATAAAGAGCCAATTTAAGTAGCTTTCTAAATCAGTGATAATATACAGGGTGTTACATTTAAAAAAATATACTGTTGGTCACCTATTGAAGTCCCCAAATTAACTGTATTTTTAAACCACCCTGTATATCGCAACTAAGATTTCGGCATAGGGTTAAAAGCCCCCTGGTAATATTTACCCATCCACCAATTTTCGGGGCTCTAATATTTCAGAGTTCAAAAATATCAACATTTTTTTAAGTTAACGTTTTTCGTCAAAAAAATGCAATTTAATTATTATCTTAGAAACGGTAAGAGATAAGTATAGAATAACATTAAATAAAGTTGTTAAGAAAGTAATAGAGGGTTCAAAAATTTAATAAAATACAGGGTGTTCCATTTAAAATAACGAAGTTGCTACTAATTTTAGGTAGACGTGGCAACACTGCATCATTATAAATATTTTAGGTAAATAGAGCATGTCCGTTTATATAAACAACCAAATTTTCAAAACGATTCGTTAACTGGTTCGTCATATACTTCTAACGTACCATCCACCGTGAATCACCCTGTATATAAGGATACTACAGATTTTAAAAAGTAACAGTTATCCATTTTAAAAAAGTATGAAAAGTGTGAAATATTATAATTTTAAGTCTTTATTTCTTTTATTTCAATGCGATATTTACAGTTTATTTTTTATAATATATTTTTGGGCCAGTAGATATATTTTATTCCGGAAACATAGCCATAAATTTTAATACTTTGTGCGAATACTGCAAACTTTAGAACTCGCATGTAAAAAGTAAATTAAAATCGTGTTACATAAGTGGAACAAGGAAGATTTCAATTCAAAATAATTCTATAAATTATTTAATGTTTTTATAAAAAAAAATTCAAATACTTCTGAAGGGATTTGAACCTGTGACCTTGCGATCTGTAGGCTAGAGCTCTATTCTTTACGCTATCGCTACCGATAAAGATTTGTTGTTTAATACATGACACTCTCTTCAGCGCGATTTGTTTCTTCTGGTAATAGATTTTCCAGTATATTAACATTTTTGTAATTTCAGATGGCGTATTTTCACACTCTAATTTTGAATCACTCGACAAAAACATGAAAAATAAGTGAAACACTTTACAATTACTGCTTTCTAAAATTTTTTCTTTTTAATAAATAGGGCGGGTCTGTCAAATTGCCACCATATGTTTAAATTAAATAGTGTGTCATGTATTTCAACTCTAGAGTTGAAATATTTTTTTTCAACACGTGTGTGATATTCGGCGCTTTCGGGCCAAGTTAACCGTGCTTTTTTTCTCGTTTTCATAGGTGGTCGTAGGAAAACAATTGTTGGAAAACTAGTTCCAACACTAGAATTATTAAATTTTCAATAATTATTACTCTCATTAAAATATCTTTAATTGGCCCTTTCTAAAAATCAATGCATCGAAAACAGAATAAATCATAAAATTTCCTCAGTTTAAAACTCTCAAATAGACAAATTTACACGTCTCAACTCGATAACATTCCAAGAAATTTCTATTTATAGAACACAGACAGACGGTTTGCATTTCTCGTTTGTCTTCTCTCACCCCTAATCTAAAATATAGATTTCTATTGGTCCTTATTTCGCGTCACTAATCAATCATTGGCCCTTTTGGAGGTCGCTCCTTGACATCTCCGCAACCCGTCGGTCAGAAGACCAGATACGAAGTAGATATCTCGGGGTCAAGACACGCTCGATTTTGACGTAAATCTCTCGCCGTTTCCGACACCCCCGTCGGTCGGTCTCTAAAGAATATAGAAATAATATCTCACATTGTTCAGTCACGCTTTGTTTTTTTGGAGTTTTAATAAAATCTCGCTGGCAAGACACCCCCGTTCTGTACGTCAGCAACTGAACGTATCGCGCCAAGTCATACTCGGCTTTCGGCAAATTCCTGTCAAACATTCTCGTTTTGGCAGTCTCCAATAAAGTGAAGCAAGACATCAACTGCATTTCTCACTGTGAATTTCCTGTCAAACACTCCCGTTTCTCAGGCTCAAAATAGATTAAAAATAACTCGTGTTCTTACAAAACTCGTGTTATTATCTCGTGGTTATACTCGCAGTTGACTGTACTCTTAAGTTCCCGTAAACTAATTCCACTCTGAAGGTCTACACTCTGACCTCATTATGTGATATAAAAAAAACAGTTTTGTGATGTATTTGTATTTGTGAAATGTTTGATTATTTAAAATAGAAGACCTGTAGATCAAGGTAGGATCTAATCTAGTTGTCAATCCAATCAAAGTACGAGCAGTTTTGCAAATATTTGCAATCAAAAGAAATTGGTTGCATCCAAGCTACATTTGTATGTAAATGTAAAACACTTTCATAGTTTTTAAAAATCATTCGACATTGATTTACCCGCCTTGTGGTTAATAAACAATTTATAAAAACCACTGTTTTCGTGATTATAAAAAATAGAAAAGTGACTTTGACATTAAGTGAATCTTTTCGAATTAAAAGTTATTTTTGAGCATTATTATGTTCGGGTTCCTTTAAGGTTTAAATGTAAAAACCATTTTTGATTTATAGATTTTGAACAACTGTTCATAGGTTGTTGAGATTTATATTTATTTCCTGATCAAAGGTTATTGTATTTTTGATTTAGTATTTTTTAGTAGTATTACTGTACATAGTTAGTTGTATTGTTTTGATCTTAAAACAATAGTTTATTTCAATCGTTACTGATCCGGTATTTAAATTTAAGATTGATTTCAGACAATGTCAAATTGTATTTGATTTAACTTATTGTAGATTTCGTAAATAACGGAAGATACAGTAAATAAAAATAATTTGTTAACACAAATTTAAAGTTCGTTTTTATTCAACTTGAACCACCCTTGGCATTTTACAGTCTGTTTCAGGCGATGTTGTAGAAACAACTAGCCACCCTTCTTTGAATATGTAAGAGGCTCGACAGTTTCTCACCAACAATGTTTACTAATATAGTATTAAAAAAAAACTACACCACAGAGTTTGATATTGATTGATCCTTTATTTGAGGTTGGTTAAAAAGCAGTGATATTATGAAACATTTCAAGGTAGGCCAATAAAATTAATTTTTTAAGTTACTTACCTTTGGTATACATTCGAAATTGGCGCAAGTGAATTCTACAGATTCGCAGTCTTTTTTTCCACAATCTCGTTCATCGGTACCATCCGGACAGTCCATTTTACCATCACATCTGAATAAGGGGTGAAAAAAAAAATTTCAAAATTAAATTTACATTTCAAGTATTATACAGTGTGTCCAAAAAAATATACAACCTATAGAACACTCCAATATTTATTTTTTTGTCTGAGCAGAAATTTATTATTATTAATACTAGACATGTTAAAAAATTTAATATATAAAAGAGACCATTGAAAATTCATTTATGAAAAAGTTGCCGACATAAAACAGCTTAGCCGTCATTTATCTGGCCCAACAAGTTTTAAAAAAATGGGTTATTCTACACGAAATTCACGAAAAAAGGTTAAAAAGTTATTTTTTCGGCGCTCCTGTAAAAATGTTTCTATCCAGAGAATCACCCATATATGTAATTTTTCTTTCGGATGACTCACACATGAACAAGTGAACTTGTTTATGTTTGCCTTTACCAACAACTACTAAAATAAAAACCAGTAATAGGCACATATTATCCCATGCCCAGCATGTATTTTTTGAATTTTTTTACACGGAGGATCTAGATTTATAGTCCTGAAGATGACCGAATATAGGTCGAAACGTCGACTAAATAAATAATTTGATCGTCCAAGGTTTCTCATTATCCAACAAACTCTACAACGATAAATTTACAAATCAAGCCAAATTTGTAGAAACCCTAAAAGAATTTCACTTCAACCTTCGGCGCTGCGGCCCAAACGGCAAAAGACAAGGCGCCGCAGGCGCAAAAGGCTTTGGCGCTGCTTACCTTACCTACTTTGAGTTATGTTAAGTTTTCTAAGTTACTTTTAAATATAAAAAATTACTGTGTTATTTTTAAAATATAAATTCACCAACAAAAATTAAAAAAAGTCACCGTTATTAATTACTATTATTAATATCATTTTCCGAGAGTTTCATACCCTCAGTCATAGTTGTATATGATAGTTATTGGTTGGTAAAAAAGGGCGGTGAATTACAGTTTGTCTTTGGGCGGCCAGGGTTCGATAACCCACCCAGTGAGAAGCCATGAAAAATAATTAAAAGTACTTTTTAACTAGGGTATGTTTAATTATTTCAAATTTTCTTATTAATTCTTACCGTACTCCGCTCGGAAGACAATCGGCGTTTGGCTTGCACACAATTTCAGTTTCTGGATTACATTGAACGCAGTCAATTTCGTCAGACCCATCTTGACAGTCTTTAATTGAATCACAGTAGAAATGCAACGCTATACATTGACCATCCTAGAAAATACACAAAGCAAACACAGGGCGTCAAAAAAGGGAAAGTCGTATATTTCACTCGCGTCTATATCCCAACCTAATGCCTGCACAACTGCGCATGTCAGGCAGATAGCGTGATGCCGGGTCATTTAAAATATAGGTAGAAATGGATTTAATTATTTTTTTACGTCACGGCGTTGAGTCATAGTCGAGGTGTTAAGTTTTCTTACAAGAACAGTTTGCCAGTTTGTTAATTAGTGGCCTTGCGGGGTATAATTAAAATGGAGGGGCAGGTTATTAAACAGTAAGTTTTGTTATGGCTGCGGCCGTCACAAAATATTAAATATTTTATGGCGCCTGTCAACCACCTGTAAAGTAAAAAACTAACCGTCATTTTTTAAATTGTAGAACAGTTTATGTGTGCTAAGTCTGTGGGATGAAATGTAGTACAAAAACAAATGTTAATGTTCACATGAAAAGAAAACACAAAATCTTCAAACGATCACCTTTAAAGACCATTACATGCCATGCATTTCTGGTATTAATGCACTAAAAACAACAATAAGCCCTATGATTTCTTCTAACTATGACCCTCATAACGAAAAGTCGGAATTACAAAATCGTAGACTGTCAACACCGGTAACCACATCTTTGAATTCCTTAAAACGTAAAAGAAAAAAAAAGAATAAAGTGTTTGATTAAAAAATATAAATAGAATACCGTAATATTAAAAATTAAATTAATTAATCGCTATATCAATCATATTTTACATGTAAAAATTGAACTCATTTTTAACTATATATATTTCAAATAATCCGCCATCACGCTATCCGCCTGACATGCGCAGTGTGCCGCCATTTCTGCAATGATAGATTTATTTTTGAGCCATTTGCTTGAAGAATCCTGGGATGAAGTTTTTTGTGGCCAGGAGGTGGACGATAAATGGAACTCATTTATGGATCTCTTTGGATATTATTTCAACTTATGTTTTCCATTAAAGCTTGCGCATAATCTGAAGGTTAAAGCGTCGTATGTAAGCTCACCTGAAATTGAAAACTTAAAGAATCGCTTACACGTCTTTGAAGTTTTGCGTCATCATTACCCGCAATGCAATCAGATTTATTCTGATCTTAAAATTGAATATGCTGATCTTTTAAAAAAGGCAAAATGCACTTATATTTCAAATCAAATATCCTCCTCTGACAATAAAAGTAGAGCCACTTGGAGGATAGTGAATAATTTGACCGGTAATGGCGGGAAATTAAATTTAACTATGCCATCAGGTAATTTGCAGGATACCGCAAAAAATTTTAATTTTAATTTTGTCAATTCAGCCAAAAACATTGTGAGTAGTAAAAGTAGTTTTTTGCCTGGACAGGGTCGGCATGGTCATATTGAACACAGGTTGGAGTCAATCTATCTTAGTTCTGTAACTGAGGAGGAACTAATTAGAATTGCAAAAAATCTTAAGAACAAGAGGCGTTCTGGAGATGATGAAGTACCTTTGTTTTTGTTAAAAAAATGTATTATGGGCATAGTCAAGCCCTTGGTCAATATCATAAATACTTCTTTTGCCGAAGGAAAATATCCAAGTAATCTAAAGAATGCACTTGTCATACCCCTGTTTAAAAAGGGGGACAAGAATGTCCTTGAAAATTATCGACCTATCAGCATTTTATCATCTTTTTCAAAATTTTTTGAAAGAGTGTTTTATGATCGACTAGTTGGATATTTTGTCTCCAAAAACCTGTTTTCAAATTTCCAGCATGGGTTTCTGCAGAGGAAATCTGTGGAGACTGCTATATTTGAGTTTGTTAGTGGCATAATGGATTCTTTGGAGGAGGGGGATCGGGCAATGGGTCTGTTTCTCGACCTCTCCAAAGCGTTTAATTGCTTAAGCCATGTTCATTTGCTGAATAAGTTATCTAAATATGGTATTAGGGGATGTGCATTGTCATGGATAAAGAGTTACCTAAGGGGAAGAACCCAAAATGTAGTAATTAATACTGGCCAATCTAAATATAAATCTGATCCACTTTTTATTAAACTCCGGGTACCACAAGGCAGCATATTTTGTCCTTTACTTTTTATAATTTACCTAAATGATCTGCCAGATGCCCGTAGTAATCTTATTTCTTTGATTATATACGCTGATGATACAAATATTATTATACGAGATAAAAACATAACTAATTTAATAAATAAATCGGCCGATCAATTTTTATCTATTAAAGAGTGGTTCCATGACAATGGTTTGATCCTGAATGCCGATAAGTCTCAGTGCGTTATATTTCGAACACAACAGAACAAATCAAATTTTCCTGAAACTGTTGCTCTCGGTGAGAGTGATATAAGTGTTGCGAGCGAGAGTAAATTTTTAGGCGTGTATATTGACTCATTTTTAAAGTGGCGTTATCATGTTGAAGATCTATGTAGAAGACTGTCTAAAACTTGCTATTTACTTAGAGTGACAACAAAGTACTTGGATTTCAATTCCTCTAAAGTGGTTTATTTTAGTAACTTTTTGTCGGTTTTGAGGTATGGTTTAATATTTTGGGGCCACCAGGTATCTAATCTAGAAAAGACCTTTGTGATTCAAAAACGGGCTCTCCGATTGATTTTAAATTTGGACTATAAGCAATCGTGTCGCGGAATGTTTAAAAAGCACAATTTCTTGACCGTTCCGGCAATATTTATATTTGACAGCATAATGTTTATTAAGAAACATCCTCAAAAGTTTTCTCACTTCAAAATTAACCATGCATACAGCACTAGACGTAAAAATATTGATTATAATTTTCCTGAACATAAACTAACCTTAAGTGAGAAAAATTGTACATATTCTGCCATTACGTTCTATAATGCATTACCTAACAACATAAAGAGTCTCGAAAGATTGGATATATTTAAACGAGCTTTGCACAGTTATTTGTGCAACATAGAGCCCTATAACATAACTGAGTTTTTAACTAAATAGTATGTGTCTTTTATACCTAGTGTTATTTTATTTCTTTGTCATTTGACGTATTTTAAACTTTGTGATTGTACAAACCTGTTTTGAAATAAATGCTTCTTATCTTATCTTAATAGGTTGGGATATAGACGCGAGTTATATTTCGCCGATGAAAAACTCTGAAGAAAATACTGACAAATTACCTTGCAAGTAAACTCGTTCACGTCACAAGTGTTAACCTTGCAATCGGACTCATCGCTGTCATCATTCGGCCCGCAATCGGGAACGTGGTCGCATCGCCACACCATGGGAATGCACCTCCTGGAGTTCTTGCATTTGAACTGGTTTATTGGACATACTTTCGAGCACAATTTGGGATCTTCATCGGTACCGTCTAGGCAGTCTTTTTCGCCGTCGCAGACCCAGTGGCGTGCTGGGAAGAAATAGAAGATCAAAGTTTAGATGAGTTTTAACAAAAGCATAATATTATACTTCCAAATGTTTTTAAATATCGGTAATAAAATTCTTAATTTTTTAACAAGTATTTTATAGTCTATTTCAGAAAGGTGTAGAGTAATAAAAGCTCATTAGGTTTGCAAAGGGACTACAGAGTGACTCAACGAATATTAAGCCACTTTCATAATTGATCGATGTCATTGCAAAATTCTTTATTTTCATCAAGTGCAGGTGGTCAATTTATGGGTTTTGCCTATTGTTATCCATTTATAAACACTGAAAATGGTGTCACAAAGGCGTGTATTATGTACATAGTATTAGGTACACTTATTTTTTTATTAAACATACAAAAAAGACAAAATACAAAAAATACATTATACAGAAATTAAATTATAAAAAATCATAATATTCTTCGTCATCTGAGGAACTGTCATCTCCTCTTGACGTTATAATTAACGGGTCGACGGTCCGATCGATCAGGTGGTCAACATTCCACATTTTCTCCTCTTCTTTAATGGCTTGATCAAACAGTAGCTTAACGTCTTTCATTTTGAATGTCGTGTTATGTCTTGCTACAAATCCTTTCACTTGCGCCCATTTAAGTTCTATAGGATTTAGTTCGCAATGATATGGCGGTTTGCGCAGCACAGTTACGCTACGTTTTTCAGCTATATCTTCCACTGCATATCATATCATATCATATCATTTTCATTCAACGATGTTTGTATAAACTTGCTATAGTTAATAGTCCCAGGTCCGGTCGACTTAAGAGATAGTAGATTTTTCGAAATTTTTTTTTCTATTATAATGTAGACATATAAAATAGTAAATATCACCAAAAAAATTTGCGGGATATCTAGTATTTTTAATAAAAAAAAAATGTTTTACCTACGACCAGAATGAAGCTTTTTATAATTGCAATCGTAAAAACTAGCTGATGTCATATTTGTTAAATGATAGATGACAGCAACGTTGTCAGATTGTTTAAGAAATATGTAAAGTCAGGAAATAATAGTCAATAGTAACATGAACAAAAAAAATGCCCTGTTCAACAAGCTCTTTCCCTCCCCAATACTAATACACCGTTTGGAGCTGAACTGAGTATTCGGTAATCTGCTCTAATAGGTGTATTTGTTATACAATACGCAATTTTAATTGTAAAACAAAAAAATCCCCTGTTAAATACGTGCTAACCTACCTTAATACACCTATTAGAGCAGATTACCGAATCTTCAGTTCAGCTCCAAACGGTGTATTGGGGCGGGTTAGAACTTGTTCAACAGGGCAATTTTTTTGTTTATGTTACTATTGACTATTATTTCCTGACCTAACATATTTTGTAAACAACTGACAACGTCATTTATCATTTAATAAACATGACACAGCTAGTTTTAGTAGTTTTTACGATTGAAATTATAAAAAGTTTAATGTTGAAATATTTTTTCTACCGAAAATACTCGATATCCCGCAAATTTTTTTGGTAATATTTATTATTTTGTATGTCCACGTTATAATAGAAAAAAAAATTTCGAAAAATCTACTGTCTCTTAAGTCGACCGGACCCATAGTCCCTTCTTTATCAAATTATCTTCTTTTTTTCTTTGTTTAGTTATCATAAATAATTTAATGCACAAAATTTACCTGCGCCTATGGTCAACACCAAAATTGAGCCGAACTGGACGGATATTCCCATTTTATTACTCTACACCTTTCTGAAATAGACTATAGACATTTCCATAATAAAAAAAACAATTTGAGTTATGACCTTTTGAACTTAAATTTAAATAAAACAAACTTTTTCTTGTTATAAGGATACTCAACCTAATAATTTAAAAGAAATTAAAATTCATGAATTGTTTAAACATATCAAAACAAATATTTAGGAACACTGATCGACGAAAATGAGATATTTGCGGAATAATTTCCAATTAATTATGTTTCGCTCTCAAATTACTTTTAACACAAAAAATTAAAGTTCTTCTAAATGACAAAAGTTGTCAAAACGAATTTTGTCAATTGACAGATTCCTTTAATTAATAACAGACGTACCATTGCGCCCAAAAAAAACTGGGACAGCAAAATGTAGTTTAATCTCCCAGACTATAAGCTTTTTTTGAAGTTGTCAATTTAATTTAATTTTGTGACTGACAGTGGCGTGTCAAAAGAAATATTTTTTGAAATCGTTAACCACCGAGCAAAAAGAGATCATTTTGACTTGATTGAGAGATGGGTATCAAATAAGAAATATCGCAGATGAATTAGGGATTAGCAAAAATACCATACCGTGTTGTTGGCTAAGCACAAAATTGCAGAATATTGAAGTATTGTAAGAAAAGCAGGTTCTAGTTCCCCAAAATTTCGAATGACGGCCAAGATATAGAATTAATTAATTTACTAAAAGATCATCCATTTGAAACAGCAATAAAAGCTAAAAAGAAACACATTTTCCTGGTTCAGCTAATACAGCGCGTAGAAGTATTCGTAGTTCAGATATAAAAAGTTGTTGTGCTGCCAATAAAATATTTTTGACCGAAGCAAACAAACAGAGAAGAGTAGAATTTGCTTATGAATATATAAATCAAGGTAATATATGGGAAACTGTAATATTTTCCGATAAAAAACCTTTCAATCATGCAATAATGGGAAAATACGCGTTTATAGACCTTCTGATATGAGATACGATGGAAGATATACAAATAAGACTAATCAAATCAGACGCTTTTCTATAAACGTTTGGGGCTGGATTAGTGCCAGGGGCCCAGGAGTTTGCCAAATAGTGCAGGGGAGGCTCAATGCACCATTATATTGCAACATACTAAATCAAGTTATGATACCATCTGTCGACGCAGTATATGGCCACGGATATATATTTCAACAAGATAATGCTCCTATACATAAAGCCCGCATAGTTCAAAATAATGTAGAAGAAAATCAAATTCGTGTTCTGCTTTGGCCCTCGAAAAGTCCGGATATCAACCGAATTGAAAACGTTTGGGGTGAGATGACAAAATTTATGTATAAACACAACTTCCAGCCTAGAACTCGGGATGAATTAAGCCAAAGGATTATGCAAGCATGGGATGCAATAACGCAAGAGTATACGAGAAACCTAGTATTAAGTATGGCACGACGTTTACAAGCGTTAATCGATAATAATGGTGCAACTACCAAATATTAAAAACATGTTATTATATTAAGGTTCAAATATGATTAAAATGAATTAAAATTGATTGGAACATAATATTAAAAAATTTTATTTTATTTTTGTTACATTTTAAAACACAATATGCGTATTTTAATTTTTCCTCGTATTTCTAAAAATGTGGTATTGTTGTTAAACCTTTTCACTTCCATGACAACTATTATAACAACAATGATAACCTTTTCTTAATAGATTTTACATATTCCTTATAGTCCAGGAGCTACTCTACAACAACAATTTTGCTGTCCCAGTTTTTTTTGGGCGCAATGGTACCTTACTTTTTGTTTCTGTTATGATTATGTATTTGCGAGTTGTGACGTGCATCCAGCCAGTAATTGGATGAACTATACCTACCTATACAAGTAGTTTTGTCACACTTCAGTTGATGATCTCCACACTTAATATTTTCACAAGGGCCGCCCGCGTCTGCGCTTTCGTCTGATCCATCTCCGCAATTGTCCACGCCATCACACAGGTAAGTATTTGGAATGCAATGTTTCTTTTGGAGACATTGAAAAGAATCCTAAAAAAACGGTTGCTGACTTACGTCGAGTGACAGGAAGATGACAAATTAATTAACCAGACCGCTTTGATTGCGATATCAATGCCATTGGCAAAAACGATATAATCACAAAGTTGTCTGGTTAGTTTATTACTTCGATAATTAAACATGTATGTTTATTATCACGATAATGGGTATAACAGTAATTTTTAAAAATGCATCTAAGGTAAAAATCTTGTCGTGTTGTTCAAATTCTTCGACCTACCTTTGGGCAAAATGTTGGAGCTGTATAGTTGGTTATTTTTATGCATTCTTTACTGTCTGTGGAAAACTCGAAGCCATTCTTGCAGGCACAGGTCAATTTTCCGCCAGCTGTTCTTAGACAGAGTTCCGGACACTTTTTGCAAAATATTGGATCTTCTTCGATCTTAAATTAAATATAAATTGTAAGAAACAAGACAGAATACAAATACACAAGTTCTTAATTCTTTTTTTTTTTCGAAAATATATTTAAAAAAATAAATATGTTTATTTTATTTAGGAAACTCATTCTTCAATCTCCTGAAGATGTGCTTGTTAAGGGAAAATCTTATTTTTTAAAGTATTTAAAATCATAAATATATAAGAATATTAAAATCTTTTTTTTAAGATTCCTTAACATTATATAAAAGTTCAATGACAAATTAAAAACGTTTAAGTAAAATATAAATATAAACGCAGTTTTTTGAAGATATAGGTATAATTAAATTTTGAAAAATATATTATTTATAACAATATCAATTAAAACATTTCCAAAAATATTTTTAAATTATCCTTTTCCAATATCCATGCTTTTATTTCGATTTTACACTTTTTTAATGAAATAGTTTTTTAATTTTTGTTGGTAAATAATCGTTTAAATAAAAACATAAATACTTGAAATTTTTTTGTCCTATGGACTTATTTATTTCAGGTTTTATGGTTATTTCATTTTTATGACGTGTATTATGATTATATGGTTTTTAAATTGTATAAGATTTTTAATTTAAATATGTATATTAAGATGTTATAAATGTAAAGTTGTCTAATTATATTTTTTTTTTGTTTCAGAATATAATTTTATTGAAGGATAATCTTTATTAAACATAATTTTTAGAACCCTTTTTTGTAATATTTCTTATTTTTTAACTAAAGTTCTATTTGTTCCTCCCCAACCTAAAATTCTGTAATTTAAATGAGTTTTAACTAATATATAATATAATATTTCCAAATGTTTTACGTTCAAAATTTGTTTAATGTTTCTAAAAATTGGTAGTAAACTTCTTCATTTTTTAATTAAATTTTCTATGTGAAAATTCCAATTTAATTTACTGTCAAGATTATTCCTAAATATTTTACTTGATTAACTTTCAAAATTTGAATGTCATCATTTATTTTAATACTATTCATATTTTGTGGTATGTTATTTGGATTTAAAGTAAAAGGAAGATAATGAGTTTTATCAAAATTAATTGTTAATAAATTTTTATCAAACCAATTTTTTATCATTTTAAAATATTTTTTAATTTTGTTATTTAAGTTGTCTCAATTCGAATCTGTACAAAAAATTGGAGTATCATCTACGAATCTATGAATTTCTCCATCACAATTGAAATTAAATAAATCATTAATATAGATATTAAAAAATAATAAATTACAAGATCATAACACCAGACAATGTATAAATTATCAAACTATACCAGTCAAAAGTAATTAAAAAAAATCGCGTTTATATAACGGAATAATAATAGCCCTCGAAAAAATATCAGAAGAATTTAAAAATTGACAACTTTTAAAAAAATACAGAATTATTCTATTCCCCATAGACATAGTTTGACATTTTATCTCTGTTGACAGGTAATAAAATGTCACTTTTTGTGAAATTACTTTTTTCCCCGGGAAAAAAATGATGTGATTACTTTTTTCCCGGATATAATATACACACATAAGTGAAGGTAGATATTTAATTTTAGAATATTTTATTATACAAAAAGTTATATTTTCTTTAAATCAATAAGTAGGTACAATTATTAAATGTGCATTGCATGCATGACATGTTCATTTTACTATTCGGTACAGTCGAATTTTCTCGTGTTGTAATTATATTTTCTGCCATGGACACAACTGCCGTTGATGTACCTGGTCGCAAATCGGGTGTTCTTTCAGCACTGCCACAGGTTCTAAACACTTTATTAGCTATTTCTGTCCTGTGTGCTACCGATTCATCAACATACCCTTCAGCGACTGTTGATGACTTCCAACCGCCATGTTTCTTGAGTGTCAACAAGTCTCCCCCAGATTCAACCAAAAGTGTAGCAGACGATCTTCGAAATGAATGACCCGTGTATAAGGTAACATTTTCAAGTTGAAGAAAATTAGCTACTGTTTGGGGTACCTTATAAAACTGATTTTTACCCACAACTTGATTGATACATTTTCCATTGTGATATGCATAAAATAGGCGGCGATCCTTTGCTGCTGTTGGACGAAGGGCTATGTACATTCGGTAAAATTTAATATATTTTTCAGTAACTACAACTCTCTTGTTGACATCATTCTTTGTTTGCTTAATTTTCACAATTAATAACGTTCCCGAATCTTCAATATCATCTAATGTTACCTGGCTGATTTCGCAAATTCGACAAGTTCCTGCAATCGCAAGTAAAACAACAACCTTGGCCATTAAATAAACTTCATCGGGAGCATTATTTAATAAATCACTAATATTTGTACTCGTAAAAATCGCAGATTTCTTGGGTGTGTAACCTTTCCCATTTTGTTTTAGAAATGTAATTAGTTTGAAATATTTTGAAATGTCTATATTATTATTGGATTGTAACATACTTTTAATCATTGAATAATTCGACCACACTGTTGATGGCTTTTGTTGTTGTGTCAGTTCCGAAAAATAGGCCAATAACATGGTCTCCGACAAAGAACTGCATGCCTTTTTCATCTTCTATTCCATAAATCTTGAAAACGCGTTTTCGTAAATTTTGGGCGATTTAGCTGGCAATAATTTTTGTGACGCTACTTTCGCTGCTTCTACTAATTCCGGTGGAGTCAGAGAAAACTCAGAATCAGACATTTTAAACTTTATATTATTTAAAATAACTACTAAGTAACCACAAAAGTTCTTACTTTTTATATTAAATCACGGAATTAAATTGACAGATATTTGATTATTTTAAAGGTTTCCTTAGAAACGCAGGTCCAATTGCCGCTATAAGTAAAACAGCCTATCTACTAGTTTAAAAAGTCAAATTTCACATCGATACTTTTCTGACTTTAATATATTGTAATAATATCGTCGTTTTTCCCGTCACAGAAAAAAATAGTGTATTATACACGGGAAAAATATTAGATTTTAGCTCTCGCTTTTTTGTCTCCCTCCGCTTCGCGTCGGGAGACAACCCAACCTCGAGCTAAAATCTAATGCTTTTTTCCCTTGTATAATAAATAACTATTGGATTATGCCAAGACACGAATCTATCTAATCTAGCCAATGTTCGTGAGAAAAAGCGTTTTCGGAATTAAGGAATTTTTAAATCACAAGTACTGGCCAACGCGCTTGACAAGAAAAACGTCAAAACATTAAAAACGTACGTGAAATTTAGTATAGACGCTCGAGCCATAATAGTAGCTGGTTAATAATATACTATTAAACCGTTTTAGCTTACCCTGGTTGTATCAAAAATCCTCAAGTCTTGAAGTGTAGCATTTCCTTCGTAAACTTTATGAAGACCAGATTCTTTTTTGTAGCTCATCACCGTACCCTTGCCCATTTCTATGAAATAAAGGGTTTTGTCGGGACCGAAAAGAAGCCTCGAAGGTGATTCCAGACCTTTTTCTGTAAAAAAAACTTAGTTTTAAGAGTGTTTCATTCATCCAGATAGAATAAACAAGAAGGCGACATCACGTGACTAAAAGTGACCCTACCTGCGTCATATTGGTATGACACTTGTCATTCGTGTAATCAGCTGTTCGATCTAATACTCGAGGTGGTTTTAGATTTTATGAAAAATTTTCAATTTTTGTGTTACTGTGTGACAGATATTAACTATTTCTGGTGCCCTGCGCAGTTAAATCAGCTTTAGACTTTTAGGACTAGCCGCTTAACTGCAATTTCACCATTTGTGTATTGACACAGGTCATTCTTTTCTATGTGCGAAATAAACACAACTTGTATGTTGGGTTCCACAAAGATTTTTAACCAGAATTACCTAACCAGCAACATTGACTGTGACATAAATGACATTGGCAGGCATTATTTACTTACAATCGAACTTGCAATATTTATAAATTAAAATTTAGGCAACCGGGCCACTATGCCAGTCAAATTTTATGGGTTAAAGTTTATTTATTAAAACATTTACAATTTCTAAAAATAATCATTTCTCATCCCATTGTGCACCTTTGCAATGGAACAATATTTAATTATAATACTTTAATCTCAATATTTTCACTTATCATTTAAATTAATTAAATTAATAAATTTTTCTAGCTATTAACAAGTACATAATATATAAACATGTGTATATATAATACCATTATCCATTATTTCCATTACAAAGCTGTTTATTGCTTCATGAAATTATATTATTCTAATTGACCCAAGCATTTTTAGAATTGTTCAAAATAAATTTAATCAGGGCCTTATGTATCGGCCATATTGGTATGACAGTTTGCCCCGCCCCCTAGTACCGTTTTTCGCAGACCAAATTAAATGGTAATAGCGCCTTCTTGCTTATTCTATCTCGATGGTTTCATTACATACAAGCTTCAGGTATAAAAATGTCATTTTTTCCTTTAATCTAAAAGAAATTTTTTAAATTGGCCAATATCAATCCATGGGACTGGCTACTTGTTGTTAGTCTTTGGAGAAAACAACTTTTTAAACCTGAAAAAATTATGGAAATTTCTATATTTGGCATCAGGACATCAGATGTTCATAGGATAAGATTTTATGCTCTATAGTTATAATTATAAGATTGTGATAGCAACACAGCGTTGCCGATCTGCGCTAAATATGTATACAGGGTGCTCCTTAATGACGTGCTAATATTTTAGGGTGTGATTCCTCAAATCATTTTATGAAGAAAAGTTCATATAAACATATGTCCTAAACGGCTTAAATTTTTTGCTACAGGGTGTTGAATTTTATTTTTTTTAATGCGTTTTTTGTAATATCTCCGAAAGTACTTTAGATAATATTTTCAATTTTGGCATGTGCTAATAGGGCATAAAACCACATCTTTAGTAATAAAAGTTATTTTTGTCCCACCAGTGGCGTCCCTGCAAACATTTCCTCTGATATTTTTTACAAAAAAAGTGCTACGCCACTGATATTTTTCCATGTGGATATCATTTTTGATAAGTCTGGACAGTTCTGCATAAAAATGGTCTCTTGCGTTTTTCTCCTCAGGCCCACCGTTCTTAATTAAATTAGCTCTACCATTTGATATTATTAACATTGATAATGCAAAATTTTATTTTATAAAAATTGTTGGAAATGACCACCTTCATTTAATAGGCATGCTTCCGCCCGTCTAATTTAATTTAATTATTTTAGTTAAGAACGGTGTGCCTGAGGAGAAAAACGCAAAAGACCATTTTGACCAGGCTAATCAGAAATAATATCCACATGGAAAAATGTCGGTGGCGTACCACTTTTTTTCTAAAAAATATCAGAGGAAATGTTTGCAGGGACGCCACTGGTGGGACAAAAAAATAACTTTTATAACTAAAACATGTGGTTGTATGTCCTATTAACACATGCCAAAATTGAAAATATTATCTAAAGTACTTTCGGAGATATTACAAAACACGCATTAAAAAAAAAAAATTCAACACCCTGTAGCAAAAAATTTAAGCCGTTTAGGACATATGTTTATATGAACTTTTCTTCCTAAAATGACTTTAGGAATCACGCCCTAAAATATTAGCACATCATTAAGGAACGTAGGTTTAAATTTTTTTAACATATTACATGTTAACACTTTGAAAATAATACTGTCCTTATGGCAAAAAAGAATTATTTTCCAAGTTTTATTAACAAAAAAAAACACTCATTATAGCCCAGACTTAAAAATTTAAATGCCAAAACTATCAAATTTGATAATGGTAAAAGAACCCGTTGTAACATTTCGGTGTCTGCTTACTTACTTACCAATTTCCACCCTCCTATCGCTACCATCCAAATTAATACTTTGTAAACTGCTCAGGTTTCTATCGGTCCAGTACAGACGTCCGGCTTTGGGATCAACAGCTAAACCGGTGGGCCAAAGCACATTTTCTTCAAGAAATACCTTTTGCTCGGTTCCGTCCATGTAGGCCGTGTTTATTCTGCCCTTTTCAGGCTGGGTGGACCAGTCCGCCCAAAACATAATTCCTGAAAAATATATTTTTATAGTTGGCTAATAAAATTTTCGAAATAAGTAAACTACAGTCTATTTTAATCTATCCAATGTGTGGTGCCGATGGTGTGGAAGTATTGCATAAATCTGTATTGGTAACAGGATTTTTTGCAACGTGTCATTGCGTATTTTTAATTTCCAGCACTAGAACAGAATTAGTGAATTAGAAGAATAGTGTTAAGTAATAGTTATTTACGATATAAGTGTTATAAAGATTCATATTACAACACGAGATGTTAAAGTTGTCAAACGAGGCGTCAGCCGAGTTTAATAAAACATCGAGTGTAGTAATATGAATTTACAACAAGAACATTGTACAATTTTATCTACTTTCATCTATGAATAAAAAAATTTGGCAAAGGGCATTTTTAAAAATAAAAATGCACCTGCTATTAAGTTTACTAATAAAGTTGTTTATGTTATCTTTCGCATAGTTACTATTTCGCATGGTTACTGACGGAACTTTGTCAAACAAATTTAAAAATATAAAAAGCGTTTTTCAAAATGAGCGATTCTGATGGAAGTTTACCCTCTGATATAGAAGCAGCGGCAAACGAAGCGATCTCAAGTTTAGTTCCGACAAAATCCAAGGCGCGGTATGAGTTGGAGTATCAGAAGTTTGACGATTGGTGCAAAGCTAACAAAATAAAGGAGGTGTCTGAGAAAATCCTTTTGGGTTATTTTTCCGTAAAGCAACGCTCCCAGAAACCATCTACACTATGGACTCACTACTCAATGTTGAGAACTATGATTTCAGTCAAGAAAAATCAAGATATAAACAGATTTTCTCAACTAATCGCATTTTTGAAAAGAAGTTCAGAGGGTTACAAGGCCAAAAAGTCCAAAGTTTTCACAAAGGAAGACGTATGTAAGTTTCTTAGTACTGCAGATGATGAAACATATTTACTTATGAAGATTGTTCTGATAATCGACATTTTTGGGGCTTGTCGGCGCGAAGAACTAGCTAAGTTAATGTTGGATCATATTGAATACAATGATTTGTATATAAAAATTGTGATTCCATTCTCGAAAACCAAAATTATGCGAGAATTTGTTATAACAGAAGGAAATGTGACAGGTGTCAACTGTTTAAGTATTTTTCGAAAGTATGCTAAACTCCGTCCTCTTAATGCAACTTATAAGCGGTTTTTTGTATTCTATGGAAAAGGAAAATGCACCTCCCAGCCTGTCGGAATTAATTGTTTTGGAAGTATACCAAAAAAGATTGCAACAAAACTTGGATTGAATAATCCCGAAGGATACAGTGGACATTGTTTTAGGAGGTCCTCAGCCACCATTCTAGTTGATGGTGGTGCAGATATGCAGATGTTAAAGCGTCATGGGGGCTGTAAATCCTCTTCTACGGCAGAAGGCTACGTTGAGAATTCTTTAGAAAATAAAAAACAAATAGCAAAGAAGATCATGGGGTCAGACACGGATTTAATGATTGGAAATTCGAACGTAAAGGGCTCCATCACATCCACTTCTGGTATACAAATTTCTAACTGTAAAAAGTGTATTATTAATGTTTATAATAAACCTTAAGTGTTATATTTTAATTAATAATTGGTAATTAATTTTATAATTGTTAATAATAAATTATTCTTCTAAAAAGTGTGGTTTTATTTAACAGCAAAATTTTAATAAAACCGTTTTTTTCCATTACAGCACTAGTGCTGTAATAGATGCCCTTACAAAACGATTTACAGAACTGTAAAATTCATATTACTAAATGAAAGTAGATAAATACTTTTTATTAGATAGAAAGTTTTTATAGTTCAACAAGCATATAGAGTCTGTTTAAAGGTTGGAAACAATGACGTTTCTTGAACGGCAGTAGAGTTTTGGACTTGCATTGTCTTTATTTGAATCACTACGTTTCAACTGGTAAGCATCTCCAGTCGTCTTTAGGTGAATACCTTATTCACCTGAAGAAAAATGTATGTAATTAATATTTTAATTTTACCTCTAGTAGCGTCCAAAGCGAGAGAGGTCGGATAAAAGGCCAGACTACTCTGGAATAGAGTTTTCTGCATAGAGGAATTTGACACATTAAGTACTCCTATTAGCCCCTTCTTCCAGTTATTATAATACAAGTTTCCAGTTGTCCAATCAAATGCCAAACCGTCGCATAGAACGTCTTTTAATAAAGTTCTTGTGGTGTTTATCTAAAAAAAAAAGGTAAAAAACTGGTAAACACATAGATGATGATAATAGGATTTCGTACCATTTGACACCCCAATGGGTTTTTTCACTAAATTTAAATTTGGACAATAAAAATTTCTACAGATTCAGTTTTTAAATAAATTCAACCAGTGGAACTAATGTCACTTGTAATTATCAGCTGGTGCTGGTGCGTCATCAACCGGTTGGTGAATTATTTTACGATCTCTCTCTCGTGGACGTTGATAGAAATCACCAGAAATCCACCATGAATAAAAAAAACATGATTTATGTCCAATCAATAATACAACAGGCAATTTAAGAACACGATTCGGCTTAACCGGTGCCACCGGTGAAAAAAATAATATACCTAATTAAACGCATCGTTGAATTGCCTAAAACATATTCTAACCTCAAACTAGTAAGACAAGAGAGCTTCTGTGACTGCCACCAGGGATGGTATTCTCGTATTCCTAATAATTTACCACATTTTCATAAAGTACCTATTTACATAAATCGACCTGAATTGACGTAGCCAATTAAAAATTTCACCAACACAGATATTGAGTTCGATTATTCAAGGTCGAGTTGGCATATTTTGTAATTGTATTCGTATCGAGCTTTAAATGAAAACCGCAACAGAATCGAACTTGGAACGTGATTGTCAGTTTGACATAACTTAACCTAACTTTTGAGCTGAACTACTGTAGAAATTAACTTTATGTAAAATAGTTATCATGTCAAAACGATTTAAGTATACTACATAGTCATCTATTCTTCATGAATTCGAGAAGATATTTTAAAACACAGTGAATCAGTATTACGATGGCATTTTATAATTGCCATTTATTCGAGTTTTGCGGGTTACGACCTGTATTGGCACGTGTCGACGGTCGCGCCGTGCAAGCCTATTTAGTGTAAGGTACTCTGTTGCTAAGGGTGGTTGATGTTATAGATTATTATCGATTTACAATATTTATATTAATAAAATGAACCAAAACAAAAAGTCCAAAGTTTGGATCTTCTTTAAAGATACCGAGGACGATAAAAAAGCCCAGTGTACATTGTGTAATGTATTAATTTCAAGAAGGGGCAAAGGAAAAGGAGCTACGACCACTTCGCTTATAAATCATATTAAAGTTGGGTAAAATAAATCGGCTTGCCTAATTAGGTATTATTGTAGTTTGGATTAGAATAATTCTCGCATTTTTTTTTATTGTTTTCCACAAGGGGTCAAAGCAAGAACGAAACACGCACGTATCAAGGTTGTAGATATTTATTTTTCATGAGGGGGGGTAAAAGAGCGGGAAAAAAAATAGCGCCGCAAGCAAAAATTGGGTGCTACGCCCTTTTTTCAATGATGTTGCCTGATTTTTAAGTAAAAAAAAAATATAAAAGGTCCTCAAGAAAATCACAAAAGAATTGATCAAGTAAAAAATTTTACATTCAACTTATTTAAAATTCCGTACATTTATTGTACCCTTTTCCTAGCAGCAGCAGCAGCGATGGTGACAATATAAACATAAACTTAACTGCATCGTCTGAAACAAACACTAATCAATCACACGCCACTTTCTGGGAATGTTATAAGGAAATAGCATCGACTAGTGCTCTCTACAACCCCCCTAAAAAAACAGGATCGCAGTTGAGTTAGATGCTTACTTGTCAGAAGAAATACTGCACAAAGACCATTGCATGGTGGAAAAAATACTCCCTCAAATTTCCAAAAATGAGCCAGATGGCAAAGGTTTATTTATCAGCTCCTGCAAGTACTGTTTACAGTGAACGCTTGTTCTCCGAAGCTGGAAATGTTTATGAGAAAAAGAGGAGTCGTTTATTACCTGAGAGAGCTGAGAGCTTGGTGTTTTTGCACCATAATCTACCACTTATTAACTATAAGTATTAATTATTTTTAATTTTGTAAAGATTTTTTTTGCAGTTATGTTTTTATAAATACGTACCTATTGCAATTTTTATTTGAAAATAAAAAATCATTAAAATCACCCCAACAACCCATTTTATCGCAACCTTAAAAAAAAATGTAAATATTCGGGGTCTTAAACCGAATATTCGGCCGAATACCGAATAGTCAAAAAGTGGCCGAATACCGAATAAATATTCGGCTTCGGTCCCATCTCTACCTTTAACACACAGTCAACGAACAGTAATAATAAATTTATTTTTCGGATCGATCGTGCAAAACTTGGCAACGTTTGCCTTCTAGCGGTAGCAAGTAAAAAAAATGACAATTTTGACATTAAGAACAAAACATTCTTTATTTCCAGTTTTATTAAATAAAAAATGGTGCGAGTTTAGTGGGTTAATTATAAAAAAACAATATGGTGAGACAGTGTCAGGTTTGCAAAATAACCGATTCAGGGCCTGGATTTCGTAGTAGTCTACACATGCTATCGTCCTCTTATAAACTGAGTTGTAGGCTCGGCGCAAAATTAACTTTATCAATGAGATGCGGGGTCTATCCTTGTTTTCTCGTCGTTGGTGCTGAATATAATAATTTCGATTATAGTGAAAAAGTCCATTGATTGATTTTAAAAAAATTAAATTTTACCAATGGTTCGCGGCGTTATTTGGTGAACAGTGTGGGAAAGTAATACTTTTCGCACAAAGGCGATAACTATTTCGTAGGAATAGAAAAAAAGTATTTTAGCTGAACTTACCACATCAATTCGTACAATATCCAGAGTTTCATCCTGACCATTGGCGTAGATAATCGACTTATTCTGTGCTATAAATTCTATAACTTTTGGTCTTCCCACTTTTAAGACTGGCACTATAATGTCCTTACCTAAAAATAGATTTATTGTAAAAAATCTGAGATTCTTAAAAGAAAAAAAAATATTCGAAAAAATACAGTTTAATTTTATTGGTAAAGCGGATCCAAAAGAAAAGTTGAAAGTAGTTATTTACGCACCAAGGAACACGTACAGTAAGATTGATTTTAGTCAAAGAACTTGTGTCTTGAAGTGTATGTAAATAACATTTTTTCAAAAATGTAATAGTATATTACATAATAAGTGATGAAAGTGATACTTTTCAAACGAGGAGATATTTAGCACGAGGTGTCAGCCGAGTGCGGAAATTCTCCTAGTTTTAGAATAACCACTTTCACACAAGTAATGTACACTATTTTTCCTCCGACCACAAAGAATTATTTAAAAAGCCTTTGATTTGTGAAAAAAATATTTCAACGATAGTGTTGAAAAAAAATATCAACACTAGTGTTGAAATTAGTATACTTAGGATTATGTTCCACTTAATATTTGGTTTCATAGTTTGCCAATAGGCTTTTCCTTTATTTGTAGTTTAACTTTTTTATATTTTATATATCATAGAAATTCATAGGAAGAACTAATCCTGGATTGACTTCTAGATTAACCAGAATGAAAATTTTTTAATTTAATCAAGGAAAGATGCATTAAATATAAATTTAAAAAATTCTACCCAACAAGGAAGTTTTCAATTCAAACTAATTCTATAAATTATTTAATGTTTTTATAAAAAAAAGTCAAATACTCCTGATGGGATTTGAACCTGTGACCTTGCAATCTGTAGGCTAGAGCTCTATTCTCTACGCTATCGCTAATAAATAAAGATTTGTTGTTTAATACATGACACTCTCTTCAGCGCGATTTATTTTTTCTGGTAATAGATTTCCCAGTATATTATTAACATTTTTTATAATTTCAGATGGCGTATTTTCACACTCTAATTCTGAATCACTCGACAAATACATGAAAAATAAGTTAAACACTGTACCATTACTGCTTTCTAAAATTTGTTCTTTTTAATAAATAGGGGTTGTCTGTCAAATTGGCACCTATGTTTAAATTAAATAGTGTGCCTTGTATTTTAACACTAGTGTCGAAATATTTTTTTAAGACGCGTGTGATATACGGCGCTTTCTAGCTAAATCACATATATACATACACTATATTGCTAATACCATAATTCAATGATGACACCACTGTAAGCAGATGATCAGGGTCAGTTGAGTTTGCGCAGCTCGGAAATTTGCTTCTTGATGTAAACATTTGACAGGGCCGACTTTCAAAATATTTTTACAAGTTTTTATTTAAATTCACCCGTTTAGTTCGGGTGTGTTTATGGTCAATTAAAAACTAAGTAACCGATATTTCACATACCTGAAATACCTTATTCCTGGTATTGAACCGCGATTCGTGCAAGAAAGGATCATGCACTTTTTTCTACCCATCTTGAGACACAAGTCGCTAACAATAACAAAATGTCTGGTAAAGTTTTATACCTAAATTCGCACCCAAAACTTAAAAATAATATCCACAATCACACATGAAACATCCGAACGAATATAACGTAAAAAAAGCTGGAAACGACTACAACTTACAACCTAACAAAAAGAAATGTCTAAAGTAAAGTTTTATAAATATTAACACCCAAAACTTGGAAATTATAACCACACACGAATGAACGAAATAAAAGATGGCGACAAATAAGAATACAACCGCAAGCCGGTTCTGTTCAAGAGACTTTGGGTTCTGTTAGAAATCGTGTGGGTTGCCTAATTTTTTCCTTACTGCGCAAGCGCCACGGCCCCCAACTCAGGTCATTTTGAATCGCACGCACGCACGGGGTATTCTTGCTTCGTGCGGCTGCTTGTATTGGTAATATAGTGTATATATGTGAGCTAAATTAACCGTTCTTTATTTTCTCATTTTCATAGGTGGTCGTAGGAAAAATTATTTTTATAATCATTGTTTCCGGAGTTTCAAATATTCATCCCTAAAATTACCTACTTACCCGTAGTTAAGTCAACACCCCGTATACTCTCCGGCCTGCTCCTCGACACAAGTAAAAACATATCTGGTGTTTTAATTATGCACTTCCCTCCGAAAGACATGTACCCAGAGGCGCAGATACATTTCTGAACCGCCACGCCTTTCGGTGACCATAAGGGTATGCAAAGGTGTTCACAAGTCGATGTTTTGCACGGATGGGCCACTAAAAAAGTTAGAATTAACAGCTGCAGATACATGTTTAGTAGACACAAATGTTGACTTTTCAATTTAAAAAAAAATCGGTAATTTTTCGGAAAAATCGGTACTTTTATGCCTTGCTTCCGATTTTAGCGCTATCATTCGGCTACTAATACTCGAAGGGAGGGTACGCACGAGAGTAGAAAATAACTTTCGTAACGGTTCGGGGTTAAGAAAAATAACTAATAATATTAAGAAATCGCCGGTTGTAATACTAAATATTTGTTTTCTTTGTGGGCAACCCGCGTTTTAGACTGTTCAAATATCTGCTCCCCTGTTGACTTTAGAGCGGGGTTGTAGGGAGTATTTTTTAGGGTCTTTGTGTGGTGAGTGCGCATGCGGAATTTGAAAAATTTGGGCAACCCGATCTTTACTTATTTGAATAGGATTGCGGTTGGTTTTTCATTGGAATTCAACAGGTGATGCTGCGGACACCAGCATTGATGGGAATTGTCAACCTGTGATTTGTCATTGTCGAATGTAATTTGCAAACGGTAGGCTTTTTAAAAAAAATATAATAAACCACAGGTTGATAGGTCCAATCAATGCTGGTGTCCGCAGCATCATCTGTTGAATTCCCATGAAAAACTAACCGCAATCCTATTCAAATAAGTTAAGATCGGGTTGTCCTAAATTGTTCAAACTCCGCATGTGCACTCACCACATAGAGACCATAAAAATGTTTACCTACAACCCGGCTCTAAAGTCAACAGGGGAGCAATTTGGGCAGTCTAAAAATTGCATGGGCTTTCCTATGTTTTCAACCACGATGCACCATCCGGTATATGAAAACGATGAATCATTGACAGTAATTCTGGATTTAGGATATAGTTATTTTTAAAATTCGAAGAATTTGTCCATTTTTCATTCAAAGAGACCTGATATTTGATATGTTGTAAGAAAAACGACACAATACACAGTCTCGGCCTCAAAATTTTGAGACCGAGCCTTTGTGTCTTTTTCTTACAAAATATAGTTATTTTTGTAAAAAAACTGTTCTTACCATCGGGTTGTCTTTGTCTATGAAATACATAGATGTTGAAAGGTCTGCTGATGTTGGTTATGATACTTCTCGCGCCCAAATTTTTATCTCTATGGTTAAATTTATTAAATTCCATAATGCTGTTGTTGTACCAAGAAGACACAAAAACCCTAAAAAAATAAAAAGTTTTTCATATGCTGCACGAAAGTAGACACTTATACTGATTTTTTCCTTAAATATGGCCAAAATGAACTTTAAAATCACTTATTTTCATTATTTTGTCACTATTCGCCCAAAAATATTTGTTGTTTAGATTTTCAGTTAGAAAATCTCCTCGGCGACATACAAAATAAGCGGCTTTTTTGTGTCTGAACAAGAAAATCGTTCGTCTTTATAATGTGCGGTTGACACGAAAGAAGATCATTCCTTAACTCCTTTTTTTTTAATTTTCCGATGAGTTATTTGCTTCGGCGACTTGTTTTTACAGCAATTTATAATTTAATTTAAATCACAATTAAGATTTAAAAAATCAGTTAATTTAAATCGTCGATACCCTGCTACATAGTAAACATACAAAAAACAGTTTATATAAATGCACACCTATTTAAAAACACGCTGACTCCATAGGCATTTCTAACATGCACCCCTCTCGCCATGGTTTTCCTATTCTTTCCATCATAGTCTACCTTTTCTACATAGTCCAAGTATGTATCTACCCAGTAGACATGTTTTGTTGGATAATCAATAGTGACACCTATAATTTAACAAAAAACAATATTTTATTTTACATTTTCTATATGATCAGTATTACTGATTACAGTGTTGGTTTGAACCTTTCAATAAAATACTCAAAGGAATAATTTAAATTACTATTTCCACGTTGCTATGGCTATGATGGAAATGATGTCATAGTAGTTGGTGAGAAACTGTCGAGCCTCTTACATATTCAAAGAAGGGTGGCTAGTTGTTTCTACAACATCGCCTGAAACAGACTGTAAAATGCCAAGGGTGGTTCAAGTTGAATAAAAACGAACTTTAAATTTGTGTTAACAAATTATTTTTATTTACTGTATCTTCCGTTATTTACGAAAGCTACAATAAGTTAAATCAAATACAATTTGACATTGTCTGAAATCAATCTTAAATTTAAATACCGGATCAGTAACGATTGAAATAAAATATTGTTTTAAGATCAAAACAATACAACTAACTATGTACAGTAATACTACTAAAAAATACTAAATCAAAAATACAATAAACTTTGATCATGAAATAAATATAAATCTCAACAACCTATGAACAGTTGTTCAAAATCTATAAATCAAAAATGGTTTTTACATTTAAACCTTAAAAGAGCCCGAACATAATAATGCTCAAAATTAACTTTTTATTCGAAAAGATTCACTTAATGTCAAGTCACTTTTCTATTTTTTATAATCACGAAAACAGTGGTTTTTATAAATTGTTTATTAACCCCAAAGCGGGTAAATCAATGTCGAATGATTTTTAAAAACTATGAAAGTGTTTTACATTTACATACAGAGGTAACTTGGATGCAATCAATTTCTTTTTGATTGCAAATATTTGCAAAACTGCTCGTACTTTGATTGGATTGACAACTAGATTAGATCCTACCTTGATCTACAGGTCTTCTATTTTAAATACTCAAACATTTCACAAGTACAAACACATCACAAAACTGTTTTTCTTATATCACATACTGAGGTCAGAGTGTAGACCTTCAGAGTGGAATTATTTTACGGGAACTTCAGAATACAATCAACTGCGAGTATAACCACGAGATAAT
This sequence comes from Polydrusus cervinus, assembly GCA_935413205.1. Taxonomy (NCBI): domain Eukaryota; kingdom Metazoa; phylum Arthropoda; class Insecta; order Coleoptera; family Curculionidae; genus Polydrusus; species Polydrusus cervinus. Next base: position 110,555,797 of record OW284510.1, on the reverse strand, counting down.
AACACGAGTTTTGTAAGAACACGAGTTAATTTTAATCTATTTTGAGCCTGAGAAACGGGAGTGTTTGACAGGAAATTCACAGTGAGAAATGCAGTTGATGTCTTGCTTCACTTTATTGGAGACTGCCAAAACGAGAATGTTTGACAGGAATTTGCCGAAAGCCGAGTGTGACTTGGCGCGATACGTTCAGTTGCTGACGTACAGAACGGGGGTGTCTTGCCAGCGAGATTTTATTAAAACTCCGAAAAAACACAGCGTGACTGAACAATGTGAGATATTATTTCTATCTTCTTTAGAGACCGACCGACGGGGGTGTCGGAAACGGCGAGAGATTTACGTCAAAATCGAGCGTGTCTTGACCCCGAGATATCTACTTCGTATCTGGCTTCTGATCAGTGATGTAAAATAAATAAGGACTCGTTACAAAGTAAGCGTTACTATGTGATCACTAAAAGTAACGAGTCCTAATGTTATAAAAGACTCGTTACTTTTGGCATTTCGTTACTCTGAATTTAAATCTAACTAACTATTCTACCCATAATTTTACAGCGGGCGGTTTCGTTCGTGGACTTGATAGCCAATAACGGATGACAGACAAAACGTATCATAAATTATTTTTCGAGCTGGATTTTGTTTTTACCTCGTCAGGCAGCCGATGGCGTGTCGTTTTGCATGTATTTGGAGAAATGGCGTATTAATATTTGGTTAATTTGTTGTCGGGAAGCCATGTTGCGTGTTGGGTTGAGGAAATACAGGACTTTAAGTTACCATTGAGAGATGAAAGCAATGTTTATTCTTATGTATTTTTAATTTATATTTCTTTTTTAATTTTAACAGGCACTTGATACATGATATAAATTGAGTATTCTGTTTCTTAGATTGTATAGGGTAAACAAATTGTGTTTAGTCAAGTTCACTTCGCACACTGGTATTTAGAAAATTATAAAATTATAGAGCTTCGATTCCTAGAATCAGATGCCCAAACGCAGAAACGAAGTGTTATTTGTTTATATTTTGTGTAAATTGAAAACAAATAAATCTATTTTTTAATCAATACGCCATGTTCTATTCCTATTTGTTGTTATATTGTATGTTTTTATGTTTCTTAATCACATATTTGAGAATTGACAATAGTACATAACCTATATTTATATTTATACTACAAAACATGAGTAGGTATTTGGCAATCGATCAAAGCCATCATTTTTATTTTTAAAAGTAACGATTTACATAAAGTAACGAGTCCTAAGTAACGAGTCCTAATACCCAAAGTAACGAAACGGTCCAAGTCCTTAAAAGTAACGAAAATTTACATCACTGCTTCTGATCTGACCGACGGGTCGCGGACCAGCAAGAAACCTGTGACCTCCAGAAGGGCCAATGATTGATTAGTGACGTGAAATAGGGACCAATAGAAATCTATATTTTAGATTAGGGGTGAGAGAAGACAAACGAGAAATGCAAACCGTCTGTCTGTGTTCTATAAATAGAAATTTCTTGGAATGTTATCGAGTTGAGATGTGTAAATTTGTCTATTTGAGAGTTTTAAACTGAGGAAATTTTTTATGATTTATTCTGTTTTCGATGCATTGATTTTTAGAAAGGGCAAATTAAAGATATTTTAATGAGAGTAATAATTATTGAAAATTTAATAATTCCAGTGTTGGAACTAGTTTTCCAACAGTAGTAGGGTTGATAAAAGACTACTGTTCTTTCAGTCTTTTCTTGAAAGGTTTACCTTGTCCTTGAGCCTAACTTTTAACATACTTTTGAATTAGTGTTGGGTTCGTAGAAAAATACAGGGTGATTCACGTTGACTGGCCTATTAGAAGATCTCGGAAACGAGTAACCCTATCTTACGAAAAATTTGATAGCAGGCATAATTGGTTTTGGGCTTTTAAAACATTATATTTTGACGTTTTTATTACTTCCGGTTATACCGGAAGTTAATGCCAACTTTGCTATTTCAAATGGAATAGCCTGTATATTTTAGCATTTTTGATTACCTTCTTAAAATCTAAATAACTGTTGTTAATAATAATCTATTCCTATCTCTAACCGTTTTTGAGATATGAATTATAAAAGGATATTTTTGTGTAAAAACGCTCCGAGAAGAAAGTTTAGTAACTCGGAAACTAATAAAGGTAAACATTTAAAATTTTCTAAGCTTTCAAGTAATACATAGATCTTTAGTTTAAATTACTTAGATTTCACGTTTTTTATACAGGAAGTTCTTAAAATTGTGCCAATGTTTCCATTTAAATAAATGTACATAAGTCAATTTTTGCAAATAGAACACCCTATTTTTTAGCTTACTAACGTGTAGAGAATTAAATTTCCTATCTAAACGCCTAATATGTTACAATCCACATTTTTAGTCGTTTTGGAATTATGAGCAATTTAAATAAAAAATCTTAAAATTTCTGTTTGTGTTATTGCAACATTATTTTTAAAAAGAAGGTTTCGACTGGGACTTTTGTTTGGCTTTGAATGAGAAATAGCTAAGCAACAAACATAGGAAGTTAATAACAAATGGTAACAAAGCTCAAAGTCAAACCAAAATCCCAGTCGAAGCCTTCTTTTCAAAAATAATGTCGCATTAACACAAAAAGAAATTTTAAGATTTTTTATTTAAATTTCTCATAATTCCAAAACGACTAAAAATGTGGATTATAACATATTAGGCATTTAGATAGGCTAAGCTAAAAAATAGGGTGTTCCGTTTGCAAAAATTGACTTATGCACATTTATTTAAATGGAAACATTGGCATAATTTTAAGAACTCCCTGTATAAAAAACGTGAAATCTAAGTAATTTAAACTAAATCTATGTATTAAAGTAAAGTAAAGCTTACAAAATTTTAAATGTTTACCTTTATTAGTTTCAGAGTTACTAAACTTTCTTCTCGGAGCGTTTTTACACAAAAAAATCCTTTTATAATTCATATCTCAAAAACGGTTAGAGATGGGAATAGATTAATATTAACAAAAGTTATTTAGATTTTAATAAAGTTATCAAAAACGCTAAAATATACAGGCTATTCCATTTGAAATAGCAAAGTTGGCATTACCTTCCGGTATAACCGGAAGTAATAAAAACGTCAAAATATAATGTTTTAAAAGCTCAAAGCCAATTATGCCTGCTATCAAATTTTTAGAACGATAAGTTTACTCGTTTCCGAGAACTTCTAATAGGCCATTCAACGTGAATCACCCTGTATACTTAACAAGTCGAGTAGATTGTCCATATCGCACGAGGAAGTAAATTGAGCACGACCTCGTAGGCAGAGTGATCAAACTTCCGAGCGCAATATGGACAATTCACTCGACTTGTTAAGTATATTTTCCTACGAACCTGCAGAAATCTTTAGTACGGTCAAAAAATACTTAACAATAGTTTGGTAAAAATATATTTTGGTTTTATATCTGCAATTCTCGCACCATTTCGTGTACTTTTGGGAAAAATTGGTGAATGCATAGGCTCTGGAATAAATGTTTTGATTCAAATATAGAAATAACTAACTTGATTTGACAGTTTTGCATATTTTTAAAGTGTATTATTAACTTTACTTTTGTTAAGTGTCGTAAAATATTCCAAGTTGTAGATTTGGTTTCTTTGTAATTGACTACTATGATTGGAAGGACATGAAATAATATCCGTTCAGTTAACTGGAATAGCTCACTTATCTAATCATTTTAGTGTAAAGGAAAACGCAAATATCCATGTGGGAATAGAAAATAGTATATTACATAACAAGTGATTAAAGTGATACTTTTCAAACGAGTGCGGAAATTCTCCGAGTTTTATTTACACTATTTTTCCTACGACCACAAAGAATTATTAAAAAAATCCTTTGATTTGTGAAAAAAATATTTCAACACTAGTGTTGAAAAAAATATATCAACACTAATGTTAAAAAAAATATATCAACACTAGTGTTGATATGAACTTTTTCATTTTTATATATTTAATATATCATAGGAAGAACTAATCCTGGATTGACTTCTAGATTAATCAGAATGAAAAATTTTAAATTTAATCAAGGAAAAATGCATTAATCATAAATATAAAAAATCCACCCAAAGGAGGATTTCAATTTTCAAAAAAAAAAGGCAAATACTCCTGATGGAATTTGAACTGATAAAGATTTGTTGTTTAATACATGACACTCTCTTCAGCGCGATTTATTTTTTCTGGTAATAGATTTTCCAATATATTATTAACATTTTTTATAATTTCAGATAGCGAATGTTCACACTTTAATTCTTTTTCTTTAACATTTTACAATTACTGCTTTCTAAAATTTGTTCTTTTTAATAAATAGGAGTTGTCTGTCAAATTAACACCATATGTTTAAATTAAATAGTGTGCCTTGATATGTCAACACTAGTGTTGAAAAATTTTTTTTCTACTCCCACATGGAAATTTGCTGTTTCCTTTACACTTAAGTGGCGAGTAAAGTAAGCTATTCCAGTTAACTGTGCGGGAAAATCTCATATCCATCCTAGATAGGTAATGAAACTGACCAATCACAGTAGTCAATTACAGAGAAACCATTGTTGTTCATAAAAGTACTGACCAATCACAGTGTATTATTTTTACTGAGGCTCCGCCTTCTTTTTCAAGACATTAAATTATATAATTTAAATGCATATGGTACAATTTGTTATTAATTTGTTCAATATAATAAAATCTAGACGTATTTATAATAGATTTATCAATAATGCAACCTGCTGAATGTGCATAGAAAATTAATTTCAAGTAGCATCATTTATCAGTTGGTTTTCCGATAATTAACTAAACGCTTCAATAGTCCAGACGTTAGAGCGTTGGACTATGGAACCAATGGTCGTGAGTTCGATCCCGGCAACCTACAAACTTTTTTTTACATTTTTTAGCATAAGGTCGTAGAAAAAATATACTGTTCAACTCGAGTGGATTGTCCATATTGCCCTCGGAAGTTTGAGCACTCCGCCTACGGCGTCATGCTTAATTTGCTTCCTCGTGCGATATGGACATCATATCCACTCTTGTTGTACAAACTAATATTTTAACAGTCGTGTGATATACGGCGCTCTCTAGCCAAATTAACCGTGCTTTTTTCTCATTTTCATAGGTGGCGTAGGAAAACTACTAAACGTACCATAGGGATAGACAATTTTGACATCCACTATAGACTTTCTCCCAGTACCGTCCATATTACATCTCTCCAACATGGGTGATGATTGGCCCCATTTCGTAAAAAACATGAACCCACTTGTTGGATCTAGTGCCAGGGCCCTACAAAAATGTAAACTTAGAAAATGGAAAAATCATAAGCCAATGAAAGCTTCGTAGGCGAACTCTCGCACATTCGAGCAGGGTTGCCATTGCTAGGGAAATTTCCCTAAATCTGGGGACAATCTCCAAGCAGTAGGGAAAAAGGGAAATTTTCTTATAATTTAGGGAATTTTTATACTTCTTTGATTTTGTGATATTTTAAAAGATATATATGCCGTTATAGAGCGTGTGAGAGGTGGAGAATTTTTTTTTCGAACTAATTTTGGACAACAGGGAAGTAGAAATATCGTGCCGTGCCCCCTGCTTATGGCGTGGGGGAGGCAGCGACCTTTTTGTTAGAAGTCACTTTCCATTTGGGTTTATGCAAAACTAAAATCTCCAAACTAAAACGTTACAAATTTTATTAATAAATATGGATAACTTTTGTTTTCAAGTATCTTTTTCTCAAATTTAAAGATCTGGAGAATTTTTAAGGAATTATCTAGGGAAAAAAAAATTTGTACCTGGCAACACTGCATTCGAGAATTATGCATGAGGAACGCAAGCGAAGATACTCGGAGGCGTACAACATAAGGCAGAAAATTGAAATATTTGTTAATTATTCAGACGTGACTCTGATAAAGCAGGAAGAAAATATGGAATGCCACCGCCTATAGTGTATTTATTTTCCAACCGGCACCGATAGTAAACAATAACCTAACCACAAAACGCTCGATACCATCGGTACAGGACTGCATTCAGCTTTCGCATTTAAACAAATACGTTTTCCGATTATACAGGGTGATTCCTAAGTTGATACTTATTTTTTAGCTGTGTATAGAAGGCATTAAAATAAACAACATTTTCAAAAACCTTTTTTCAAAAATTTTAAAAATAAGGTAGGTACTTACATTCATTTATTACACTATGGATCAAATACGGTCCTGCCTAACTTAAACATAATCTCGAAGCAGCAGCCGCACATTGACGACACTCACCGTAAATTAGCACCATATCTACTAATTCATTGTTTTCAAATTTTACCATTTTCACGTGTCACCAATTTAAAATTAACTTACTTCAGAAAAACACACCGCAGCGGGTTGCCAAATAAATAACTGACCACCGACCCGTAAATTGCATGACTAATAAGACAAACAATATAAAGTATAGAAGGCTACGTTTTGATGACCAGGCCCGCACTTAGATTTTTTACTTCTGTATCTCGCCTATTTTTAAGTTTTTTGAAAAATGGTATTTAAAATTTTTTATTTTAATGCCTTCTATACACAGCACCCTATATTATAGCTTTATTTTATAGCACAAGACAAGCACTACACTAGTTGTGCAAAAGAAAGTTACAATAAAATCGGAAAACGTGTTTATTCAAATTGTAAAGCTGAATGCAGTCCTATACCGATCGCATCGAGCGTGTTAAACTACAAATACTATAGTTGCTGGCATGCGTTGCGATATTTTTTTAACAAATGACTCTTCTAAGGAACAACCATAATAAAAACAATGGCTATAAATCCAATCTATGATTAAAACTTATACCGCAACAAACTTTTACATCTTTTAAACACAAAACACAACTGTGTCAAAACAACTTTTTAGACGGCGGTTTAAAAAAAAGTATGGAGTGTCTCTCTAGGATACTCAAGGAGTCGCCCATTTGAATATAATGAGTCAATTCCACTACACCCAGTATAAAAAATGGATATTAATATTACCAAAACGCATTAATTTGCCGCAAAGGAATTTGTTATTTTTTCTTACCTCGGGTAACTCAAATCATTCTCTATTAAAAGATTGCACCATAACAGGCCGCTATTGCATACCATAATAGCTTCTTTTTGGTCCTCTAGAAAATACCAGTTTTCTGATATCCAATCAAACGCTATTTGTTGAATGGAGTCAACCTAAAATATAACTCTAGTTTACTCTTAAATAAATAATTTTTATACACTATAACACCGCAAGATAATAACCTTAAAAACGCTATAACTACAGGGTGGTAACTTTACAGTAATTTTAAAGAAATTGATTACATCTAAGTAAATGTGCCATTTTTATTGCTTTTTTAACATCCAGTAACTGCGTTGCCGAACTGTTGTTGATTAATGAGTTGAGATACAGGGTGATTTGGTAAAAACGTCTAAAAGTAATGTCATTAATGACCCAAAAAGTTTTAATTTAAAAAAAAAGTGATTTTAATAAAAATTTCGTAGAGTTTATTCAACAAAACAGCATTATCGGTTTCTTTTATACCATTGACTATAACTAAGTCCAGGATTTTTATATTTTATATATCACTTCTTCTTCTCTTTATTCTCTCGCACGCTAAACCCTATAGGCACATCTACAATCTACATCTCAATAGTTTTTTTTATTTATTTATTTTCTCAGTGAGGAGGAGTAAGGACCCCTAAAATCAGCCCGACGCCAATGAATAAAAGCCATGAACTTCTCAATGTAAAAGAGTGAGAGATACGGGAAGAAGCATAGCCTGCAAGGGAGAGAGATGGGTGTCACAACGTTGCCAAATATCAAACTGTCAAAATCAGGTGTTCAATAAAGAAAACATATGGTTTTTAGGCGAACTTACAGCATCAGCTGTAAGTTTGCTGTAAACAAGAAATTGTTTTTTAACCAGTTCACTTTTTAGCTAAATAAAAATAATAAAATAAGAAGATAAATACAGCATCATCAGCTTTGTCTCTTTTCATTTTTTCTTAAAAGAAGATGTTATTCCACAGAGAAAATTACAACCCCGCGTTTCACGGAGATAACTAGACGAAATAAAAACCGTTTTTACATAATACAAGACACGAAAAGGCTATTTTTTGTTCCAAGATAACATTCTTGGTGCATTCGCATTGCTGGGTCACTCAATGCTTCTGACAATGCAAATTAAATTAGTGATGAGCGAGGTTCATCGATGTTTTGTTCCGCCAGTCCCTGGCGTGCTGAAACTCCGCCTCACCAAAGTAATTTCTAAATAAAAAGGTGGCGTCAAATATTAAAACGCAGTGTCAAACATCGAAGGTTAAAAATCGATGCTTTCGTCGTTGTTTGTGACTCTTATTATCGATGGCAAAATATCGAACATCAGTAAAAAACACCGATGTTTAGAAAACCATCGATACACATCGCCCATCACTAACTAACTAAATCGACGCCAGCGCTAGAGCGGCGTTCTTTGTAACTCTGGGTAATTGACAGCTTAAACGTGTTTGCGTTGTGGAAATAACGAAAGGTTTTGTCGGTTTTATTACTGAAAAAAGAGAAATATGAACAAAAACAAGTGTTTCCGTAAGGACGCTATATGAAGTAAATAGTTTAACAAAGAATTTTCAATATAGACTTGCTTAAATAACGTGTTTTTGTTATGAAATAAGGGTTAGTTTTCGAAGTGTGAATCGCAGATTCGATTAAAAAGAATTTGTTTATTTTATTATGGTTTTTATGCCAGGTTTTAAGGATTCTTGCTGAGGTATGTTTAATTTTAATTTCTAAAAACTTTGAATATAACCTAATAACATAAGGTCAGTGAACTCTTATTTAGTAGGTCACTGTCACGCAACATTGTAAAATCACTGACCTTTCTATTTTAGTTTGACAGTTCAAAATCAAAACAAACGCACGTGAGTAAGGCAGTGAAGGCGTCCGACATCAAAAACACAAAAGGTGAATTTTCTCACTTATTAAAGCAAAGCGACATTTAAAAATATTTTTTCTTCGAAGGTTATCATATCAAGATTTACAGGTTCAAATATACCCGGGAAAATACATAACACCCTGTATATTGTAGGTGTCAGTGATAAAAAATTTTTAAGTGCGCTTGAGGTTTAATCGAGAGGTTCTGGGTTCGATGGCATAAAACTTTTATAATTTTAATCTTGTCTGCACGCCGGCAAACACTTTTCATTTTAGTGAAATAGCCCATTCAATCAGCTTAGCAAAAATTACTGTTTAGAGATATTTAAAGGTAAATTATGTAGTTAGGTTAGGTTAGGTAAGAGTGGCAGACCCTTGGTTCTGACCAAACAGTCTCACGTAGTCCTGATTAGGTCCGTTGTGATATCACACGTGTTCCGTAGAACCCACCTTCATCAGATCTCTGATGGTTAGTGCGACGTAACCGCGGAAGGATTTTAGCAACTCATTCAAACCAGCCACTACTGTTCAGAAATCTGCTCAGCCGTCCAAGTTGTAAGTTGCCTAGTTCCTCCAGGCTATCGAAAGATGATTCACCCAGAGTAGTAAACCTCCTTCTTGCGAGGCCGGAGCATTCATACAGAAAATGTTGAATACTTTCTTCCTCATCTCTGCAACTCCTGCAGAAGTCGTTAGTGGGTATTTGCATACGTTCGGCATGTCTACCGAAGAGGCAATGTCCGGTAACAACCGCAGTAATATTTCTCACGTCTTTTCGACTGTGTCTCAATAGCTCTGCGGTTCTCTTTTTATCGAATGTGGGCCACAGTTGCCTGGATGTACTACAGGTTGTCAACACTGTCCATCTGTTCTGTGCAAGCTGCTTGGCCGTGTAGTCAATCTCCTCTTTGACCAATCCCAGTGGTTTGTTCACTGTATTGTCTGCTAGATCAGCTGGCATGCCTCCGCCTTCTCTTGCGAGCGCATCGGCAGCCTCGTTGCCATCTATTTTGGAGTGTCCAGGAACCCAGCACAGAATAACCCGATGTTGGTTGCCAAGTGTGCATAGATTGTTGCGGCATCGCTTTACGAGCTTTGATTTAACGCTGCTGGAACAGATTGCCTTAATCGCCGCCTGACTATCACTGAAGATGGTGATTGACGAGGCTACTCCCAAGCCAAGGTGTTCTTGCAGGATATTGACCGCCTTCTCTACTGCCAGTACTTCTGCTTGAAAAATACTACAATAGTTGGGGAGTCCATACGATTTCTGTATTTGTAAACTTTCGGAAAAGACCCCGGCTCCCACACCAACGTCCATTTTTGAACCGTCTGTGAAGATTGCGTGATCTGTTTTCGTTATATTCTGATTGTAAAAAAAAAATTATGTAGTTACCATTCTGTATAATAAAAAAATAAGCAACAAATATTCTAAATTAAATACCTCTAGCAAGGGAGATCTGACTTGCAATTTCCACCTTTGTTCCAGGTCATTTATGTTAGCACATACAATCGATGACTGACTGACATTATGATGGACATAGCAAACAGTGTGATTCCTTAAAAAAAAATATTAAGAGTAAACAGTAGTCGATGAGTCATCACGAACAAATACTGCATTTCCACCAGATCGTGCCTACTGTACCTGCGTCTGGCGATGGCAATAAAATTTATTTTTTTATATACAAAATATTAAACGAATTTCAACAATATTTATATTTTTATGTTCTGCATATTTTTAGTTGGCTTCAAAAGCAAAAGAAAGTTGATAGATACAAGACGAATTAGCACTTATTCTTATTGATGATTGGTTTTTAAAGACGAAGCGTATTATTAATACAGGTATAATACGTCATTAAATTATAAAGGAAGAGGGGAATTTAAAAATATTAAAATAAAACTACCTACTATTTAAAAAAGCAAAGTTGATGATGGTTTTGAAAAAACGAAACGTCCGATTAAAAATATAATTACACGAGCTTGTAGAGAAGGAGTGGTAATGAAAATTTAAACTTTATTTTAACATATCTCTTCAAATAGAAGCAGAAAAAAATAAAAACAGAATCGCGATGATTCGGCTTTGCCCAAATATCTTCGGAAGGATTCGGAGTTGTTTAAATTTGAAAACACAGCATTGCAGAATCATCTCTGTATCTTCTATGGTTTATAAGATTCCTGTGGAGTGCATCCTTATCTGGGACACAGACAGTATACAGGGTCCTGCGCCTCACCTCCCGTCTTCTGTATGTGGGCGCATTTCAGAAAAATATTTTTGTTTATACAGGGTGTTCCAAAAAAGTGTGACGTCATAAGGATATGTTTTTTTAGATTACATGCCATATATTTTCTTACTTATTTGGATGCATCTTGTAGTTGCCTACATACCTCTAAAATTTTAATGAAATCGGTTCAGTATTATAGGCGAAAAAAAATAAAAACTAAAAAAAATCAGTTTTGCACCACTGGTTTTAAAAATTAATAAAAAATAAAAATAATGCCTCGTTATTAAAATTCTACAAAGGTACTTAATAAATAAGGTCCTAAAGTCTCGTTAACCGAGTTTGATTAATACGAATTGTACAGGGTGTCCAAAATTTAGTGTCAAACTTTGCAAACTTTAAAGCAATTTATTTTTCTTATTTCAAATTGGAACCCCTGTATATTATTATGTCATTCGATGCAGAATTACAATTCAAACATTTGTTCTGATTACAACCCTATCGCAATTTCTAACGCTTTAAGACTTATTTACAGAAAACTCGTTTTATCAACCTTTCCACCAGTCATCATATAATAAATATCAAAGGTGGCTTTGAAAAACAATTTATTGGTATTAAAGTTTATTAAAGGGAAAAAAGCCCATTTTGACTTAAGTTATTTTATAATTTCAAATATTATTAGATTAGTATTAATTATTTAAGTTATATTATTTTTTGTAATGGAATACAACCAAGAAAAGCTCGTAGATATGATTTTCATATTAGGAGCATGCTAAAAGAATTTTTATTTGTCCTTTTAGTAAACTTTAATATCAATAAATTGTTTTTAAAAGCCACCTTTGATATTTATTATATAATAATGACTGGTGGAATAGTTGATAAAAGGAGTTTTCTGCAAATAAGTCTAAATGCATTAGAAATTGCGATAGGATTGTAATAAGAATAAATGTTTGAATTTCAATGGTGCATCGAATGACATAATAATATACAGGGGTTCCAATTTGAAATAAGAAAAATAAATTGCTTTAAAGTTTGCAAAGTTTGACACTAAACTTTGGACACCCTGTACAATTCGTATTAATCAAACTTGGTTAACGAAACTGTAAGACCTTATTTTTTAAGTACCTTTGTATAAATTTATTAACGAGACATTATTTTTAATTTTTATTAATTTTTAAAACCAGTGGTGCAAAACTGATTTTTTTTAGTTTTTATTTTTTTTCGCCTATAATACTGAACCGATTTTATTAAAATTTTAGGGGTATGTAAGCAACTACAAGATGCATCCAAATAAGTAAGAAAATATATGTCATGTAATCTAAAAAAACATATCCTTATGACGTCACACTTTTTTGAAACACCCTGTATAAACAAAAATATTTTCCTGAAATGCGCCCTAGGATACAGGTAAAGCCTGCAAAACGTCATAATCATAACTTAATTAATAAGTGAGCTACAGAAGACGGGAGGTGAGGCGCAGGACCCTGTATACCCCAAGTCCAAAATCACTGTCAGTGATTCGTCGCTTTCATATAGATTGCAGCGGGTTGTACAAAGTTAGAGGAAACAATTCTAGTGTGTTTATGAAATTCTAATAGAACAGAATATTTATTTTCATGGAATTTTTTCCTGACTTTGTACAACCCGCTGCTCTCGATAAGAAGGCGATAAGTCACTGACAGCAATTTTGGACCTGGAGTATAGTATTAAATTATGTATTTTTACAATAAAAAAGTTATTTCTATGGTTCCCATATGTATTTAAGTACTTAACAGATAAGTAATATTTTATTGACAATACTAATAACCTGAATATTGAATATTTTGGTGGATCACTTAAAATTACCGATAAAAGTAACGGGCAAAGGTATTTGCCGATATTTTTTACCTGTGTATAAATTCCAAGGCGTTGCTGTTCAGGAGCTGTAGTGTGGAATTTCCAGGCCATGATTTCCCATCTAAGGTCACTCTTCTGATTTCTGATTGGGTGGAAAAAACTAACGACGGTGGTTCTGTTTCTGGAACTAATGAAAAAATCATTAGTTTTTTTATAGTATAGTTTTCCATATACCGGGTGTTGCATCGTCGAGCGGGACATAGGAAATCCCATGTAATTTTAAATGGGGTCAATTATTGGCTTCCCTAATTATTTTAGAGAAAAATTCTATTTAGGTTTATTAAAGAGCACTAAAACCCACATTCAAAAGAATGACTTTAGATATTTTTGTTGAGCCCGTTTACGGGTTATCGCCGATTTCTTTTTAACTATTTCTCCATTTTATGGCCCCGTATTTGCTGGCACCAGTAAAGGTAAAAGATGACTGTCAAATAAAGTTGTCATTTTGAAATTTGTGCTTTATTGTTATAAAAACTCGTACATCGAAAATATTAAAGGTGTATTTATGAGTACAAATTAATCTGAATAAAACTAAAATAAAGTATCCAATTACAAGGTTAATTATGACATTTTACATGTTTCAATATTTTACTAATTAATAGGTAGGTACTATTAAATTGTTAGAACTTTAGGATTTAAGAAGATGTTCAAATATTCCTCTATTGACTGCTAGACAATAACCGAAATTCTCTTCTTACATTCGCTAGTTGGTAAACTGAAATTCTATTGCATTCGGCAGAAATAGCATTTTTTAACTCGTCTAGATTTGGATATTTTTTATCTTTGTATATCCTGTTTTTTAAATGACCCCAAACTTCCTGATTTTCCCTGGCGGAATCATGTAAAGTAGGTAAAATATGATCTTCAAGTAGTTCCAAAAAATATTCTGCATTTAAATTTCGTGTAAGAAATAATGGCCCGATAATATTTTTTCCGAAAATCCCAGCCCAAACATTAACTTTTTGTGGTTATTCCGTCCTTGTTTCGACAAACCTGTGTTGGTTTTCTTTGCTCCAATATCGATAATTTTGAACATTGGGTTCATTGTTTAAGGTAAATGTGCATTCGTCAGTGAAACAAATGTTTTTTAAAAATTCCCTATCCATGTTTGCTCTTTCAATCATACCAAAACAAAACTCCTGTCGTCGTATTTCGTCCCTATCTCTTAGCTCTTGGTGCTTTTCATATTTGTATGAATATTATTTATGTCGTTTCACAGCTCGTAACGCTGTGGTGTGATCTAATCCTATGTCATCCTCAAGTTTCCTTGTGCTGATCTTCCCATCATTTTCTTCCACGCACAATAAAACTTGCAAGTCCCTATCATTTCTTGCATCTCTTCTTTGTTCCTGCCTTTGCAAGTCCCTATCATTTCTTGCATCTCTTCTTTGTTCTTTGTGCCTTTCTGCACATCTGCAGTTATTTATTACAGTGCCTTTCGTCTCAAATTTCTTGATAGTCCTTTCGACTGTAGATTTTGCAGGTATCGGTCTATTCGGATACAGAGCAGCAAACATGTCTGACACATTTTGATAACTATTTCCTTGATAATACCATTTAATCATCAATATTTTTTCTTCAGAACTGTAATTCATGGCTAATATTTTCGATGTACGAGTTTTTATAACAATAAAGCACACATTTCAAAATGACAACTTTATTTGACAGTCATCTTTTACCTTGACTGGTGCCCGCAAATACGGGGCCATAAAAAGGAGAAATAGTTAAAAAGAAATCGGCGATAACCCGTAAACGGGCTCATCAAAAATATCTAAAGTTATTCTTTTGAATGTGGGTTTTAGTGCTCTTTAATAAACCTAAATAGAATTTTTCTCTAAAATAATTAGGGAAGCCAATAATTGACCCCATTTAAAATTACATGGGATTTCCTATGTCCCGCTCGACGATGCAACACCTGGTATAGATCGAGGCGGTTCCAGGTGGGATACCCGGTATGTCGCTAGAATGCGCTTTAGTCCCTCGGGATTATGGTCTATTTCAGAAAGGTGTAGAGTAATAAAATGGAAGCGAAGAGGGATTTTTAAAAGGTTTGCCAACCTTTTAGTTGTTTAATACGGGAGATTACCGCGAGGACATGAATTCGTATGTTTTTGAGGACTAATTTTGTGAAATGATAAAATATCTTCCAGCTGATTCAGTCGTGGTTATGGATAACGCAAGCCATCATTTACGACACACAGAGAAGAATTCCACTTCATCTTGGAGAAAACAAGAAATTATCGACTGGTTAACCACCAAAAGTATTGAATTTGAAGATAATTTATGAAGATAAAGAAGAAACTATTAGCTATGGCAACTACAGCTAAAAAACAGTGTAACTGTGCTGCGCATTGCGAACTAAATCCTATAGAACTTATATGGGCGCAAGTGAAAGGATTTGTAGCAAGACACAACACGACACTTGAAATGAAAGACGTTAAGCTACTGTTTGATCAAGCCATTAAGGAAGTGACACCAGAGAACTGGCGAAAAGCAGGCCATCATGTCATTAAGGAAGAGGAAAAATGTGGGATCTTAACCACCTGATCGATCGGCCGTCGACCCGTTAATTATAACGTCAAGAGGAGATGACAGTTCCTCAGATGACGAAGAATATTATGATTTTTTATAATTTAATTTCTGTATAATGTATTTTTTTTATAATGTTTAATAAAAAATAAGTATACCTAATACTATGTACATAATGCACGCCTTTGTCACACCATTTTCAGTGTTTGTGAATGGATAACAATAGGCAAAACCCATAAATTGATTCAAACCCGGGTGGTACTACCTGCACTTGATGAAAATAAATAATTTTGCAATGAAATCGAAACCAAATTATGAAAGTGGCTTAAATATTCGTTGGCTCACTCTGTAGTCCCCTTGCATACCTAATGAGCTTTTATTACTCTACACTTTTCAGAAATAGACTATAAATGACCAATTTTAGTATCGAACATGACCCCTCATTAAAAGCATGTACAGCACATTCCTAATAAAAATACCTATAAAACTGTAAAAAAAATGGTGCCGATTTTTTTTGGCGGGTAGTTTAGAAATTTTCCATAGTTACACACTGCATCAAAATGTTACAAAGAAAACTTACAATTTCCGTATAGTCGTATTTTAAAATAAACTTAACCAGTTTTGACATCAATTTCAAATTGTTTGGACGTTGGCCAGCATAATATTATGTAGTTTAGTGAAACGATGCAATTATTAATACGATAACAACCTCGATGAAAAATGAGTGCATGAGAAGTTGAGAGATATGCAAAATATCGATTTTTTAAGAGATTAACGGGAAAGTAGCGCCAAAGAACATATAAAGAGTTTAGAAAGACGAGGGGAAAGTTCATCTTTGACCTAAACCACCTTCTTTAGTTTAACTTTTTCATAATTTATATATCATAGAAAGAACTAATCCTGGATTGATTGGTTTTTAGTCGCAAAAAGTTACAACTTCCGGTTAAACATGTTAAAACGTAAAACCATTTTTGGTATTGGAAGTTGGTATTTTTGGATAGAGAATAAAAAACTAAAATAGAGAGGTGAAATAGTATATTACATAACAAGTGATAAGGCAAGGGCCTGTCGACATATTAAGCACCGGTTCCCGCAGATCACCGAAGTTAAGCGGTGTCGAGCGCGGTTAGTACTTGGGCGGGTGACCGCTTGGGAACACGGCGTGCTCTTGCCTCAGGGAAGAGTGTAAAATGAATCGACACCTAGCCATCCTATTCACGCCGGACAGGCCGGATGAGATCGGATATCTCGTAGGATGAAGGTGCCGTTTCACACTCCCCAGTCGGTAGATCACATTTGTGGTCGATGACCGGTTCAAGATGGCCTACGTAGTGGGCGAACCGTAAAAAAAAAAAAAAAAAAAAAAAAACAACAAGTGATACTTTTCAAACGAGGAGATATTTAGCACGAGGCGTCAGCCGAGTGCGGAAATTCTCCGAGCTTTAAAAGAATCACTTTCACACGAGTAATGTACACTATTTTTCCTACGACCACAAAGAATTATTAAAAAAGCCTTTGATTTGTGAAAAAAATATTTCAACACTAGTGTTGAAATTAGCGTACTTAGGATTATGTTCCACTTAATATCTGGTTTCATAGTTTGTCAATAGGCTTTTCCTTTATTATTTGTAGTTTAACTTTTTCATTTTTTCATATTTTATATATCACAGGAAGAACTAATCCAGGATTGAATTCCAGATTAATCAGAATGAAAATTTTAAAATTTAATCGAGGAAAGATGCATAAACATAAATTTAAAAAATGCGCCCAACAAGGAAGATTTCAATTAAAAATAATTCTATAAATTATTTAATGTTTTTATAAAAAAAGTCAAATAAAACTGATGGGATTTGAACCTGTGGCCTTCAGATCTGTAGGCTAGAGCTCTATTCTCTACGCTATCGATACCAATAAAGATTTGTTGTTTAATACATGACACTTTCTTTAGCGCGATTTGTTTTTTCTGGTAATGGATTTTTGAGTACATTATTAACATTTTTTATAATTTCAGATGGCGTATTTCACACTCTAATTCTGAATCACTGGACAAATACATGATAAATAAGTTAAACACTTTACAATTACTGCTTTCTAAAATTTGTTCTTTTTAATAAATATGGGTGGTCTGTCAAATTGGCACCATATCTTTAAATTAAATAGTGTGCCTTGTATTTTAACACTAGTGGTGAAATATTTTTTTTTCAACACGCGTGTGATAATCGACGCTTTCGAGCCAAGTTAATCGTGCTTTTTTTTCTCATTTTAATCGGTGGTCGTAGGAAATTATAATGATATATCTGTCCCAATTGCGTCTTTATGCTATTGTCCCTTTTAACAAGTTAACTATTTTTGTTTTTACGTTTTCTTCTATTTTACAATGTTCTGTCTCCATAAATAACTGGTCGCGACTACAGTCTGGAATGCAAATAATAATTCTTTAATTTAAATCAATTTAAATCCATTAATATGCAGGGGTCTTATATCGTTTCTTAGCAGTTTGAAATAATAAGGATGTAAACAACCGGACTATTGAACTGTAAGAAATTATGTTGAAAATGCAATGGGATAATATAATATATATAAATACATTGGTATTTTCCAGCTAATATGATATTTTTAGCTGAAGGAAAACTTTTTAATAAATTACTTTTAATTTGTAAATAGTTCACAGTCCTGATTATCTCCAGAGGCGCCGTACCTAGAGCGAGACGCCAGTAGCACCAACCAGTGGCGACTCGTGCCAATTCAGGCAGGTAGTGCCAAAAAAGAAATTAAATGGAAGAACCCCCTAGAGACTGGGATAAGAAGGATACACTGTGAAGACTTTTGTTACTGAGATATTTTCAATAGGTTTTAGTTCAGGATGTTAGTACTGAATATGATGAATATATAAAAATATAAACAAGCGAAAGAGCGCATTCGCGTAAGCTGCAAGTAAATTACCATAGGCTTCTCGATTTAAGAAGAGTAAGTGAAACATAATCCCTTTACACACTTTTCCTCAAATTCTAGAAGGCCATATTAATGCGGCGAATTCGAGGCGAAAATACGCGTTGGTCTGTATGATCCTTTTATCTCATTTCTATCTTACCGTTGATGGCAACACAGTCTGTCCCGTTCTGTAAATATCCTGAGACACAAGAGCACCTGTAGGAACCAACCAAATCGGTGCAATTCTGGGAACAGGTGTCGTCATATTCGCATTCATTGGCGTCTACGCAGTTGTTGCCGTCTGGACGCTTGCCTTGTGGGCAATAGCATTGGGGACCTGGAAAAATAAACCTAATTACCTTGCAAGTAAATAAATAGTAGTTTGTACCGGGTGGTCAACTAAGAATGACCGCCGGCCATATCTCAGAAACTAGTAATCGTACAGCATCCGGGTAAATTTTTTTATGACAAAAGTGCCCAGGAGAAAATGCTGGAAATTATTTTTAAGTTCCGCATTTTGCCGCAAGAGAGCGTAATTGAAAAGTAAATTTTAAAATTTTACATATCTCCGAAAATTCCACAATAAGGTATATCTTTGATAACACCATTAAAAAGCTTGGACAATTATGCATCATTTTGGTCTTATGCTCATTGGCGTATCGACTTTAATAAGAGGGGGGGAAGCTGTTGAAAGTGAAATTAGTTAAATCGCTGTAACTCTTAAACGACTTATCCGATTTTAGCAATCTAAGGGCTGTTTGGAAGAGAAATGTATGCACTTTCACCAATCGTATTTAGTTGTCCATAATAGTTCTCAAAAAATATGCTAGAGGGCGCAATTTCTAATAATAACACATTTTTTGATTTTACTCCGAAAAAATAAATCATACGGTATAATTATGATACCATAATCGAAAGGTAGATGAAATTTGCTAGAAAAAATATTAAAACCGCAGCTCGATATCTTCGTTCGTTTCAGCGTTATCGCCAATAGAATAATTTTTAAAACTAAGCGATTATATATTTTTTAGAAAAAAAGTGGTACGCCACTGATATTTTTCCATGTGGATTTTATTTCTGATTAGCATGGTCAATTCTGCATAAAAATGGTATCTCGCGTTTTTCTCCTCAGGCACACCGTTCTTAATTAAAATAATGAAATTAAATTAGCTTCATGCATGCCTATTAAGTGAAGGTGGTCATTTCCAACAATTTTTATAAAACAAAATTTTTCATTATAATTTGTCTTATTAGTTCGCCGTGAACTTGTGAGAAAAGTAATAAAAAACAATAGAAGAAAAATTCGTTTCGTTGGAAAATCCATGGACCAAATTACCCTGTAACATAATTGTCGATTTGGGTAATTTCTTATACTTACACAAAATGACTCCGTCCCCGTGTAATTTTGTTTTCTTTGTAATTGACCGCTGTGATTAGTCAGTTTCATATCCTAACTAGGATAGATTTGAAATTACTCAGTTAACCGGCATAGCCCACTTATTCAAACACTTTAGTGTAAAGGAAACATCCATGTGGCAATAAAAAAAAATTGATGATTTTTTAAAACTGTGATCATTGAACTCAAGTAAAATTATTGGACTTTTGCCTACTCTGTGGACTACACTGCCATAGTTACCATAACATATATTACTGGAATATTTTAGTCATTGTCTTTAAAATTATTTAAAATACCTGATATGAATAAGCAACAAGAGAACTTGTTACTCCGACTTTGTTAAATAAACGTGCCAGGAAAAGAACAAAGGTAGTAAAAGGCAATTTTTGCAAAAATTTCCGCATATCCCGTGGTTTTTAAGTAATGTTGATCACAACCTTTTTTACCAATATATGGTTGAACCTGCATTTTAAATATATCTATTTTTTTTAACGAATCCGAAACTGTAAATTACTACATTGATATTTTATTAGTATACCGATAACCTATTTCTAAACATAAAGGGCATGATCCCTGACATAATTTAATGATTTCATTAATATCTCTACACATAACAAATCACTAAATTTTAATTTGATTGATGGAAAAATTGAAATTGGTATTTTATATTTTATTCTAGTTATTTGCATTTTTTTATTACAATACTTTTTTTTAAATCTTTAATTTTTACTAGAATATTCCAATTATAATACAGTATTATCGGTGAATGATTACCCGTAGTACGTCATTAAAATCATATGAATCAAATCGAAGAAATGTGGTCAAAATAATGTCTAATTTCATAAATATTTCAATAGATGTGCCTAATGTCCCGATGTATGTACGAGTTTCCACTGGCGGCTTAACAATAGGGTCAAATGGTCATTGACCTCCCATAAATAATAAGTCAAAATGACAGTTAAAAACTCTAAAATTAACATTTAACCCATCCAAAAATATCTAAAATAGTATATTGAACATCTGAAATCTTCAATTTTTACGCTACAACATCTTAAATGTCGTTCATATTATACCCCGGTCAAAACTTAATTTTGACCAAATATAGCCTGCTTATTTAAATGTAAAATTCTATTTGCATAGCGGCCGGTGATTTCTTAGAGCGAGAAAGAATCATAGAATAAACCAACGCGTTAAATCGAGAGAAATTGCTACTCCAGGCATTGACCGCGAGCTCACTGGTTCCATGCGATAGGTCACATGTCATGTATAGTCTAACCTCCGACCTATGCACCGGTGCGTGTCTCTCTTCGATCTCTGATGCAGATTGACAAAAGGCTGACGTCCATCGGTTATTAATCTGTGAAATTGATTATTATTTCATCTGCAAATTGTCGGTGGCAGTGTTTTGTCGAGCGCGTGGCTCCAATTACGAATGGAATGTAATTTCAGTAATATTTAATTAGTTTGTTGTGTAATTAAATAAATACAAGAAATATGAACAAAAAAGGGCGTGGCATCCAAAAAATTTTTGCCTGCGGCGCATTTTTTCCCTATATTGACCACCCTACTAAATTGACCAAGAGCCGCCACTGCGAGTTTCTAAAAGTTGTTTCCGTTTTGAATACTAAATTTAAGCCTAGTACAAAACCAATGTTATCCATACATTTAATAGATCGTTCAAAAGCACTTTGTACAATATTTTTATCAGCAAAGTATACATAAATATTTAATTTTTTAGCATATCTTCATTTAGAGGACTTTAGCCACCGCTGTAATTTTTTTCGCGACATACCATTAACAGGTAGATTTCTTACAATAAATAATCAATAACTACCTACCGGAAACACCAGAGAACGATAATAAAAGAACTATTTTTATAAATAATAGTAGTTTGTACAACAAGAGTGGATATGATGTCCATATCGCATGAGGAAGTAAATTTAGCACGACGCCGTAGGCGGAGTGCTCAAACTTCCGAAAGCAATATGGACAATCCACTCGAGTTGTAGAGTATATTTTTTCTACGACTTAACTTCCGAACTTCATGCTAAGAATTTTAAAAAATTATATAAATTAGGCATCATAACTTGTCTTTTAAGTTGCCCATGAACTTGTGAGAACGGTAATAAAAAACAATTGAACAAAAGTTCATTTTGATGGCAAACCGATGTACCAAATTACACTGTAACATATTTATCGATTTGGGTAAGTTCTTATATTTATACAAACTCATTTTTGAATATATCTATCTTTCTCACATTCGGGTTTTTGCAGAATAACAGACAAAAAGCGATTTATGTATTAATAAAAACGAACAATTTATTTTCTCAACCAGGTAATTTGATTAATAATTGTTTTACTGAAATACACAGAAGAAAAAAAGGTTTGTCGGGTTTATTTCTGGTTGCGTAAGAAGAACTCCGAAAGTACAATAAAATAGGTGTAGAATTGTTTAAACAGTTAAGTCAAATTTTTCAAAATAATCGCCAATTTGCAAACTAGCAACACTGTTAACGTAAAAAGTGAAGTGGCAATACTGTAAGTAGAAATAACATAACCTTAAAAACTTTAGTAAAAAATTGATTTTTTTTTCTAGAAATCTTATAATTTCGTCTGTTTTATCGGGTTATCTTTATGTTCCACCATTTAAGGAAGAATTACCAGTTAATTTTCTATGTTTGTTGCGTATAATAAACGTTTTAAGATCAATTGGGGTTCGATCCCCGTTCAAAATATATCAGAAAATATTCTCGTGCACAAATATTTATAATAATATATTATTTATATGGAAAAAAATAACAAAGGTTAGTAAAAAAACGTTAATTTGGTAGGTGTATGTAGTACATTTTATGCAAAGCTTGTAGTAATTGTCTAGAAATGAGTGGAAATAAAGATATTTTTGAAATAAGAAAGGTGGGTGTGTGCAAATCTTTAGTTCGGTCAGAAAATAACAATAATTTGGTAGAAATATATTTTGGTATTAATTTTGTTATTATACCTTCAATTTTTGCACCATTTCGTGTACTCTTTAGGAAAATATTGTGTATATACATAGCCTCTGGGATAAATGTTTTGATTTAAATTAAAAAAGATGAAATTTCATCTGACAGATTTGCATATTTTTGAAGCATATTGTTAACCTAACTTCTCTCAACTGTCAGAAAACGAATTTACAGCATGTAAATTTGGCTTCTCTGTAATTGACTACTGTGATTAGGCAATCCAACGATGTGTCCAAATGGCGGCTGGCTGGCAAATACTGCGTTGTAATTGGTGCACGTGACTATATAAATAATATTGCTGGTGACATTTAACGGGTGGCTCAATGCTTTTTACCAGCCAACCGCCATATTGAATCACGTGGTTTGGATTCCCTAATTGGTCAGTTTCATAACCTAACTAGGATGGATATGAAATTTTGCCGCACAGTTAACTGGAATAGCCTACTTTACTCGCCGCTTAAGTGTAAAGGAAACAGCAAATCAAATTTCCATGTGGGAGTAGAAAAATACATTTTTAAGCCACAAAGAAGTCAAAACAAAAATCGACGTTGCGTTGGAAGTCAAAGGTGAAACATCAAAAAATAATAAAATTAAATATTAAAATCAATCTGTAACTCTTCCCTACAATTTTTTCTCTGACTAGCACGATTCATTGGCAACGACGTATTGTGCCACAGAATAGTGCTCGGAAGACGTTGCCGTTGGGTTTCGTTCTTATTCACCTTTATTACTATATTAAATAAAGATGGGGAGTTGTAAATCACGTTGTCGCTTAATCTTTGAACAATGATGCACGAGTAAAGAACCACTGTGGATACTGTATATTTTATTGTAAATAAAAATGTTTAAAAGCTTCTGTACTGACTTTTTGTCATCGACTTGTTTTGAATATTAATACTTTTACTAATTTGACAGTTCAGATACTAACTTGACATTCAAGATATTATTTTTTGACACACCTAAAAAATTTCCCAGTATTCTAACCAGTTTTCGACCCAACGAACATAAATAGGTGGGTGCAGTCAAAAACAATTACATCTAACTCACAGTTCAGGCGACAAGACAATAAAGTACACCCTTAGTAGGGTTGCCACATTTTTATTGTTGTTAACCTGGAGTTTCCGCTATGGCTTTTATATTTCCCCCAATCTAAAGTGATTTCTAAAAAAAAAAGTCAACACCCATAAAACAATAAAAACAGTAACAAACCCAAACAGGCCCTACCCAACCTACGTCGACGACGAAAGCGCTGACTAAAAAAAAAAGCCGTAACCTGGAGTCAAAGGGTTTCGACTTGGAGACACCGTTTTAACCTGGAGACTCCAAACCAAACCTGGAGAGGTGGCAACTTTACACCTTAGTAACCTAGAGGGCACTTTCCAACGACCTCAGAGCAACAACCCTCTCACTTACCCAGTGGCGTCGGTTTACACCTGTATACACATTGCATCTTGTCACACGATAACGAGGCGTTCCAGCAAAAGTCCCACTCATCACTGTTCCCGGGACACCCGCCCAAAACCCCGTCACAGAATAGGTCAAGATGCGCGCAAGCGGGGCCGTCAGGACATGGAGCCTCGTTCCATCGACAATGAGTTGGCTTGCAGTGCTTCGGGTCTTCGTCGGAGCGGTCCAGACCCAGTTCAGGATGGACCTGAAAAATTTCGAAAAGTAATTTACACAGTAATTACCAGATAACCACCCCTCCGGCGCCATAGCGGTACATTGTGGCTATCTCTGTCTAATCACTTGTAATAAATAAAGACAGCATGAAAATTTCTAATCCAAAAACAGCCGCAATGAGTCACTATACAGGGTGCTACAAATTCGGGTGCGTACAAGGGGATCTCGAAAACGATAAGAGATACTAAGATGGTTAAATTGATTCAAAGTTACGTATTTTGGGGCTTAATAATTTGGTGAAAAAATATTCGAATTAATCCGAAAAAACCCGAAATTTTCATTTTTGGTTTTTAATTTTTTGCGCTTTTATTTTTGACTTGGGAAAAAGATAAAAACACGTATTTTATATTCTACAAGATGGCGTTATTAGTTTTCAAATTTGCAGTTTCGTTCTTTAGTTACCAACCTCAAGTCATTTTTTTTTAAATACGGACCTGGAATTTTAAATACAGTTTTAGAGATTTATAGGCTTTAGAAATTTAATGCAATGTACAAGTTTTTACAATTTTACCGTTTTGTCATCTAATAACACATTTTTCAAATGATCTTTTTCCTTTCATTACGATCCTGAACATTCAGAGCTAAACTAAAAAACAAAAGATTTGCGATTTGAAAAATCCGTTCATTTTTACACAAAGTGGCCTGATCTTTGATATTTTGTAAGAAAAGAGACCCAAAGTCTCGGTCTCAAATATTTGTATGTCTTTTTGTTTTTGTTTCATGTTTCGCCTGATCATTAGATCGTATAAACAGCAAAAAATGTGGAAAATATTTTTGAAAAAAACGTTAGCGCATCACAGTAACATAGACTAACACTCTAGTTACCTTATTTTCACTTAGGAGCATTATTTTTTTTTGTTTTACAGTATTTTGGTCTAGGTCTAAGGCAAAAAACCTTAAGATACACGTTATATTAATAAAATACCTATATAAAATTACTTCTCATGCCGTAAAAACTTGCTTATTTCCTAGAGTATTGTAAATCTTTTTGAAAAAATAAACGGCCTGAACACCATAACTTCCTGTAATGTAATTTTAATATTTAAGTAATCCAAAAAATAATTGCCAGGGCCGTAATAGTAAAGAGAGGATAATTTGAAATACCAGTGATGTGTTATTTTATGACAAAACGTTAAAATTTTAAAAACTTTTAAATTGTATTAAATTTCCAAAGCTTAGAAGTCCTTAAAACTGTTTTAAAAATGTCAGGTCCGTATTTAAAAAAAATTAATTCAGGTTGGCATCTAAAGAACGAAACGTCCAATTTGAAAACTAATAACGCCATATTGTAGAACATAAAAAACGGCTATAAGAAACTGTTTTTTGTTCCTTTTGTAAGTCTAAAATAAAGGCGCAATAAATTAAAAACCAAAAGTAAAAATTTCGGTTTTTTTCGGATATCTACGAAGTTATTTGGAATGTTACAATTTTCTTTCACCAAATTATTAAGCCTCAAAACACGCAACTTTGCCTCAATTTAACCATGTTCGTATCTCTTACTGTTTTCGAAATCCCCTTGTACGCACACGAATTTGTAGCACCCTGTAGAGCTGGCGTTATCGGGTAACTTTCCAATAGACCCATCTTACCCCGCAATCATGCTCTTCATCGCACACCCAACCGTTTGGCAAACACTTTTTCGTCAGAGCACATCGGAACTGCTCCGGTTTACAGAGGGAGGTCAAGCAGTCCGGGGGCTCGTCCGAGCCATCATCGCAGTCCCTGTGCGAGTCGCAGTGCCAGTTAAGGGGAATACAGTGTCCGGACGCGCATTGGAATTGGTTTACTGCGCATGAGCCTGGAAAAAAAATATATATAATTAATAATGTTAACGTCTATTAGGGAACTTTTAAAATTTGTATTATAAATTTTCTATCTTTCTCCCACACTCTTCGTTATTCTAGACGGCCATGCCTATTGTAACGTCACATTCGAGGACGCTTTAACAATGTCAAGGCCGGTTTACATTAGATGCAAGTGCAAGCAAATGGTCGTTTTAAATGAGAAAAATTGTATTAGCTGATTAAAAAGTTTAAAAAAACTGCAGAGAAAGCAAATCCCCTATTTAAACTATACACCCGAACTGAAAATTAAAAACAACGACCGCAGACCGAAAGAAAGTTGGTTCGCTTTTTACAATGACCCGGCAATGTGAGGTTAGAACCGTCACTCCCGTCCCTTGTATATGCCGATGTTCGAATGTGTATCGTGGTCTTTATCAAAATACCGCAGTGGCGGCATGTACCATCGCGCCGATAAAAAACTGGGACAGGAAATTTTTCTATTTTCTCCTAGACTATTAAGAATAATTTTACATCAAGCCTGGTACCAGTAAAATGTCATGAAAATTTGCATGTCAATAAAGATTGTCACTTTATGATTGACTCGTCAAACATACAATCATATATTATTTGTAAATATGCCACAATTAACCCCCCAGCAAAAGGCAATTATTTATAGTCGGTTGCGAGATAGTGTTGCTATTAGGGATATTGCAGATGAACTGGGAGTAAGCAAGAATACCGTGCTATTGGCAAAACAAAAAATAGCAAGACATGGGACTATTATTAGGAATGCAGGTTCTGGTCCCCCTAAAATTTCTACTGATGATCATGATAGAAGACTGGTTAATTATCTAAGGGATCATCCCTTCGAAACTGCAATCAAGGCAAAAGAAGAGACGAATTTTCCAGGTTCTGCAAATACCGCTAGAGACAGGGTTCGAAATTCCGATATACGAAGCCGTTGTGCTGCCAATAAAAATTTTTTAACGGAAATAAATAAACAGGGCAGGTTAGAATTTGCACATGAATATATTAATCAAATAAATTTATGGGAAACAGTTATATTTTCTGACGAGAAAACTTTTCAGTCATGCAATAATGGGAGAATTCGGGTGTATAGGCCTTCCGGCATGCGGTATGATGAGAGATACACCCACAAAACCAACCAAAGTGGGCGTTTCTCCATAAATGTTTGGGGCTGGATTAGCGCTAGAGGACCAGGACTTTGCCAAATCGTCGAAGGAAGACTAACTGCAGCAGTATACGTTAATATACTAAACGGAAGTGATGATACCATCGGTAAACGCTGTATACGGTCAAAATTACACATTTCAGCATGATAATGCTCCAATACACACAGCGCGCATTGTACAAAATTTTCTCCAAGAAAATAACATAGCAGTTCTTCCCTGGGCTTCGAAGAGTCCCGATTTGAACCCGATAGAAAACATTTGGGGTGCCATGGTCAAATCTATGTATAAACATGATTTTCAACCTAGAAACAGGGATGAATTACGTCATAGGATAAATCAAGCTTGGGATGAAATAACTGTCGAATTATGTAGAAACTTAGTTTTAAGTATGCCACAAAGGCTCCAAAAAGTAATAAACAGAAATGGTTCTATGACCAAATATTAATTTTGTGTTGTTTTGACAAACTTTGTGTTCGCAATTTTTTTCTTTTTATTAAATGTATTTTATTACCTGTATTAGCTTTATTTATTATTTTGTGGTAATGGTAAATATAATAATTTATAAAATATTTGATTTTAAAAAAATCTAATAAATTTACTTTATCCATATTATATGATGTCTCTCAAATTTAACCACCCCGTATCGAAAAATACAAAACATTCCATTATGTAACCTAGGTTGCTTTTTAAATTTTGAATGTTTTTTCTTTTTAGCTCTAGACACCTTTTATAGTCTAGGGGATATGTATTTCTTACATTGTTTTTGTAAATCTCTTGTCCCAGTTTTTTATCGGCACAATAGTACCTTAGAAATGCAGAGGTGGCACTCGCTTGGTATAATTAATAATACCTACAAGGTACTTTACTTAAAACTTCCTCAAAAAGAATTGTGATAATAAATTTCTTAAAAAAGGTTTCGGTAGGTGTAGTAGGACTCTATAAATTGGAGTAAAAATCAGACCGACGCCAATGAGTACCCAGGCGTCGCGACGTCATAAAAATGTTAATCGATAGCAGGTACTTTACATAGGATAGAAGAAATGACAGATTTTACGCATCCTGCGCTCTTCTAAAAGAACCCTTTTAAACGCTACAACCAGAAATTTGCTGAGAACTTTCGACCGCCTGTATGAGAACCGAAGGAAGGCAATGCAAACAAAAATCAGAATTACAATTAAAAAATAACAAATTAGGTAATTATACCGCACCGGTGCGGAAAAGTATCGTTTTGCGTACGCAAATGCATACACGGTGTTACAAATTCGATGCATTAGCACTACTATCTCGGTAAGTATAAGAGATAGAGAGTTGGTTAAAAGGAGGCAAAGTTGCATATTTTAATGCAGCATAATTTGTTAAAAATAAATTATGTAAATTCCGATGACTTTCGGAGATATGCGAAAAAACCCGAAAAAAAAAACAATTTTCGTTTTTATTTAGAAAAACCAAAAGCACTTTCTTAAGGTACTTTTTTTATGCTCTTCAAGAATATAATTTTATTTTTCTGAGACGACGTTTCCTTTTTTTTTGATACCCACATCACCTTAATTTTTTTAAATACGGAACTTTAATTTTTTTTTTAGTTGCTTTCGACCCCCAAAATTATTTTCTTCACGTCCTAATAAAGTGCTCTTAGTTTTTCAAAATAATCAGTATTTTTTCGTAAACAAATAAAAACAAAAATTGAGTTTTTTGTTTTTTTTTTCGGATATTCCATGGAAGTCATTGGATTTTTTAATTTTATTTTTAATAAAATTATTCAGCAATAAAATGTGCAACTTTGCCTCTATTTAAACAAATTCCCAATCTCTTGCTAATGCATCGAATTTTTAACACTCTGTATAGGCAAAGTTTAACTTTGCGCACGCTATAGTCTATTTCAGAAAGGTATAGTGAAATAAAAGGTCATTAGGTATGCAAAGGGACTACAGAGTGACCCAACAAATATTTAAGCCACTTTCATAATTTCGCATTGATTCCATTGCAAAATTCTTTATTTTCATCAAATGCAGGTAGTACCACCCGGGTTTGGGTCAATTTATGGATTTTGCCTATTGTTATTCATTCAAAAACACTGAAAATGGTATGACAAAGGCGGGTATTATGTACATAGTATTAGGTACACTTATCTTTTATAAAACATTATAAAACATACAAAAATCCATTATACAGAAATTTAATTCTAAAAAATCATAATATTCTTCGTCATCTGAGGAACTGCCATCTCCTCTCGACGTTACAATTAACGGGTCGACGGTCCGATCGATCAGGTGGTCAAGATCCCACATTTTCTCCTCTTCTATAATGATATGATGGACTGCTTTTCGCCAGTTCTCTGGTCACTTCCTTAATGGCTTGATCAAACAGTAGCTTAACGTCTTTCATTTTGAATGTCTTGTTGTGTCTTGCTACAAATCCTTTCACTTGCGCCCATATAAGTTCTATGGGATTTAGTTCGCAATGATATGACGGTGTGCGCAGCACAGTTACACTATGTTTTTCAAAACGATATTTGTGTAAATTTGCTATAGGTAAAATAGTTCCTTTTTTATCAAATTATCTTTCTTTTTCTTTGGTTAATTATCATAAATAATTTATTGTACAAAATTTACCTGCGCCTATGGCCGACATTGAGCCGAAAAGGACGGAATTTCCCATTTTATTACTTTACACCTTTGTGAAATAGACTATAGTAGAAAAAAGGCATTTTAGTCAATAAGTATTTGACGTCGATAATTTTTTTTTATTACATTATAATTAAATTTACCAAAAACAGTAATTACACAAGACCTTGTGTAAGTGTTTAACTACCACTTGTAAAATTAATTTATCGTCCAACGATCAAGAAGCAGTTAAAAATTAACCACCGAAAGCTAAACAGAAAACCTAAAAACGTATAGTTTTGTTTACAATTATTAATTACCGAACGCTCGTTACTCTGTGTTCTAAAATGTCAAAGTTGGTACGAGTCATTCGCACGCCGTTAACTATAAACAACGCCGTAAACATTTACGTTAAAACATTCAAGTTTCCCACATTAAAATGTATAAACATGTTTAAAGAAAATAAAAGTGGTATTGAACGCCATTTTAGATACAATAACAATTTTTTCTACTCCCACATGGAAATTTGCTGTTTCCTTTAAACTTAAGTGGCGAGTAAAGTAGGCTATTCCAGTTAACTGTGCGGCAAAATTTCATAACAATCCTAGATAGGTAATGAAACTGACCAATCACAGTAGTCAATTACAGAGAAGCCATTGTTGTTCTTAAAAGTACTGACCAATCACAGTATATTATTTTTACTGAGGCTCCGCCTTCTTTTTCAAGACACTAAATTATATAATTTAAATGCATATGGTACAATTTGTTATTAATTTGTTCAATATAATAAAATCTAGACTATTTATAATAGATTTATCAATAATGCAACCTGCTGAATGTGCATGGAAAATTAATTTCATGGAGCATCATTTATCAGTTGGTTTTCCCATAATTAGTTTAACGTTTCGATAGTCGAGAGGTTGAGCGTTTTACTATGGAACTAATGGTCGTGAGTTCGAGCCCGGCAACCTGAAAACTTTTTTTTACATTTTTTAGCATAAGGTTTGTAAGTTTGGTCGTAGAAAAAATATACTGTTCAACTCGAGTGGATTGTCCATATTGCCCTCGGAAATTTACTTCCTCGTTAGATATGGACATCATATCCACTCTTCTTGCACAAACTACTATAATTGTAAAATGTATCATTTTTAGGCGAGAATTTCATGCAGTAATGTGCTTTTCTGCACTAGTGCGAAATAACAACAGTTGTCAAAACGAATTTTGTGTCAATTGACAGGACTCTTTAATTAATAATAGACATACTTTATTTTTTGTTTCTGTTATGATTATGTATGTGCGAGTTATGACGTGCATCCAGCCAGTAGTTGAACGAACTATACAGGGTGCTACAAATTCGCGTGCGTGGGTATCTCGAAAACGGTAAGAGATACGAAGATGGTTAGATTGAGGCAAAGTTGCGTATTATGGGGCTTAATAATTTGGTAAAAAAAAATTCTAAATATTTCAAATGCCTTCGGAGATCCGAAAAAAACCGAAATTTTCAGTTTTGGGTTTTAATTTTTTGCGTCTTTATTTTTGATTTTGGAAAAAAACAATTTTCATAGCCGTTTTTTATGATCTACAACATGGCCTTTTTAATTTTTAAATGTGACGTTTCGTTCTTTGAATACCACCATCAAGTCTATTTTTTTAAATACGGACCTGGATTTTTTTATTACGGTTTTAGGGACTTATAGGCTTTAGAAACCTAATACAATAAAAACATTTTAAAAATTTTAATGTGTCGTCATCAAATAATATCTACATTTAAAATTATCAATTTATTTCCTTACAGCCCTGTAAATTATTAAAAAAAAATTGAGTCCTTTTTATAGTTTTAAGATTTTTTAGTAGACACCTATAAATAAAATACGATACAATTATTATTACAAGGAAAAAGAAATATTAATGTTGATTAGTGATGTATTAGTGTGTATTAAATTAACATGTTATTAAATGTTTTCAATTTTCTTTATGATTTCACTATTTTTCTTAGATGTATTATCGAGTAAGAAAAAATTGTTATAGATAGCGATTACTATTAACTGTCTTAAAGTTTTGCCCAAGAACCTTCAAATTTTTGTTTCAACTTCACTCTACTTGTATCTACCTCTTTTTCATTCATAGCTGTCCCTTTTTCTATTTTAAAATATTTTGAGGTTTCAGGACAAAATTATACGAATTAAAGTAAGTGTTATGATAAGATATAATATAAAAACATTAATAAAAAATATAATTACTTCCCATGCTTTGAAAACTATGCGTTTTATTGAACTGCTGAAATATTTTACTTTGACTGACTGACTGAATATTTTATTAAAATAATTAATGGCTTAAACCATACGTCTCACTTCTTGTAAGTAATGCAATTTTAATATTTAATCCTAAAAATAATTGCCAGGACCGTAATGGGTAAAAATACTTAATTTTAAATATTGATGTGTTATTTGATAACGAAACCTTAAAATTTTTAAAATGTTTTAATTGTATTAGGTTTCTAAAGCCTATAAGTAACCGTAATAAAAAATCCATGGCCGTATTTAAAGAAATTGACTTGATAGTGGTATTCAAAAAACGAAACGTGGCATTTAAAAATTAAGAAGGCCAGCAGAGAAAGAGATACAACCAATACTCAATATTCCGTATGTCAAAGGAGTATCTGAGAAAATAAGAAGACTAGGAAAACGATACAACATCGAAACAGTATTCAGCTCTAGAGACACTTTAAGAAGCCACCTAACGAAGACGAGACCAGTAAGCCAGAAAGACAAGAAAAATTGTGTCTACCAGATCCCCTGCGAATGCGGCCAGTCTTACATTGGTGAGACACTAAGACCACTAGAAGTAAGGATTAAAGAACATCGGAATAATACCCGAAAAGGAGAGACCGAAAAATCGGGTGCAGCTGACCACGCCTGGACGCACGGCCATCATATCATGTGGACAAAAGCGGAAATCCTGCAAAAAGAACCGCACTGGAGGAAGAGGAAGTTTAAGGAAGCTGCTACCATACACCAAAATCCAGGTTGCTTTAGTAAGCCTTCATTAGACATGAGAAACGTCTGGAAACCCTTGTTAAGTGAATGTAATCTTAGAATAAGACCACCCAAGAGTTAAACGCATGATTCATCGAGCATGACGTCATCGAGCATGACTCATCAAGCATGACTCATCCAGTTATGCGTCATCACCTAGCAACACGCATGACTCCGCCCACTAGTCATGCGTCACAGCACCTGCCTAGTATAAATAGAGCTGTAGTTACCGTACTTATTCAGTATTCACCTGAAGACGACTGGAGATACTTACCAGTTGAAACGTAGTGATTCTAAACAAATAAAGACAATGCAAGTCCAAAACTCTACTGCCGTTCAAGAAGGCCATGTTGTAGATCATAAAAAACGGCTATGAAAAAGTGTTTCTTATTTCTTTCCCAAGTCAAAAATAAAGGCGCTAAAAATTAAAAACCACAACTGAAAATTTCGTTTTTTTTTTCGGATATCTCCGAAGGCATTCGGAATATTTTCAATTTTTTTTCACCAAATTATTAAGCCCCAAAATACGCAACTTTGCCTCAATTTAACCATCTTCGTATCTCTTACCGTTTTCGAGATCCCCTTTTACGCACACCGAATTTGTAGCATCCTGTATAATTATTGGGACACTTAGATTTTAGTGTAACAACGTCGTTTGTGCTTAACTTTCAACTACCCTCGAAGGGTGCACATTCCCTAGGGGCGTTCTATTACAAATACTCATTCATTACGTTTATTTAACTATGCTAATGAGCCTTAGGATACAACAACAATGAGTTACTTAATTGCCGGGATAATGAAATATTGGTTTCTATTTTTAACCATTTATTTATAATCATTGTTAATTTATTCACTTTATTCTTGTGTGGCATGCAGATGATTGTTTCAAGCATTTTAATGTAACACTATAAACGTACTTATTGGAATGGCAAAGTGTTTGTAGTATACAGCGGCGTGACTATAGAAGAAATTGTTTGTCATTGACATGGGTGGTAACTGACATTTAACAACACTTTAGAAGTTTAGACCATTAGGCAATCCAACGATGTGTCAAAATAGCAGCTGGTTGGCAAATACTGCTTTGTAATTGGTACACGTGACCATAAAAAAGGGGCTACTGGTGGCATTTACCGGGTGACTCAATGCTTTTTGCCATCCAACAGCCATATTGAATCACGTGGTTTGGATTCCCTAATTGAATAACAAGACTGAAAGAACGATATTTAAAAGTGGATTCAATTGCGCCAGTGGCGTATTAGGAGGGGGGCTGCCCCCCCCCCCCTCAGCCTAGAAGCTCGTGTCTAAAACTCTAATTGCAACCTAATTTTTCGTCTCACGCTTGGACTCTTAATTTAAATCTTTAAATAATGTAATCTTGGTTTAGATTACAAAGGTCTTGTAGAAAACGTTTAGTTTTTAAACTTTTCCTTCTAAAGTTCTGTTTTATAAAGAGATTAAGGTTTCGGACGCATATCGTTTTAGTTATTGATTTATGATGCACTTTTATAGGAAAACGATTAAAAAGAAAAATATTTTATACTATTTTTCTATTAGATATTATACTTGTCTGTTCCGTTTTCCCTTTTTTAGAAGTATTTTAAATCAAAAAAAATATAACAATATAAATAATAATGAGATAGGAAGCTAAGCTTCAACTCCGCCAATTGTAATTTTTTATTTTCTCTCTTAAAATTACAATAAAGACCTATTTATTTATTTTATTTATTTATTTATAACCCAATGTAATAAAATATTTTTACAACAAAAACAAAAAACAATTAGCTATTTATTTTTAAAGAGAAAAATTAAAGTCAAAAATTTAATTAAACCAATTTTTATGGAAGAAGTGTTATAATTTATAATAAAAAAAAATAGTGCGGGAAGAAACGAGAATTCTTTATTATGAATATAACGGCACTTAAGAAGGAATATTTCAAAACCTAAGCATTTGCACCAAAAACTGCTCTTAGATCTATGCTCTTAAAATACATGATTCCTGAAAAATTATCAATTTTGGCGTGGTGAGCGATATTTACTTTATTTTTAATCATGAAAAACCGAGCCCGAAAGACGCTGGTTAGAGTCATACATACGTCTTACGTTAAAATTTTGGATTGACACCAATATTCATATTTTTCACAAATATAAAAAATGTTTTTTTTTTTAATAAAGAGCCAGCTAGGAATGTCAAAAAAAACATTTACAAAAACAAGTTGAATCTAACCATGCAGAGGGGGGGAGGTAATAATTTAATTTTAGAAATTTGATAGTAGTTAGATGAATTTTGAACGAACTTTGGGCGTGGCCGCTTTTCCGCCTTCTTCACTAGGCACAATATCATAAAATATATGTAGTCCCGACTGTCTCTCTCTCTCCAGAATACCGAAGATAGTAGTTTGTACCACAAGAATGGATATGATGACCATATCGCACGAGGAAATAAATTGAGCACGACGCCGTAGGCTAAAAAATGTAAAAAAAAATTGTAGGTTGCCAGGCTCGAACTCACGACCCTTGATTCCATAGTCTAACGCTCTAACGTCTGGACTATGGAAGCGTTTAGTTAATTATCGGAAAACCAACTGATAAATGATGCTACATAAAATTAATTTTCTATGCGCATTCAGCAGGTTGCATTATTGATGAATCTATTATAAATGCGTCTAGATTTTATTATATTGAACAAATTAATAACAAATTGTACCATATGCATTTAAATTATATAATTTAATGTCTTGAAAAAGAAGGCGGAGCCTCGGTAAAAATAATATATTGTGATTGGTCAGTACTTTTATAAACAACAAAGGCTTCTCTGTAATTGACTACTGTGATTGGTCAGTTTCATTATCTATCTAAGATGGATATGATATATTCTCGCACAGTTTACTGGAATAGCCTACTTTACTCGCCACTTAAGTGTAAAGGAAACAGCAGATTTCCATGTGGGAGTAGAAAAACTATTGTAATAGTGTCGCACAGTGCGAGTGTTTATAGACGTGTCATACTATAGAATGCCCTCTTTAATAAACAGTGAGTTGTAGGACCGACGGTGAAGTACATTTACCTACGATCACCACCGAAAATAGCAAAAAATATACTACCTACTATTTAAGTAAAGTAAATTTTACGTATGTAAAGTAAATCGCACGGTTTTTGTAATGTAAATTGCACAGTAAAAAACCGCCCTGTTTATTTTCAACAAAAGTACGCATTGCGTAGCAACGTTCTTGTTTCAATATTGGCCCTTGAGTTTATTAAAGAATAACAAGAGAGTCGTAGACGGCTGCTATCACAAATGCCGGGTAAACAGGACAAATGCTTTTTATCTTTTCACAGAGTAATAGTATATTATTATTCTTTTAAGTTTTAATAATAATTACGATTGTAGGTCATGCATGGTATGTACTTTAAGTTGTAATGCCACTACGCACCCCTGGGATGTTTAACTTTTCCATTCGTACGTAATATGCTATTTACAACACTCATTAAGTAATGTACTATTACGAATAAAATTATGTGTATCCTGCTTGAATGGTAGTTACGCCCCTGTATAAAATCGAATTTAATATTTTTTAAGTCAGCATCCAGCTGGTATAGTAATCTTCAATCTGCATTTGTAAGGAGATAATAATAATTATATTTATCACAATGATTATTTAATGTTAATATCACGTTACTGATTAAAAAAATAAAGTGATTTATTTTGATTAACTGCATGGATTGACATCGAAGTTACTACACAATATCCACAAAAATTTACACACAACACGTTATAACAGATACGCAAATAATGTCACTTCTAATAAAAATGTTGTAAAATAAATAAAATCCGCGTTATGAAAAATTGTGTTTTTTATACAAGGATCATATAAAAAAATACGAAATAGTAGTTTCTACAACAAGAGTGAATATGATGTCCATATCGCATGAGGAAAGTAAATGGGCTCTTTTACTATTCTCATAGTTGATAGTTTTGACATTTAAATTGTTAAGTCGGTGCTATAATAGAAGTTTTTCTCCAAATGACATTAAATGTAGCTTTTTAATGATACTGAATAGGCCTAAAAGGGACACTTTTACTGCCTAGGCAGAAAAAGTCGTTGCTATGCAAAGTTCCAGGTAATAATTTAAATTAAATTAAAATTGACAATGACGTTAGGAAAACACAAAATTATTGACTTTTTAATTAAAAATGACACAAAACTGATTTAATTACACTACAACTATAAACTACGACAGAATATTTCTACTTATTACAAATATTTATCGTGACTTGTGAACAATGATTTAATACAATTGAACTTTCTCCACTTCCCTCTTTTTTCGAAAAATTAACAATATTTTTATCCACACTAGTTGATACTACGGAAACGCCTGAAAATATTTTATTGCCAATGTATGACTTATTGGCTAGTGAATCCTCGATATAGCCCTTCGCGACCGCGGAGGACTTCCATCCCCCATTTTGCTTCAACATTGTTATATCCCCACCAGAGTGCACCAGCAACGTGGCCGAAGTTCTGCGAAAGCAGTGCCCAGTATACTCTCTCGCATTGGCTAGTCCCAGAAAATTAGCAATTTCTTTTGGTATTTTACCAAACTTGTGAATTCCAATGAATTGTTGATGTGCTTTAATGTTCGCATACTTATAGAAGAAACGCCGATTTCAAGTTCGAAGGTCTGGAGGCTGCATATTTTCTGTAAATATTTAAATATTCTGTTACCACAAAAGATTTTGATCTTTTCGTCTTCGTATTTGGTAGCATAATTAGCAATTTGTCTCCCATATCATTTATATCATCCGTTTTCATTTGCAAAAGCTCATCACATCTACACGACTCCAATAATAAGTACAACCTAAAAGCACAGAATATGTGCTAAAAGTAAATATGAATTGAAAAATAGTTATTTAATTCATAATAAATAATTTTCACTTTACCTTCGTGCTCAAATACAGTTCATCTGGGGCCTCTGATAAAAATTTCTCAACTTCTTCTCTTTCAAAAACTCGGGATTTTCTTGCATGGAAACCATCTGACTGCCGTTTCAAAAAAGCTCGTAACTTTAGATATTTTGACAAATTAACGTTGTTTTTTATGTTTAGGGTAGCTTTCAACATCGAATAGGTAGACCATAATGTTAAGGGCTTCATTTGCTTCGAAAGATCGGAAAAATAGGCAATCAGCACATTTTCAGAGAAAGATCCTACATTGTTCTTCTGCCTATATTCCATGAATCTGCGGTATGTGAGTTCATATACAGTTCTCGACTTCTCCGGTAGTAGATTCAATTCCACGTCTCGCGCTTGGTCTCTTATCTCAGGTGGTGTTAGTGGCAATAACTCATCTTCACTTTCAATTTGGTCCATTTCGAACAAATTTGAACTTTTAAAATGACAATGACACTGAAGTAAACAAAACAATCCACCAAACGTTATCAGCGGTAAACATAGTAACGAAAAGCCAGTTACCTTTAATGAAACGCAATAATTATTAAAATAAATATAAAAATGACGATTTTTCGTGAAATTGGAGCAAATTTGGAGAAA
Source organism: Polydrusus cervinus (assembly GCA_935413205.1). Lineage (NCBI taxonomy): Eukaryota > Metazoa > Arthropoda > Insecta > Coleoptera > Curculionidae > Polydrusus > Polydrusus cervinus. The sequence goes on along the minus strand of OW284510.1, from coordinate 110,517,059 downwards.
AAATTATATGTTTCACACGGCACAAAAGCAGATTTAATGCCGCGGCTGGTGTTTCATAGCCGAGGCGTAGCCGAGTGTGCTTTTGTGCCAAGTAAAACAAATAACTATTATCATCAATAAAACTATTGTTAGGTCAGACCATGCATTTTTTTGCAGTTCATTGAAAATATGCACTATTTCCACAAATTGTAAAAACGCGCGCGATCACTCCGATAAACACGTCGATCCGATAAAAATTTACAGTGAGCATCGTTACCGATCTTTCACTTGTCATTGTTTTTGTTTACATTAACACTGCAAAGCTTAAGTGAAATTTAAAAAAGTAATTTTTTAATAAAAATGTGACCGTGTTTTCGATGTAAAGCACCGACAATCCGTAGTGAATTACCCAAAATACTGGACCCACGACTGCCAGCTGTACCTATATTTTATATTGTAAATTAAATGTGTGCTTTGAGCCAACATATCAACACTAATATAAATAAAAAATAAAATAGAAATGTTTTTTTGATATTCTATCCTATTCCCAATTCCCTTTAGCTTTGTATTTCAATATTTAAAGAACGACGGATCAGTGCAAAAATGTAGCAACCGTTTTTGGAGACGGACTAATGTTTGTCTCCGTTTTCGATCGATTTCTGACACAAGATATTGTATTATTTTATGCAATAAAAGACGGCTCCGAAGTCACGTCGGTTCTTACGTAGCGAATGAATCATAGTGTGCCTATCTATTCGGCTTTCTTTAAATGTTGAAATTCAAAGCCTTTAGTGTTTTTTGAAACATCATAAATTTTGCTTATGTAATTCTTGTTAGGAATCGTTTATTTAGAACTACAAATAAATTATTTTATTTTCACACCTAATGTTTATTAAAAATTGAAGGCCGGCTCTGACCAAACTTTAAGTTTTATAAAATGAATGTTACTAGACCGCGGCAGTGGCTCAGAGGTGAGGTACTGGCATTCGACCGTGGCGGGGCGGGGGGGGGGGGGGGGGGGTCGCATGACTAAGGATCATGGTTCGGGTCTGTTCGGAACCTTAAGCTGTAAGTCCCCTCGGGAAAGGCTCTGGCAGCGAACGAAGAGGAAAAAAGCCGAATTCTAAAGAAAGTAAGAATGTTACTAGAAATGACGTGTGTCATCGTCGACCATTACTCTATACTTGAATTAAGTGCATTAATCTTTCTATTGATGAGGCCTTTACTTGATGAAAATCCATGATAATACAATAAGAAAACACAGTATATGAACTGGTTCAGGTACGTAGATGATATTTTTGCTTGTTTCACAGGTAATTCTAGACAATTAAAAATTTTCTTAAATTACCTAAATAACACACATAAAGAAATTGAATTTACATTAGAAATCGAACAAAATAATACTTTAAATTTTCTAGACTTAACAATAAATAAAAATCAAAACAAACTTGAATTCAGTATTTTTCATAAACCTTCACATACAGACATAACTATACATAATTCTTCTATACACCCCTATACACAAAAAATCTCAGCATATAACAGTTACATCCATCGCTTATTACACCTTCCATTATCACAAGAAAACTTTTTGAAAGAATTAAATATCATAAAACAAATAGCAGTAAATAATGGTTTCCAAGCTAACTTAATAGATTCTATACTACTTAAAAAACAATACAATAAAACAATAAAAATGGTCTATCCCCAACCTCCGAAAAGTAATAATAAATTTTATACTCTTTCCTATACAGGTGAACTTACCGAAAGAGTGTCGAAATATTTAAGAAAACATGATTTAAATATTGCCTTTAAAACAAACAACTCTTTAGGAAAATATATAAAAAACAATAAAAGTAAAGTCAATAAATGGTATAAATCTGGTGTATAAAAATTAAAATGCGATTCATGTCCTAAGGTTTATATAGGTCAAACTGGTCGTTCTTTTAAGAAACGAATATATGAACATAAAAGAAGTTTTCTCAAAAATCAAAAAGACTCTAATTATGCTAACCACTTAATTGAAGAAAATCATATGTTTAACGAAAATTTTGAAATATTACATGTACAAAACAAAAGCCGCAAACTAAATTTTCTGGAATCTTTAGAAATCAACAAACTTAAATACTCCAATATTTTATTAAACGACCAGTTAGACCTGAATAACTCTCCCTTATTAAATTTACATTTTTAGGTAATATAAATTACCCTTCATACACTGTTATGACTATATTAACAAATATCATAAACTTGTAAATTAGTCTTTAGTACTCACCATCTGACGAAGGTACTGTGTACCGAAACAGCTGTAATGGTTTCTACCTAATATAAAGTGAAAATCAAGAATATACTGTGTTTTCTTATTGTATTAGCATTAATCTTTGTATTAGTGTTGCTTTTTTTTCGTGTAGTATATATTAGGGTAATGTGGGGTGAGATGGCCACCATTTTGCATAGTAAGGGCCTGTGAATTTTGTATAACGGTTAGGATGGGGTTAGTTGGCCAATGCAGTAAGGGAAAGAGGGCATTAAGAAACAAACTTTTTATAACGACAATATAAAATATTCTACCTTTAAATTAATTTTACTTCTTTTTAAACGCAAGTTTACTATAATTTTGACAAGTGTTTAAAAAAGAAGAGCAATTTTCATGAAACCACATCTGGCATATTATGCATTGCAACCAATCCTCTTTCTTTCTAGTGCTGTTGTAGCTTTCTCCACATCCTGAACATTCGGTTTCATCATTCTCCGTAAGGGTATCACTTTCCTCTTCATATTAAAGTCTATATTCTCCTCCCCCTCGTCAGAACTTGGCGAAGGTGACCGTTTCCTTTTTCAAACAATGTTTTTTTCTAATTTTTTTTTCCTGGAGCGTTCTTTTCTGTTTGTTTCGTTTTCTTTGCGGATCTATCTTTCACAATCGCAATATGTTCAGGAGAAGTTAATAGGGTAGCAACATTCTTTGCTCGTTTTTTTGCTGCAACGACTATTCTTTACTTTCCTTTCCAGGGTTTCCTAGAGATGCGATAAGTTTTTGAAGTTCCATTCACAGAAAAACCATTTCTGACAGCTTTAATTACTAGCTTTAGATTTTCTTGAGTATAGTTTCCACGATTTAAGTTCTTTCCCTTACACTTCGTTGGCATTTTTCCGCAGTAAACTTGAAACGACGTCAAACTGTAAAGAAATAGGCGCAAAAAATAAATGGCCATCTATCCCGACAATATAGTGGCCATCTCTCCCGAATGCTAGGAAGAGATGGCCAACATGAGAAACAAAATCCACTGCATGCTTTTAACGGTTTTGAGAGGTTAGAATTATAGAATCAATATCGTACTCACCTAATATGTTAAAATCACCAGTAAATTTACTTCCACACATGTACAGTAGTAGGTAGTAAAAACTGGCCATTTCTCCCGACTTTACCCTATGTCGGTGTAGTAATATGAAACTAATATTTGTTTTATTCAATGAAAATATCATAAATAGTTGTTGCAAATAAAAAAACCTCATTCTCGGTAATAGCAGCAAGATTCATTTTGCCAGAATATTTTCAAGACATCCAGCAATGAAGAAGTTGAAGATCGTCGGCCTATCTAGACGTAGAAACGGCGTCGTGCCTGTCCTTGAACCTCGAGTACGCGAGGTGGTCCGGCCAGATTAACTTTTTATGGTTTCTTTTTAAAATTATGACTTTTCGCGTCTACTTCCTGGGGAAAGGTGATTGATCTGCACGACGCGGCGTGTTTGCTGTTGTTATTTAGTTAAACAAATTAAGTCGATCCGACCGCCTTAACAATTTGTCACGTAAAATTGCGGCTCTTTTCAATCGGATTACAAAAAAACTAAGCAAAATATTGAATTTCTGTTTTGACCAATGGAAAGGTGATATCTAGGTGGGTGTGAGAAAGTTATTTCATGCAAAAAAAAATTCGAGGAAAAAATATTTAGTTTTTTTTTTAAATTTAAATTTCTCTGCTCGATGCATTTAATGTAGTTTTTCTACTCCCACATGGAAATTTGCTGTTTCCTTTACACTTTAGTGGTGGGTAAAGTAGGCTATTCCAGTTAACTGTGCGGCAAAATTTAATATCCATCCTAGTTAGATTATGAAACTGACCAATCACAGTAGTCAATTACAGAGAAGCCAAATTTACATGTTGTAAATTCGTTTTCTGACCGTTGTATTTTTCATCCAGGCATTATAAAAAACAGTTTCTTTTACATCACTAATAAAAAATATAAATTATACAGTTGACGGAGACTAAAACGGTAATCTTACCGTATTATAAGGCTGCCGTGCAAAAACTACTTGTAAACTTGTATTGCTTCTTTTTCTTGATGATTTTCTGCACTTCCTTTTTACGTTTTGCTTCCTTTTTAGGACAAAGCGGCGAGGTCCGACAACCGGAAAAGTCTGTGTGTTCAAGTTACTTAAAGAGGATATTAATTTTTCAGGCGAGGCGTCGCGTTGAAAAGGAATACAACGCCGAATAAAAGGAACTTAAAGTCGCCATAAATATTATTTGTTTTATTATTTCATTAGTTGTAACGCTGCAGTACAGCAGTAACGCTGGAAGCACAGCAGTAAAGTAAAAGCGAAATTTTAAGAGAAGAAAAAAAAATAGTTAAACCTTAACACAAAATTAAAACTTCCTATAGGCTATTTCAGAAAGGTGTAGAGTAATAAAATGAGAAATTCCGTCCAGTTCGGTTAAATTTTAATGTCGGACATAGGCGTAGGTAAATTATTTATGATAACTAACCAAAAAAGAAGATAATTTGATAAAGAAGGAACGTATAGCAAATTTAATAAATCATATAGAACTTATATGGGCGCAAGTGAAAGGATTTGTAGCAAGACACAACACGACATTCAAAATGAAAGACGTTTAGCTACTGTTTGATCAAGCCATTAAGAAAGTGACACCAAAGAACTGGCGAAAAGCAGTCCATCATGTCATTAAAGAAGAGGAGAAAATGTGGGATCTTGACCACCTGATCGATCGGACCGTCGACCCGTTAATTATAACGTCAAGAGGAGATGACAGTTCCTCAAATGACGAAGAATATTATGATTTTTTATAATTTAATTTCTGTATAATGTATTTTGTATATTTTTTATAATGTATAATAAAAAATAAGTCTACCTAATACTATGTACATAATGCACGCCTTTGTCACGCCATTTTCAGTGTTTGTGAATGGATAACAATAGGCAAAACTACTACTACCTGCACTTGATGAAAATAAAAAATTTTGCAATGAGATATCAATGCCAAATTATGAAAGTGGCTTAAATATTCGTTGGGTCACTTTGCATACCCAATGAGCTTTTGATTACTCTACACCTTTCTGAAATAGACTATAGCTTATAATTACTGAATCTAATACACATATGCATATTTGGGCAAAACCGAATTTTTGAGATATAGTTTTTATTTTTTTCTGACTCTATTTGAAGAGATATGTTAAAATAAACATTACATTCTCGTTACCATTTTTCTCCTCTACAAGTTAGTGTAATTAGATTTTTAATCTGGCGTTTCGCTTTTTCAAAAACCTCATCAACTTTTAATAGTCGGAAAATTTTATTTTATTATTTTTAAATTCCCCTCCTCCGTTATAATTCAATGACGTATCACAGCTAGTATTAATAATACGTTTCGGACTTAAAAGTCCATTATCAATAAGAATAAGTGCTAATTCATATTGTATCGAGTCTTGTATCTATTAAATTTTTTTTTGTTTTCGAAGCCAACTAGAGATAATTTGACTCTGGACGTCAACTACAAATCATTCAAATTTTTCTTCTCTTCTTAAATAATGTTCCATAATTTTTATTAAAAAAAATCACACAACTCCTTATAAACATAAAAGTTTTATTTCTATATTATAATCAGTTACAATTTGCTACAATTAAAAATTATCTTATAGTTTATTAAATTATTCTGAAATATCATTTATTAAGTTGCAAAAATTATTTGGCAAGGATGATTTAATGGTTAATTACCAGTGGCGGCTCGCGGTCTTAAAAAATGGTGAAGAGCGAGGTATAGTGCGGGTACTTAAACAAACATTGACTAAAAACCCGTGTAACAAAACGTCTCTCTTATCCTCATCTGTCCAACGACTGAATGGAGTTTCCAACAAATTACAAACTATGTCATTAATTGGGTTCATTTTAAAAACACACAACTAAGCAGCTAAGTACACTACTGAATTAACTGAAAAATAAAAACAAGAGTTTTTAATCACAGTAAATCACGTAAAAACTATATCTATAACCGTAAGTTTTGCGAAGCCTCAAAATAAATACCTTAAGATTAGGCGAACCAATGCTAAAACAATGGTGCATACGACTGATCTAATTTTAAATTGCCCTTCATCATAATGCAAATTGTTACATGCTGTTCGTGTGACTGACGGCACGTAACCATAGCAACGGTGAATATCAAAGCCATGTTGGGCGTTAAGTCTTCACTTGCTTTGAGCTAATGGACACGCCGGCTGGGGCGCGCCAAAATGCACGAGTGTTTATAATTATTGTCCATCGGAGTTAACCGTGGCCCTATTATGAATAGCTACATTCGGATTAAATTAATATTATTAATTCGAACATAATTATTTTTTAAGGGCTAAAAGGTAGCTCTATTGGTACAATAATATTTAATATTATCGAAAAACTTTCCTTCTTGTTTTTTTTTTTGTTTTTTTTTTGGTGAAGAGCCCCTTCACCTACTTCACCTGACGAGCCGCCACTGTTAATTACGTTATTTGCCCCACTAAATACAAGAGATAAAATACTTTAAACCGTTTACCCAACAACCAATAAATAAATTATTTTTTCTAATTTTGATAACAATGAAAATAAAATTTGGAAACGCTTCTTTTAATTATCACTTTGACAGCACAACTGTTTGAAATTTGAGAATGGAGAAGATTTAGTGAGTTTATTGAACAATTCCACTGATCTTGCCAGCATTTTTTAATTTCAACTGAAATAATCAAAGCAGGGTGCAATGAAGGAAGAGCATCGGATTTTAGTTTCCATTTGTCTTTTGATAATTCCAATAAATATTCTTTTAGCCGATAATTATCGTCGGAAAAATGTTCGAAACATATTCTGGCAGTCTTAATATTAAATTTATGTCGTTGCCAGCATTTATGAATTCACACACATTTTCCTGTTCTTGGGAAATGAAAAATATCGAAATTTTATATAGCTTTTGCCCGACTTTTAACATCAAGTCAGATTTTCCTCTAATTTACACAAGTCAAGTACTTTCTGCCACTAAACTTTCCAAGTGTAAATGAGCTTATAATTTGAGGAGCTCTAGTACTCTAGTAAATCCAGGTTAACCCAGTACAGTTGGTCATAAAATTCCAAGAATTAATTGTATAGGATGTAGGCAGAAGTAAATAGTAAATTCTTTCTTGCAAATGGAAAGTGACTTAAATTATTAAGGCTAGTTTTTACACACCAGATATATCGTAAGGTTAATAATTAATTATTCAATAATAATTATTATGTTGTTCACTGCAAATAACGTCTGTCAATAAAGGAAGGTTTTTATGCGACGTTTTGTGTGGTATTAAATGAGGTATGTATTGGGTATGATGCGGGTAATCGTTTAGCTAGAGCTGGCAATTTTTTATTTGCATGGTATGCAGTTAGGTAGGTAATGTGAATAATTGCAATTAACATTGTCAGAAATATAGCATGGGTTCATCTAACACACTGTTTGTTATCAAAAAATAATATTATGTTACATAATAAAAATGAAACCACTATAAAGAGTTTCATATATTTGATTGTTAAGTTTATACCACATATATACATACACTATATTGCCAATACAAGCAGCCGCCATGAAGCAAGAATACACCCATCGTGCGATTCAAAATAACCTGAGTTGGGGGCTGTGGCGCTTGCGCAATAGGGAAAAAATTAGGCAACCCACACGATTTCTAACAGAACATAAACAGAACCCAAGGTCTCTTGAACAGAACCGGCTAGCAGTTATATTCTTATTAGTCGCCATCTTTTGTTTTGTTCATTCGTGTGTTGTTATAATTTCCAAGTTTTGGGTGTTAATATTTATAAAACGTTACTTTAGATATTTTTTCTTTTGTTAGTTTGTAAGTTATAGTCGTTCCCATTGTTTTTACGTTGTATTCGTTCGGATGTTCCGTGTGTGATTGTGGATATTATTTTTAAGTTTTGAGTGCGAATTTAGGTATAAAACTTTACCAGACATTTTGTTATTGTTAGCGACTTGTGTCTCAAGATGGGTAGAAAAAAGTGCATGATCCTTTTTTGCACGAATCGCGGTTCAATACCAGGAATAAGGTATTTCGGGTATCCGTAAAATATTGGTTACTTAGTTTTATTTGACCATAAACTGTACACTGTACACACCCGAACTAAACGGGTGAATTTAAATAAAAACTTGTAAAAATATTTTGAAAATCGGTCCTGTCAAATGTTTACATCAAGAAGCAAATTTCCGATCTGTGCAAACTCAACGGCCCCTGATCATCTGCTTACAGTGATGTCATCACTGAATTATGGTATTGGCATATGTGGTTTATACCTACTAAATTTTGTTAAAACCAGTTACCTGTATCGATCTCATTATAAGAGTAAACATAAAAAGCGATAGTTTTAATGGTTTATTTTTAAAAATGTTGCATTCCTTTGGCCTAGTTCTTAATTTATGATTTCAAAATTAACCCTAAAGGCCTTTTTACATTGGGTGCAATTGCAAGAAAAATGGCCTGAAAGCATGCGCTTCGACGACGTTTTAATCAGCTGATGCACGTTTTCCCATTTAAAACCTGCATCAGTTGTTTAAAGCGTCGACATAGCGCATGTTCAGGCAATTTTTTCTTGCAATTGCACCCAATGTAAAAATGCCTTAAGGGACGCCAAAACTATGGGTCTCCTGAGACCATGTAGACAATGATGGCCGTTTCGTCCCTATTAAGACTCATCGGAAAATCATAACCTAATGCAGTGGCGTATTTAGGAAGGGAAGCATATTTTGTTTAAATATTTTCTCAGTAAATAATTGAAGTATTTAAAAACTGAAACCTACAAACAGTGGCGTATTTAAGGGGAGGGGGGGGGGTGTTGCAGCCCCCCCCCCCCCCCCTAGGAGCTCGAGTCTAAAAGTATAATTGCAACTTAATTTTTCGTCTCACGCTTGGACTTTTAATTTAAATCTTTAAATAATGTATTCTTGGCTTGGATTACAAAGGTCTTGTAGGAAACGTTTAGTTTTTAAACTTTTCCTTTTAAGTCCTGTTTTATAGAGAGATAATAAGGTTTCGGACGCATATCTTTTTAGTTATTGATTGATAATGCAATTTTAAAGGAAAACGAATAATATTTTATAGTATTTTTCTATTATAAGTATACCCGAGAGTATACCTGTCTGTTCCGTTTTCCCATTTTAAAGCTATTTTAAATCAACAAAAATATAACCCAATGCAATAAAATATTTTTCAACAAAAACAAAAAACAAGTAGGTATTTATTTTTAAAGAGAAAAATTAAAGTAAAAATTTTAATTGACACATTTTTTGTGTGCGATAATTTATAATAAAAAAAATAGTGCGGGAAGAAACGAGAATGCTTTATTGTGAATATAGAAAACGGCACTTAAGAAGGAGTATTTCAAAACCAAAGCATTTACACCAAAAACTGCTTTTAGATCTAATCTTAATTTTGGCGTGGTGATCGATATTTACTTTATTTTTAATCATGAAAAACCGAGCCCGAAAAACGCTGGTTAGAGTCATACATACGTCTTATGTTAAAATTTTGGATTGATACCAATATTCATATAATATAAGTAGAGCCAGCTAGGAATATAATAATAATTTATTTTCGAAAGTTAATAAATGGTGTCTTTTTATTCTGCGTTTAATCTGATCGAGAACGATTTTTCTTTGTGCACCAGCAGCTGTCAGATAAATTTAACCGAAAGTTAACTACAGCGTAAAAAACTGAACTCGAATGTGTGGGATACCATTTTAAATCAAAATACTAAACAAGAGAGGCGTTTATTGACTAATTTGTTCCATTTAAGCTCGCGTTTTACTTTATCACTTTTTTATTAGATTTTAAAATACTTTAATAAGGAAATATACAAATGTAAGTAAGTAAGTAGGTACTAATATTTCCAAATTTAATTTAATATTTTTAGTTACATTGTTGCATAGTTAATTTTTACTTTGGAAAAGACAAGTAGATGTCCTTAGATAGATATGGTAAATTTATTATTAGATGATGTTGAAGTTTCGTCGTCAGTGTGTCGCTTTATCACCATGTTGGCTCAAAAGTTTAAAAACTACCTGACAGGGAACGAAGAAATTCTGTATGTGGATTAACAGGGGCGGTTCTAGACCCAAAATATTGGGGGGCACCACATTAGCGTACCCAGAAAATATGCTGGGGGGGGGCGTAAGTAGGACATTTTCTTTCTGAAGAGAGGGATAGTCGGGACATATGTATTCCATGGTATTGTACCTAGCGAAAAAGGCGGAAAAGCGCCGCAGGCGAAAAATTTTCGGGGCCACGCCCAAAGTTCGTTTAAAATTCACCTAACTACTATCAAATTTCGAAAATTAAATTATTACCTCTCCCCCTTTGCATGGTTGGATTAAATTTTTTTTTAATGTTTTTTTTTATATTCCTAGCTGGCTCTTTATTTAAAAAAAAACATTTTTTATAATTGTGAAAAATATGAATATTGGTGTCAATCCAAAATTTTAACATAAGACGTATGTATGACTTTAACCAGCGTTTTCCGGACTCGGTTTTTCATGATTAAAAAAAAAGTAAATATCGCTCACCACGCCAAAATTGATGATTTTTTCAGAAATCATGTATTTTAGGAGCGTAGATCTAAGAGCAATTTTTGGTGCAAATGCTTAGGTTTTAAAAAACTCCTTCTTAAGTGCCGTATATTTATATTCCTAATAAAGCATTCTCATTTCATCACGCACTATTTTTTTTATTATAAAATATCGCACTTCTTCCATAAAAAATGTTTCAATTGAAATGTTTACCTTAATTTTTCTCTTAAGAAATAAATACCTAATTGTTTTTGTTGTAAAAATATTCTATTGCATTGGGTTATATTTTTGTTGATTTAAAATAGCTCTAAAAGAGGGAAAATGAGACAGACAAGTATATAATAGAAAATTACTATAAAATATTATTATTTTTACTCGTTTTCCTTTAAAATTGCATCAAAAATAAATAACTAAAACGATATGCGTGTGAAATCTTAATCTCTATATAAAAGGAGACTTTTAGAAGGAAAAGTTTAAAAGCTAAACGTTTCCTACAGGACCTTTGTAATCTAAGCCAAGAATACTATATTTAAAGATTTAAATTAAGAGTTCATGCGTGAGATGAAAATGCAGCCCAGCAGCCCCCCCCCCTTTATGTACGCCACTGGGCGCAGCTACAATTTTTAGTAGCCTTCGCAAGCAAATAACGCCACAGCCCAAAATTTTTTAGGATCATGCTCAAATTGTATCAAATTATGTAAATAATAAAGCACCCGGAATTTTTTTTTATCAGTGGCATGAATTTTATAGTTTTTTTCAGCAATGTTAGGGGGTCCTGGGCCCCCCCGTAGAACCGCCCCTGTGGATTAAGTTTTAATTAAGAATGAAACCTGCCCAAAACCGGATAAACCTAGTTTAGATTTGCTATATTATACAGGGCAGGGCTGGGCAGCACCAAGCCCTTTGGAAAATAATTTTCAACATCACGCACTTCGGAAATTTTAAGTGCTTGCAAGCACTTTAAACGGCTTGAAAAATAAAATTCAATTACCAAGAATTATTTATAAAGGGCTTGAATTATCAATTACTGAGCACTGTATTTTAAAAGAGCTTGCCAGCACTGTGCTTAAAGCACTTTCAAGGCAATTACTGCCCGGCTCTGATACAGGGCGAGTCAGAAAATAGGTTTTTTTAATGAAGATAATTAAAACATATTTATTATATTCATGGCCGTCTAGATTTTAGAGAAAAGTGAGTGACAGACCACTGACTCTACTTAAATCAAGAAGGCTATGATTTTATAATAAATATTTAAAAATAAACACATTAATATTTAATAATATTGTCAAGTTCTGTTTTGCTTCTAGCGAAAAAACGAAATATTCTTTTAAAAAAATTTTTTCTATGGGAGGATCACTCTGAAAACAGGATTTCATTTCATAGCATCGAAACTGAACTGCTGGACAATTGCTTTTGAGCAAGAAAAATTTCGCCTAAATTTAACAGTTAATATTTTCTGAACCAGATATGATATCGACCTACGGTTTTGAATGGTTGATAGATTCATCCCTTGGAAAACAATTGTCTATGTTGGATTTTCTTTAACTGTCAGAAAATTTTATATACAGGGTGTTAAAGAAGACGATGATTTTTGCTCCAATTTTAATGGCGTGTAACTTTTACAATAATATTTTTAAATTTTATCACTCAACGTCAATTGAATCACTGGTTCATAGCAAAGAAAGTAATTTGTCAAATTTTTGATATCTGCTATATTTTAAGAAATACCGATTTTTTTGAAAAACCTTTCTTTATTTTAACTTATTGGTAGCTAAATCTCACTGTGTGTTGTATCGTGCTAACTTTGGGAGTGATTATTATACCTTATGAAAAGCTTGATTATGTTCAATAACAATAGTTGTACCTAAATGTTATGATGTGCAGTGGCGTACTTATAAACACCTACATGTCTATGGTTTATAAGTATAGTGTTAGAAAGTTAGAAATTAATAAATACATTTTTTCCAAAAATATTAATAAATGAAAAAAATTATTTTTGGTAAAATTTTGTAAACACAACATAATATACCTGTAGTGCGATATAAAAAACTAAAAAATAAGAAAAAATTGACCCAATCTAGGGGCGAGTACTTTCCAATATAAAACAATCGTGAAAAATTGTGAGATACTCATAAACCATAGACATATAGATGTTTATAAGTACGCCACTGTACATCATAACATTTAGGTACAACTATTGTTACTGAACATAATCAAGCTTTTCATAAAGTATAAGAATCACTCGCAAAGTTTGCACGATACAACGCACAGTGAGATCTAGCTTTTCTAGGTTTTCCAAAAAAATCGGTATTTCTTAAAGTATAGCAGATATCAAAAATTTGACAAATTACTTTCTTTGCTATGAACCAGTGATTCAATTGACGTAGAGTGATAAAATTTAAAAATATTATTGTAAAAGTTACACGCCATTAAAATTGGAGCAAAAATCATCGTCCTCTTTAACACCCTGTATATAAAATTTTCTGACAGTAAAAGAAAATCCAACATTGACAATTGTTTCCCAAGGGATGAATCTATCAACCACTCAAAACCGTAGGTCGATATCATATCTGGTTCAGAAAATATTAACTGTTAAATTTAGGCGAAATTTTTCTTGCTCGAAAGCAATTGTCCAGCAGTTTTTTTAACTTTTTAATATTTTTTAAAAACAGATTTATAGGGATGCATTAGTTCTACAATTTAAAATGATTTTAAATTATACAGGGTGTCCCAAATAATCAGGGCATATCAAACATATTTTTTTTAATGGAACACCCTATTATTTATATTATTTCTAATTCCCCACAAAATTCTAGGCTTATTTTGTATAAAATATCATATTATGTCAAAATTCAATTGTTTTTTGACATTTAAAATATGGCATTTTTAGACTTTGACAGGCTGTAACATTGGAACGGTTCATCTTAGAGTAAAATGGTTTTCTCCTCCCTATCTTAGTTTTTTTATTTTCTATCTAAAGTTACAGCTTCCAGTTTGACATGTTAAACAAAAAAAATCGGTTTTACGGTTTTTCCTTTTAAATCTAGGACTGTCTGTTTGAAAAAACTTGGTTTTAAATTCCTATTTTTGGGTAAGGTGTTCTTGATTAATTTGTAGGTGTATTTATTTAATAAGGTTTTTCTGCACGCTCATAGAAAACATTTTTACAGTAAAAATTAAAGTGAATTACTACAACAGATCTTATTTAATTAATAATTTCCATAAAATAAGGTAACAATATCGCAATTTTGATTATCGCAGTTTTACCTAAATTAATTACTGAATGTGCTCCTTTTGAAAAAAAAACAATTAAAATAGGAATGAATAGAAGCAAGTTTGCCTTGACTCCTTGACCAATGACCATTAACCCCAAACTCATAAACAAAGTGACCTTAACAAAACAAGTGCCTTATTTACCTGTTGGAAACAAAGATTCCCTAGAGTCTGCACGGCACTCTAAGATGAGAAATAACCTCAACAAAATTATAAACGCGGCGATTTGCGCCATTTCTGCCTGGAATTCGAAAAACTACTTGAGCATTGTTTAATTATCTTCCATTCAGTCTTTGATTGAAACCAGGGCACAATAACCGAACGATTAGTCTATGATTTTCGTTCGAGAAATAGAAAAAACGCGGCGTAAACCGTTTTTCGCATACGTTTTATGTCACAACTTTATTCCGAATTGCTAAAACAATTGACCGACTATCGTCTGCCTGAATAAAAACAAAAATAACAACAATCGTAATCTCGCACAAAAACGCTTTGTTCGTTCAACAAGGAACGAAAAGTAACGAATGAGGAGATGTACAATCGGTTTTCTCGAGTCGAAGCCATTGTGGAAGCCAATGTAGCTATCCTTTTCTAAGAAATAGGCACTTTGTGTGGGTTAAACAAAGAGGAAGTAATAGTTGATGGTCATGTACCTGGGATGCTGTAACGGAGGTGCGTTCAGAAAAATAGTCAAGAGAATTAAATTTCGGGGTGGCCTAGAAAAATATCTTTTCCGGCACCACACCTATTCCAACATCGATGATTGTATATTATTGAGAAGGAAATTACGAATTAGGCAGATTTTACCAGAGATACAGAGGAATAATAATAGGTCTGCGCTTATGGACCAAAGCTTAGCCTTGTCGGTTTAAAAGGATGTGAGTGAGACTGAATTATTGGCGTTTTCTTTTCGGAACTTTAACGGAACGAGGTGCGTCGAGCCTCCTGACAGTGCTCAAATTATTTATTTGGTCGACGTTTCGACCTACATTAGGTCATCCTTAGGACTATAAATTTAGATTCTCCGTGTTAAAAAATACATACTTGGCATAAAATTATACTTGCTTATATTGTTTTAGCAATTGTGCTATTGGTAAAGGTAATAAGTGTATAATTGATTTTTTTATGGTGTATACACAACACCTTGTTCAATTTTATTGTATATAATACTTATATAATACCCAGTGGCGTAACTAGCCCTCTGACCTGGGGGTGGCCTAGGGTGGGCCTGTTATTGTGTCTTGCAGTGGCGGCTCGTTTAGATGCGGGCCGACGGAGAACTGAATGCGCAAATGAAATTTTTTTTGGACTACGCCCAAATTTTAACAAATTAAGTCAATAATCAACAGTAATTGATCATTTTTAAACAGCTGACTTTGACATGTCGGCCATTTTGGCTGGAGGACAAACATCGTACAAAGGTTAAATCACAGAATATATAGCTATATATTCTGTGCAAATCAGTTGAGGTTTAAGTTTACGAGTTTAAAACTCAAACAACACCTCGTTTTTTTTTATCGGTTAGATTTTTCGAGTTGAATTTAGACATGTTTATCCTGATTAGATCCCGAGAGCAAAGCTCGAGGGATTTAATTTTTGAATAAACAAGCCCAAAGTTCAACGAGTATTGCCAAAAAAATGGGATTAAAAAATGGAAAATTTAACCAATAAAAAAATTATGGTCGAATGATATTTGGCAAGATTATTTCGTACATCGTCGAGATCACCGCGCATGTACGTTCATTGTTAAGTAAAAATTGATGCTTTATTTGCGAGGCGAGTAGCGAGCTTACAAAGTCAGCCTCTTTTTCTGAGGAGGGGGGGGGGGGGGGGAGGCTGTAGTTAAGCGCCTGATAATACCCTTCGTCCCATGCGTTGGCCCGCTTATAAGGCGATGTAAATACCGCGAGGCGAGACATAGCAAGACTGCTTTAAATAACAGTTTACAAAGCGACAATAACCTTTTAAAAGAAACCTACAGAAAAAGTTACACTCAAATTAATTGTTTTACCCATCTCTACATTTAGATTATTTTGTATTGTGTATTTTTGTTTGCCTGTAATGAAAACATAAATAAATGAAAACTTGATAATATAAGGATTTAATCTACCTTAAAAATACAGTGGCCGGGTTTTGTAGACTCTCAAGCGATTGTTGATTTTTTTACTAGATGATGTAGGGAGATTTTAAATATAACTTAGCTTTGCCGCCGAAATAGTTAATTGCATTAGCAATCCTCGCTCCAAAAATCACCTCTAGAAAAGTTATGACAGATAATTAATAAATTTCTTGCTGCGGCCTGATCTATTTGTTCTGGGACACAGTATAAAGGTATTTTTTTCCAACTAGAATGCTGAACGCACCCCTACCCAATGATGCCAACATGTACAAGAAATTTAATTTAAAAAAGCTGGTGTTAGTCGTATTATTTCTTGTTTGTCGTTGTTTAATAACTTAGAAAAAAAAAAGTTTGCCACCTACACAAGCTATACTATAGAATTAAATTTCTTATTATTCTAAAGTTCATTAATGTTAGCCTTTTAAAAATTTCTTCTTAAATTTTTTTTTTCACGTTGGTAGCAATCGCACTTGAAACGTCACCTCCCAAGGCCAAGCCCGTCAGTCGATTGTTGTCTTTTGTTAAGATGTCAGTTTCCTCCGTGTCGTAAATGTATTTTCCGATTTTTCCCCAGAAAAAACTGGAATAAATTCCTTCCCTCGTTCTAAACTCTCTATTGGAAACCCAGAAATCTCAGGAACAGCAAAATACACGCATGAAGTAAGTACATACTTGGTCAAAAGCGAAAACTACAGTCACACTAGTTCAAGTAACGGTATAATTGTACCGAAAAATGTTCTAAATCATCTTTGTACAGAGTCTGGTTTCAGTCTCTGGAAACTAATTAATATTAATTATTAGCAATGTAATCTGGTATTTGTATTTAGTTTTTTTATGGGTACACTACTGATAGGCAGCTATAAATAAGTACATATTTGGCAAAACATGATGTCTATGTAATTGATTTTCAATAGTTATTTAATACCTATGCTTGGTAAAATGTCATTTGTAGAAAACCTGAATATTTTGAAAGTTGTATTTTACAAGCACTGGAAGATTGTCTTTGAAGGCGTTAATTTCACTTAATATTTATAAAACCCGCCTTAAGATAATGCATTTTTTGAACCCCCAAAATATAGTAACAAATCTAAATTTATCGCAACATGCAACAAGTAGTCTTGCTTATTCTTTATTCTACACTTTTTAAGGGGTTGCATCAAAATGTGTTTGAATATTAAAAAATTTTGTTTGTCATATTATTTTTTCTTGTTTTAACATTTAAGATTGGTCAACATCAAATTTCTGGCAAATATTGTTATTTCTTCTTAGTTTTATTGATTTTAATGATAAATTTTAATTTGTTCTTTTGTAGGCCTCCTTATCTTAAGTCAGCAATTTCTATTTACTCTTTATAAATATTTACATTTATACAGGGTGATTTCTAAGCTGATACTTTTCTTTTACCTGTGAATAGAAGGCATTAAAATAAACAACATTTTCAAATACCTTTTTTCAAAAAACCCAAAAATAAGGTACTTACATTAATTTATTACACTTTATTACACTATGGATCAAATATGATTTTGCTTAACTTGCCCGTTGATTAACATTAAGAAAACTTCTGGGTGTAGGATGAGCCCAGAAGGGAAAGCGTTCTACGTATAATCTCGAAGCAGCCGCACTTTGACGGCACTCGCCGTCAATTAGCACCATATCTTCTAGTTCACTGTTTTCAAATTTTACCATTTTCACGTGTCACCCATTTAAAATTAACTTGCTTCGGAATAATACACCGCAGCGGTTTGTGAAATAACTGACGACCGACCCGTAAATTGCATGACTAAAATGACAAACAACATAAAGTATAGCAGACTATGTTTTGATGGCCAGGCCCGCAATTAGAGAGAGAGATTTTTTACTTCTGTATCTTGCCTATTTTTAAGTTTTTTTGAAAAAAGGTATTTGAAAATGTTTATTTTAATGCCTTCTGTACACAGCTAAAAAAAATATCAACTTAGGAATCACCCTGTATACATTCCACCCATTACTTTCCTTTTTCAAAGTTTTGTATTTACTTTTTAGTGTGTATTCAATTTTCTATTTTAAATAATTTTTTATTTTTAACATTGACATATGTAAATACATTCTTGTATAAATAGCATGAATAAAGAATTTGTTGAATTTGAATTTCATGGTCCTTACAAAGGTAATTTAGAAAGCTAAATTTTTTAAAATGGACGGAATGACAATGAAAAAATGGGGAGTTGTAAAACACATTTTCCCTTTATTCACCAGGACTATTGTGCCTACCTATAATTCATTGCTTGTCTGTATGTTATCTATCTGTCACAGACTTTAAACTGAGGGTCTAAGTGGTGTCAACTTACCAGTTTATATGTGTCAAAAGCCATTGAAAATAAACCTTATTGACATCACACTTAACCCTTTTTATTTTTCAGATAAGAATCTACCATTTATCCCTAAAATATTCAATCCAAGATGGATGTCATGGGACCAGATGTGACCTTTATGTTTCAATTCGGATTTATCAGGGATGCAGTCACTGTTCCTCAGGCGACTCTGAACTTGAAAACCATCAAGGATTTGGCTTGTGAATTTCTTAATGCGAAGGTAAAGTATGCTTAAAGATTGGATGCTTAAACAATGGAAGTTTGCCTCATCAACATCTCCTAACAGCCGCAGAAGTTCATTGCACTTTTTAGGAGAAAAGTACTGGGCCTAGCAGCATCCCCTGTGGCACTCCAAGCTCCATATTTCTTGGAGTACTGCTTATGCAGCCATTTATTTTTACATGACAAACACAGTCTAGGAATTGCCCAATTCGATATCTGTAAACTGAAGTAGTTTTGACTATAGTCTATTTCAGAAAGATGTAGAGTAATAAAAGCTTATTAGGTATGCAAAGGGACTACAGAGTGACCCAACGAATATTTAAGCCACTTTCATAATTTGGCATTGATTTCATTGCAAAATTCTTTATTTTCATCAAGTGCAGGTAGTACCACCCGGGTTTGGGTCAATTTATGGGTTTTGCCTATTGTGTATCCATTCACAAGCACTGAAAATAGTCTGGCGTGCATTATGTATTAGGTAGACTTATTTTTTATTATACATTATAAAAAATATACAAAATACATTATACAGAAATTAAATTATAAAAAATTATAATATTCTTCGTCATCTGAGGTACTGTCATCTCCTCTTGACCTTATAATTAACGGGTCGACAGTCCGATAGATCAGGTGGTCGAGATCCCACATTTTCTCCTCTTCTTTAATGCCATGATGGACTGCTTTTCGCCAGTTCTCTGGTGTCACTTTCTTAATGGCTTGATCAAACAGTAGCTTAACGTCTTTTATTTTGAATGTCGTGTTGTGTCTTGCTACAAATCCTTTCACTTGCGCCCATATAAGTTCTATAGGATTTAGTTCACAGTGATAGGGCGGTGTGCGCAGCACAGTTACACTATGTTTTTCAGCTATATCTTCCACGGCATATTTCATAAAACGATGTTTGTGTAAACTTGCTATAACTAATAGTTCCTTCTTTATCAAATTATCTTCTTTTTTTTTCTTTGGTTATTATCATAAATAATTTAATGCTCAAAAGTTACGTGCGCCTATGGCCGACACCGAAATTGAGCCAAACTGGACGGAATTTCTCATTTTATTACTCTACACTCTGAATTAGACTATAATCATGTTTAAAAATAGTTGACTTCATAGAATCTAGAAACATTTTATTTAAAAAGGACGTGGCAAATGTATTTTATTGTTTTAATTGTAGGTCCCTGACCATGGCATCAATCGCATTGAAGACAGGCTACTGCTGTTTAAACATGAATACAACTCTAACAATATACTCCAGTTTATTAACTCTGCTTCTGACATTGTTGACGAGACTCTTATAGAAATAGTTTTGACAGCCAAAGGTAAAAAACTGTTTTTGAATATCAATTTTTACCACCTAAAATTAGAAAAATTACATTTCTTTACATATTTCAATTATTTTCTGTAGAGGATGTCCCAAATTCGTTGCTCATCATGGGTATCTTGGAAATTTTAAGAGATACAGCATCGTTCAAATGGTGGTCAAGTTGCGGAATTTTGTGCTCAGTAATATTGAAAAATAAAATTGACATTTCTTTTTTTACTTTTTGAATTATTCAAATAAAACTAAAATCTTGAGTTTTGGTTTTCTTAATTCTAAAAGCATGGTAGTATAAAGGTAGAAAAGTTACTTTCACAAAGTCGTATTTGTTTTTTTGTAGAGGTTAAAACAAGTGAGATAAATAAAAAAACTCAAAATTTTAGTTTTTTTTCGGATATTTCAAAAAGTAAAAAAGAAAGCTCAAATTTATTTTTACAATATTACTGGGCACAAAATTCCGTAACTTTGCCACCCTTCGACCGATGCTGTAACTCTTATAGTTTCCGAGATACCCATGATGAGTAGCGAATTCGGGACACCCTGTGTTATTTGTGAAAATCACATTGAAATTTTTTTTTATGACTTGATTACCTGTAATACTTTTTTCCAGTTCCAAACCTACAACATTCTTCCGATATTACGATTGTACGGCCCCACGCGCTTTCTGTGCACTCATACAAGACTCCAACTTTTTGTGATTTTTGCGGAGAAATGCTGTTTGGATTGGTTCGGCAAGGACTGAAATGTGATGGTAAGTTTTATTTTATCTCATTGACCCAAAAAAAAATCGAAAAGTTTTATTTCACCCAAATTTTAATTACAAATAAAAAAATACAATATAGTATTTTTCTATTATATACTTGTCTGTTTAGTTTTCCCTTTTTTGGAGCTATTTTAAATACACAAAAATATAACCCAATGATATAAAATATTTTTACAACAAAAACAAAAAACAATTAGGTATTTATTTTTAATGAAAAAAATTAAAGTCATCATTTTAATTGAAACATTTTTTATGGAAGAAGTGTGATAATTTATAATAAAAGAAATAGTGCGGGAAGAAACGAGAATGCTCTATTATGAATATACAAAACGGCACTTAAGAAGGAGTTTTTTAAAACCTAAGAATTTGTACCAAAAACTACCACTAGATCTACGCTCCTAAAATACATGATTTCTGAAAAAATCATCAATTTTGGCGTCGTGAGCGATATTTACTTTATTTTTAATCATGAAAAACCGAGCCCGAAAAACGCTGGTTAGAGTCATACATACGTCTTATGTTAAAATTTTGGATTGATATCAATATTCATATTTTTCACAAATATAATTTTTTTAAATTTTTAAATAAAGAGCCAGGTAGGAATATAAAAAAAAAGTAAAAAAAAACATTTACAAAAACAAATTTAATCCAGCTATGCAGAGGGGGAGAGGTACTAATTAATTTTCGAAATTTGATAGGTGAATTTTAAACGAACTTTGGGCGTGGCCCCGAAAATATTTCGCCCGCGGCGCTTTTCCGCCTTCTTTACTAAACAATATCGTGAGATACATGTTGTCCCTCTCTCCAGAAAAAAAAAGTCCTACTTACGCCCACTGAGCCCCCCCTCCCACACATATTTTCTGACTACACCACTGGCTGGACATAAGAAAAACCGAAATACTTGAAAAAATGCTGATCTGAAATTAATAAATTTAATTTTACAGGTTGCGGACAAAACTACCATAAACGCTGCGTGGTCAAAGTCCCGAATAACTGCTCGTACGTGCTCTACGACAACAGTAAACCGGAGCGTAGGCGCTCGGCGAATCTCCAGGTGCCCCGCAGTCCTTCGGGGGGCAGCAACACTTCCTTGGCCTCGGCCAACTCGACGCAGACCGAGGACAGCGCCAGCGGGCTGGTAAGGCTGGCTAATTTTTTTACCGGGGTTAAGTTGGACAGTTAGAAATGTTTTTTTTTTAGTTACTGTTTTTAGGAAAGTAACAAAAAATTTAAATTATTTTTTTTTTAAATGACTTTAAATTTTTGTTTAAGAGTGAAGTCTTCATTTTATTTTTTAATCAATTTCTTATCTTTTTCGCTTTATTCCATAAGGGGCCAAATACCCGTCCTTGAGTAGCGATTACCTACAGTTTGAACTAAAAAAAATACTCGCGTCTATATTCTAGTCTGCTGCGAAGGTCAGGCGGATGGCGGGACATTTAAAATTAAGGTTGAAATGGATTTCATTATTTTTTACGTCACGCTTCATTACAATTCTTGCTGGACAGTTGCATCCAATTTTATTGGAACCCTTAACTTTCGGTTGTCGCGCTTTTTGTGCGTTTTTAATATTTTTAGTGTACCTTCCTGAACGGTGACAGACATATCTTTGTTAGGAAGAGTTCTTGATTGTACAATAACAAATGATGACTGACTATTTGCCTCTATTGTAAGCTTCCACTTTTTAAAATCTTCAACGGAATTAAATTACAGGTCTTCTTGTTTTATTGTTATATCATGGACATCAACAAAATGAAGATCCAGTTCAGCCAAGGATGAAAACAAAGTTCTACATAGAGGGCATGTAATTGTCTTTAAAGGTTATTGTATGAAGACTATGTGTTTTAATTTCATGTGAGCACTAATATTTGATTTTGTACTGCATTCCCTTCCACATTATTCTGTGCACACATAAACTGTTCTACAATTTAAAAAATTACGGTTAGGTTTTTACTTTCAAAATATTTAATATTTTGTGTCAGCCGCATGCCCTAACAAAACTTACTGATTAATTTATAACTTGCCCCTCCATTTTAATTATGCCCCACAAGGCTACAAATAAACAAACCGGCAAACTGTTCTTGTAAGAAAACATAATACCTCGACTATGACTCATCACCGTGAAGTAAAAAAATAATTAAATCCATTGCAACCAATAGTTTAAATGTCCCGCCATCCGCCTGACCTTGGCTGCAGACTAGAATATAGACGCGAGTAAAAAAATTTGATTAATGAATTAATAAAGGCAAAAAATTAAAAATCGTGAAATTTGTCCCTTTTTCTGCTTTTATTACTTTATGAATATACTTTGTAGGTAATTCTGCTTCAAATGTCGGTTTTTGGATAAACGGAAAAATTACCGAAATATTTATCAAAAAACGAAATGTCGAATGCGTCACTAGACCACCTCACTCTTAAGAAGTTGGTGAGATTTGTAATCTTTTTTACCAGAATATGGCGTTATGAATTTAAAACATTTTGTAATTTAATTATTTTTTAAAAATTTTATCTTAAAGATAACTTAAGAGTATTATTCCCCTGTACAGGATGTCCCAAATTCGGGAATGACCATTGAGATCTTGGAAACCATAAGACATAAGAACGAGTTTAAATTGTGGCAAAGTTACACAATTTGGTGCTCCAACGAATGTCTTTTAAAAATTAAGGAAAGTCTTAGTACTTCCGGAGATATTTGACAAAAAGCGACATTTTTCCTAGCATTATTTAAAGAGAAATTATGGAATAAATTTCAGTTTTGATGTTTTGAGCCGTTTGTCAGCTTAATTTTTTTAAATAAGGACCTGGTTGTTTTAATTCGGATTTCGAGAGGGCTCTTCATTCTAAATACAGAGATGTATCACAATAATTGTTATACCAGGTGGTGCCTCGTAGTTGGAAACATAGGATATCCCATGCAAGTTTTAGACTGTCCAAATATTTGCGCCCCTGTTGACTTTAGAACGGGGTTGTAGGGAGACTTTTTTAGGGTCTCTGTGTGGTGAGTGGACATGCGGAGTTTGAACAATTTTGGACAACCCGATCTTGACTTATTTGAATAGGATTGCGGTTGGTGTTTCATTGGAATTCAACAGGTGATGCTACGGACACTAGCATTGATTGGATTTATCAACCTGTGATTTGTTATCGTCAAATGTAATTTGCAAACGGTAGGATTTTTAAAATTCTTTAACAGGTGTATTTATTTACACTGGATTTAACTAATATTTTCAAATAAAACGAACATTATTTTTAAAATAGATCTTTAAATCGGAAACGAATTATTTTACTTGCAATAAAACCTAATAAATAGTATTAAAATCATGAAGAATGGCTAAGAGGGTGTTTAAAAATAAACAATTGTTTAAAAAAACCTAATAATTTTATATAACCTGTACCGGGTGATTCATTAAGGGTGACGAGCGGCCATATTTCGGAAACTACTGGGCATAGAAATTCAGGAAAAAAAATGATAACTAAAGTGGCCATGAGAAAATCCTGGAAATAATTTTTAAGTTCCGCATTTTGCCGCAAGAGGGCGTAATTGAAAAGTAAATTTTAAAATTTTACATATCTCCGAAAATTCCATATTAAGGTATATCTTTGATAACACCATTAAAAAGCTTGGACAATTATGCATCATTTTGGTCTTATGCTCATTAGCGTACCGACTTTAATAAGAGGGGGGGAAGCTGTTGAAAGTGTAATCATTTAAATCGCTGTAACTTATAAACGACTTATCCGATTTTAGCAAACTAAAGACTGTTTGGAAGAGAAATGTATGCACTTTCACTAATCGTATTTAGTTGTCCATAATAGTTCTCAAAAAAAATGCTAGAAGACGCAATTTGTAATAACAAATTTTTTGATTTTACTCCAAAAAAATTAATCATACGGTATAATTATGATACCATAATCGAAAAGTAGATGAAATTTCCTAGAAAAAATATTAAAACCGCAGCTCGATATCTCCGTTCGTTTCAGCGTTATCGCCAATAGAATAATTTTTCAAAACTTTAAATGAACAAGCTGTTTACATTTATTAGAAAAAAAGTGGTACGCCACTGATATTTTTCCATGTGGATATTATTTCGGATTAGCCTGATCAATTCTGCATAAAAATAGTCTCTTGCGTTTTTCTCCTCAGGCACACCGTTCTTAATTAAAATAATTAAATTAAATTAGACGGGCGGAAGCTTTTTTTCTTCCTAAACTTCTATGACCAGTAGTTTCCGAGATATGGCCGTTCGTCACCCTTAATGAATCACCCGGTACAATCGTTTGGAATATTGTTAATTCTTAATTAAATGTTCAAATCAACCGCCATTTGCTGTTAAACAATATCCTAAATGGTCGTAAAATTCTCTACGAACATTAGCGAGTTGGCACTGAGGTAATTCTTTCAGATTGCATTAAAATTGAATATTTTAGCTGATCTAAAATTTCAAACCTAACACTTTTATAAAGATTTTTTTTAAATGCCCCAGAGGAAGAAGTCGTTTGGTGAGATTTCTGTCATTTTCTTCAGCTCTCTTATGATTCTGTGCTGTGCACTTGCAATTGTTTATTACAGTGCCTTTCGCCTCAAACTTAGTAATTACTTTTTGTATTGCCGACTTGCAGAGCTGTGGGTAACTTAAGTAACTAGATACTTTTTAGTATCTAGTTACTTAAAGTAACTGTAACTTTTTTGAATCATGCCAAAAGGAACTGTAACTTCGTTACTTTTAAAAGGTAACTTGTATCTAGTTACTTTTTAGGAGTAACTATACACTTAAAAAGTAACTAGATGCTTTAAAAGTAACTTAGATGCTTTTAAAGTAACTAAGTTTCTTTTAAAGTATCTAAGTTACTTTTAAAGTAACTAAGTTAGGTACTTTTAAAGTTCCTCTAGGATACCAATAATACACACGTGCCGCCCATCAGATGATGACCAAGGGACGATGGGCGGCCGTTAATCAGATTTTCACGAAGGGACGAGCGGCAAGTCGCGACAAAAATATCCTGACAGGTTTTTCTCAAATATAACAACCCGTTGCCTTCTTCAGCTCCCATGGAGCGTTTGTTTTCATATGCCACTTTCGTTAATGCTCGTCGTAGACATGTCCTCTTAGATGAGAATTTTGAAAGGTTGGTACTTTTAAAAGCCAACGGGACATTTAAAAAACGTTCTGAATTTTTTTGGTTCCTTATAAAAGTTCTTAGTATATTTGGATTTGTTACTTCATTTATATTTATTTAGTTTTGTTACTTATATTTATTTAATAGGTTTTTTGTTACTTATCTTTTCTTTCTACTTTTATTATAAATGTATTAAGTTTGTAAGTATAATAAATTCGTATTCGTTATACACTTTTCATAACATGTTATCACTACCTGCTAAATTTATGGTACCTAGTTCAAAAGCATCTTAGTTACTTTTAGAGTTTCGTAATTACAATTAAAATAACTAGTTACTCAAAAGTATCTTAGTTACTTTTAGAGTATCGTAGTTACAATTAATGTAACTAGTTACTTTAAAAGTATCTTAGTTACTTTTAAATTATCGTAGTTACAATCAATGTAACTAGTTACTGTAAAAGTATCTTAGTTACTATAACTAGTTACTTTAATTAAGTAACTAAGAACTAAGTTACTTTTAGGTAAAAGTAATTATTCCTTATAAGTATCTAGATACATTTGTGCAAAAGTATCGAAAAAGTAACTAGTTACTTTTCTGAAGTAACTTTCACAGCTCTGCCGACTTGGTAGGAATGGGTCTATCAGGGAAATAAACGGATAACATATCAGATACAACACTTAAGCTTATTATCACAGTGACTTTATCATCTATTGTGTTAGTCATAATAATTATCTAGGTAAAAAATTATTACTAGTAAAAAATCGAATATTTTCAAATTACATTTGACAATGACAAATCACAGGTTGACAAGTCCAATCATTACTGGTGTCAGCAGCATCACCTGTTGAATTTCAATGAAAAACCAACCGCAATCCTATTCAAATAAGTCCAGATCGGGTTGTCCAAGATTATTCAAACGCCGCATGTGCACTTACCACACAGAGACCCTAAAAAAGTATCCCTACAACCCCGCTCTAAAGTCAACAGGGAAGCAAATATTTGGACAGTCTAAAACTTACATGGAATTTCCTGTTTCCAACCAGGATGTACCACGAACGTTTTGACATTTATTACTATATCTCGATCTTCATTAATATGCTATGGAAGAATCAGACAGAATTTAAAAGGTGGCTATGAGACAAAACATTATACGCTAAACCATTATGGCAGATTTTTATTGACGTGTTCGTTACTTATTGAAGTTATGGAAAACCGTGATACGTTACTTAATTATTACATTTCTCTAAATAAAGAAAAAATAAAAACAAATTTTCAAAACTTCGCTTTTTTCCAGATATCTCCAGAAGTTCTAGGAATTTACACAATCTTTAAAATATGTACATTTGATTGAGCATCAAATTGGTGCAACTTTGTCACAATCTAAACTCGTTTATATCTCCGAGACTTTCCGAGATCCCAATATTCGCCCTCGAATTTAGGACACCCTGTATATTATATGAGTTTATTTTTGTACTTAAATATTGTGATATTAATCCGTCCTTAAATTAGCATGATTTTCTATCGTTTCCTTCGAATGGACCACCGAGGCTTCATAGTTTAAAACCTCAGATTAAATATTATTATACAGGGTGTCCCACCGTCAAAATTTCTAAATTTTGCTATGTATAGTTTTCTGTATATAGATCAAGGCGGTTCCCGGTGGGACACCATGTAAAATGGATAACGCCTATATCTGAATAAATAAAATAAAAAATACATTGTACCCAAAGAAAAGTCCCTAAACACTCATAAACTACAAAAAGGTTCTGAAAACTGGAAGAAAACGCCCGATGGGAGATTACCATGCCTTAAAAATGACATTTTGGGGATATTCGGGAATCTTCGTCTGCATATCGCAACATTTCGTATCAGTTGAGGGAAGATGCTTTTGAGAAATTTAACTAATTAAAAGACGTGGTATTGCCAACAACTTTTTCTATGGCTTTTTCTGGACTTTCTCTCTCTCGTTGTTTATATCTTTCTTTGTAGAAATGTTTAATCTGGGGTTTTTTAACATATTACAACATATATGAATATTCTCGGGTATGATAAAAACCCGAGTCTACTAAATATTATATCTGTTATCTCTTTTTTCAACGTGTTCTTTTACATTTTTTATGTGGTGAAGGTTTTTGATATTTTATATAATTTTTGTTAGTAACTAAAATACCTTATTTATAAAATATTATTTTTTAATAAATGTATTATTTTTATTTTCTTTTTGTTTTATTTTTTGTTTTTCTACCTTTTATTTTCCTGATACCCTTTTTATAAGGTGTGTTATGTCAGAGCATACTATAAGTCAGTACTATAGAATATCATAAACCTTAACTGCACCAATTGTAATTAAATTTTCTAAAATTTTTCCTATTTACAAAAAAATATATACCAGGTGACAACGAAATTACCACCCAGCTTGTCACTATCAATTCTTCTTCCTCGCATATTTCTTTAATTTATTCAATCATAAATTATAAAGAATTAAAAATGTTTTTTCTGTCCAACCTGTATAGTTATCGCAAATCTCATATTCGAAATTGTAGTTTCAGCAGAAGCAGACGTTTTTAAAGAATGACTTTTCTTCTATACCTACTAATAAAAAAGTTTTTCCTCATCTTTCTATCCGTGGACTATTGATTAATAACATTTTTCTTATATTTTTATAATATGAGTTTGCTATACTGGGTGGTCTCCCAAAAGTCCCGCATAAAATTAATATCAATTGAAGGAAAAAGATCTAGGAAAAACGCTCGGACCCGTAAATTTTTATTTTTAATTGTGCATTTTTTGACATAAAAAAATATTATACAGGGACAATTTTTTTAAGGGAACACCCTATATGTATGTTATCTCACTCAAAACTCACTTAACTTTTTAAAAAATTTTATTATTCACAAACACAGTACTTTTAATTATAACACAAAGTCGAATATAAAAACGGACAGAGTAACGGTCTTTAAGTTAATGAATGCCACAATGTAAATTATTAAGGTATTTATAATAATATAAATGCTTATTTAGCAACTTCAGGTCGTGTGAATTGCGACATGAAGTAACTAATTACAAAGCATCTCAGGTTCGTTGCAATATGCTGACATGACACCGGGTTACTCGTGGTCAAATCCGACACGTGGATATATGAGCATATAACAACTCCCCCTTTAATAAAAAAGTCGGTGCTTTGCAGCGACTTTTAGCGTCCATGGAGAGACCGAAGTTCCAAGGGTTCTTGTTCCAAGGCTTCTTGTTCTAAGGCTTCGTCCATTGAACGGCCGGGTCGTCTTTTTGGCATCAGGTGGCGTAATTTTTGTTGAACGGTTTCTTTTGGTCTTGGCATTGGAGGTGGTGGACCAGAGCTGTCGTTGGTGATGGCCAATCCGATTCTGGGATGTCTCTTACGTCTACATTTACAAAAGACGTACAGGATCGTTAGGGCAACGATCAAGGTGATGGTGAAAATTGTGAACCAATGGAGATGTTTGTTCACAAAAGGCTCGTTGATAAGTTTGTCCAGCTCATCAGAATATTGATTTAGTTTGTGTTGTGCAATGTTCAAATCTTCAACGTCGATGTGGTTCAGTTTTAATGGTTTTAGATCGGGGATGTGAGGCTTGCCAGGAAGGTTTTCACAGCATTCGAAGGGTATTATTACTGGATGAGTTTGGTATGACAACGTTTTGTATTTGTCAACAGGGTATCTAGCATGGACCCTAGTGTTCCCAATAAAGGCAGTACATCCAGGTTGTAGCTGCAGAAGGGAATTGATATTAAGCAGTTTAGTGACAACGTCCTTATTTTCACATTTAACTGTGACTGGTAGTGAGTCAGAGATGGTGATCAACCAATAGTTTTGGCTGAGCTCTTGAACATTGTAATCCTTGGCAAGGAGCAGTGAAGTTTGGCATGTCTTGGGTAGCTTGCTAAGGTGTTTGAGTAGCTGGGCTTCACACATGGCATCGCTGTCGATTGGGTATGGAAGGATGTTAGAACAGACTTTGGTGCTGGTGCCTAATTGCTTGCAATTGTCCAGGTTTCGCAGTGATATGTAGAGTAATGAATCATCATCACGCGCGATATATTTTTGAGTGGTTGGAAGAATATGGTGGAGACCTGTTCGATTATCTAAGATCGGGATTGGGTACAGGTGGTAAAGGGTGTATGTTTCGGGATCAGTTAGTGGTATTTTTAACACGAAAATTATTTTTGAGTCGGATTGGTAAGCTTCTAGTTCTATAATGTCTAGATATTCGGCGATGTTTGACCCGTATGTCGGTAAGGGTAAATTATTTTTTACTAAAGATCGAGAAATATCTTGTAAAGAGGAGACCAGATCTCTTGGGGTAATTATTGAACTGTGAAGAATTTTAAGACGTGCGAAAGTTATTGCGTTTGATATATCGTTCAGAGAGTCCTCTAGGAATACATAGCTTTCCATTAGCGTTTCGCATATATTTAATACTTTTATTTGACCTTCATAGAAGATCATATAATTTGAAACATTAAGGAGAGCTTTCCTTATTTCTAAAATATCTTGATTAAAAGTTTCCTCGTCTATTTGAAGTTTTTGGATGGTGGTATTAAAAGTTCTGATTACCGATGTAGTTACCGAAATTTGATTTTTTAATAAATTTTCTATTTGGTGCTCGTCATGAGTTACTTTCTCGATGCAATCATTAAAGTATTCGCCATCCGAAGCATCCAAGTTACCTGTTATGGATTTCCAAACAGTTCCAACGCCATTGAATATACCACGTTTTGTTCGTAGATTATACTGTTTAGTGTCTGACATGGTTTCTCTGTATTTTAGACTTACCGAGTCCGATATTTGAGACTAATGTGTGTTTGGACATCAGCTTTAAAAGGTAACATTTTAGGGAGTTGAAACATTTCTACTAAACGGGAAAGGATTTTATTATTATTTGAAATTGCATCTTTAAGGGGTTGTAGCTCTTTATGGACCGAGAGTGTCCATTTGTCGTTGGAAACTTTGATGGTATTTTCTTCATGGAAGAAGAGTCCTACTGTGTTATTGATAGGTGTTATGGTGTACTGCGCCGTCGCGGCTGATAGTAGCACGAAGAGTCTGAAAAGAAGTGACTATTCGTAGTAAGGTTTTAATCTATCAAAATTAATTTTAGAGATTTGTTTTGTTAGAGGATTTTGCAAGGTTGCCGATGTTCTAAAAATTTCTTTTATTTCAAAGGGCCCGTTAAATTTGTTTTGAGCCTTGTCTTTAATTTGCGATTCCTTAACGTATACTTTATCGCCAGGTTTGTAATCAGGAATTTTTCCTGAGACAGATTTGTCGAATCGTATTTTGGCTTTTTCTTTTTGCTGCTCGGTTTTTATTCGTGCAACTTTATAGTAATATTCCATTCGATTGCTTAAGTCTCTAACATATTTTGAAATCAGTTCCTTTTGGTTGTATAGGGTTTCGGGAGGTCTATTGGAAGTATGTCCAAAAATGAGTTCATAAGGTGTAAAACCATGGGTCTTATTTTTAGTATTATTATAGCAAATAACTGCGTAAGGGAGTATGTTAAATGGGTGTTCGTCGGGGTTTTCTGCCGTATGGGCTCTAAGCATTTCGGTAAGGGTAGCATGAAACCTTTCTAAGGAACCGTTTTGTGGGTGGTTAACGCTCGAGAAGGTTAATTTTACATCGTAAAGTTCGCATAGATCTTTAAGCAATGTGTTGTCAAATTCTCGACCGTGGTCGCAATGAATTCGCAGTGGCGTACCGTAATGCTGGAAAAATATAAGCAAAGTGTTAACTACCGTGGAGGCCTTTTTGTCTCCCAATGGATAGGCTTGAGTAAATTTGGTGAGTTCGTCCCGAATAGTGAGTGCATAATTACGCGTCGGGTATTCAAATATATCAATGTTGATTCTTTCAAAGGAAGTTTTTGGCGTTTCAGTTATCACGAGTGGAGTGCTTAAGTTTTTTCGGCAAATTTTTACTTTTTGACAAACTTCGCAATTTTTTATTAATTTTTCTACGTCTTTGGTAAGGCCTGGCCAGTTGTATTTTTCTTTTACTCGTTTTATGGTTTCATTTATGCCACGATGTAGATTATTTTTGCCTTGATGATATTGATCTAATATTATTGGAATTTGATCAACATCGGGGGTCGTAACGATGTTTTGGCAAATTTTTAATTTTATTTCCTTTTCTTCAAAAATAAAGGAAAGAATTTCCAATATAGGTAAATTTAAATTGTTTTCTATACAGTACGTGTTTGCGTTGTCAGTAGAGGGGGATGATATGTTCACCATCAATTCCTGCGGTCCCTTCTGCGCATGCCCAGGCAGTGCGCAGGCGCGTGTCATATGTCATACGTCATCTGTCATGTCACACTCTTGGGCGTGAGCTATTTAGGCATTAGCTACTTGGGCGTTAGCTACTTTGGCCTTAGCTACTTGGGCGTTAGCTACTTGGGCAATAGTATTCATTATAGGCTCCGTGTTAAGGATGACGTCATATTATGTTTAGGAAAAGATGGCGGCTGTCACCTGTCAATTAAGATATGTCAAGGTCACCTGTGACTTGTCAAATGTTAAAATTAAAATCTAACACGTGGGTCGGGTTCAGGGTGACGTTATAAATCGTTTAGAAAAAACCCAAAGTCGATCGGTTAGCTGGTTCGGAAGATATAGTTTTTTGAGATTAGTGCCCTTATGCCTAACAGTGGAGTGCTGAAATTCTGGTTGCAGACAGAGGAATATAGAACCTATCTAAAAGTAAAAGATTTTTTCAAATATCTCAACTAATAACAGAGCTAGATGTATTAAACCATTAGGGCCTTAACACGATAAAGTCGTGCAAAGCACTGATAATGTTTATTTCTTAGTAGGAATATACCTCGTATAATAATTATATTTACATACCTCGTATAATACGGTACTGTTGATATGTTGTTAAGATTGCGTCATCTTTATTTCCTAGTAGCATAATATTCATCTTGTACCAGGAATCAATTAACTATTATTTAGCGAAATAAAACACTCAACTAATAAAATAATTATTTATTTAGCCATATTACATACAGAGTTTTAGTAATTCTATATAAATTAATTGCTAGCAATAAGAAGCAGGTTACAGCTATAAATACAATTAAACTATAATTGCTGGGTGAGTCATCTAAATCCTCGGTTGATGTAGAGTTGTCACATTGGGGGAAAGTGGTGTTCTTGTATACGCTGATTAAAGTCTTCCAATCTGTCTCGCCAATAGTGTGATCTCGGAACAAGAGCTTAACCTTATAGCGAAACAGTTCGTTAGCTGCTGATGGGACTGTTATGTAAGAGGCAGGAGTAATTTTCTTATCAATCATCTCAAAAGGCATCTTTAACCATGTATTATTAGATGGAAAGTCATTGGTTTCAATCATTACTGACACGTTCCGAACGTTAAAAGGAGTGTATACGTAAAACACATTTTGCACCAGCGCCACCAGGAGTACATATGACGAACTTAACGCAGCCATGGTTGGAATATAAATGAGTTAAATTTTCTTCTTAAAGATACTTATAGCTTCATAGCTATTAAACAGACCCGTTATAAATATTATCAGTAAAACTATTAAGTAAAAACCACTTCGTTTATAGCAGGATGGTTCTAGTTTTTGCATCTTTTTCTCTTTAACAGGCCTGGACGGTTTATTTGCTTTAAGTTGTCTGCACTTCCATAACGTCTTTGCCAATTTACAGTGTTTAGCGTACTTGTAATGATCTGCTAGAGGATCGTCTCCTTCTTTCCAATTATCAAATTCGCAGTGGCAAAAAGCACATTTAACCACATCAGAATGTTGTGTAAAATAAAAACCTGCATATGCTAGGGCTTCTGGATTAACTTTATTGCGCCACCCAGTAAATGTGATTAATCTGTCTTCAAAATTTCGAATCAGCCCAAGGCCATCATCACCGCAATCTAGACGATCTACACTATCCATTAGGTACATGTTTCTATCTAGAGAGTTGTAACTATACTAAGAAATAAAACATGAAATTGTTTATTTATTCATTTATTAAACATCAGTACACATATATATTTTATCAAAATCATCCATCACCTTCTGCGGATTATAATGCAATAACTCTAAAATATAATAATTCTGTTCAGACATGTTTAAATTACAAATACTTTTAACAACATCAATAATGGTGTTATCTATATTAACATAATAACAAGCATATCTCAATAAATCATCATAAGCGGTTCTAAAGTCTAAGTTTTTTACTAATTCTAACCTATAATTAACTAAATGTTTAATACATAAAATATCATGCATGTCTTTACAGCAAAAACATAATGTAACATTATCACATTTAATATTAATTATTTTTTCTCCCAACAGAACTGCTGTGGACATGGTAAAATTTTCAGTTTCAGATACGGAGGTTGCTACGGTTTCGCCGGATCCATTATCTTCAAGCATCTTGGAAGCCATTTTGAGAAATTCATACCAGTCAAAGTTAGCCAGAGAGATTGAAACTTGTTCTTCAGGTAGATTTAAAAGTGTATTTGTTAACTTTACACTTGGCAGCATTCCTCTGGCGACACTGAGGCCTACCACTACCTTGAAATGGCCAGCAGGATAACACACTTCATTTAAAAACTTCTTTTCACTTCTAATTTCTTCCTTGCTTCTTAAAATCATACTATCGAGATACTTCCAATACGGCGTCGAACTTCGAGAGGTATCATCATCATCTTCAACCATTTCACTAAAGTCTGCAGAGTAGTCAGAAAGACAACTATCGTCAAACATGATTGGAATTAAACTGGGTTTGACAAACATAAAGCTGTTTATATTATACCCCCCACTGATCGATTGAATTTATTTATGTTGAGTTCTAGAAACAGTAGCTTAGACAAGGCCCAACCGCTACCCACCTCCCTAAATTCTGAAGCTTTGGTTAATAAAATATTTTGATAAAGAGTATAAAAATCTTCCAAATTAGTGTGTTGATCAATAACACTATACTTGGAGTTAAAAGATTTGGTTTCCTGTTCTTTTGTTGAACTCAACAGATAACGGCCATATAGCTCCATATTGACTTTTATTTTTAGATTTGAATTCAAAACCTGTTTTAACAATGAAATAATTTTATCTTTCAATGATTCTAAATAAAGCTTGACATCGGTCGAGTGTGAATCACCGGATACATGATAAGTAACAAGCCGGTTCTTAAAAGCTGTTTGAACAAGTTTTACATCAGAGTCAAAGTCCACACAACAATTCTGTTTGTGTTTTGTCGTACGATTATGACTGCTAAGCGATACGACTTCGCTGCTACAGACGTAACAAAACGGCATAATGTTCTCAAATGATGAGATTGTACAAGAGACGTTGTTTTTATTCAAATGTTTGATTAAGCAATTCTATGTTCCCCGAAATTAATGTTGTTGACTCCTGTTATTCTAACACGTGACATGAATAAATTTAAACCACATCCTTGGACATATCAACCCAACTGTTGTGAGATTTATCAAAACCAAGCCATTTGACATACATTTTCTTGCCTTTTTTGCGTAAAATTTGTTCTATAAGAAACACATCAGGTTGTTTCGTCTTTTGCAATTCGTATTCGTAGAAACCACCACTTATAGGATGCCCTTGCATATCTTCTATTAAATACGTCGTTGGATTGGTAATCTGTACTTTGATAATTTTAAACAGCTCAGTAGTCCAGTTAGGTACATATCCTTTTTCAAAAACATGCTTAGCTTTACTTATACGAACAACATCACCGACTTTAAATTTCTGTTTCCCTACAACCTTGAGATTATTATAAACAGAATTTAATAATTCTGACTCATTGTTTTTAGCCACATCTTTAGGCTTCATACCAATAGTGCGATGCTTTGTATTATTATAAGTATCTGTAACTTGTTCCAACAAGTCGATCCATTTATGATTGCCATTCAAGGTAAACAACTTAAACAACTTTTCCTTTATTGTTCGAATTACACGTTCGGCAATGGAAGCCTTTAAAATGCTAAAGGTGCTATAATGATGTATATTATGTTTCTTCAAAAGATTCTGAAAATTAGAGTTGTAATATTCTTTCCCATTATCGGTGACTAATTTTTTCGGTATTCTCTTTGAATGTTTAAGTATATGTTCCATAGCAGTAGTTACCTCCTGAGCAGTTTTGGACTTGAGAGGGCGTGTCCACAAAAATTTCGAAAAACAGTCAATTACAACCAATATGTACTTAAATCCGCGGTTCTCTCGAGCATACTGATCGAGTTGCGCAAGATCGGATGCAAAAGTATCATCTAATCCATACTGTAGAAATCTACGACGTTTAAATTTAGTTCTAGCTGGCCTATGTAACTCATTAACAACCTGCTCCCTCGCTTTGGTAATGCTCTTTGCCATTTTTTCAAACATAATAAATAATTTTTACAGAACAGGTATATTTATAGGATTACTTTAACAAATCAATGCGCTTGCCCAAATTCAATACATTATTTTTTAATAGTTTTCACATCTTTGTCAATGAGATTAATAGCATTATTAACGGCAGTATCTACATAGTTCTTAAAACCAATGTCAAGTTTTTCAAACCAGTAAGCCATACCCTCGCCCACTTGCTTCCTTATATTAACATCAAACTCGTCAAGCTTCTGCGTGATATAATCATTAGCAGCTAGCTGTATTTTCGCTGAGAGGGAAGCCACCAAATCATCTACAAATTTTTTATTTACAGCATCAGAGGCATCTGTTGGCGATTTAACGTTACAAAGTCGATGATCTGAAAAATTATAATCGCCATCCCCAGTAACAGCAATTAGGTTTGGTGCTTGTAGCACTCGAATCATTTTTTGCTGAGATGAGGAGGGTAACGAACGTCCGAACTTATTCATGGCTAGTACTATAATGACGTTGAATAAATAAACCGCTGTATTAATAAAATTCAATTACTCCAAGTCGTTCCAATTCGTGTAATATACTAAAGATTTCGTTTCTGTTATTATTATTGCCAACTACCTCAGAAGCTTCCAACTTTTTCAATCTTTCAACCAACTCGTTCACGTCGTCGTAGTATACAAACTCCTTAGGTTTTTCATTATATTGCATTAGGGAGGATCCTGATTTATTTCCTCTCTCCGATTTGGATCTTGTGTGTATTTGCCTGGTTGTAATATTGGGCGAAGGCAACTTAGATGTTGATGACAAGAGCGGTCTAACAATAGATGTATATTTATTAGATCTATTACCCTTTAGCTGACCAGTTTGTTTCATGTATAGTCCGGTGCGTTTAAGAATATCCCCATATTCTTGTTCATCAGCTTTAGTGTGAAATTTAGGATCTTTTAAAAACAACAAGTCATATAAGCCCAGAGTTCCTTTATACTTGATGCTACCTACTTGAATGCTTCCATCTGCTAAAAAGTTTACAGGCTCTGATCCTATTTGCCAAGAATCATTTTCAACATTGTATTTTATTCCCTTTGCATCTATTTCAGGAGAGTCATGCCAATATTTCTCTACATATTCACGAGTGATCTCAGGGTATTGCTCGATAAACTTATGAAACACTTCCGAATTTCGAAGAGAAGTTTCAAAAGCATCTTTCATACTTTGCAACGATGCTTCTGCAGGGTCTTGAAAGGCTTCTTCAAACACATCATCAGAATGATCAACATCACCATACTGTGCTTCATCAGTTAGAAATTGCACTTGTGGTTTTAGTTCGATTTTTTTCAAGGGGGGAGGTTTGACATCATCAGAAGTTTCGATTTTTATTTTACGTTTTTTAGAGTTTTTCTTATCAATAGATGCTTCAACCAGTTTATTTAATGGGTTTGTAATGGGCGTTAAGAATCTATTAAGCGAATCATCCTCCTCACCACGTTCCAACTTTAGCGCTAAATATTTCTTTCGTATGGTATTACCCGCCTGAATAATTCTTCGCTTAACATCCTTATCGAGATTTTTCAAATAAGAAGCCATAATTGCTAAACAGCTAAAAACGCCGATAAAAACAGCTAAAACACCCCTGTTTAAAAACAGCTAAAACAGCCCTGTTTAAAAACAGCTAAAACAGCCCTGTTTAAAAACAGCTAAAACAGCCCTGTTTAAAAAACAGCTAAAACAGCCCTGTTTAAAAACAGCTAAAACAGCCCTGTTTAAAAAACAGCTAAAACAGCCCTGTTTGAAAACAGCTAAAACAGCCCTGTTTAAAAACAGCTAAAACAGCCCTGTTTAAAAACAGCTAAAACAACCCTGTTTAAAAACAGCTAAACAGCTATGTTGTGTTATTGATTTGATTTGTTAAGACACGTCTATACTCAATGACGTCATGTGTTGGACTGATGTGTTATGACTTAGGGTAATAAATAAGTATCAAACTTGCTACGATACCGTCCCTTATTAATATCATTATCTTTAACAATAACTAAAAATCCATACCTATCTTTCCAACATTCCGAACATACACGCTTAAAAGTATCAAAGGACATGTCTGTATTTACATGATCATCGTAGATATGTTTCAGGTTTAAATCATCCTGTTTGAATAATATCAGTACATTAGCATTGTCACGAACCAGCTGTTTCGGAATCTTGGAGTATGTTTGAGAGAGGTAGAATGAATCGATATCATTATGACGCCCCATACAGAAATAATTACGTATTTTATCTTGCTTCTCGCAGGCTACATCGTCAAATATAAACACAGAATGAGGCAGGGCACTGGAAGGATCTAGAACATCATCATTATCGCTATAGCCGAAATATCTAAGACGTGAATGCTGTAAGGCCTTTCGCAGAAATTCGTACTTGTCTTGTTGCAGTGATTTGGAATACACATATACATGCTCAAATCTTAAGCCGTTTTCATCAATTAATAAACTTATCATTACAGCGGTCTTGCCACAATTACTTGAGCCACATATTAAAGCTCTTATGGTGGACGGTAGAAGCCGGCCATGTTTCCTATTTTTCGATTTTTTCTGCATATCAAAATTATGTACTTTAATACTAATGTTCTGTTTCTCTTTCCGCATCTCTATAAGTATAAGTCTACACTCTTCAATGGCTTCATTACTAATGCAAACGTCACAGGGTGCAGGTGTGTTAAATAGCGTTATAAGCACATTACCAGTAGAACTCCACCTGCCTGGCTATTCATATTGTGGTCCTGGTACAAAGCTTCAAAAACGATTAGCTCGAGGAGATCGACCAAAGAATAAATTGGATAGTTATTGCCGCGATCACGACATTGAATACTCAAAGTCCACCGACTTGGAACACAGGCATAAAGCAGATAAAGTACTAGAAAACAAAGCTTGGGAACGTGTCAAGGCCAAGGATTCTAGTTTAGGTGAAAAGACATCAGCTTGGCTAGTAACAAACGCTATGAAGGTCAAACGCAAGTTAGGTGCTGGCAGCAAGAAGACAAAGAGATCTGTATGCTTGTCTTCGGTTGTAAGACAGATTAAGAAACAACTTAAACATTCAGGTTCGGGGAATGTTGGTAGAAAGAAGACTTTAAGTAACTTACTAAAGGCAGCACGAGTAACAGTGAAGAAAATTGGCGGCTCCAAAAGAATCAAGGTTCCTCGAGTAATTCCACTACCAAAACAAGGTGGTATTCTACCACTTATTCCGATATTTGCTGGACTTAGCGCGCTCGGGGCATTAAGTGGTGGAGCTGCTGGTATTGCCAAGGCAGTTAATGATGCTCAGAGTGCCAAAGACAAACTAAAAGAATCACAACGACACAACGAGACAATGGAGGCTATTGCATTGGGGAAGAAGGGCAGTGGCTTGTATTTGAAAAAACACAAGACAGGCTATGGTTTGTTTTTACGTAAAATGTCAAAAAACTACCAATAAAGCTACCTGAACGTCCTTTGACCGATCAAGATATTAGATTATATGCGACTCGCTTAAAGATACCTAATTTTCGAGGTGTATTTATGCGAGATACATTACCGAATACACCCCGAAAAACAGAGTGCGGTGTTGTTAATTTGGATCGAAATACAGGAGACGGCACACATTGGGTAGCTTATAAGAAGAATGGTGATAAAGTTGTTTATTTCGATAGTTTTGGCAACTTGAAACCACCAAAAGAATTTGTCAAGTATATGAAAAAAACTAAAATTTATTTCAACTATGACCAATATCAGGATTATAAAACATCAAATTGCGGCCACTTGGCATTATCATTTCTCTATCATAATAAAACTTTATAAAATACAGTAATGTTATTGTCTCGCATCAGTCATGTCTCAAACGTTCACGTTAAAGGGTCGTACTAGTCGGCTTGAATCTTATTTTGTACCTCCAATAGAACTAGATTCGAGATACGATTACTCTTTAGCATTGATTTCGCTAAATACTTGGAATACAATCCCAAATATTGAAGAAGGTCGTAACAAGTTTTATTACAAAGTTAATAAACAAGAAGAACGAGTAGTGGAAATACCAACTGGATCCTACGAGTTGGAAGATATTGAACAATTTTTGCAGCAACATCTCGCTGATTCTAAGGCAACTGCTCCAGAGCGGAACCTTATTATATCACTCAAACCCAACAACAATACGTTACGGTGTGAGTTGAAGAGCGTATACCACATAAACTTTGAACCAAAGGATAGCATTGCAAAGTTATTGGGATTCTCACCACAAGTTCTAACAGCTGGTCAGCTGTATGAATCAGATCTACCAGTTGAAATTATACAAGTTGCTACCATCAGAGTAGAGTGTAACATTATTTCCGGTTCGTACTATACAAATAATCCATCGCACACTCTCTACGAATTTTCACCAACAGTGGATCCTGGTTATAGCATAAATATAGAACCAAGAAACTTAATTTATTTACCAGTGAACCAGAGGAGAATATATAACATTACGTTATCTTTACTGGACCAAGAATCAAACCCAGTTAATTTTAGAGGTGAAGAAGTTGTAATCAGATTAGAACTTAGACGAGATGGGGTTAGTGTTTAATAGTAAAAGTTATTTAAACACCAACGCATCAGCTGGTCAATCAGTCTGCAGTCAGAAGCCAAAGGGATCACTCACGTTTTCAAATATAGCTTATTTACAGTCTATAGGCCCACACTATCGCCATCATGTCAGAAAAACTTCAAATATTTAATCAAGTTAAGAGTGATGAGTCGGTCATTCGCGAAGAATGGCATACTTATCACCCATTCACCACCTCATTTAATAATAATGACGAAATTGAGATTGTTATTAATCAGCAAGATGTGTTTTTGGATATGAGCGAAGCTCAACTCTACATAGAGGGAACATTTAAGGAAGAAACAACAGCTGGTAAGACTGGCGATTGTAACCTAACCAACAATGCTGGAGCATTTTTGTTTGACAACATATCATATGAAGTGAATGGTAAAGAAATTGAAAAGATTCGAGATCCTGGAATAGTTTGTACAGTTAAGAATTTGCTGTGCCTAAACGATCAAGAGAGCCGCGCATTAGATATTGCTGGTTGGAACTGGCCTAGTGTAGCAATCAAGACCTTGGACGAAACCTCCAAAGAGTTTAATTTTCGCATTCCCCTTTCTATGCTGTTTGGAGTGTTTGCCGATTATAAGAATGTTTTAATGGGCAAACAAAAAATTAAACTGGTTCGAGCCAGACATGATGACAACTGCTACAAGTCCAGTGGAGATAAGAAGGCTGAAATTAAATTAAAAACTGTCGAGTTAAAAGTTAAACACATCTATCCTAGCGATGCAGTTAAATTACGTCTTTTGGATGAAATTGCAAAGAACAAATCGATATTTATTCCGTTTAGAAACTGGGAGATACATGAGCTTCCTGCTCTACGAACAACAAAGAGAGATATTTGGACTGTTAAGACCATGTCTGAGAGAGCAAGATATGTTATTGTATTTTTTATGAAGAAACGTAAAGACAGCTATAAAGCCGATTGCACTTATTTTGACAATTTAAAGGTGACTGATGTCAAGTTGCATCTTAATTCAGAGGTTTATCCCTACGAAGCGTTAAACTTAAACTTTGAAAACCGCCAATTTACCGAGGCTTATCAGATGTATACGGATTTTCAAAAAACATATTTAGGAAAACAGCAGAGTGAACCACTTTTAGACTTTACTACTTTTGCAAGCAGAGCCCTATTTGTTATTGATTGCACAAAGCAAAATGAGTCCATCAAGAGCAACACCATTGATGTCAAGTTGGAATTTCAAAGTTCTGAAAACTTTTCTGCGGATTCACGAGCCTTTTGTATTATTGTGCATGATCGTGTTCTTGAGTATCAGGCTTTAACTGGACAAGTACGAGACATGTTGTAGTCAGTTGTTCTTTAGTCCCAGCAAGATGAAGGTGGTTATAGTAGATGTTCAAGGATTTTGCATCCCAGACTTTTGCGCCAAGGAGCTGGCTATTTATGATGGGAAGCAAATGAAGAGTTATCTGTTTAAACCAGCTAAGCCGTTTTGCATGTTGCCAGAGGATTGTCAAAAACAAGCATTATTTTTATATGGGAATCATCATGGTCTCTACTACAATTATGGAGAAACCGACTACAGCCAACTTTATACAATTATTCGCAACGACCTGGGAGATGCGGACATTATTTATCTCAAGGGACATGTTAAAGAGGCATTTTTAACAAAGACATTTTTAGATATAGAACATAATTTACCATATATTATTAATTTAGAATTTATTAAAGATAGTGTTAACGTACCCAAATTATCTAGAGGTATTACTGATTGTCCTTATCATAGTTTAGATGTATGTAGCTGTAGTATTAAGAATGCTTATATTTTGTATGACTATATTTATAA
This sequence comes from Polydrusus cervinus, assembly GCA_935413205.1. NCBI lineage: Eukaryota > Metazoa > Arthropoda > Insecta > Coleoptera > Curculionidae > Polydrusus > Polydrusus cervinus. Next base: position 110,474,240 of record OW284510.1, on the reverse strand, counting down.
TTTTTTACCTAAATAAAGATTAAAAATGTATGCATTGTTTTTTATTTATATTAATAAGAGTTCTATGAGAATTTAGTCATTTAATGTCCAGCTCATGGCCAAGACAGTCGATCTTAGAGTTAAACTCCAAGAACATCTGCGAAAAATACGTAGGCTGAAAAAAGATATCAAGTGTTACGAAGATCATAAATATTTGGTTAGACAGTTGTTAAAACTTAACCTCTAATACTTATCAATGGCGGCCTCCTCTTCATCATCCGCTTGGGATAAAGTGTTTGAATCTTCGTCTCGATGTCAGCAGGATAATGATGATATTGTACGCAAGATCAAGCCAAGCAGAGTTTATGAAATTGATGATTACATAACAATTATATTTAACACTACAGAAAAAGAGCGTAAACAAGTAATCATAGACACTATTGGATATGGCAAGATTTATTTTTCTAGTGATGAATTTGAAGAATTCATAAGTACGTTTGATTGTTTCAACACCCACTGGGTTGACATCTTTATGATTATTGGTCAGTACACTTTGGTGTTTCATCGTAATGACGAAAAGCGAAGCCTCAAGTTTGAAGATGCCATGACAGACAAATATTTGTTTCGATGGACTGACAAGCTAATTCGTTTATTTGCAAGACATATACCTACATTGTTTAAACTAAACATTGAATATTATACTGTTGTAAAATAAATGTTAAAAATTTGCATCTGTTTTTTTTTCCTTAGTAGGGAAGAGGGAGAGGGGGTAAAATAAGACAAAAAATTTGAATACAAAGAAATCCTGTGTTTATTTGTATATATGATACACATTTTAATACAAAAAATTAACATTTTCATCTATGTATATAATAAGTAATAATACAATAAATATTAATACAATAAATAATAATAAATAATAATAATAATAATAATATTAATAATAATACAATAAATAAACAAATTAAATAATAATAATAATATAATAAATACCTAGCCTAATATCACAACCCTCTAAAACCATCAGCTATCCAAGAAGATTGAAACAAAGATAGCTATGGTCAGTCTTAGCTTATGGAATTTCCGATGATTCCTTATACAATACTATATCTCTATGACCCCAAGCAAGCGTGTGCTCGAAACCGGGTATAATGAAGCGCTTGTCGTCCGCGTATGACAGCGCTACCTTATTTTGAAGTTCGACATACATATCGTGTTCATGCGAACGGAAAGTGTTCATTCTACGATGAATCTGAGTTCCTTCTACGTCAGCCGCTTCTCTATAATCGTCAAGAGTCAGTTCTTTTTGGGTGACGTAGTCAGGAACCCCTTTAGCTTTTTTAGTCAACTTTCCCTCTACATTAACGCAATATGCTTTCGCCCCGGTTCCATAGAAATCCCAAATAATCTTTCCTGCATACTCATCTTTCATTTTACCAAGTATAGATTGGTTTACAGGAACATTATGTGGGTTATCTTGTGAGTAGTTGGAAGTATCGAATCTACTTAAATTTGCCGTCATATCATCATAAAAATTATCTGTTGTTACTTTTAGAATTAGGGAGTCGGTGTCAGTGTATAACAATTCCGCGCTGTTGCCATATTTCGGCTTAATGTACCCGTACAAAAAGTCATACATAATGGTTTTGGATATCTCCAAGATTGAAAAACCCACGTAAATGGGTTTATTATACACCACTTTTTGTTTTTTCATCTGGATTGCTACCAGGTTTTCGCTATAAATGGTTCGATCTTTAAAATGAGGTTTCGCGATTAACGCTCCGGCCCCCAACCTCCTACCAATATTTTCCCAATGGGTAACGAGCTTTACATCTACCCGTTTCTCCACGTTTTCCATTGTCTTGCCAAACACAGCATTGTTCATAAGTTTAAAAAAGTCTTTTTCAAATTTATTTTTGGCCTGATTTCGCAACGCTGTGTTTAGATCGATGTACTTCTTAAGCCAGGGCGATTGGTCAAAGGATATAGCGCGGTGAATTTTTGTAAGCTGAAGGCCATAATTTAAAGCTTGTTGTAAATTTTGAATGTGAATAATATATTTCTCTTTTTTCATGAAATTTGGAATTAATTTTGTTATTTTCGGGAATTTAGACCCTGGCGGCGCAATGGATTGTGGGCAAAAGGGTAGTTCATTATGTAAATAATGCAAACTGTCCGGGTATTCCAAATCGACTTCTAAAATGTATCCTGTCGGTGATTCAGGCGCTATATTCATATAATCCAAATTTTGAATTTCGGTTTCGTTTAAAAACTTAAAGCCTCCTGTTGGTAAAAATTTAGACATGCTGGCCCCGTAGAGGTTTGTAGCGTCTAAATATGCTATGTAAGAGGTGGGTTTGTTAACGTCATAATGTGGCATAAATTTATTATTCGCAAAAGCTTTTCTTATACTACACTGACTGACTCCCCCGCGAATACCGTGTTTAAAGAAGTGTACCATGTCTAGATCGGTTAATATCTCCAATTGTATGGACGTGGCCTTGAGGGCGGAATCCATCGAAAGACCCGGCGCAGTAAAGTACTGCGCAGGATCAAGGCCATAAGTAGCCAGGCACACGTCTCTAAAACTTTCAAAGACATCTGTCAAAATTAATACGTCGGATTTTAAATAAATATCAGAATATTCGCCTAAAGTTTTACATTCAAATAAATTCCATACTTTCCAAGCACGCTTATAATCATCGGAGGAGATGTCCTCTTTTTTGAGTTGATTATAAAAGTCTTTATGCGATGGTAACCTGTTTTCGTCTAATTTTGAAAATGAATCTACGTAATTATACGGGAAGACACCCTTCTGTCGAATAAGTTCAAATTTATTATCATCCTCGAAATATTTTCGCACCGTTTTACATTGCTCTGATTTTAAATTTTGACTTAATTTATCTAGCCCACTAGCCATGAATCGAAAACTATCCAAAAAACGCAATTTTAAAAATACCTGTCGTTGTTTTCCCTCCTTGTTTTCGACGTTATCCACCAAGATATGTTTAGTAAAGGAAATATACTTTTCCTTATTTTGGGGGATAACGTCCAACTTTTCTTCATCGCAAGCCAATTCCTTGACAAACAGATGGGAATCAAAATTGGACATATTATGGAAAAAGATAGGAATAAAATTGGGAATTTTATAATTTAGATTACATACAGAGTGACTTGGCCCGCGATACAGCCCCGTTAAATGATCGTGATCATGAACTCTATCGTTTGCTTCTACGTCAAATGGTTTTTCGCAAATATGACAGGTTGTTGCTTGTCGATGCTCATTCTCTTGTTCCGCCGTCATAGGTAACATAGGCACCACTTCCTTCATAAAATGGTTGTATATTGATTTGCAATCAACATCTAGCCGTTTTACAAATTCTTTGTGTGCGTCCTGCCCTCTATAACTTTGGTACTTTGAATAGGCATCATCAAAATCACATTTAATGTAGTATGCAAATGAATAGGGTACATGTTTATGAGTCCTCATGGTATAGGATGTATCAGGGTCCAACTCATTTTCCTCTGTAGGTATAGGTTCAAGGATTGTCTCGAAATCGGCATAAACAACAAAAGGTACCTTTAATTTCTTTTCAAAATTTGTAAATTTCAAAATATTCTCGGGGACCTCTTCTCCGTATTTATTCTTTTTTAAATCTGTTGTCGGTACTTTAGCCAAAACGTGTCCGCAATCATGTTCTTGATGAGCTTTTAATTTTTGCTCTGAATAAAAGTAAGTTAGACAACCATCACATAAATACTTTGTACCGCATCGTGTAGATAATTGACTTGAGATCAGTCGAGACATGTTTCTTATTAAACAGTAATGGCTATTTTCATAATCATCACTGATTAATAACAAATTTACATGTATCTCCTTACGAGATGTAGTAAAGTATAAGGGACCCACGACTTCAATACTATTTTTACCATTGTCATAGACTTTTTCTAGGCCATAAACATTGATAGAAATATTATTAAGGCGTTCAAATTTAGATATATCACTAAGTTTAATCGGAAATTCCATACCTGTAAAGTCCAGCTTGTTCTCAAAAGGCATATAGTTTGCGACTCTGTTTGCATTTTGAGTCCAATGAACCGGATGCAAGGCTGCCAAGACACTCCACATAAAACACTTTAGGTCCGTGTTTTGAATGTTTAAAACAGCTCTCTTTGCTTCAATCTCCTTTGGTAGCGGGATGTATGATGATGCCTTTAGAGGGTTGATTTTATTAATTCCTAATTCTAAGTGCAGGAGCTGCTGAAGAGTCCACCCTGTAACAATAGAAACATTGTTAAGTAAAATGATGTAAAAATGTGTTAGTTAATATTTTTTAAACGCTTGTAATATTACTTACCACTGTCCTTTTCCGCAAATTCAGAGTATTTACGGTCCAGGATGGTAGTAAACTGTCCAAACAGCTCCTCCAAGTCTGTCGCTCCATTCACCATCACGTATCGTGTGTTGAAAGACTTTACCTCAGTCGACTCGTTCGTCTGCAGGAGGAAGCGGCCAAAAAGCTCTACCCCGACTTTCAGTTGATCATATTTTTGTAGTACGGTCCCCACCAACCTAGTAAATTTATCCTGTAGGTGTTCAAGGAACTCGGGGACGTTGGTGGGGTCCTGCCTTGAAGAAAGTCGGTAGGTAGCAATTCGGCTTCGGAATGACGTTTTAATCAGCTCCACACCTTCCTCCTGCATAACGCTGCAGTTCTCCCGATGGCTTAAGGTCCTTAGATGGTTGGACCAACGGGAGACAGACACATCTGACTGACAGGCATTGCAATACCTCTGCTGCATAGATGAACCTGAAGTTGACGGTTCTGAAATAAATTAAAATTCACTTATAATACTTTTTATACAATTATTACCGCACTGTAATGGCAACGTTGTTTTAATTTTTTCCTGTTGACTGATGCTGTTCATATATGGCCAAACATAGGTTATAGCAAATAATTTATACAAGCTGTCAATGCCTTATTTTCGTTTTTTAAATTATGCTGCAATATATTCTAATCTTACACAGTATGATGCAATACCTAATCTTACACAATATGATGCAATAACTTACCATCGGTCGAAACGAGTCTAGCCTTCTTAGCCATGGCTACTTGCTGAGACGTAGCTTGCCTTTTGGGGGCTCTATGCTTCTCCTGTTGGTGTCGTCGAAGAGCCCACCTTGACTTAAAGCTCTCCCCGCAAGTTTGGCAGACTGTAGCTGTAAGTCTGCAATCGCCATGACTTTTGAGGTTGTCCTTTCTGGTGTAGGAGCGTTGGCAGTGTTCACACACAAACATTTTCTGTAAAATTAAATTTATTGCGTTATTGCTTATATATACAGACATAATTTTACGTAATATATTTATTAATTTAGGATAATTTTACAATAGTTTAATAATTTACTTTCACTTCATAATACATACTGCGACCCGCTACTATCTACTATGTATGAAGCCCCTTTAGCAACTTCTGTATCCCTCTAATGCCCAATATTCACTTAAAAATAATATAAATCCTTATTTCAGTATTTTTTCCTGTTAAATAATTGTCTAATAAGCAAGCATAACCTGAATTATTCTGTTTTTAGTTTAAACGTCGTAACACTAAAAGAATACATTTCAAAAATATGGATCACTATGTGAGCATTTTTTTTTTTGTTAAATTTTTGATAGAACCAACAATATTTAAATAATTATGCACTGATATAATATAACAAATAATATCTGTACTTACCAAATAATAACACACCACACAAGAAAGAAAAAAGTTATATTTGTTTTTTATCGGCACACCTTGTCGTTATGAACGCTTGGGAACGTCTGAGGAATAAATGTTTCTGTTAGTATTTATATACCTAAGATGATGCAATAATGTTGAGTAAATACGTTTATTAATTATCATGACGAGGCTAAGAGAATGTTTCCAGGTAATAAAGATGATGCAATCTTAGCAGCGTATTAGCAATACATACAGGACATAACATTGAATATTAATTAATTACTGCATTCATATTATTTTTCAAACATGTCTTAACCTTTAATATTATCTAGTCACTGTATCCGTAAGCACAATAGCAAGTTGACCTTGCTGTCTAATTTAGATGTATTAAATATATTTAGAAATATTTGCGACTAAGAATGAGATAGCTAAAAGGTTTAATAATATTATAATAATAATTTCTTATTCATTATCATATCAATTAATAATATATCATATTTTCTGTTTTTTACTAAAAAATACCAAAATTAAATATACATCTTAGCCTCCCCGATTTACTCTGATTTATTTAACACTTGATTGTTTTGTTTTAAATTAAATAAAAATTAAAACACATAATTATAGAGAATATAATAGGTACTTACAATTTTATCACTTTATGTATACTGTTTTTAACGGTTGCCGAATAATAACTGAATAAACTTCTAGACTGGCCCTGTATTTATATCTTTCCCGAAACTGTGCTAGTTGCTTTCACCTTCTAGGAATATAATTAGATATTTTTTCAAATGTAATAACTCTCGCTTGGTGTTCAAGCTTTTTCCTTGACCTGAATTATAGTCGTTCGATGCGGTGATATTTAATGAGATAATGAGCAAAATGAGAGTTAATTACCATGCACTAATCTGTATGCACTCATATTCAGTTTTCTTATGCGATGTATAATTAAATTGAAGTGTGTGAGAATAGCAAATAATTTGCAGTATACAGGGTAGATAAAAAAGTATGACTCAAACATCACGTTTTAGGGATATTTTTCTATAGCTAGCCGTTCTAAGGATCTTGGTTTTTTCTAACGAGTTAAAGACATATTTGATGATATATCTGATGAGCTGTAGGCGAGTGGTTTTTTGCTAGCTTTGACATATTTAGCCGATTATGTAATAATCTGAGATAATAATTATTCTATTAACTTGTTAATATAGATGAGCGGTGTCTATGGATAATGATAAGGACTTGATGGTTTTATACATCTAGTTTCGTTATTACTTGGGATTTTTGAAATATTTCTTCACTAGTCGATAGGTATACTTATCTTATACCTGCTTACCAAATTTCTCCTTTCCACCTTTATGCATTAGAGCCCTAATCGCAAAATACTATATCTTCCAAACCAGTTGACCGATCGACTTTGGGTTTTTTCTAAACGATTTATAACGTCACCCTGAACCCGACCCACGTGTTAGATTTTAATTTTAGCATTTGACAAGTGACAGGTGTCATTGACATATCTTAATTGACAGGTGACAGCCGTTATCTTTTCCTAAACATAATATAACATCATCATTAACACGAGGTCTATAATGAATACTATTGCCCAAGTAGCTAACGCCCAAGTAGCTAAGGCCAAAGTAGCTAACGCTCAAGTAGCTAATGCCAAAGTAGCTAACGCTCAAGTAGCTAATGCCCGAATAGCTCACGCCCAAGAGTGTGACATGACAGATGACGTATGACATATGACACGCGCCTGCGCACTGCCTGGGCATGCGCAGAAGGGACCGCAGGAATTGATGGTGAACATATCATCCCCCTCTACTGTTGTCAAATTCGTTTTGACCTTTGTATAGGATATAAAATAAATTGGATACTACATTACCAGGGTCGTATCGTAAGGGAATTATGAAATATTTTCGGTCTTTGACACTTTTACTTGCCAAAATGTTTATTTTGTCTTGTGAAAACTCGGGTTGTTCCTCGAAAATATCTTCAATAATTTTGTAATGGAGATCTTCCATTTTATTTTGCCAAAAGAATGTGACTATGTTTTTGTGGCTTTTATCTAAGAGTTGGGCATTGGAGATTTCGAATTTTGAATAGTCGATGATTGATTTTGTTTTGTACAAATGTACGAAGGTGTTATATTCGTCTTTAACTTTTTCCGTTTCAATTTCCGTTTCACTATTTTCGTCCTCTTCTTCCGGAATCTTTTGTAACTCGTTCGTGGAGGGCCTATTTTGGTCATTTTCGTTCGAAGCAAGAATACTATACTTGGACTGAAATTTAGCGCATTCTTGAAAATGGTTTACTTTTATTCGAGATAGGGCGTCCGCGTTCTTATTTATTTTTCCGGGTTTATATTCTATTTTATAGTCGTACTCCTCCAATTTAAGGCGCCATCTGGCTAAACGACTGCCGGGGTCTTTAATGGAGAAAAGCCACGTTAGGGGTCGATGGTCAGTAACCAGAGTGAATTTTCTACCAAATAGGTAGGGTCGAAAATGCTTTACGGCCCAAACGATGGCAAGTAGTTCACGTTCTATAGTTGAGTATTTGGTTTCCGCAATACACAAGGTTCTGGAAGCATATGCAATAGGAAGATCTTTTCCGATTGGGCCTTGTGAAAGTACGGCCCCAATGGCAAATGCACTGGCGTCCGTGGTTAGCAGAAAAGGTTCTTCGAAATTGGGGTAGATAAGTATTGGGTTCGAAATAAGTGATTTCTTTAATTCATCGAAAGACGTTTTGCAATCTGTATCAAACAGAAAAGGGGTATCCTTTTTTAATAGTTTGGTGAGAGGTTTGGAAATTTTCGCGAAATTTGGTATGAAACGGCGGTAATATCCTGCTAGTCCCAGGAACGATTGAATGTCCTTAGATTTCTTGGGTTCTGGAAAATTTTGAATACAATCAACTTTTGATGGATTGGGTTTGACGCCATCTTGGGTAATGAGGTGACCAAGGTATGCAACTTCTTTTCTTAGAAATTCGCATTTGTCGGGTTGAATTTTAAGGTTAGATTTTCTGAGGCGTTTAAAAACTTCGGTTAACCGCGAGATGTGTTCATGGATATTTGGAGAGTAAATAATTATGTCGTCCATGTAGACTAGACATCGTTCATTTTGAATGCCTAAAAGGATATTGTCCATGACGCGCTGGAATGTGGACGGGGCGTTTTTAAGACCAAAAGGCATTCGAACAAACTCGTAATGGCCATTTTCTACTGAAAAAGCAGTTTTTGGGACGTCTTGGGGCTCAATCTCTATCTGGTGGAATCCAGAGGCGAGATCTAATGTCGTGAAGTATTGACATTTTCCTAGTTGGTCCAGGAGATCTGAAATATTGGGTAAGGGGTATTTATCACCTACCGATAGCTCGTTTAATTTTCGGTAATCGATTACTACGCGCCATTTCTGCTTACCAGAAGCATCCAGTTTTTTGGGGACTACCCATACTGGTGATGACCAGGGTGATACGGAAGGCCGGATTATTGCTTCACTTAACATTTTATTAACTTGGGATTTTACCTCCTCTTTATGTATTTGAGGGTACCTGTAAGATTTAGTAAAAACGGGGCGTGCGCCGTTAGTTTCGATCGAGTGTTTTATTTCGTTTGTAAATGAGAGGGCCTCTCCTTCGAGGTAAAATATGTCTGCAAAATCATAGCATAAATTTGTGACTAGTTCTTTTTCTTCGTCATTCAAATGTTCCGTTCTTAATTGGTTTTGTATTAAGGCGGTTCTGTCCTGCGGACACGTTTTTTCTTTATTGCCGGCATTAAGGCTGTATATCGGTTCGGTAGTGTCATCTACCGGTTCCAATAATATGTTCGAAAAAACGATCTCTTTTGGGATAGCGTTTGCATTAATAATAGATGTATAAAATTCACCGTTTTTATTTATTTTTACTAATGCATTCGGTAACCTGACTTTATCCTTTTCTTGCGCGGTAAGTATAGCATCGGTATTTACAAGGTCGCATTTTAATTTGAATACTCTTTCGGTACGAGGTTCTATTGATATTTTGTTTACATTTTGGTTAATCGAAATATTTTTGTTTGTTAGTTCCACCGGATTTTCGACTTTATAAAGCGGAATAGTTTTAAAATTTGTAATCAATTGTTTAGATTTAAGGTCTATTACACATTCGTAATGTTCTAGAAAATCTAGGCCTAATATACCATCAAAATCGATATCAAGGTTGTAAATGTAAACCTTATGGGGGTTTCCTGAAGTAAACGGAACTAGGGTTGATTCGTTAATAGAGAGTTTTTGGTCAGTAATGCCCTGAATGATTACATTTTCGGGGGTCCTTTGCTTAAAGTTTTTGACCGTTTCTTCTTTGAAGATAGAAATACCTGCTCCAGAGTCGATAAGTAGATTAAATTTTTGGGTACTGTCTTTGATATAGTAAAGGTTTTTAGAGTTGACGGTAAGAAGCGGGCTTAAAGAAATGTTTGTTCCGGGAAGTTGAGGTTTGGATTCATATCGTCCAGGTTCATTGTTTGGATCTGGCTCTGAATTTGTTCTATGGGGTCTATTGCTTGGTAGTTCTCTCCTGGAGGGTATTGTTGCACGGGATGCGAGGGAAAATCCTGGTGACTTTCTAGTTGTTGTTCGGACTGGTAGTAATCGTTGGTCTGAACATATTCGGGATACATAGACTGATTGTTCGAAAGGGTTTGATAGTCGTTAAAGTCATTGTAATGATAATAGTCATTAGGGTAAGGCTCAAAATCGTCCTGTTGATAGTCGTTAGCATTAACGTGGTACGTTCTTTGGGGATTAGGCCTAAAATTAGGATTTCTATTTGCGAAAGAAGGGCGGTTTTGTGGTGAGTAGTTATTTTGTTGAGGCCTCGATTGGTTTTGAAATTGGCCACTTGTCTGAGTGGAAAAGCTTGTTGCAGGAGTTTGATTGGTTGGCCTTTGGAAACCAGAATTTTGGGGCGAGCTATAGCGTTGTTGTTGCGGGGCACGACACTGATTGGCGGTATGGCCAAGGCGGCCACAATTAAAACATTTTAAGGGTTGAGGTGGTAACCTTCTAGGGATTAAATTGGGTTTTGGCAAGCTGGGCTTGTCGACTTTATGTACTTCCAGGTATGATAACTGGAGTTCTCTTCTGATACGTGAATGGGCTTCTAAAAGACCGTTTGGGTTTCCGGCACGAATAAGTTGGCCTAATTTGGGTTCTAGCCCTACTAATAAGGTGTTTAATGCCATGGTATCGATTAGCGATGCTTGAGCAGTTTTTTGGTCGGAGTTTAGGCTAGTAGATTTTTGAATATTCGCGTGTATTTTCGCGTTTAAAACTTGAAGACGATTGAAAAATGTTAGGGGTGACTCATTTTGGAGTTGTTTAAGTCTCTGAAGATCTTGTATGAGGGATGAAAGATCCCTAGAGTCTCCGAAATGTAAGTTTAAAAGTTGTTTTATTTCTAAGTATGAGCCAGGATTTCTAGAACTCACGAGTTGTGCAGCTCTTCCTCTAAGTTTATTTTTGATATGGATTACTAAGAGAACTTTCTGGTCGGTTGTAGCCATATCGTACGCATATAAAAATGTTCCTAAAAAGATCTGATCCCCTTCAAATTCGGGGATAATATTTCTGATAGTTTATAGGGTTCGATTTCAGGTAAACCGATTTCATCCTGCGAAGTCATTTTTATTATTTTAATTTTGACAATTAAAATATCGCGGTACACAAAATAATTGTTTTATCGCTTAGGATAAAAATAATATACCGGGAAAGCACAAAGTTAATAGGTGAAATGGGGGTCAAATATTTAGAAAATCGAACAGTTTATAAAACAATAAAATAAACGAGATGATTCATTAACTTACAATAGGAGCATCGATGTGGTCGTGTTCTTGACAGTTGACTACCAGGGGCTTCACTAGGTGTTCCTTCCGTAGTATGACAAGTAAGAGCTGTCTCGAAGTTTCCAGGTCCGTTATTCTTTAAGGGATTGGAATCCGCCGCTACCAGTTAGATAGTTTCTTGTTCTGACAGCGTTAGAAAAATCCTACCGTTGACTGCGCCAATTTGTTATCTCACTCAAAACTCACTTAACTTTTTAAAAAATTTTATTATTCACAAACACAGTACTTTTAATTATAACACAAAGTCGAATATAAAAACGGACAGAGTAACGGTCTTTAAGTTAATGAATGCCACAATGTAAATTATTAAGGTATTTATAATAATATAAATGCTTATTTAGCAACTTCAGGTCGTGTGAATTGCGACATGAAGTAACTAATTACAAAGCATCTCAGGTTCGTTGCAATATGCTGACATGACACCGGGTTACTCGTGGTCAAATCCGACACGTGGATATATGAGCATATAACATATATAATTATTGTATAATTTTGACTCTTAATCTTAATTTTTTTTTTGTTAATTAGAAATTTCCCTGTAATAAACTTTTGTAAAGTCGGTTGGGAAATTAAATAAATAAATTAAAAATTAAAATTAAATATTATAAAAATATAAGAAAAATGTTATTAATCAATAGTCCACGGATATAAAGATGAGGAAAAACTTTTTTATTAGTAGGTATAGAAGAAAAGTCATTCTTTATAAAAACGTCTGCTTCTGCTGAAACTACAATTTCGAATATCATATTTGCGATTACTATACAGGGTTCGTCAGAAACATTTTTATTTTTTTGGGTTTTTTTTCAATTCTTTGATTTAATAAATCAATTTTGCTTGTTCTGAAACTACAATTTCGAATATGAGATTTGCGATAACTATACAGGGTTGGACAGAAAAAACATTTTAAATTCTTTATAATTTATCATTGAATAAATTAAAGAAATAAGTATGCGAGGAAATAATATATGATATGTATTAATAAAAATACTTCACTATACTTAGACAAGGAAAAATAATTTTCTTACAAAAAAACGTTATTCGGCCAGATATAAAATGTATTAATAAAAATACTTCACTATACTTAGACAAGGAAAAATAATTTTCTTACAAAAAAACGTTATTCGGCCAGATATAAAATCATATTCTAAGTAAGAAGGCAACAATTTTGTTAAAAAGTTTGTTTTTACGTAAATTTATTTTAAACGAAATCAAAAAAAAATCTGACGAATCCTGTATAGTAAATCTGATATTCGAAAATTTAGTTTCAGCACAAGCAGACGTTTTTATAAAGAATGACTTTTTCTTCTATATCTACTAATAAAAAAGTTTTTCCTCTTCCAAACTCTATCCGTGGACACACTGAATAACACAAAAAGCAAAGGTCCTAATATTGAGGCCTGCGGGACTCCTCTACTTACCAATTTTCGATTAGATTTGCTTTCATCGAATTTCACATACTGACAACGATTATCAAGCAATTTTGCAGTGACAATGACAGTATTATAAGTTTCTTAATAAGAAACAAATTAGAACGTAACAGTTCCATTTTTCTTTCACTTTTACGTAGGTTACCTTTCAAGAGTAATAATTAGACAATAATAAGACATGCAGGATCGATTTCACGTCATAGTTTGACGACACTTTTTTTTCTTGTTATATGTAGCTCTAACTCTGGCGTCTTTTCTCTAAATAACCCACGTATTTCCGTCTCAGCTCTTCCACACTGTCCACAACCGCTCCCCCTCCTTGGGCGGCCGACCAGCATGGGTAGAAAAAGAGATGTCTTCGAGGGTACGGATTCCCCATACCTTCGTTATTCACTCGTACACTCGGCCGACCGTGTGCCAGTACTGCAAGAAATTACTCAAGGGACTGTTCAAGCAGGGGTTGCAGTGCAAAGACTGCAACTACAACGCGCATAAGAAGTGCTTGGAGAAGGTGCCCAAGGACTGTACTGGAGAGATGCCAAGAGATTCTACAGGTATGTATGTGTATGGATTTAATAGTTGCAATTTCGAGGGCAAATTTTAATAGGTAACAGTAGCTGCGATACGAGGCCCGTAGGGCTCACCATGCGGTGAGGGGCTCTAGCATTGAGAAGTGACCTCATGCCCCACTTTGCCCTCTTACCTTTTGTCTGTATATGATGGTTTATAGTCTGTTTTAGAAAGGTGTAGAGTAATAAAATGGGAAATTTCGTCCAGTTCGGCTCAATTTCGGTGTCGCCCATAGGCGTAGGTAAATTTTGTGCATTAAATTATTTATGATAACTAACCAAAGAAAAAAAAAAGATAATTTGTTAAAGAAGGAACTATTAGCAATAGCAAATTTACACAAACATCGTTTTGTTTTGTAAAATATGCCGTGGAAGATATAGCTGAACAACATAGTGTAACTCGCATACCGCCATGTCATTACGAACTAAATCCTATTGAACTTATATGGGCGCAAGTGAAAGGATTTGTAGCAAAACACAACACGACATTCAAAATGAAACACGTTAAGCTACTGTTTGATCAAGCCATTAAGGAAGTGACCCAGCACCAGTAAACTGGCGAAAAGCAGTTCATCATGTCATTAAAAAAGAGGAGAAAATGTGGGATTGACCACCTGATCGATCGGACCGTCGACCCGTTAATTATAACGTCAAGAGGAGCTGACATTTCCTCAGATGACGAAGAATATTATCATTTTTTATAATTTAATTTCTGTATAATGTATTTTTTGTATTTTTTTTTATAATGTTTAATAAAAAATAAGTGTACCAAATACTATGTACATAATGCACGCCTTTGTCACACCATTTTCAGTGCTTGTGAATGGATAACAATAGACAAACCCCATAAATTGATCCAAACCCGAATGGTACTACCCGCACTTGATGAAAATAAAGAATTTTGCAATAAAATCAATGCCACTCTGTAGTCCCTTTGCATACCTAATGAGCTTTTATGACTCTACACCTTTCTGAAATAGACTATAGAATCCACTATAAGCGGTGTCTTGGGATAGCTCGGAACTTGTTTTTGGGCCATTAAAAAGCCAATTGTAGAAAACAAAAATGAACATAGTTTATTCATTGCGTAACAGATTAAAAAGTATTTTCTAGCTTTTTAAAATTTTAATATTTGTTTCTTCTTTAGTTCATTTTGAGTACGCAGAAAGCTCGGGTAGCGACAGTCAAATGAATCTGGCCTCGGACGAACCGGAACAGGACAAGAACAGATTCTTCGAGCGAGAGAACGGCAGCAATAAGTTTATTGAGGTTATACCGGTTCACGACGATGACAACGATTATTCTCCCTCAACGTAAGTATAACACCTCCATCAGTGGCGTAGCCAGAAAATATGATCGGGAAGGGGCGTAAGTAGGACATTTATTTTCTGGACAGAGGAACGGAAGGAGGAAAATTTTTGGGGCCACGCCCAAAGTTCGTTTAAAATTCACTTAACTACTATTAAATTATCTCTTCCCCTCTGCATGGTTGGATAAAATTAGTTATTGTAAATGTTTTTATTTTACATATTTTTTAATATTTCAAGCTGGCTCAATAATTAAAAAAAAAACATTTTTTATATTTGTGAAAAATACGAGTATTGGTGTCAATCCAAAAATTTTACATAAAACGTATGTTTGACCCTAACCAGCGTTTTTCGAGCTCGATTTTCCATGATTAAAAATAAAGTAAATATCGCTCTACACGCCAAAATTGATGATTTTTTCAGAAATCATGTATTTTAGGAGTTTAGATCTAAGAGCAGTTTTTGGTGCAAATGCTTAGGTTTTGAAATAGTCCTTCTTAAGTGCCGTTTTGTATATTCATAATAAAGCATTCTCGTTTCTTCCCGTACTATTTTTTTATTATAAATTATCACACTTCTTCCATAAAAAATGTTTCAATTAAAATGTTTACTTTAATTTTGTTTTTTAAAAATAAATACGTACGTTTTTTGTTTTTGTTGTAAAAATAGCCCTAAAAAGGGAACAAACAAGTATATAATAGAAAAATACTATAAAATATTATTCATTTTATCGTTTTCCTATAAAATTGCATCATAAATCAATAACTAAAACGATATGCGTCCGAAACCTTATTCTCTATACGGGGTGTCCGGTAACTTATGGGCCGTAGAGTAACTGGAGATACTAGAAATCAAACTAAGCCGATTAAGTCATATAAGTTTTTTCGGATTGTCACTTTTGTTTTTTTTTGTTAATTTAATGATTTATTATGCTTTGGGATGTTTAAAGGAAAATATCTCGAAAACCGTTAAAGATATTAAGATCAATCAAGTACACCTTTTTGACTCAGAAAATGCCCTTCTCTAAGAAATTATAATTGAAAAACACCTAATATCACAGGTAAGAAAAAAATCATAGATTTATGAAGCCCAGTGTATGCAACCAGCGCCCTCTAGTTTGAAACTTAAAAATTTCTACAAATTCTTATTTCTTGCTCATAAAAACATAATATGGCCAACTTTCAATTCGATTCATTCAACCGTTTTAAAATTAAGGCTTATTTTCGAGAATAAACTTTAACTTTCAACACCCTGTATCTCTACAACGAGTAACAATCCGATAAAACGTATATGACATAATCGGCTTAGTTTGTTGTCTGGTATCTCCAGTTACTCTACGGCCCATAAGTTACCGGACACCCTGTATAAAAAAGAACTTTAAAAAACTAAACATTTCCTACAAGACCTTTGTAATCTAAACCAAGAATACATCATTTAAAAATTTAAATTAAGAGTTCAAAAATGAGACGAAAAATTAGGTTGCAATTAGACTTTTAGACCCGAGCTTCTAGGCTAAATACGCCACTGACTTTCATCCTGTAGAACTGTAGAGTGTTTGCACTATCCTGTCACGAGCGAACAATTTTTTCGATTTTCCAAACGCTTGTTCACTATCTTTATCAGCAGAAAAAACCTTACTATTTTGCTAATTTAACTGACTTTCTATCTATAAAAAAATTGGATTGGATTGCATAAAGATTTTTAACAACATTAACTTAAAGAAGTATAGCTGATCCTGTGCCCACCCTCAAAATTTTTCTGGCGCCGCCATTGCAAGCATGTCACCACCGTGAAAGTTGCTGGTTAGTTAGTTATTGTTAAGAATCTTTATGCACTCCGAGATTAAAGAGTTAACAATAGTGCGCACTTAATTTGCTACATCCTTTATACAATTTCAGGAAAAAGTTTGAACGTTTGTAACAATTAACATTTTTTTGAAGATGTAGTTCTTCCTCATCTCCAAGTGCCAACATTCCTCTACAACGAATAGTCCAGTCTGTGAAGCACACGAAACGAAGAGGCTCTAAGGTTATCAAGGAAGGATGGCTGGTGCATTTTACCAATAAAGATAAAACGGTAAGCCATTTTCCTGTGATAATAAACGTCACCGATATTTCGTTTTGTGGTTTGTGGAACACCCGCTCCGTAGTTTGTGCTGATTTCTATGTAATTATTTTTTTTTAGATAAAAAGGCATTTCTGGAGATTGGACACAAAATCCATAGATCTCTTCCAAAGCGAGACTAGCTCAAAATATTACAAAGAGATTCCCTTATGCGAGATTTTGGCGATAGACACGGCTAGGATTAAACAAGGCGGTAAGTTGGTCGCTGTATTATCAAGTATTTTACAGTAGCCCCAGTGGATCTTTACCCCGACGATAATGAACCGGAAATGTAATTTTCAGGGTGTCTAGGAGCCGGGAAAATCGGGAAAAACGGGAATTTTACAGAGCCGGAAAAAACCGGGGATTCGACGGGA
Source organism: Polydrusus cervinus (assembly GCA_935413205.1). Taxonomy (NCBI): domain Eukaryota; kingdom Metazoa; phylum Arthropoda; class Insecta; order Coleoptera; family Curculionidae; genus Polydrusus; species Polydrusus cervinus. The sequence continues at coordinate 110,456,876 of OW284510.1, read as the reverse complement.
AAATCAAGTTTAAGCCGGGAATTTTGAATGAGCAGATAATTTCAAACTTAAAAATTTGAAGTAGGTACCTATTTATTCCTATAAATTGCATTCGAAAAAAGACAAGAATGGTTTATATTGCAACCTTAAAAAGGTCCAAGAGATTGATCTAGGATATGGGACTAGAGCGGCTATCAAAAAATGCGTCGGAGTTAAAAATAAGGAAATGATGATCTTTCGCCAGGATTGTCGAAACTGCTTGATGTATACAGTTTCCAAACTTTTGGAAAAATGTCCGTTAGCATATAAGTTAACTGAAGCTATAAGTTTCCTTAACCCCAATAAAATGGCAGAAATCCAAAAAAATGCTTGCAACTGATGTCCAAAGCATTTGAAATTTTGTTAAATTCAAACAGATGCAATGCGAGTAATTTGGAAGAAGCAGATAGAGTATTTAGAGCCATTTTTATTGATTAGACCAGTGTTTCCCAAAGTGGGCGATAACGCCCTCTTGTGGGCGCTGCAGGCCTAAAGGGGGGCGGTAAGAGACCCAGAAAAAAGGGGGGGGGGGTTGTGGGGGCTTGGGGGGCGATTTGTAATTTCATCTAGCTAGGAGGACTCTTAGACACCGACTGAGCTCTCGACTACAACAAGTCTCGTTTAGAATGAATGTTTAATCTCTAATATAGCTCACAATAATTAATTAATTTAATTTGAAGTTATAGTGGTTTTTAAGTAGGTGAAAAAATGGGGGCGCTAAAAAGTAATTTATTCTCAAAGTGGGCAGTAGACAAAATAAGTTTGGGAACCCCTGGATTAGACTATGATAAATAAAATGAAAAATTATTCGAGATGTAACAGAGTAAATGACTTTGGGATGGAAACCGTGGTGCAACTTCTTCTAACAATTTCTCATGGAAATGCTACAGCAGAAAGGAGATTTTCTGTTAATAAGGAGATTTTGGTGAAAAATTTAAAAGAAGAGTCACTTATAGTCACTACAAAGATTAGTGTACGATTTACTACAAAAAATTGAAGGAGTTCAAACTATGGACATTACAAAATCCATGATACTTTCCATAAGAAATGCCTATTCAAGGTACAACACAGCACAAATAGATAAAAAGGCAAAAGAGGTTGACAGCGACTTGAACAGAAAAATTAAGCTTCAGAAGCAAGCAGAAGAACTGAAAACTATAAAGAAAAAAATGATCGAACAATCACAAAAAAAGATTTGGCAGCTATAGAACAAGAAATCGTAAAATTAAAAAGTAACTATATTATTTGGTTGTTTTAAAATTTAACAACGAAAGTGTAGTTAATTTAGGAAAACCCAGCCGGGAAATTTTCAAAAACCGACCGGGAATTAGTCGGGAATATGGTTTTCGATTTTTGCTAGAGACCCTGAATTTTACACCTAACTGTATTATTTTGTATAATTTTACAGATGTAATGCACTGTTTCGAAATCCGGACGGCTAACGTGGATTACTTTGTCGGTCAAGATCCCCTTCATAACTTACAAGATGGCAACAACGTCAACCTTCCACCTCCCGACAGCGGAATCGGGGCGTACTTGGCTAAAAGTTGGGAGACCACGATCAAGCAGGCGTTAATTCCCGTCACTGCGAATTCTGGAAGTAAGTTTATTTTTTATTTTTAAAGTTTGACTTCTTTTACATTTGTCTGTACGCGTTTGTTGAATAAATGAAAATTGTAATTAATATCACGTACCATTGCGCCCAAAAAAAAACTGGGACAGCAAAATTGTTGTTGTAGAGTAGCTCCTTGACTATAAGGAATATGTAAAATCTATTGAGGAAAGGTTATCATTGTTATAATAGTTGTCATGGAAGTGAAAAGGTTTAACAACAATACCACATTTTTAGTAATACGAGGAAAAATGAAAATACGCATATTTACACTTACATTTAAATGTAACAAAAATAAAACAAAGTTTTTTAATATTATATTCCAATAAATTTTAATTTCAATCATATTTAAACCTTAATATAATAACATGTTTTTAATATTTGGTAGTTGTACCGTTATTATCGATTAATGCTTGTGAACGTCGTGGCATATAACATAGGTTTCTCATATACTCTTGCGTTATTGCATACCATGCTTGCATTATCCTTTGGCTTAATTCAATCCGAGTTCTAGGCTGGAAGTTGTGTTTATACATAAATTTTGTCACCTCACCTCAAATGTTTGCAATTGGGTTGATATCCGGACTTTTCGAGAACCAAGGCAGAACACGAATTTGATTTTCTCCTAAATAATCTTGAACTATACGGGCTTTATGTATAGGAGCATTATCTTGTTAAAATATAAAATCTTTGCCATATACTGCGTCGACAGATGGTATCATAACTTGGTTAAGTATGTTGCAATATAATGGTGCATTGAGCCTCCCCTGCACTATTTGGCAAACTCCTGGGCCCCTGGCACTAATCCAGTCCCAAATGTTTATAGAAAAGCCTCCGATTTGATTAGTCTTATTTGTATATCTTTCATCGTATCTCGTACCAGAAGGCCTATAAAAGCGTATTTTCCCATTATTGCACGATTGAAAGGTTTTTTCATCGGAAAATATTACGGTTTCCCATATATTACCTTGATTTATATATTCATAAGCAAATTCTACTCTTCTCTGTTTGTTTGCTTCGGTCAAAAATATTTTATTGGCAGCACAACAACTTTTTATATCTGAACTACGAATACTTCTACGCGCTGTATTAGCTGAACCAGGAAAATGTGTTTCTTTTTAGCTTGTATTGCTGTTTCGAAAGGATGATCTTTTAGAAAATTAATTAATTCTATATATTTTTTTTTTTTTACGGTTCGCCGACTACGTAGGCCATCTTGAACCGGTCATCGACCACAAATGTGGTCTACCGACTGGGGAGTGTGAAACAGCACCTTCATCCTACGAGATATCCGATCTCATCCGGCCTGTCCGGCGTGAATAGGATGGCTAGGTGTCGATTCATTTTACACTCTTCCCCGAGACAAGAGCACGCCGTGTTCCCAAGCGGTCACCCGCCCAAGTACTAACCGCGCTCGACACCGCTTAACTTCGGTGATATGCGGGAACCGGTGCTTAATATGTCGACAGGCCCTTGCCTTAATTAATTCTATATCTTGGCCGTCATTCGAAATTTTGGGGCGACTAGAACATGCTTTCTTTTTTACAATACTTCAATATTCTGCAATTTTCTGCTTAGTCAACAACACGGTATTTTTGCTAATCCCTAATTCTTCTGCGATGTTTCCTATTTGATCCCATCTCTCAATCGAGTGTAAATGATCTCTTTTTGCTCAGTGGTTAACGATTTCAAAAAATATTTCTTTTGACACGTCACTGTCAGTCACAAAATTAAATTAAATTGACAACTTAAAAAAAAGCTTATAGTCTGGGAGATTAAACTATATTTTGCTGTCCCAGTTTTTTTTTGGGCGCAATGGTACATTTAATACTTTATGTATTTTGACATTTTTGCCGCTAGGCATTTGACAGGTTGACATGGTGAAATTTTAGCAGGTTGGCATTTTGACTGTCCACCTTTTGACAGGTTGACATTTTGACAGGTTGACATTTTAACTGATTGACATTTGACAGGTTGACATTTGACAAGTTGACAGTTACAGATTTTGACCGATTCACATTTTGTCAGGTCGGCATTTGATAGGTTGATATTTAGACAGGTTTACATTGTGACAGGTTGACATTTTGTCAGGTTGACATTTTAATAACAATGTAAATGTTAACGTCCCATAAATAATATTATTTACCAAAAAATGGTACGCGCCATTGACGTTTTTCAATGCTGTTTTAACAACTCTTTAATAGTAAAATTTAAAAAAATTGTATCCAACCAAGTGAATGTGTATTAGGTTTTGCCAATTTCTTTTTTAATTTTATTTTGCTTTCCTCATTTTATAACTGTATCAATATGCGAATAACGTTTTAAGCGAGTTTATTTATTTTGTAGAACCTGAAGAACCTTCGACCCAAAGCGAAGAACAAATTACGGATATGAGTCAACTATATCAGATATACCCTGATGAAGTATTGGGCTCGGGTCAATTCGGTATTGTGTACGGAGGGGTGCACAGGAGATCAAGTCGATCGGTAGCTATTAAGGTACGATTATTGCACAAAACAGTCAAGAATTAACACATTAAATACTAACACCCTGTATATTCTATAAATAGGATAATGTTTCTGGGTTTTAACACTAGAATTTAACGGCTTTTTTTACATAAAATTATCAAAGCATTTCATGGTCTCTATAATAGGCTATTGATTATGTCCTAAAAAGCAACTTAATAAGGAACTACAGAGGATGTGAGTTTTTATTGCATAAATCGTTCAATTGGTTATTCAAAATAAAAAACCGCAGAGTGCTATTTAATTAGAGGGAAGAAACTGGAGATAGGGGGAAAAATGCAACCCTTACGGTTTTTTGAGTATATGTCGAGAACGAAGCAAAATTTGTGGGTATTTTATAGGAAAAATTTTGTAGAGAGTTAGATTTTCTCTCGAAATGGCGTAATTTAAAAATTTACAAGTCTATTTAGTTCAAATTATGTTAAAAACAATTTAACAAAAAAGTGCAAAAAAAAAAAATTTTTTTAACTTTTATGCAAATAACTTTTTTTTAAGCAGAGATAGGTATAGGCATTGCTTCATAGAAAAGGCACGATATTAAATTACCTACAGAATGACGTATTAAAAAAAATTAATTGATGAAGTTTCAATGAGATATGACCGTTTAAACTTTATCATAATTTTCGGTTTTTATTGAATTTATAACAATATCATTGTGTTACTTAGATTTGAATGTATGCAATTGAATTTTATTTAATAAAGTCATGTTAAATTAATTGATCAACAATAAATAAATGTTATATGAACTATTGATCGTATGAGGCCTTTATTATGATATTGCCCATATATTGTCAATATAAAATATTGACCGTCTGAGGCCTGCTTTAGTTTATGTGAAAATATTTGAATATCTATAAAGTACAAAAAATTTTGATATTTCTTCAATAGTATTGTCAATCTGGATTTCAATTTCTTCGTCGACTTCTTGAAAAACATCGTCTTCAGATACCTCTGGTACTTGAGCATTGTCACAATTAACTCCTAGACATTCTTTACCGAATATAGAGCAGGTAATTCCTAATTTTCTGCAACCACAACTTCCCTGCCAATCTGTAGTGCATCCGCAAGCTACTTTTTTCAGCAAAAAAGATAAATAAAGAGCAATTTTTAAGAAAAAGTAGTTATTAATTTATTTAAAAAATAAATAAAAATTATATACGTTCATGCATGCATATAACGTTTATTTATTGTTGATCAATTATTTTAACATGTCTTTATTAAATAAAATTCAATTGCATACATTGAAAACTAAATAACAAAATGATATTGTTATAAATTCAATAACAACCGAAAAATATGACAAAGTTTAAACGGTCATATCTCATTAAAACTTAATAAAAAAAATGTTAATACGTCATTCTGTAGGAAATTTAATATCCTGTCTTTTCTATGACCTTTCTATACCTATCTCTGCTCAAAAAAAGTTATTTGCATAAAAGTAAAAAAAAAATATTAAATTTTTTGCACTTTTTTGTTAAAGTGTTTTTAACACAATTTGAACTGAGAGACTTTTATTAACTACACCATTTCGATAGAGAATCTAACTCTCTACAAAATTCCAAAAGGGTAGGGAAAGCGATGAACCAGCGCCGCAGGCGAACATTTTTTTGGGTGCCACGCCCAAAAAAACCTTTTTTTATTTGGTTTAATCAACCGAATTGTTGAACCAAATTGAATCGTGTATTTTCACCTTTAGCATACCGATGTTAGTGTATCGTAATTTTGTAGGTTATAGATAAATTAAGATTCCCGACAAAACAAGAAGCGCAGCTAAAGAACGAAGTTGCCATTTTACAGAACCTATCGCATCCCGGAGTAGTGAATTTAGAGAGAATGTTCGAGACACCAGAAAGAATTTTCGTTGTCATGGAAAAACTGAAGGGCGACATGTTGGAAATGATTTTATCTCATGAGAAAGGAAGACTTACGGAGAGAGTTACGAAATTTTTAATAACTCAGGTAAATAGTAATATCTTTAGCATCCATCTATGTATATATTCCAAGGGACACAAAAAGGTGCTACCATTTTAACGTTGCCATGGTATTGATTATACTTCTTTATACTTTTTTCTTACAAAATATAAAGTATCAGCAGCGGAACCATGAAAAAGATAAAAAATAAATTTCCTGTCTATTTTCCTTTCTGTTCTTATTTGGATTGGTAAGATCACTCGGCTACATTCGCCGTGACCGAAAGAAGACTCGCTCCGATAGAAATAGGAAGAACTTTACGGCTCTTTCCAATCATCTTTCTTGCTCTTTTAAATAAGATTTTGCGTATTTCGGTTTCACTCTAAAGATGTGGTTTTATTTTTGATTCATAACATAACCCTAAAACAGAAATGATAAAAATATAACCATACTTTTTCTTCTTCTGCAATTTTTCTGCTGGTTTTAACCACAAAACGATATTCAGTTCCAGTGGCGTATTTAGAGGGGGGGGGGGGGGTGCCAGGCTGCAGCCCCCCCTCCAGATACTAGGAGCTTGGGTCTAAAAGTCTAATTGCAACTTAATTTTTCGTCTCACGCTTGGACTCTTACCTACCTTAAATTTTTAAATAATGTATTCTTGGCTTAGATTACAAAAGTCTTGTAGGAAACGTTTAGTTTATAAATGTATCCTTCTAAAAGTCCTGTTTTATATAGAAATTAAGGTTTCGGACGCATATCGCTTTAGTTATTGATTTATGATGCTATTTTATAGGAAATCGCGTAAAAAGAATAATATTTTAAAGTATTTTTCTATTATATACTTGTCTGTTACGTTTTCCCTTTTTAAGAGCTATTTTAAATCAACAAAAATATAACCCAATGCAATAAAATATTTTTACAACAAAAATAAAACACAATTAGGTATTTATTTTTAAAGAGAAAAATTAAAGTAAAAATTGTAATTGAAACATTTTTTATGGAAGAAGTGTGATAATTTATAGTTAACAAAAAAGTGCAGGAAAACACGAGAATGCTTTACTATGAATATACAAAACGGCACTTAAGAAGGAGTATTTCAAAACCTAAGTATTTGCACCAAAAACTGCTCTTTATTTTTTATTTCTGAAAAAATCATCAATCTTGGCGTGGTGAGCGATATTTACTTTATTTTTAATCAACCGAGCCCGAAAAACGCTGGTTAAAATTTTGGTTTGACACCAATATTCATACTTTTCACAAACATGCAGAGGGGAGAGGTAATAATTTAATTTTCAAAATTTGATAGATAGTAGTTAGATAAATTTTAAACGAACTTTGGGCGTGGTCCCAAAATTTTTTTCCTGCGGCGCTTTTACGCCTTCTCCACTAAGTACAATATCATGAAACACATGTAGTCGCGACTGTCCCTCTCTTCAGAATAAAAAATGTCCTACTTATGCCTCCTGAGCCCCTCCCCCAAGCATACTTTCTGGCTACGCCACTGGCAAGAGCCGTAAAGTTCTTCTCGATCGGGGCGAGTCGTTTTTTGGCTAACGCGAATGTAGTCGAGTAATCTTACATAGTTCTAAATAAGAACAGAAAGGAAAATAGACAGGAAAGTTCTGTTTTATCCTGTCCATGATTCTGCTGCTGGTTTCTTTAAGTAAAAATCCACGAATTCTTCCATCCTTTCTATGTGTAGGGCATTTTTCAGGTAAAAACTATTTTTTTTTAGATTCTTATTGCCTTACAACACCTGCATAGTAAGAATATAGTTCACTGTGATTTGAAACCCGAAAACGTGTTGTTGAGTTCCGACGCGGAATACCCCCAAGTCAAGCTGTGCGATTTTGGATTTGCCAGGATCATCGGTGAGAAGTCTTTTAGGAGATCTGTAGTCGGTACTCCCGCGTATTTAGGTGAGAAATATTAATTTATTATATTATTTTACTTTAAATCCAAATAACATACCATAAAATATAAATAGTATTAAAATAAATGATGACATTCAAATGACATTTCAAAGTTAATCAAGTAAAATATTTAGGAATTAGGCAATCCAACGATGTGTCAAAATAGCGGCTGGATGGCAAATACTGCTTTGTAATTGGTGCACGTGACCATAAAAATAATGTTACTGGTGGCATTTAACGGGTAACTCAATGCTTTTTGCCATCCAACCTCCATATTGAATCACGTGGTTTGGATTCCCTAATAATCTTTGACCGAAAATAATAAGGCCAAATTTACATTCGCCGTTTTTTTCAGCTCCCGAAGTTTTAAGAAACAAAGGCTACAACCGTTCATTGGACATGTGGAGCGTGGGCGTTATCGTATACGTAAGTCTAAGCGGCACCTTTCCCTTCAACGAGGACGAAGACATCAACGAGCAGATACAAAACGCGGCCTTCATGTATCCGCCCAATCCTTGGAAGGAAATTTCTTCAGATGGTAAGCGTGCATTATTTTCTTATTTTTTTTCTATTTTCACTTGTATATTTATGCCCAAGTGACTAAATAAAACTTGCGTCTATTTCCCAACACTATTGTAGACACACTGCGCATGTCAGGCGAATAACCTGATTTCGGGATATTTAAAATATATGCAGAAATGGGTTTAATTATTTTTTAATATTTTATTACGTTACTGTATGAGTCATAGTTTAAGTTTTAGTCTCTATCAATTTTTTTTTGCAAGAATGTTGTTGTTATTTGTAGTTTGTTAATTTATGGGCCATAATTAAAATGGAGGAGCAGGCTATTAAATAAATTCTGTTATTGTTGAGGCTGTAAAGCACCTGTAAAGTAAAAACCTAACCTTACATTTTTTAACTGTAAAACAATTAATGTATGCACAGACTGTGAGATGAATTGTATGTAGTACAAAAATATATTTGCTCCATCGAAGAAAATAATGTAGAAATATGGACCAGCATAATAACCTCTATTTATTGATTTTTTCAAAAAAAAAGTTAGAGAGTTATTGCAACCCTGATTTATGCTATTATAAATGGGCCATTGTTGGGAATAATTTTCTTCTAGTAAAAGTTCTAAATAAATTATCTATTACATGACAAATAACGTTTGAAACTTCAACTATTCAGTGACATAAAATTTATACGTCTTCAACTAGATTTTACTGGTGATATTTTGCGATTGCAATTATTTTTGAATCATTTATCTTTACGTTCGTTACAGCACAAAAGTCGAATGTAGAAAATTTATTTTTGTATTTCTCACCAAACAAATATTTGTTTAAAACTCTTTTTTCATATTTCAGCAATAGATCTAATAAATAATCTGTTACAAGTTAAACAGAGGAAGAGGTACACTGTCGATAAATCTCTGCAACATATTTGGCTCCAGGTATGATATGATCGTATTTATTCTTTTGTGCCAATGCATTATACGATTTTGCATGTTTTTTTGTTCTTTATTCCCGACCAACTATAAGGTTTATTACAGGAAATGTTAGACTAACTTATATATCTAGCATAAAGTATTTTTAACAAATAATAAGTTTAAGAATTAAATAAATATTAAAAATGAAATAAAGTAAATACTTTGTACCTACTAGAAAATGTACTTTTCCAGAAAATCAAAACTTTTAAACATTTCTTAAATTTTTCTAAACCAGAAAGGTTTTTTGGTAAATTACTATACAGGGTGATTCCTAAGTTGATACTTCCTTTTTAGCTGCGTATAGAGGCATTAAAATAAACATTTTCAAATACCTTTTTTTTTTAACTCAAAAATAAGGGATGTACCGGGTGAGTCAACGATTGCGCGGAGCAATTTTATGGCTTGAAGATAAAATTTGTCGACAATAAGCTTTTGTGTTAAGGTATGGTTGGATATCAGGCACATTTTTAAAATATTTTGAATTATACAGGGTGCGCCCAAAAAGTAGGGTGTCAAAAAGGTCCATTTTTTTAAATGGAACACCCTATATATTGTATTATTTTCTGATTCCTCACAAAGTTTTATGCTTATTTCGTAAATGTAAAATGTCTAGAGTCAATAGTTTTGGAGATATTGAAGTTTAAAATATGGCATTTTCAGACTTTGACAGGCTGTAACATTGGAACGGTTCATCTTAGAGAAAAATGGTTTTCACCTCCCTATCTTAATTTTTTATTCTCTATCTAAACGTTTTTACTTCCGGTTTAACATGTTAAACCGTTAAAACCGGTTTTTTGGTTTAACATGGTAAACCGAAGGTTGGTTTCTTTGGATAGAGAATAAAAAACTAAGATAGGGAGGGGAAAATCATTTTTCCCTAAGATGAACCGTTCCAATGCTACAGCCTGTCAAAGTCTGAAAATGCCATATTTTAACCGTCAATATCTCAAAAACTATTGAATTTAGACATATGATATTTACAAAATAAGCGTAGAATTTTGCGAGGAATCAGAAAATAATACAATATATAGGGTGTCCCATTTAAAAAAATGGACCTTTTTGACACCTTACTTTTTGGGCGCACCCTGTATAATTCAAAATATTTTTAAAATGTGCCTGATTATCCAACCATACCTTAACATAAAAGTTTATTGTCGACAAATTTTATCTTCAAGGCATAAAATTACTCCGCGCAATCGTTGACTCACCCGGTACTTACATTCATTTATTACACTATGGATCAAATACGGTCCTGCCTAACTTGCCCGTTGAATAACATTAAGAAAACTTCTGGGGGTAGGATGAGCCCGCAAGGGAAAGCGTTCTGCGTATAATCTCGAAGCAGCAGTCGCACGTTGACGACACTCGCCGTAAATTAGCACCATATCTACTAGTTCATTGTTTCCAAATTTTATCATTTTCACCTGTCACCAATTTAAAATTAACTTGCTTCAGAAAAACACACCGAAGCGGATTGCCAAATAACTCACCACTGACCCGTTAATTGCATGACTAATAAGACAAACAACATAAAGTATAGCAGGCTACGTTTTTATGACCAGGCCCGCACTTAGATTTTTTACTTCTGTATCTCGCCTATTTTTAAGTTTAAAAAAAAGGTATTTGAAAATGTTGTTTATTTTAATGCCTTCTATACCCAGCTAAAAAAGAAGTATCAACTTAGGAATGATCCTGTATAAACAAGAATGCTATATTGTGGAGGTTACTTTACTTAAATACCCACATTTCGATATGATCCCCTTGTAAAACCGACAACTAGTCTTCATCATCTCTGAGTGCAGTTAACTCGGGAATAGGCCTTTCAGTAGTTTTAAGTTGCCTTCAATTTTTAGGACTACCAAACGTGGTGCGACTTGAGAGCTTTAGAAAACCAAATAGGTGTTCGATATTTGACTCACGAGTCCGATGATGCCAGGTGGGAAAAGTAAGTAATGTTATCACAAAATTACGTAGATTCATCTCAGTTATGCGTTATTGTACCCAGCTAGTATAAATAGAGCTGCAGTTACTGTACTTATTTAGTATTCACCTGAAGACGACTGGATATACTTACCAGTTAAAACGTTGTGATACAAAATAAATAAAGACAATGCAAGTTAAAAACTCTTCTACATTCAAGATAACATAACAAGTTATGACCAGATGACCTTTTTGTCATTTCTTAACATAAACCACATGTTTTAGTTGTAAAAGTTATTTTTTTGTTCCACCAGTGGCGTCCCTGCAAACATGTCCTCTAATATTTTTTAGAAAAAAGTGGTACGCCACTGAAATTTTTTCATGTGGATGTTATTTCTGATTAACCTGGTCAATTCTACATAAAAATTGTCTTTTGCGTTTTTCTTCTCAGACACACCGTTCTTAATTAAAATAATTAAATTAAATTAGCTCTACCATTTATTAATATTAACATTGATAATGCAAAATTTTGTTTTATACAAATTTTTAATATTGATTGTTAAACTTAATAGGCATGCTTCCGCCGGTCTTCGCATCGAATAGAGCACTCGTTCAAATATTCCAGGCGAATTCCGTATTGTTTCTCAATGGCCAGCAAGATCCCCTGATCTCAATAGTTTGGATTTTTTCTCCAGTGTATAAAACTCCCATTAACACTTTGGAAAATTAAGGGAGCGAATAATTGCCTCCTGTGAAACAATACGGAATTCGCCTGGAATATTTGAGCGATACGAAGACGGGCGGAAGCATGACTATTAAGTGTAGGTGGTCATTTCCAACAAAATTTTGCATTATCAATGTTAATAATAATAATAAATAGTAGAGCTAATTTAATTTAATTATTTTAATTAAGAACGGTGTGCCTGAGGAGAAAAACGCAAGAGACCATTTTTATGTAGAATTGACCAGGCTAATCAGAAATAATATCCACATGGAAAAATTTCAGGGGCGTACCACTTTTTTTCTAAAAAATATCAGATCACATGTTTGCAGGGACGCCACTGGTGGGACAAAAAAATAACTTTTATTACTAAAGCACGTGATTTTATGTCCTATTAGCACATGCCAAAATTGAAAATATTATCTAAAGTACTTTCGGAGATATTACAAAAAACACATTAAAAAAAATTCAACACCCTGTAGCAAAAAATTTAAGCCGTTTAAGACATAAATTTATATGAACTTTTCTTCATAAAATGACTTAAGAAATCATACCCTAAAATATTAGCACGTCATTAAGGAACACCCTGTATAAAATTGGGACTGAATAAAATATTCTTTCAGGTACAGGTCAGAGCAATGACGAGACAAAAGCTGGCTGCACAACGTTAAGAGGTGTCTGATAGGCATCAAGTCCTGAGAGACATCCACGCGGACGTACGAACGCCACAAAAACAGGAATAAGTATTTTCGAAGAGTTCAATATTCCCAAGAATCCAGTTTTGTTTTCGTTTGTCGAATAAAACTGGCTGTGATTTTCAGTTGTCAAGAACGAACCTTGTGCCCTGCCAGAATATAAATGTCAAACCACGCAACAGATATGCCAACAAACATACAAACATAAAAAAATACATAGTACGAAATTAAGTTATTTTTAAGCGATTGAGTGGTATTTTGAAAAAATGTACAGTTTATTGACATTTTACAATAAGATAATTAAGTTGTAGCCACTCTTAGTAAAACTAAAAGTGGTACCAATCAGATCGACAGCAGTGGCGGTTCGTGAGGGAAACTTTTTAGTAGGGTAGGTTACCAAAAAGAAGATAAAAAGACACGGTGAAATAGCTGTCTCTAAGAAGTAGAGTACTATCTTTTAGTACTCTCTCCCCTTATCTACGCCCTTGGAAAGTTGGCTTTTTTTGAGTGATTCACGGCAACAGGATGAGTTAACAATAGAGTAAAGTGTTGTAGAGGAAAGAGTAAAATTATGCTGGAGTATACGTGGTGGCCCAAAAAAACGTGGCGAATATAACTTGGGTTTCTTTAAATAGAACATATTATTTTCTGATTCCCCACAAAATTCTATGCTTATTTTGTAAGTGTCATATGTCTAAATTCAATAGTTTTTGAGATATTAACGTTTAAAATATGGCATTTTCAGACTTTAACGGACTGTAACATAGTAACGGTTCATCTTAGAGAAATAAAGATTTTTTTTTTACAGTTCAACATGTTAAACAGGAAGTTGTAGCTTTTAAATAGAGAGTTAAAAATTAAGATGAGGAGGTGAAAACCATTTTTCTCTAAAATAAACCGTTCCAATGTGACAAAGTCTGAAAATGCCATATTTTATAAACGGCAATATCTCAAAAACTATTAACTTTAGACATATAAGATTTTATACAAAATCAGCGTAGAATTTAGTGGGGAAAATAATACAATATTCCATTTTAAAAAAACCTAAGCCATATTCTCCACGTTTTTTTAGGTCACCACGTATACTTCAGTATAATTTCAAAATGTGCACCTCACTGATCGCTCCAAGTTTTGTATTTCGAATTTTGATCTAATTCTTAAGATAAAGGAGAAAATAACTTATATCGTTGACTCACCCTGTACAGTGTATTTTCTTTGAATTTCAACATTTAAAGAAAGCTCACTATGATTCATTCGCTACGTAAGAACCGACCTGACTTCGGAGCGCGCCGTCTTTTATTGCATAAAATAATACAATAACTTGTGTCTGAAATCGATCGAAAATGGAGGCAAACATTAGTTCGTCTCCAAAAACGGTTGCCACATTTTTGCACTGATCCGTCGTTCTTTAAATATTGAAATTCAAGGGTAACTCACTTAAAATTTGCAATCTTTATATCTAAAAAAATAATTATTGATTAGTCCCTGCCTACCCTCAAAAGCCGCCGCCACTGACAGTTAATCGAACTGTCGAAATGTATGCTCACCCACCTCATTTAGTATACACTCGCCCTATTTTATTAAAAAAATTAAATCGAATTTTTTCGCATGATTTTTAGAATCTCCCAAAACTCATTACTTTTAATATATTTACATAATTTGTCCTTTGGTAGAAAATGATATTTAAAGTACGTTTACTTTTATGAAAAATAACGTTTACGTATTTTTTATGCCCCCTGTATAAAAAATTTTTCATAACATGAATCTCATTTATTTAACAAGTAAGAACTTTTATAAAGACTTTTTTCGTATCTTTCACTTTTTGGTCCATTTGTTCTCTTCTAAACACCATTCGAGCAGTGGCGCAGCCAGCAATTTCTTATGAGAGGGGTTTTCTTTATACATTCACATATCCCAATTTCACACTTCTAAAAAAAAAAGATCGCCCTGCCCCACACTTGTTCGACCAAAATTGACTTAAAAAAGAAAAGGCGGCCTACCCCACCAGTTTCTTCACTGACATACTCAAAAAAAAAGGTCTTCCGGCGCGACCCATTGTTCCTTTCGATCAAAAATGACTTCTAAAAATAATAAGCTACCGACCTCATCAATTTCTTCTGATCAAGAGTGACTGTCCTAGGAGGAGGGCGGCGTGTATGTTTCGAGGTCACCCGGTATATTTTACTACATGTTAAAAGGTGCATCGAATGAAGCAATAACAGAATTAGTTTTAGGATTTAAAGTATATCGACTATGCTGCTTAAAACCCACTCTCAACCCAGGATTTCATAGCATCTAAACTACCTAACTCCTTAATATTTTTTATAGGGAGGCATTACTTCTACAATCTAAAATTATTTTAAATTATACAGGATGTCCCAACTAGTCAGGGCACATCAAACATACTTTTTTTTGTAATGGAACGCCTTATACAGGGTAGAACGTAAATTGTAGGACTGATGCCTATAACTTTGGTTGTGAAAAATAATAAAAGTAAGTAGTTTAGAAGCTATGAAATCCTGCGCTGAGAGTGGGCCACCCTGTATAGTGACGGGTAGCCGGAAAATTTCCGGTTTTAGATATGTCAGGGTAGATAATATAATGATAGATAGAGCCCTGCACGGGCCGGAATTTCACGACCTGGCCCGAGCCGGAATTTTGCGACGTGGCCCGGGCCGGCCTGTCAACCAAAACCGAATAGCCCGGCGAGCCCGTCAGGCCCGAAAAAAATTATTGGGGCTTGAAAATTATTTTTCCTACGACCACCTATGAAAATGAGAAAAAAAAGCATATTTAATTTGGCTAGAAAGCGCTGTTGAATGAAAATAGGCACACTATTTAATTTAAACATATGGTGCCAATTTGACAGACCATTCCTTTTTATTAAAAAGAACAAATTTTAGAAATCAGTAATTGTAAAGTGTTTAACTTATTTATCATGTATTTGTCGAGTGATTTAAAATTAGAGTGTGAAAATACGCCATGTGAAATTATAAAAAATGTTAATAATATACTGGAAAATATATTACCAGAAAAAACAAATCGCGCTGAAGAGAGTGTCGTGTATTAAACACCAAATCTTTATCGGTAGCCATAGCGTAGAGAATAGAGCTCTAGCCTACAGATCGCATGGTCACAGGTTCAAATTCCATCAGGAATATTTGATTTTTTTTTATAAAAACATTAAATAATTTATAGAATTATTTTGAATTGAAATCTTGGATTTTTTTAAATTTATGTTTCATTCCTTGATTGAATTTAAAATTTTTCATTCTGGTTAATCTAGAAGTCAATCCAGGATTATTTCTTCTTATGATAATAATATAAAATAGGAAAAAATGAAAAAGTTAAAGTACAAATAAAGAAAAAGCCTATCGACAAACTATGAAACCAGATATTAAGTGGAACATAATCTAAAGTATGCTAATTTCAACACTAGTGTTGAAATTTTTTTTCTACAAATCAAAGGCTTTTTTAATAATTCTTTGTGGTCGTAAGAAAAAAAGTGTACATTACTCGTGTGAAAGTGATTATTCTAAAACTCCGAGAATTTCCTCACTCGGCTGACGCCTCGTGCTAAATATCTCCTCGTTTGAAAAGTATCACTTTCATCATTTGTTATGTAATATACTATTACTTTGGAGAAGAATTTAGAAATATTGGTCATAGGCTATTAAAAAGCGTTGTTATGAATACGGAATCTCATTTAACTTTTTACAGAACGGTATATTTTTATTAAATATAAAAGCCACATTTCTTCGAAATATCACTCAAAGATTAATGTAAGTCCTAAAAAGTGTCAAAAACAGTTCTGTATATATTTGTTTTTAACTGACAGATGTAAATATTATTTATAAACTGATATTTTTGCATAGAAATATGTCGATTAGTAATTTTAATTGGTAATTTAATTCAAAAGTCATAAAAAACGAGCTTATATTTTAAAGGATGGTGGTACTTAATTCTATAAAACTTATTTATTTTTTACACATTTGTTAACAGATTTTATATTTTTATATTTTAAAGAGCTTTATTTTTATACTTTTATGTGTTTAGGGTTAGGATTGCGTAGGGGCATCAGGGCTACAGTAGTCCCACATTTTATATGTCATCCAGCGGTAACTAGAATTTTTATTAACATCGGTTTGGCAACACAGTGAGTCGGCACTTCAAGTAATATATTTTTCCTCATTTACCATTAAAACAACATCCTACCTTAAGTGTAGTATAAAAAATGTTGTACAAAATAACCCGGAACACCAAAAACCCTGACACAAAACAAACCATGACAAAAATCCACAGAAACCAACTAAGTACGAGCCTGTCTTTCGGTTCGAGATCCAATCTAAACTGATTCTTTCAGTTCTGCGGATTTAACAAGAACTGTTAGTTCACTCGCGTCTATATCCCAAACAACGAAATAAATATTTTATCTCAATGATCCCAACCTAATGCAGGCACACTACGCATGTCAGGCGGATAGCGTGATGGCTAACCAAAAATACGGTTTAACATGTTAACCGGAAGTTGTAACTTTTAGATAGAGAATAAAAAACTAAGATAGGAAGGTAAAAACCATTTTGCTCTAAGAAGAACCGTTTCATTGTTACAGCGGGTCAAAGTCTAAAAATGCCATATTTTAAAAGTCAATATCTCAAAAACAGTTAAAATTAGACATATGACATTTTATACAAAATATACGTAGAATTTGATAGGGAACTAGGAAATAATATAGTATATTATAGAATGTTCCATTAAAATCAAAGTATGTTGGATATGTCCTGATCATTTGGAACACCCTGTATAATTTAAAATAGTTTAAATTGTAGATATAATACCTTCTTATAACTCTGTTTTTGAAAAGTTAAGAAGCTATGGAATCCTGCGTTGATAGAGAGTCACCCTGTATGTACATACTGAAATTTGTAAAAGTGTATGACAAATAGCATTTATTCCGTTACAAAGTTTCAGTCCCCCCCCACTGGCAACATTTTAAAGCATATTTTACTGATTTTTGACTGTCCGTCATTCTATTAAAATAATTTTCAGGTTCCACAACACACAAACATTCTAAAATAGTTATGTTCAATAGATGCAAACGTTAAAAATGCCTTAAGTCCTAAAGAAAAGAGTCTCAATAGGTTGTGTATATATTTAGGTCGATTTAGATAGGAAATAGAATTGTAATAAATTCGTTTAAACCAGTTTGGAAAGTACTTATTGCGAATGGCGAAGCGCAGCCGTAATTGTCGACTTTAAGAAAGAATAGTTTAGCTAACCGAGACAGTTTATACAGTGATGGACAGAATTTACTTTTTATTGTTAGATTTCAACAAATAGCGATGTTGGTCAACGTTTCTGCAACATCGGAAATCCCAAACATCATTAAATTGTGGCTTTTTTTGGTAGTTTGGCTCAACCCCGCCGCCACTAGAGAAGTTCTACGATTTTGACTCGTGTCTATTTCCCAACACTATTGCAGACATACTGCGCATGTCAGGCGAATAACCTGATGGCGGGATATTTAAAATATATGTAGAAATCGCGTTAATTATTTTTTAATGTTTTATTACGTCACGGTGTGAGTCATTGTTCAGGTTCTAGTCTCTATTTAATTTTTTTGCAAGAATATTGTTGTTATTCGTAGTTTGGTAATTTATGGGCCATAATTAAAACGGAGGGGCAGGCTATTCAATAAATTTTGTAATTGGTGAGGCCGTAAAGCACCTGTGAAGTAAAAAACCTAACCTCCAATTTTTAACTGTAAAACAATTTATGTAATGCATAGACTGGGAAATGAATTGTATGAAGTATAAAAATATATTTGCTCCACCATTGAAGAAAATAATGTAAAGATATGGACCAGCATAATAACCTCTACCTATACAGGGTGTTACAAATTCGACATACCAGCATTGGAATTTAGGAAACCATAGGAGTTAGAGAAAAGGGTTAAATGGGGGCAAAGTTGTGCAATTCGGTGCTGATTATACCGCTTTAAAAGTTTTCAAATTCCGAATACTTCCGATTTTATTCGAAACAAACCGAAATTTTGCAAAATCGTTTTTATTTTTTCCTGAGCTCATTTGACTAGCTATTTAAAAATAAATGACACTTTGTCATTGCCACTTTTTTTCCTCTACAAAATAACGTTACAAAACTAGTGTTGTAAAATTTCCCGAAATATATGTTTGGAAATATTTCCGGAAATATTTCCTGAAACATTGGAAATGTATGGAAATATTGGAAACAAATTAAAGACTAAAAAAAAATAAGAAAAAACTAAATATTTATTTAAAAAATAACAACAAAAAATAGAACGCTTCCCATACACGAACACAAACAAATGTTACACATCAGAAAAATAGAAATAGGGTCAAATTTGTAAAAAAAAATATTTATTTTTTACAAACAAGTCGAGCAAGAGGCATATCCTCAATATTATCTTCGGCATTAGGGTCTTCTTCATGCCAGTCAACTTCTTCAAAATCTTTAACAGTGTCAGTGTCGAAAATAAAAAATTTTTTTGTGGGCGGCATTTTGACATCAATAGCAAGTAGCTGTAAAACTTGAGGTTGACGGTACTGGTGGTAGTATTTCTAATACTGAGCGTTTTGATTCAGAGGCAACAACAGTGGAATTATCACTCCAAATGCTTTCATTTACCAAAACACATTCGTTGTCGCTTGATGAGCCGTTTTCTTCGTCATTTTCCATAAATTTTTTTTTTACTTGCTTGGGACAGCCTTTACAAACTTTACTTAGATGTGCCTTCATCCTGGACGCATTTTTAAAGAACGTTTTACTGCAATTCATGCACTGGTAAATATTGTTACCTTTAGAAATGCAATACTTCCAAACAATGTCTTTTGTTTTCCCCATTTTAAAACTCACTAACCGTCGACACTATCAAAGAATCAAAAATATACTTTAAAAACTTGCACTGCTTGCTTTAACAAATTATACGATATTTTTGTCGAACGGGAATTCTCCGATGGGCACGGGGCTTCCCCGCTTTCCAGGTGTCAGCCGTAGAAATCCAATGTTGCCAATAAATCGGAGAATCGTCTAGCTGGAGATATTCATATGTGTTTGTGAAAACTGTATTATTAGTATAGGGTTACAAAATATAAAAGATATAATAATAAACATTTGTTTTGAATCATTTAGAACAAGTTTTAAATATTTTTTAAAATATTTCCAATATTCTCAATATTTCCAATATTTCCGAGACAAGTTCGGAAATTTCCAATATTTCCATTTCCATGGAAATATTTCCAACGGAAATATTTCCATTTACAACACTATACAAAACTAAAGATCCGCCGTTTCGTCTCCGAGCGGCCATCACCAACTTTACTTTTTTAATTACGGACCTGGATTTTTTTAAACCGATTTTTAACCGCTCCTACCCTTAAAATATAAGGGCGATATTATTTTCTCATAATGATGAATTATCCTTGCTTATCTTTTTAAATTCATATTCATTCAGTCCAGTCCTGGCAACGAATTACAATATTAATTAAAAACTATATTTTATTTAAAACTTTTACAAATAAGTTTCATAAAGAAGTTTGTCTTAAGTTCATATTAGGTATTTACATACAGGTTGTATTTGGTAGGATAAGGAGAAGATCGGTTGAAAGGGCTGTCGCCAAAATTGGAAGGAAAATCGATCTTTGTATTGAGCAAAACGGCAATCTCTTTGAACATTTAGAAAATTAGGATTTAATTAGTAAATTTAGAATTATTAGAAAATTCCTATAAAATAAATTATATTACTTAGGTATGAATGAAAATAAATGAAATAAAGTTGTTAATTAATATTGTAATTCATTGCCAGGACCGGACTGACAAGAATTGTAAAAAATATGAATTTTAAAAAATAAGTAAGGACAACTCATCATTATGAGAAAGTAATATCGCCATTACATTTTGAGAGTAGGAGGGTTTAAAAATCGGTTACAAAAAATCCAGGTCCGTATTTAAAAAAGTAAAGTTGGTGATGGCCGCTCAGAGACGAAACGGCGGATATTTAGTTTAGTAACGTCATTTTGTAGAGGAAAAAAAGTGACAATGACAAAGTGTTATTTATTTTTAAATCAAGTCAAATGAGCTCAGGAAAAAATAAAAACGACTGCAAAATTTCGGTTTTTTTTTCGAATAAAATCGGAAGTATTCGAAATTTGAAAACTTTTAAAGCGGCATTATAATCAGCACCGAATTGCACAAACTTTGCCCCCATTTAACCATTTTCTCTAACTCCTATGGTTTCCGAGATTCCAATGCTGGTATGTCGAATTTGTAACACCCTGTATTGTTTTCTTCAATGGAGTAAATATATTATTGGACTACATACAATTCATCCCACAGTCTGTGCACAAATAAATTGTTCTACAATTTAAAAAAATGGAGGTAAAGTTTTTACTTTACAGCCTCGACGACAAAACTTACTGATTGCTGAGTAATAGCCTGCCCCTCTATTTTATAATTATGGCCCATAAATTAAAAAACTGCGAATAAACGAAAAAAATATTCTTGTAAAAAAAACTTAATTGGGTCTAGAACCTCGATTATGACCCGCACCGTGACTTAAAAAATCACCAAAAAATAAGTAAACTCATTTCTACCTATAATAAATATCCCGCCATCAAGTTAACCTCCTGGCATGCGCAGTGTGCCTGCAATAGTGTTTGGAAATAGACGCGAGTCGATTTACTAATTGTCATTATTGCTCGGTGAACCCGATGCAAAACTAAAATTGAATAGCACGCCATGGGCCATGGCGCATGAATCATCTGGTAAATGCCCAACTATAGAGGGTGATTCTTAAGTTGATATTTCTTAGTATTTTCAAAAAACTAAAAAAATTCACCGGTAAGATGTTGCTAGTTGCGACTTCTAGAGTCGTTGTTAGACACTTCGAAAGCATACTTGCAGCTCTGACGAAACTTTTAAAAATAAGTTATATGTTAGAAGATAACTGGTAAAGACACTAGTTAATTACAAGCGCTTCCGCTAGGCTGCGCTAGTACCCGAAGGTCGTCTAGTATCAACTTTGAAATCACCTTATTAATTTTTTTTTACTTACTTACTACGACAATTACGGCGAGCGAACCGGTTTTATTTTTTAAGCAAACATTTCTTTAACATGTTAAAGATATTATAATGACAAAGAAACTGATATTATTTTTATCTTTTTTTAAAGACAATCAGCTCTACGATGTATTTATCACACCTGTTAAAATAGACGGCCGTTTAAAATCATAATTTTCGTGTCGGAAACATTTGACAGCATAACAGGCTATTTTATTTACTCGCGTCTATTTCCCAACTCTATTGAAGACACACTGCGCATGTCAGGCGAATAACCTGATGGCGGGATATTTAAAATATATGTAGAAATTGTGTTAATTATTTTTTAATGTTTTATTGCGTCACGGTGTGAGTCATAGTTCTAGTCTATTAATTTTTTTTGTCAGAATATTGTTATTATTCGTAGCTTGCCAGTTTGTTATTAATTTATGGGCCATAAGGGGCAGGCTATTTAATAAATTTTGTTATTATTGAGGCCGTAAAGCACCTGTAAAGTAAAAAACCTAACCTCCAATTTTTTAACTATAAAACAAATTATGTATGTACAGACTGTGAGATGAATTGTATGTAGTACAAAAATATATTTGCTCCATTGAAGAAAATAATGAAGAAATATGGATCACCTTAATAACCTCTATATTGTTTTCTTCAATGGAGTAAATATATTTTTGTATTACATACAATTCATCCGTGGCAAGGTCCTGTCGACATATTAAGCACCGGTTCCCGCAGATCACCGAAGTTAAGCGGTGTCGAGCGCTGTTAGTACTTGGGCGGGTGACCGCTTAGGAACACGGCGTGCTCTTGCCTCAGGGAAGAGTGTAAAATGAATCGACACCTAGTCATCCTATTCACGCCGGATGAGATCGGATATCTCGTAGGATAAAGGTGCCGTTTCACACTCCCCAGTCGGTAGATCACATTTGTGGTCGATGACCGGTTCAAGATGGCCTACGTAGTCGGCGAACCGTAAAAAAAAAAAATAATAATAATCCATCCCACAGTCTACACAAATAAATTGTTCTACAATTTAAAAAAGTGGAGGTAAGGTTGCTTTGCTGGTGCTTTACAGCCTCGACGACAAAACTTACTGATTAATGAGTAATAGCCTGCCCCTCTATTTTATAATTATGACCCATAGATTAACAAACTTGCAAACTGTGAATTAAAAAAATATTCTTTAAAAAAAAACTTAATTGAAACTAGAACCTCGACTATGACCAACACCGTGACTTAAAAATTCACCAAAAAATAATTAAACCCATTTCTACCGCTTTTTAAGAATATTCGCATTTGCCTGATACACATACACCACGACGCGTCACATTGAAATATACGGGCGGCGTGTCGACTCAGGTCGTTTTTGTTTGCGAGTAAAGAAAGCGATCATTTTGCAAACTTTCAGGCAAGGGAAAAGACAATTTTTCATGCGCTCGCCGGCCGTTCGATCGGAAACGGCGGGGGGAGTTGAAAATCTCCGTGACACGGAAACACCTCACCGGTCTTACTCAAACGAAAAAATGCGCAACATAAAAACATTCGACGGTTAAGGCAACTGTCGGTGCACGTCACCCATAACATCGAATTTACCGCCGTGTTGAATTTCGGGTTATTTCGCTGTTGGAAAGGATAAATACGCCAGCTGTCAATCACTTTTGTAATTTTTTCTTTGGTGAATTGGCACTTTACTTACGTTTTTTTAAATATTATCTGTGATATTTTATTTTGTGACAGCAAGTATTTTTTAAATATTTACCTTAGCGCTCGTGCGTAGCACAAAAGGCAAGTGTACAAAAATTACCTAAGAATCTCTCAATAAACAAATGTATTTTGAAAGAAATTCAATATAGATTAAGTGATTTTTGAGTAATTATCGTTACAGGCCCATAAAGTCTCTTAAACCTAAGTTTAAACCGAAGAATAATTCTAAAATGGTAGAAATGTCAGAAATGGTCGATTACAATGTGGGATTGACAGCAAAGTTCAATTTAAGAGTAACCAACCTGGTCATAAAACTTATGTTACATTATTTTAGGTTATGACGAGGTAAATCACTTTCAACTCGAACTTTGCTGTCAATCCCACTTTATACAAAATTACCATTTTTGACATTTGTTTGATTTAAACTAAACCTCAGTTTAAATCATAGATGTTCTTTTTCCCAATTTTATAAAGTTGATTTAAACCGTGGTCCAGTTGAAATCGAAGAAATGTCAAAAATGGTCATTTTATAATGTGGATTTGACAGCAAAGTTCGAGTTATAACTTAATATAATGTAGCAACAAGCTATGACCACGTTGATTACTCTTAAAATAAAACTTTGCTGTCAATCCCACATTATAAATCGACTATTATTCTTCGGTTTAAACCTAGGTTTGGGCCTAAATACAATATGTACGCGCTGACGGTCCCTTAACAAGTATGGACATCATAGGGCTGAATATAGGCTTGCATAAATAGACAAAGATAGATCAGAGCATTTTGTGACTAAAAATGTGGCCTAATGTACCTTAAGATATTTCTCATAATAAACAGTACGATTGTTGGATATTTTTGTTTGATTTCAATTTTCGCAAACAGCATGGAACAACATCATGGACCGCAGTGGCGTAGCCAGAATTCAGTTGGGGGGGGGGGGGGCAAAACGGAGGGAAAGCGACGAATCAGCGCCGCAGGCAAATCGCCGAAGGCGTACATTTTTTTGGGTGCCACGCCCAAAAAAACCCTTCTTCATGAAATAAGCATAACTGAGCAAAAAAATATTAAAAATAAGGTATATTTTTTATTTATTGAAAAAACAAAAATTAACCATAAACTAAAAGCACAACATATTTTTTGCTAAAACTAAACCGTAATTCGTCGCCTGTTTTGACAAAATATATAGATTAATTATTAATATATCAATGTGGATTTTTTGATGAATACTTTGTAAAGCTAAACTTGTTGTACGCTCTTCGCCTGAATGGTTTCTCAGATATGTTTTTAATCTTTTTAAAGTGGAAAAACTTTTTTTTGCTAAAGCTATAGTTACTGGAAGGATGATTTGTTATTTTATTTGGCGCGGTATTGATAGCGTTGCCGTCAAAGATTTTTTATGTTGCCCAATTATATTTTAAATCTTTTTTGTTATTTCGGAGGGCTAATAAGTAAACTTTGTGCCTTTAGAGGTGGGTAGAAAATCAAAATATTATTCAAATAGTTTTTATTATCACAAATAAGTATGTACGTATTTATTCTTAGAATATCGTTTAAAAATGGCATCGGCTACGGCTCTACCTCAGATCAATTACCATAGACAAGGTATTTTATTCTTCAAACAGTTATTATTGTGCGAATATGGTTAAAGACACATTTGCGATCAGCAAGCTCACTTTAAATAATTCATGCTGAAAACAATCTAACGCGTCTGACAGCTGGTCGTTACAAATATAATAGACGCGATGTTGTCACGTTGATTGGAAAATAATAGTTTTTTTTTGAGATGACAGTAGTACTTTTAAAATATTATCATGTAGTTTAATAAAAAATGTTGAAAGTAAAATAAGGTGTTGCATAAATATTTATTATTTTTACAGAGGAATGTTTTCTAATTTTTTTGGCGTACGTGCGTTCTCGTTTACTTACTGCTTATACTGGGTGATTCCTAAGTTGATACTTCTTTTTTAGCTGTGTATAGAAGACATTCAAATAAACATTTTCAAATACCTTTCTTCAAAAAACTTAAAAATAGGCGAGATACAGAAGTAAAAAATCTAAGTGCGGGCCTGGTCATCAAAACTTAGCCTGCTATACTTTATGTTATTTCTCTTATTAGTCATGTAATTTACGGGTGGGTGGTCAGTTATTTGGCAATCCGCTGCGGTGTGTTTATCTAGAGCAAGTTAATTTTAAATTAGTGACACGCGAAAATGGCACAATTTGAAAACAATAAACTAATAGATATGGTGCTAATTTACGGCGAGTGTCGTCAAAATGTGGCTGCTGCATCGAGATTATACGCAGAACGCTTTCCCTTGCGGGCTCATCCTACACCCAGAAGTTTTCTTAATGTTATTCAACGGGCAAGTTAGGCAGGACCGTATTTGATCCATAGTGTAATAAATAAATGTAAGTACCTTATTTTTGAGTTTTTTGAAAATGTTGTATCACAATCTTATAATTACTACAGTGCGTTAAATTCTTATCCTGTGACCATATTGGACATCCTTAATGGGAAACGTAAATAGTTTTCAAAGAAGTAGTCCATTTCTCAAAGAGACTTTATTTAATTTTTAAAAATGGGGAAACTCAAAGTCAAAAGTCTCAATCCTGCATTAAAATTTAATAAATTGGTGACATGTTTCGCCCTAAAATATGGGCATCATCAGACCTAAAAACTATACAGATACAGTAACCAATTAAGTAAGGGATTCGGTTGACAACCGAATCCCTTACCCTACTACTCTTGTTGTTTTGGGTTATTGACCAAATAGTCTGTCACTTTATTTGTAAAGTCATGCATACGATGTGTTAATTTTAATTTTTTCGTTTTTTATTCTGAATGTTAGGTAGGAAGAGATTTTATATTTTTAATTGGTTACTGTATCTGTATAGTTTTTAGGTCTGATGATGCCCATATTTTAGGGCGAAACATGTCACCAATTTATTAAATTTTAATGCAGGATTGAGACTTTTGACTTTGAGTTTCCCCATTTTTAAAAAGTAAATAGTTTTGTCTATGGTAATTGATCTGATGTAATAACCAAAAACAATTAAGAAACTAACAATCATAAACTAAAAGATTTCGGCTTTGCCTTGTTAAAAATTATCGCTAGATTTTTATTAAAGGCTAAAACAAAGAAAACAATAAAAAGCATACAGAGAGACAGCTAGTTGTCCTAGGGTTTCCAGTTAGGACATCCAAAAATGCTGTTTTTCTTGTCAGCTTCTTGTCCTCGAGTGTTAAATTGAAATAATCCACCTTCGTTTGATTTCGAGGAGTCTTTAAAAGCTGACGGAGTAAAACTAAACGGTTTAGAACCTAAAAAAATTAAAAGTATTTTACTCCATTTTTTTATTCCAGGGAGAAGCCCCACAATCAATGGGTATATTCAGGCAGTCCCGGCCGCGGCCGATCTGCTTAGTAAGAAGCTCAGCTGAATGCACCGCTGCTTAAACAGCAGCTGAGTGTTTCGCTCAGCGTAAAAAGTTGACACACACTAATGACATTTAAAAATTAGATTATTATTAAACCTGAAAGTCATCAGTCAACAACCATAACCTTTACTGATTTAAAATCCGCTGTCAATCAGCCACGCATTCGGCGAAAACCATCGAGATAATAAATAAACAAAGCGAGGTGAATTAAGTGACCCTACGTGCGCCATATTGGTATGACACTTGGTTTTATATTTTATGAGAATTTTTTTAATTTTTGTGTAAAACTATTGCTACTGTGTGAGATATTAATTATTTTTTGTGCCATGCGAAGTTGTTTCAGCAGACTAGCCGCTTGAGGCCCGTATTATTAATCTCCTGGTAACTTTACCAGCCAGATAATTTCCAAAGAAACCATTGTTAAGACAATTGTCTCCATAGAAATTATCTGGCTGGTAAAGTTACCAGGAGATTAATAATACGGGCCTAACTGCAATTTCACCATTTGTTTATTGACACTGGTCATTATTTTCTATGTACGAAATAAACACAACTTGTATGTTGGGTTCCACAAAGATTTTTAACCAGAATTAACTAACCAGCAGCATTTACTGTGACACAAATAACATTGGCAGGCAGGTTTATTCTATTTCGATGGCGAAAACGAAGGCGCTTTATAAACAGCGGTCACAGGTGCGAAACTAACAGGGACCACCTGAATGTACCCAATATTACTATTTAATTTGACATTGATAGCTAGTGGCGGCTCCTCCCTTATTGAGGTCGCGCGCCCCGCGCCCCCTGCCGACAATAAGATACATTTTATTTCATCATATTTATTACGATATATAAAATCAGATCTGTCGATAAAGCAAAAGATTGGCAACACTGCCTGCCACTCTCTTCCAACCTTCGTTACCTGACGATAATTTTCGTTCCATTATCTACGTATTATGCGCTCCAAGAGTATTTAAAAAAAATGTAGTTCGCAGCCAGAGCTGTGAGTAACCTAAGTAACTAGATACTTTTTAGTATCTAGTTACTTAAAGTAACTAGATACTTAGTAACTTAGTTCTTTTTTGAATCATGCCAAAAGTAACTGTAACTTCGTTACTTTTGAAAAGTAACTTGTATCTAGTTACTTTTTAGGAGTAACTATACACTTAAAAAGTAACTAGATACTTTTAAAGTAACTAAGTTCCTTTTAAAGTAACTAAGTTACTTTTAAAGTAACTAAGTTAAGGTACTTTTAAAGTTCCTCCACGATACCAATTATGCGCACGTGCAGATGATGACCAGGGGACGATCCGCGGCCATTAATGAGATTTTCACGAAGGGACGAGCGGCGAGTCGCGAGCGTCAAACAGCAAACTGGTTGGAACGCGAAATTTCTTGGAAAGCATTTTATTCTAATTGTTCGAATTAACACTTCTTAGTTTAGTTTTCTGATGGTAATAGTGGTAGTGTGTACAGGAAAATGAGTTATCACTACCTGGTAAATTAATGGTATCTAGTTCAAAAGCATCTTAGTAACTTTTGGAGTTTCGTAGTTACAATTAAAATAACTAGTTACTCAAAAGTATCTTAGTTACTTTTAGTAACTAGTTACAATTAAAGTAACTAGTTACTGTAAAAGTATCTTAGTTACTATAACTAGTTACTTTAACTAAGTAACTAAGAACTAAGTTACTTTTAGGTAAAAGTAACTATTTTATAAGTATCTAGATACATTTGTGCAAAAGTATCGAAAAAGTAACTAGTTACTTTTCTGAAGTAACTTTTACAGCTCTGTTCGCAGCCAATTTTTTTTAAATAAAAGAATTCATACATTTATGCTTTTATTAAAAAAATTGTATTTGAACGAAATTTTAAAAATTTCCGGCAATTTTTTATGCACTTGTTATATTACAACCGAAAATCTAATAGAGCACAATATTTATTTTCATGGACATTTTTTCTTCATACATAAGTACTCTTATGTTAAAATTTTGGATTGTCACCAAAAGTATAAAAAATGTTTTTTTTTGATAAAGAGCCAGCTAGGAATATAAAAAAAAAGTAAAAAAAAACATTTACCAAAACAAATTTAATCCAACCATACAGAGGGGGAGAGGTAATAATTTAATTTTCGAAATTTGATTGTAGTTAGGTGAATTTTAAACGAGCTTTGGACATGGCGCCTGCGGCGCTTTTCCGCCTTCTTAACTGGGTACAATGTCATGAAATACATATTGTAGTCCCGACTATCCCTCTCTCCAGAAAAAAATGTCCTACTTACGCCCACTGAGCCCCCTTCTGAGCATATTTTCTGGCCACGCCAATGCTTCACGTTAAGAGACTTTTCATCCGTGTAAGTTAAGAAATCACGACCGAGGACCTTTTTTTTAGTGAAGGGCGTTTGGGAGGGGATCTCACGGTTTGTTGTGAATGCATAAAAAAAACCTTCGAGAGGAAATTTCTTGGTGCGCCACTGTAAAATCCAAGATAAATAACATTAATACTGATTGTGTCGAGTCTACCTATCACAAGATTATTTTATAAGAATATCTTACTAGTGGCACTGGCATTTATGACAGCTGTTGTCTTGGAATTGCCGAAAATTGACGATGATGTTGTGGTTGTGTTCGGTTGACTTGAAACTCTTGCAGATACAGGAAAACCAAATTTTACACCTTAAAAGAAACAAAAAATATTATTGTAAAAATATGTTTATTTGGTAAATAAAAACAAGCTAAACCATTGGGTCAGTGATGGGAGTATTCGAGAATCAATTCCTAAAAGTACTAATTTTTTTTTTTTAGGAGTCACTTTTAAAAAAGGTGTAATCAATATTCTCAACCTTATTCGGTACTCCTCAGTACTCAATAAAGTAATTAATTCATAAAAGTACTTGAATTCAAAGTACTAAGTATTAAATTCTTCAATCAAATTACAGTGAAACCTCTCATAACAGACACCTCTGATAAGTGGATCTCTCTATTAAGGGGACATTTTTTCATAGTCCGGAACTAGGTAGGTATATGAAATTGCATGAAAATCAACCTCTCTTGGGCGGACGCGAACAGGCTGTTTTCATACAAAGAGTGCGAAAACTCTCCTTTAAACGGACAAAACTTTTTTTTAAATATTAAGGAGACGAATAAGTACGGTGCAAAAACTCTCTGAAGACAGACTGGTAACCATTCGCGTATGCGTCGCGAAAGGACTTCTCCGAATGAAAGTAGTGTGATTCCCCGAAAGCTATTTATTTGTGAGTTGTAAGTGCAAGGTTAAAATCGTAAACAATGGCAGAAAAACGTCGCTTTTTTTAGTACTACATCCTAACTAAAACTAGTGTATTTTTGTTATGTTTAATCAATGTTTATTTGTACATACATATATCAAATATGTAGAAATAATTTTTCATTTACATATTACCTAATAACAAATTTCCCATGGGCGGACACCTCTATTAGGCGGCCACATTTAGACAGTCCCGTAGGTGTCCGCCTAAGGGAGGTTTCACTGTATGTCAAAACAAAATTCAAAACATCACTTGATCTCATGTGTACCTACCTCACATGTAGCTGAAATAAGCTATGTATTGTGTTGTGGTTAAAATCAGAGAACTACAATGCTTGTAGTTCTCTGGTTAAAATAATGATGGCCAAAAAATAATTTCTAGACAGCCAAAAAAATTTTTATTGAGACACTTTTTCTTTGTTCTCAGTAAAAAAAATTAAAGCTGCGCTGGAATGACTATAGTAAGTACATGACACACTAATAAAATGTAATTTTCATTAGGTACTTTGAATTTTATAAAAATCAGGTTTAAAAACAGCGGATCTTACAAGCCTTGATATTTTAGCCATCAAAAAGAAGTAAAATAAGATTAAAAATATTGTTCTATGTAGTCCAAGAAACATACTACCTAATAATCTAAAACTGGAATGGATGGATTGCATTTTGATAAAAATATGTTGAAATTTGAGTACTTTATTCCATAATTAATGGAAGCATTCAAAGACTTTTTAGCAATAGGTCTGTGGAAACAGTGTATTCTTGTGTATAAATATCTACCCTCTATGTATCAGAACTCTGAAAACTAATATTTGTAATAGAAACAGAACAGCAATAATCACAATACATGTAAAAAAGTAATTGATGACGTTACAATTGTTGAAATTCATATTGAATTTTATATTTTTTTTTAATATGGTGTTCCTTTCCTAGTGCTGTTTTGTTGTAGTCAAATTTCTTACTTGGATTAAACACTGGAGCTGTCGGATTGAATATTGGTGTTGTTGTTGGGTTGAACACAGGTGCTGTTGGATTAAACACAGTCACTGGATAAATCCCTTTTTCAAAAGAAGATGGTTTGATAATATTATTAGATTTCTTAGACTTATCTTCCAAATTAGTGATCATATTATTAGACTTAGTTCCTAAATCTGACTCTTGTTTACTTTTTTTCGATACCTCTGGCAAAGCAATTAAATTTTCAACATATTCTGTGTTCAAATCAAATCTGCAAACGACGACGTTCTTTGGATAGTCTGTATGGGACAGATTTATTCTAAAACATTTTAAATTGCCTCCTGTGACGGAAGTGCAGGTTTTTCTTTTTGTTTTATATTTCATTTTGGCATCCAATGAGTGTACGGTGAACATTTGGGTTATTTTAGAGGCATCCTGGTCTGTACCAAGATACATAGCATTCAAAATAAGTTCGTCTTCACCTCTGTTATATCTGGCATTAATATAGAATAACAGATCATTTTTGCAATATAAGAAACTTCTGACTAGTTCATTGTCTATTTCCAGAATGAATTCGGGGTTGTTTACAAGGAGGCGTTCTGGGTGTAGTTCTTTAAAGTGAATGTTTATTTCATATGCAGTGCCTTTAAATGGTTGAATGCAGCAAGGACACTCATAGTTTTTTCCAACACCTAAAAAGATCATAATTATTGTAGAAAAAAAGAAAGTTGTTAAAGGTTGTAGAAAAAGACATTAAAAGAATAACACATTTAAACCTAAGCAACGAAAAAATAATAAAAGAGCTTTGGACTTGTACCGTCTTTATTTGTTTTTGAATTGCAACTTTTCAACTCTAGTCATTATAGATAAATAAAGTATAGTAACTACATCTCTATCTAATACTTACATGACTTTTCATGTTCAGCTACATCAGAATAGGACAAGAGTTGGTTGCAGCCGTCGAAACGGTTTACACATCTAAAAAGCGCTTCTTCGGCAAGTACTCCGAACAGTGAGACCACTCCTGCGTCCTCAGGATTCGAACAACGCCCACATTTTATACCCCTATTGGGGTATACTTTTATGGTCTTAACAGACAGGTATTTCTTGCATTGTGAACATATTAACCGTTCTAGAACATCGTCACTAACTACGAACATTTCACTCTTCACAAAAGAAGTAAAAAAAAGTGTACTTAGATAAGACTGTTATCAAATATAATTAGTTAAGCTAGCTATGTTAAATTAATTTATCCATACCAAATTCCTGAAAATAATATATAAATCATAAGATAAAGGCAAAATCGGACGGTATTTTAAACAATTGAAGGTTATGTCAAAAAAGTCAAAGTAATATGTGAAGTTTGCAACTAATCATTTTAATTATCTGGCATTAATTATTCAGCAACTAACACACAGTAGATTAGGTACGTACGGGACGTTTTGTTCTCGTTGTATCCGCTGACTTTGAAACGCCATTTTGAATGGGCAATTTTCTATTATGGCCTTCTAGCTTCTAGATAGAATTTGGGGAAGAGTAAGAGACAATACAGGCTAGTTCATAAAAGAAAAAGTGAAAATTTGACGTTTACCACGTAGTTGACGTAGGTCTCCGACCTGCCGCTACATAAAAGACTACGAATTGACAAGCAAATTTAACTTCTAAATATATTTAACATAATATGTCAATGCCACCCACTGTCACATACGTTTTTAATGCTTGGACGTTTTGTCAGACGTGTAGATTAACATTTTAAAATTCCGAAAACGGCTTTTTATCACGAACATATTGGCTAGCTTCATGAGAAATGGATATATTATAACGTACAGTACATTTACACGACAAAGATACACTGAACACTCCAATCTGTGGCCCTTCAATCAGCTAAAAAAACCGTCAAGAGATTATTGTAATAGATCCACTGCCGTTAGTATGGGATCTCTTTCTTACGCTTTGGCCCTCGCACATCTCTTTCCATACTTCATCAATACAATTGTCTTCTCCGCGTTTTTTCAATATCACAGAATAATACCGTTGCAAAGTAGCAGATCCAGAGATTCCTTTCCCAAATTTATGTAGTTTAACGAACTTTTAACCATTCTTTTATTAATAATCAAACCCACATCAACTTTAAATTAAATTTGACTATGATTAACGCACCGGACGCCTATATCTCCCCAATCAACCCGCCTTAATACCAAAGAGAAACTAAACCAAGAGGAACCGTGTGCAATAGTAAAATCTTACCGCTCATACTATTGGACGGAGTCCAAATCTGTAAAGGGTTACGCCTAACTTTGCCTGTAAAAAACATTTATCGAACTCGAATTTAAAAAAATGCCAGGTATTATTGTATATAAGTATAATGTATACATTTTTAACAATAATAATTTATAACATTACATGGTACGGAATAAATCACAGTTTCTGTTCGCTATTCCACATAAATAAACATACATAATATATAATTATTACCCTTGTAATTATAAATTAAGAAAAAAATACAATTTTCCATGAACGTGTTGTAATTATTGACAAAACTTGTCCTAACTCTTATGTTTCAATAATAATAAAACAATATAAGCATAAGAATATGTATGTTCAGTGGTCTTAACACCAGACTATCTTAAGTGTAGCATTCTTACAAAGGAGGACTTTTTTAAATATTCAAATTTCCATTTTTTTTATACAGTGCATATTGTTGGTGGAAGCTTTACTTGTAATGGTAATACTATGGCATAGTAAAATTTTGTAATGAATTGTGATCATTTTCTTTTTCACCCTGTATCTCCAAAACTAAGAGGGCTACGAAATTTTTGTTAATGGCATGTTTAGTTTCACAAAAAATTAGCACAGTTCTGCGAAAACCGCTAACCTCTCTATCTTTAAATATAAGCAAAAGTGCCCATAACTGAACGCTCGTCTGTAAAATTGAACATTTAAAATTTACTTGTGATGCCTCGGAGTCTTTTAGCATTAATACAGAGCTTTTAGAGTAACGGTACTAAAAATCGCCTTTAAAACTATAAAATATTTTGATACTAAAAGGCGAGGATAAAACATGTCTATCTTTGTACTAATTATACTCTGACAAAAGCATTTTCAGTTTTTTTCTTAATACTTTTCTTGTTGTTGCTGTCACGGGCATTGCAGGGAAACCATATTGTTTCAACTTTTTGCGGAGCTCGTTGTCCGAAAGTTCGTTAACGTTAATCTAAAAAAATAAAAAGATTAATCGGTATTAATTTTTGGATATTTTCCATTCATGTTGTGCATTTCTTTTAAATAATAAGTTATAAATTCAAGACGCGAATGGAAAATATCCAAAAGTAATGATAGATTTTTAAATGACTGAATATTTTGCAATAACTACTATACCGGGTGATTCACGGTGAATTGAAAACTAGTCAGTATACCTTTATTCACTTACACCTTCAGTTGTTATATTGACAATTTAAGCGATATGTTCCCACATTACAGTCGGCAGGAGTGTGATACAAAAATAGAAAATATAATAAATAAAATATTTAAAAAACAAATGAAAAGATAATTCTCTTAGGTACTAACTTCTAGACTTGGAGGCAACTGTAGTTGCCGATTTGCGAGATGCAGCCTTTATATATCGCTCCTTTCGCGCGATATGTATATATCCCCGTTTTTTTAAAACTCATGTTTGGATATATTTTTCGATGTGCCCTCTTTAATCAAAATATTGGCGATATTTTATCACTTCCGGTTATACCGGAAATAGCTCTTTACTTTGTTATTTTAAATATGATTGTTATGTTATTTGATTATTTTTATTGCATTTTTTTAATAACCATTTTTTTTATTCGTTATGTCTAAAGTGAATAGTTCTTGAGATATTGGCATTTGAAAAAACAACACTTATAAGACTTTAAAACACTATAGCACCGTGCATCTTAGAGAAAAACGGCTTGCTTATTCATAGGAATACCATATAAAAATAGAAAACCATCATAGGATGGTTTTCTATTTTCTAGGCATATAAAAAATGATTACTTCCGGTTTAATCAGACATCAGAAATTTAATTTTTGAAGCAGTAGTTTTCCCAAAAGTTCTAAAGTAAGCTTGTCGTGAATCACCCTGTTTAGCGTAGGAAAAAGTTAAACCTTATATGAAGGTAAAAAAGAACTCTAGCATTGTCTTGCAAAATATTTTTATATTTTATAAAGTTTTGACTGGAGTAAATAAAAATATGTTACCCTTCCTCTTGTAAATGAGCGTTCGTGAACTTTTCTTGGATCATGGTTTAACTGGAATGCAAATGGTTTGAAAGGTGATATGCATCTATAACCTAAACAACAAAAATTGTAGTTTTTTAGTATCCTCGAAAGGAATATTGTAATCGTCAAAAAAGTTTTAAGATATTATTAGATATTGACGATTTAGGGTTGACACGCTCTAGCATCTTAATGGTGCATCTTAGAAAAAAAAACGGATTTCAAATTCCTATCTAAACACAGGTATATCAATATATTTAAACGTACCAGTTGGCTGACGGCCAGAAACCTGATCAGAAAATGATGAAGATGACGCAGTGTCAATGCTATCCAATGTGGGACCTTAAAATTAAAAACAAAAGCATTAGGTAACTATGTTACAGATTTAAAAAATAATATAACAATATTCTGTGCATTCCGGGGGATAATAATAGGAGAGGGTCCTGGAAGACACAACCCCCCCCCCCCCCCCCCTACGCGAGACAACCTAGCTCGAAATAGTGCGAAGACCCACTTTATAATCCCTTGATATATAATATACTAAAATGTAGAAAGTACCTGTCGGCTGAGGGGGACGATTCGAAGGATAATAAACTGACGAATATGTCACAGTGGTAATAGGGGTTTCCAATCTGGGTCCTTAAAATTCAAAAGAAAAGCATTAGATAATGTTACAGCAATCACAGAGCAAAACATTTTTTATTATAGGGATTAAAAGAGTATAGGGCTACTTACAGCCCCCCCTTAATTTCTACTCTACTAAATAATGGTTAATATTACTTTCCAACAGTAATACACATTTGAAAACTTCCCACCACGGATTTATCGAAAACCACTGATTAAAAGGAAAAACGCCGAGACACGTCAAAAGATGTGCCAAAGGGGACAACTTTTTAACCAAAAACTACTTCACCCCCTTTTACCCTCTGCCCCCCGGGGTCATCCACTTAAAAATTTTAAATGACAAGAGGTATCAAGTAATAGCTTGTTTGAAAGGTCTTTCAAAGTGCTTTATTTTGACGTTTGATTTTTTCAAATCGGTCGATTCGTTTTCGAGAAAATTAGAAAAATCTTTATTTATATTAATTTGTTCAGATAGAAAAAAAACACACGAAAATATCCCTTTTTATTTCAATAAGTGTTCAAAAACCAACATAAACAGCAATTCGGCAGATTATACGTGGCAGCAACCAAATAACAACCAGA
This sequence comes from Polydrusus cervinus, assembly GCA_935413205.1. Taxonomy (NCBI): domain Eukaryota; kingdom Metazoa; phylum Arthropoda; class Insecta; order Coleoptera; family Curculionidae; genus Polydrusus; species Polydrusus cervinus. The sequence goes on along the minus strand of OW284510.1, from coordinate 110,420,152 downwards.
ATTTTATTCCGCCTTCTTTTTATCAACACAGATAACATGGGCGAACTGTATTTATTCGTATACCTGTTTAGTTTTTTATAGTTGCTAAGGAAAAGAAATAATTTAATTTGCTGTCAGTTACCTTTGTGACAATATCGGGATAGTGAAAATTAATTTATTGATTTACATTTTACTTCCAAAATGGTTTACACGCTAGCCGAAAGAGTGGAAATGATTCTAATTTATGGTGCCCAAAATCAATGTGCTCGGCCAACTGCCGTCACATTTAACGCCAGACATCCGGAAAAGATAACTTCGCACAGGTATGTTTTGGACCTTGTTCCTAAATTTACTCAAACTGGATCTGTTGCAAATAAAACAACGTAATCATTGTGTTCACTCCCCAACCTGAAACTTTGGATGAACTTCGTCAACGCATCATCGAAAGCTGCCATGATCTCCCACATGTTTTTGAAAATGTCCGTCAGGAATTTGAACATCGCCTATATTATTGTTTGGCCAATAACGGGCAACATTTTGAACACTTATTAAAATAAAAAGTGATATTTTCGTGTGTTTTTTTTCTATCTGCACAAATTAAGATAAATAAAGATTTTTCTAATTTTATCGAAAACGAATCGACCGATTTAAAAAAATCAATCGTCAAAATAAAGCACTTTGAAAGACCTTTCAAACAAGCTATTACTTGATACCCCTTGTCATTTAAAATTTTTAAGGAGATGACCCCGGGGGGCAGAGGGTAAAAGGGGGTGAAGTAGTTTTTGGTTAAAAAGTTGGCCCCTTTGGCACATCTTTTGATGTGTCTAGGCGTTTTTTCTTTTAATCAGTGGTTTTCGATAAATCCGTGGTGGGAAGTTTTCAAATGAACACCCTGTATAAAAATACACTGCCTACAGTATTGTAATGGTTAAAAAATACTTGAATTTCAAACGGCGATATTTCTTATCAAAATTCGATCAATACATTCCATTTTTGATTTATTATGTAGGCTGTCTTTTGGCTTTCTTATCACAATGCGTTTGACTTTATTTTATGTCATTTTTATACAGGGTGATGGCTAAAATATGAAGCTGTGTAAAATCTAGTGATTTTAAAAGTTATGTTTCTAAAATACAAAGTAATGAAAATGGAATTTTATGCGTTTATTGGTTTCAGCTTTATGTTAGATGTTTACTGTACCCATTTCAGTGCAGTGCCGTTCTAAAATCCGTGATATTTGCAATTATGTACAGAAAACCCAGTTTTAGTCTATTTCCCAACACTATTGCAGGCACACTGCGCATGTCAGGCGAATAATCTGATGACGGAATATTTAAAATATATGTAGAAATGGGTGTGAGTCATAGTTTAGGTTCTAGTCTCTATTAAATTTTTTTGCAAGAATATTGTTATTCGACGCTTGCCAGTTTGTTAATTTATAGGCCATAATTAAAATGGAGGGGCAGGCTATTAATTAATAAATTTTGTTATTGTAGATGCCTTAAAGCACATGTAAAGTAAAAACCTAACCTCCAATTTTTTTTACTGTAAAACAATTTATGTATGCACAGACTGTGAGATGAATTGTATGTAAAACAAAAATATATTTGCTCCATTAAAGAAAATAATGTAGAAATATGGACCAGCATAATAACCTCTATATTGTTTTCTTGAATGGAGTTAATACAGTGTGTCCACGTAAGTTGGCGGCATATGGGAAACTTTTTTATTATTAACTTTATGTAAAAAAGTTATTCTTCATAAAAAGTTCTGCATGGTCCAAAACATAAAATGCAACCATCAGATGTTCAATTTTTTCAGGCGTATACGAGGTTTGTCAAAAAATATGAATTTTGCTCAAGAGTAAAGTACCTTTATTTTTGACAATATCGAAAACTGTAATTATGAAAATTTGTTCGGTATGAAAAACTATGTCCTAATATGCAATTACACTAAAACATGTTTTTTATTTTTACTAATTTTGTCTTAAATTACCGATAAATTTGTAAAAATAAAAAAAATATTTTTTAGTGTAATTGCATATTATTAGGACATAGTTTTTCATACCGAACAAATTTTCATAATTACAGTTTTCGATATTGTCAAAAATAAAGGTACTTTTCTCTTGGGCAAAATTCATATTTTTTGACAAACCTCGTATACATCTAAAAAAATTGAACATCTGATGGTTGCATTTTAGGTTTTGGACCATGCAGAACTTTTTATGAAGAATAACTTTTTTACATAAAGTTAATAATAAAAATGTTTCCCATATGCCGCCAACTTACGTGGACACACTGTATATTTTTGTACTAGGTACATACAATTCATCCCAGTCTGTGCACAAATAAATTGTTCTACAATTTAAAAAAGTGGAAGTAATGAAGTAAAGGTGTTTACTGTACAGGTGATTTACAGCCTCGACGACAAAACTTACTGAGTAATGAGTAATAGCCTGCCCCTCTATTTTATAATTATGGCCCATAAATTAATAAACTGACAAACTGCGAATAACAAAAATAATCTTATAAAAAAAAACTTAATTGGGACTAGAACCTCGACTATGACCCACACCGTGACTTAAAAAATCACCAAAAAATAATTAAACACATTTCAACCTATATTTTAAATATCCCGCCATCAAGTTATCCGCCTGGCATGCGCAGTGTGCCTGCAATAGTGTTGGGAAATGGACGCAAGTAGTTTTAGTGGCAGACCTCTTACAATTACTGGCTGGATGTACTCGCGAATACATAATCATAACAGAAACAAAAAAAGGTCTGTTATTAATTAAAGAGTCCTGTCAATTGACATTGATAAACTATCACTAATAAAATCGTTTCGACACAGCTTTAATTTTAAGTATTAAAAGTGATTTTAAAATAAATGGAAAAACAGTTAGTTGGAACATATTTCGAAAATATTTTTTTATTATTCAGCAAAAGAGGAATATATTATTGCATACGTACCAGTGTTAGACCTTCGATTTAATTGCAACGTATTAGTGAGCAGCGAATTTGCAGGATTATTTGCAATACCGAAGTTGAAACGATCCTCTGCAGTAGAAATTTGACGTTGGCAAACTTTAATAAAAAAATAACATATTAATTTCAGACCAAAGGAAACCAATACAATTATTAATAATCGAATAAACGAAATTTTAATTAAAAATATGCTTTTTGAAGGAGGATACTTTATTACGTGAAACCACCTTGCAATACTATTTTGTGTCCAGCTTTTGCAGGAGAGTTTTAGAAACCAACAAATGAGGTTGAAAAGATATTTTTGGACTATAACTCCTAAACGAAAAATAATATTGCAAAAAGTGTTTTACAAACGTTGTAGATCATTAAATTTGCGACAATAAGGTTATTACTACTTTTTCACTCGCGTCTATTTACCAACACTATTGCAGGCACACTGCGCATGCCAGGCTATTTAAAATATAGGTAGAAATGGGTTTAATTATTTTTTGTTGATTTTTTAAGTCACGATGTAGGTCATACTCGAAGTTCTAGTCCCAATTAGGTTTTTTTTAAAAGAATATTTTTGGTATTCGCAGTTTGTCAGTTTGTTAATTTATAGGCTATAATTATAAAATAGAGAGGCAGGCTATTACTCATTAATCAGTAAGTTTTGTCGTCGAGGCTGTAAGGCACCTGTAAAGTAAAAACTTTACCTCCACTTTTTTAAATTGTAGAACAATTTTTTTGTGCACAGACTGGGATGAATTGTATGTAGTCCAAAAAAATTATTAACTCCATTCAAGAAAACAATATAAAGGTTATTATGCTGGTCCATATTTCTACATTATTTTCTTCAATGGAGTAAATATATTTTTGTACTACATACAATTCATCCCACAATTTGTGTACAAATAAATTGTTCTACAATTTAAGAAAGTGAGCTAAGGATTTTACTTAGGTGCTTTACGGCCTCAACAATAACAAAATTTATCGATTAATAGCCTGCCCCTCCATTTTAATTATGGCCCATAAATTAACAAACTGCCAAGCTACGAATAACAAGAATATTTTTGCAAAAAAATGTAATAGAGACTAGAACTTAAATTATGACTCACACCGTGACCTAATAAAACATTAAAAAATAATTAATGCCATCAGGTTATCCGCCTGACATGCGCAGTGTGTCTGCAATAGTGTTGGGAAATAGACGCGAGTCTTTTATCTTATCTAAAACTGATTAGCCATAGGCAGTTCGCAATACTTAAACGTCGATATGGCATCGCTGTCGTCCTTGGAGTAGCGTTGCAACGTCTAGTGCAGCGTTTCTTTTGTATTTTCAAACCATAAAATATGCCAACCACCAAAAAAGCAGCTTTCTAATAAAAATTTCATTGTAAGCGTTTAGATTATTGGACTATAACGATGGGTGCATAGATAAATAGTATGGTACTATGTAGTACATGTAGTATTATATACTCACCATACGGCCGCACAGCTAATTGTACGTGTGAAGCAGTTGTTACTGTAGTTTCAGATCTGGTACCTTAAAAGAATAAAAAGGTAAAATCTGTCAAATAAGTAAGCAATTAAGAAAGCATGAAAATTATATTTCAAACGATCTGAAAGTGCCTTAAGGTTGTATTTCGTCTAACACAGTTAGATAATGAAATATTAATCAGATTGCATAGTTCTACTAAGAAATGAAAACTTTACATTGGTAGGATGTCACCACCTGCAGACCGTTTTCGAACTCTTTTATTCTCGTCATTATAGGGTAGGTGTTCATGGTATCATGGTGAACACCTATATAACCTGTACTGACGAGAACAAAAAAGTTCGAAACCTACTAAAAACTACTTTCTATTTTATTTCTGACCGCTTAAGGTACCCGTGTACGTCTTAGCAGACTAATGTTAGTGAAATGTTTGTACGTTTTAATGGAATCGAATGTTTTGTTTGTATGTCAATGGACATAGCTTACCATTGCGGCCGTTCCTACGAAATGGATTAGTGAATGGCGGATTCAAAGGTTTATGTGCAGCATAAGGGTGAAAAGAACAGGCTTCGTAAGTTGGCGTTTTATTATCTAAAAGAAAAATATATATCAACATTTCTGTCATTGCTACATTGCTATTGTGTGTCCTAATAAATACATTTTTCTCAACTAAATAATTTAAAGTTAGCTTTGTTTATCAAATCATGACAAGACATTGACATCAGTTTGATTATTAATGACATCTTTTGAGGTTAGTTTCTTTTGTCAAACCAGTTGTCAAGGCTATTTTGTTTTACTCATTCCTTCTCAAACCCCAGAAAGCCTTGGTCCATCGAATAAACAAGGAGGCGCTATTACCATTTAATTTGGTCTGCGATAAACGTAACTAGGGGGCGGGGCTAAGGGTCATACCAATATGGCCGATTCATTAGGGCCTGATTAAATTTGTTTTGAGCAATTCTAAAAATGTTTGGTTCAATTAGAATAATATAATTTTATTAAGCAATGAACAGCTCTGTAATGGAAATAACGGATAATTGTAGTAGCTAGAAATATTTTGGTGAAACTTGTTTGTGCTTATTAATTTGATTGGTGACATAGAAAAAATTGATAATATAGTATTGTAATTAAATATTGTTCCATTGCAAAGCTGCACAATGGGATGAAAAATTATTTTATTTAAAAGGTGTAACTGTTTAAATTATTAAATAAACTTTAACCCTAAAATGTGACTTACATGCGACAGCAGCAAAAATGAAAATTTTTTTTGTTACACTTTTTCATGAACCATCTAACTTGTCAGACGAAGACGAGTAGTGGCCCGGTTGCCTACATTTTTAATTTAAAAATATTGCAAGTTAGATTGTAAGTAAATAATGCCTGCCAATGTCATTTATGTCACAGACAATATTGCTGGTTAGTTAATTCTGGTTAAAAATCTTTGTGGAACCCAACATACAAGTTGTGTTTATTTTGCACATAGAAAATAATTACCTGTATCAATAAACAAATGGTGAAATTGCAGTTAAGCTGCTAGTCCTAAAATGTCCCAAACTGCTTTAACTTAATTGTAGATGTATTGTTTTTTTTTGTTATTTAATAATTTAAATAAAATTGCAACTAAGCGAACCATAGGAAACAATTAGCATCCAAAGTTTATAAATACGGACCTGCCCTTTAGTTATACTAACCTATGAAACGTAATTTTCGCCGTTTTCTTCTTATCCACAGCATTTCTGCTGGAACAACTTTGCACGGCACAAGAAATAATTAATATCTATCACACAGTAGCAATAGTTTTACACAAAAATTGAAAATCTTCTCATAAAATCTAAAAGCACCTCGATTATGATAGATAGAACAGCTGACTACACGAATGATATAAGTGTCATATCAATATGGCGCAGGTAGGGTGACTTCTAGTCACGTAATGTCGCCTCCTTGTTTATTCTCGATTCCTTAACTACAACTTACCAGCGTCAAAATTCCGATGCATTATATCTGTGAAGGGCGAATTCTGAGGTTCATTTGCCATGAAAGTGTCAAAAATACCGATTTCACTAGTTGAAGGTTGTCCTAAGGGCATATAAAACTTGTTCAAATAAATATAAAATAACCAGGAGGAAAGTTTTTCGACAATATTAAATACTAATCTACCAATACAGCAACCATTTTAGCCCTTAAAAAATAATTATGTTCGAATTAATATAATTAATTTAATCCGAATGTAGCTATGAATCCACGCTTTACTGCGATGGACAATAATTATAAACACTCGTGCATTTTGGCGCGCCCCAGCGACCGTGTCCGTTAGCTCAAAACAAGTGAAGACTCAACGCCTAACATGGCTTTGATATTCACCGTCGCTATGGTTACTTAACGTCACTCACGTAAACAGCATGTAACAATTTGCAATATGATAAAGGGCATTTTAAAAATAGATCAGTCGTATGCACCATTGTTTTAGCATTGGATCATCTAACTTAAGGTATTCATTTTGAGGCTTCGCGAAACTTACGGTTATAGATATGGGTTTTACGTGATTTACTGTGTGATTAAAAAGTGTAGTTTTTATTTTTCAGTTAATTCAGTAGGTAGTGTACGTACCTACTTAGTTGTGTATTTTAAAAATGAACCCAGATAATGACATAGTTTGTAGTTTGCTTCAAAACTCCATTCAGTCGTTGGACAGATGAGGATGAGAGAGACGTTTTGTTACACGGGTTTTTAGTCAATGTTTGTTTAAGTACTCGCACTATGCCTAGCTATTCACCATTTTTTAAGACCGCGAGCCGCCACTGAATTAGTCTAGATATTCTTACCTATGTCAGAGTTCCCGGGCAATGTGTTTGTGAATGACGAATTCGATGATTCATTTGCCGTGTTGGGGTTAAAAATCTCCGCTTGATCAGTTGAATGTTGTCCTAGTGCATATAGAACTTGTCAAAACACGATTTTAATAATATTTTACAATCACTTTTAAGTTAGTATCAATGGATAATATGAGATATAAAAAAATAATATAAGAAAATAATATAAGAACACAAGCATTTTTCTGTGATTTAATTTTTTAAATTAAAATTTTAGTCAAGGTCTAGTTTAAACTTTTTTTTGATAAAGTATTTTTTTCTTTAGATGTTTATTTGATTATATTGTTTTCCTACGACCACCTATGAAATTGAGAAAAAAAGCACCGTTAAGTTGGCTAGAAAGCGCCGTATATCACACGCGTGTTGAATAAAAATATTTTAACACTAGTGTTGAAATATCAAGGCACACTATTTAATTTAAACATATGGTGCCAATTTGACAGACAACCCCTATTTATTAAAAAGAACAAAAATTAGAAAAAAAATTAGAGAAAATTAAATAATTTAAAGAATTATTTTGAATTAAAATCTTCCTTGTTGGGTGGGTTTTTTAAATTTATGGTTAATGCATCTTTCCTTGATTAAATTAAAAATTGTTCATTTTGGTTAATCTAGAAGTCAATCCAGAATTAGTTATTCCTATGATATATAAAATATGAACAATAACAAATAAAGGAAAAGCCTATTGACAAACTATGAAACCAAATATTAAGTGGAACATAATCCTAAGTATGTTCATTTTAACACTAGTGTTGATATTTTTTTTTTCAACACAAGTGTTAAAATATCTTTTTCACAAATCAAAGGCTTTTTAAATAATTCTTTGTGGTCGTAGAAAAAATAGTGTACATTACTCGTGTGAAAGTGATTATTCTAAAACTCGAAGAATTTCATAAATATTTCCTCGTTTAAAATTATCACTTTCATCACTTGTTATGTAATATACTATAACAATGTACTATGCCTATTCGTTTATTGAATAAAAAAATGTTTATGACTATGCCTATTTTGTATACGATAAATTGATCTAAGACAATAACTCATCCTTACCTATGTCAAGGGTGTCGTGCAATGCATTGGAGAATGACAAATTCGGAGGTTCATTTGCAACGTAAGGATCAAAAATCTGCACTTCATTAGTTGGAGGTTGTTCTAGGCATAAGAAATAATTGATAAAATCCATATTAAATTAAAAATAGATTTTTAAAAATATATTTTAATTTCAGACAATTTAGCATATTTTGCCAAAATATTTAAGCAACAAAAACAGCAAAAATAACAGAATAAAAAAGGTTGCCGTATCTTAATCGGCACTAATGGTTTAACCCAATTTTGGGACAAAACTAAATAACAAAATGTTGCAATCTCATATATAATAATTGTACAGTAACCAAATAGGGTGCATAATAATATTACTTATATATGTATGAATGTCTTATATTTAGTACATTTTTTTGTAGTAGTTTTGGAGTCTAGGGATTAAATTCAGTTGCTTGAAGGTCTTTTATACCTAAGTCATTTAGTTCTTGAAATAAATAAGCATTTAAAACTTTGACAAGCTTTCTGATGAGGTACCTTAGAAAAAACTTGCATTTCTATCTTACCTGCGCCGTTTGTCCCCTGCAATGTGCTTGTTACTGTCGAATTCGAAGATATATTCGCCATGCAAGGGTCGAAAATATGCGTTTCAGTAGTTGGAGATTGTTCTGCGGAATAAAGAATAAGTATAATTAGACAAAATAATAATAGAACAATTTTGTTAGGTTGTATTAAAATTTTAAACAATAATTAACCTCAGATCAATTACCATAGACAAAGTATTTCATTCATCAAACAGCGAACATGGTTGAAGTTACATTTGCGATACAAGTCTCCCTCACTTAAAAGGGGGAGATCACTCGGTACGCGCGGGGACGTGGATAAAATGGAGGCAATACTACTACTTGTAAAGTACTTCTGCCGCAGTTCGTCAGGTCACGAATATGGTCGATTTTGTTATCACCTGTGAAATGTTATTTCTGGACTTAAATGGTTTAATTTCTTGCACATTTCAAACTAACGTGCCATTTTATCATAATATACAGGGTGTCCCACCGGGAACCGAATCGATCTATATATAGAAAACAATACATAGGAAAAATTTGACAGTATGCTGATGGGGGCGACCGGGCTAAAATATTTTCATAATGGTGGCACTTCCGGTTATACCGGAAGTAAGTGTCAACTTGCTTATTTTAAATAGGACACCCTATATATTATTACATTTTTGCATTCTACGCAAGATTCTAAACAGATTTTTTGACATATTTGAATTTTTATGTCAAAAATGACGTTTGCAAGCCTTAGAATAATTATCAATTTTTTCTATAAAGAAGCCTTATTTATTTAATTTAAGTGGGATTCCTTGTTATAAAGGACCTTCTTTAATAGATTTTTTATAATATTTTAATAACTATTAATACAGGGTGTTTAAAAAATAAGATTAAAAATTAAATTGAAAAAACTGCAAAAAGTCCAGATTTTCAAATGGAAACACCCAAATTTTATAATTATTTCTTAATCGAACATCATGGAGAATCCCGGGCTGTTGCACTGGACATCTCTAGGGCTTTTGATCGTGTTTGGCACGATGGGCTTCTAAGTAAATTGCGATCCTACGGCATGCCTAATGGATTCTGTTTATGGTTAACCAGCTTCCTTAAGAACCGTTCTCTGCAAGTGGCGATTGACGGGTTTCTCTCAGACACCTTCACCATCAATGCTGGTGTTCCTCAAGGGTCCATATTGTCGCCTACCCTCTTTTTACTGTATATTAACGACCTTCTAGTGAAAACCCAAAATCCAATTTATAGCTTTGCTGATGACAGCACACTTGTCTCATCTTTTACCTTGACTCCCCAAACATCCGCTGCCGACGCACATCTTCGCAGGCAGCATGAAGTATTGCGCCTCAACAAAGACCTGGAAGAAATTTTGGCTTGGGGTGACAGTAACCAAGTCGAATTTAATGCTAAGAAACCCCAGGCAGCAGTCTTCTCCAAAAAGGTTAACATTGCAGAACCGGATATAGTCATGGCAGGACACGCAATTCCCCTGGCACCGTCTATTAATTTGCTGGGGGTCAATCTGGGAGGTAATATGTCTTGGCATGATCACGTTGCCGCAATTGCCAAGGCAGCTGCACAGAAACTTGGTGTACTTTTCCGCACCAAAAGGTTGTACACACCTCATCAACTTTTGACACTCTACAAAGCCCAGATTCGACCATCATTAGAATATTGCTCTCATGTCTGGAGCTCTGCACCCAAGCACACCCTTCGGCTACTGGATTCCATTCAAAGGAGAGCCATTCGTCTGATCGGCGACCCCGAGCTGACCAAGACCCTCGATAGCCTGGAGCATCGAAGACAGGTTGGTGATTTGACTCTCTTTTACAGATATTTCCATGGCAGGTGTTCGACTGACATTGCCCACTTGATTCCAACTAGAGCAATTCAAAACAGAAATACACGGCAAACCACTGCCGCTCATCCATATGTTGTTCAGCTTAGTACTCCTCGAACTTCATTGTTCAAGAATTCTTTCATCTGGAGAACGTCATCTTTGTGGAATGATCTTCCTGAGGTCGTGTTTCCCAATGAATACAATCTTCAACGTTTCAAGACCAACGTTAATCGCTTTTTTCGCACTCGCACCGCTCCCAGAGCGCCTTAAAGGATTTTTCCTACAGTGCAGGTGTTTAAAAAAAAAAAAAAAAAAAAAAAAAATTAGCATTAAAAATAAGGGTAAGTTTGTATATCCCAAAAATTCTTAGTTTTCGAAGTATTGCCAATTTAATATTTTTATATGGGGATTTTGCTGCAGATTTTAGGTTCAGTTACTCTTAGTTGGCTATGACGGCGTTGAAAAACAATCAAATGCTAAGAAAATCTATGAAGCTGTCACTTACCATTTAAACATTATTAATAAGGACATTGTGATGGCTTCTGTTTTTGCGGATATTGAATGGCAAATGTGACATGATATAACTTTATCACATTCTCCATAAATAATAAATAAGTTTAAATAATCTTCGTTTGTATAATTTAAGCGCCCAGGAATGATTATTAATAATGTTAAGTGACAGCGTCATAGATTTTTTTAACATTTGATTGTTTTTCAACGCCGCCATAGCCAAGAAAGAGTAACTGAACTTAAAATCTGCAGTAAAATCCCCATATAAAAATATTAAATTGGCAATATTTCGAAAACTAAGAATTTTTGGGATATACAACCTTATACAAACTTACCCTTATTTTTAATGCTAAATAAGAAATAATTATAAAATTTGGGTGTTTCCATTTGAAAATCTGGTCTTTATGCAGTTTTTTCATTTTCATTATTAATCTTATTTTTTAAACACCCTGTATTAATAGTTATCAAAATATTATAAAACTATGAACTATCAGCCGCAGCGGTCAGTCTACTGCTTTGCTGCCTAGTAAAACAAATAACTATTCTTCACCATAAAAAATGTTAAAAGTAAAAGAAGATGTTGTATAAATATTTATTATATTTACGGAAGAATATTTTCTGGGTACATGTGTGCGTTTCCATTTAACAACTGCTAATATATTTAGTGCAGATTGGCAACGCTCTGTCTTGCTATCACAATCTTATAATAATTACTACAGTGCGTACATTCTTATCCTGTAAACATCGGAAAGAAACGTAAGTAAATAGTTTCCTTTCATTTCGTCAGATCCATCCCTAGTCCCGGTTGCTTTTGTATAATTTTCTCTGTAGGTGTATATTTTGTTTAGCATGAGATTGTGTAGATTTTATTATTGTCGTATAGATTTTATTATTGTTGTGTACATTTCATTTTGACTTTTATTTTATTTAGTTCTAAGTTTTTCAGCTTTGTCAAGAAGAGTATAAACTCTTATGATTAATAAAGCATATTTTGAATTTGAATTTGAATTAGACGCGTTTCGCTATGGCTCATTAGAAGAGCTAGGATCCGACGAAAGAAAGGAGCAACTCAAGCAGTATTTGGTAGAGCACACCAGCAAAATGTTGCATGGAGCGACATCTTTGTCATTGTTAAGACACTCTTGAGAATACCACCACCTCTAACAATTATTTATTATTACAATATTAATTATGGTATTTGGTCTGAGGTTGTATCCAAGGGCGTAGATATTATTTTTTTCTTAATTCCCAAAGTAATTTTGCAAATTCTTTCTCCAAAAGTATTTTTATTGCAATTTGGCAAAACAATAACTTACATAATATAATGTAAAAAAACATAGGTATTATAATAAAGGAATAAGTATCTAAACTTTAACTTATTCTATCCTTGGTACGTAATATGCATAAGTACTTATACAAGACAATGTCTTTAACAAAAATTGTATGGTCATTATTATGGTCCTGGGGGGGGGGGGGGGGGGGGGTAATTTACCCCTCCCATATCTACGCCCTTGGTTGTATCATCAGCAAACATAGTAAATTTAGAAAAATGTATGAATGATTTCTTTATAAAACTGTAGGTAATCTACAAAGAGAGTAAAATTTAGGTATTCTTACCTATGTCGGAAGGCCGATGTAAAGTGTTTGGGAGTGACGAATTCGGATGATCATTTGCGATAGAAGGTTCAAAAAGCTGCACTTCAGTAGTTTGAGGTTGTTCTATAGGATAAATAAAACGTCACAAAATACTATTTCGCTTCTTCACAATCGTTTAAATAGAAACTTCTAAACTATAATTAAAATAGCGTGTACAAGAGATTACAAATTCAGCAGAACCAGCCGCTTCACCATTGGTAACGTTTTGCCAACCAACAAAATCCCGCTAATTGATTTTTCAGGCGGTAAAATCTCAGCACTGGCTAACGCATCAAACAGGATTTTTGATTCGCTGGAAAGAATTATATTTGCCGCGGAATATGAAACAGGTGTTTACAAAATTGTTTGAAATATCGTTTAGCACGATTTTGTTGGTTGGCAAAATATCGCTATTAACAAAGAAACCGAAAACCAATATCGCCACCACCTCGGCAGGTAGGAGTGAGTGCATCATTTACAGGCCATTCGATCGCTGTTATTGGTTGGAATTGTTGTGACAGCGGTAAGTGGTTTCGCGTGGTTTTACTAGATAGCCTATTTTGTTTAATTATTTTCTTAGTAAATAATTGAGTAATTTAAAAACTGAAACCTAGAAAATTTTATTTTTCTTTCTCTACAGGGTGCTACAAATTCGTGTGCGTACAAGGGGATCTTGAAAAAAGAGATACCAAGATGGTTAAATTGAGGCAAAGTTGCGTATTTTGGAGCTTAATAATTTGGTGAAATAAAATTGTAAATATTCCGAAATTCCATTTTTGGTTTTTAATTTTTTGCGCTTTCATTTTTGACTTGGGAAAAAAATAAATAACACTTTTTTATAGCCGTTTTTTATGTTCTACAAGGTGGAATTATTAGTTTTCAAATTCGACGTTTCGGTTTTTAATTACTAACCTCAAGTCAATGTTTTTAAATACGGACCTGAAGTTTTAAATACAGTCTTAGGCATTTCTAAGCTTTAGAAATTTAATGAAATGTACAAGTTTTTGAAATTTTAACGTTTTGTCATCTAATAACACATTTTTAAAATTATCTTTTTCATTTCATTACGGTCCTGAACGTTTAGAGCCAAACTAAAAAACAAAAGATTTCTGATTTGAAAAATCCGTCAATTTTTACTCAAAGAGGCCTGATTATTGATATTTAGTAAGAAAAGAGACCCAAAGTCTCAGCCTCAAATATTATTCTGTCTGTTTTTTTTTGTTACATGTTTCGCCTGAAACTAGAATCATCAGATTTTCTAAACAGTAAAGAAAATTTAAATTGTTTTTGAAACAAACGTAAGCGCACCACAGTAACATAACTAGACTAACACTCCAGTTACCTTTTCTTCACTCGGGAGCATTATTTGTTTTACAGTATTTCGGTCTAGGTCTAAGGCAAAAACCATAGGACTTAAGATGTTAATAATATAAATAAGTACTAATAGAAAATAGAATTACTTCTCATGCCTTAAAAACTTGCTTACTTCCTAGAGTATTGTGACGGTAACTCTTATTGAAAAAATAAACGGCCCAAACACCATAACTTCCTGTAATGTAATTTTAATTTTAAAGTAATTCTAAAAATAATTGCCAGGGCGGTAATACTAAAGAAAGGATAATTTGAAATGCTAGTGATGTGTTATTTGACGACAAAACGTTAAAATTTTAAAAACATTTAAATTGTATTAAATTTCCAAAGCTTAAAAGTCCTTTAAACTGTTTTAAAAATTCCAGGTCCGTATTAAAAATCCAAGTCAAAAATGAGGGCGAAAAAAATTAAAAACCAACACTAAAAATTTTGGGTTTTTTTCGGATATCTCCGAAGGTATTCGGAATATTTACAATTTTCTTTCACCAAATTATTAAGCCCCAAAATACGCAACTTTGCCTCAATTTAACCATCTTCGTATCTCTTACCGTTTTCGAGATCCCCGCACACGAATTTGTAGCACCCTGTATACAATAGTCAAATTCAAAAAAGAGGAAAATCTACTAATTTTACGAATAAAAAATTACCAGAAATCTATAAAATAATTTATCTGTCTTTTATATACCACCATCATCATCATAATATAGAATATTTTACTGTCCAAATAAAGGTAACTTACCAATGTCAAAGGTACGATGCAGGATATTCATGGAAGGAGGCGGATACGACGATTTCTCAGTCATCTTGTAAGGGTTAAAAATACGCACTTCAGTAGTGGGTGGTTTAACACCTTAAATTTTTTTAAAAATAGACAATATTATTACATTCACATCAACGTTCTTGAAGTTAAACGCTATCAATGGCGTAGAAAATGAAAGAATAGGTAATGTCTAACCAAGAATGGCTCAAGCACAACCTTCTTAAGTAAGGTTGTGGTTCAAGTCGTCGATGTGAACGTAGTGTAGGTTGGAAGTAAAATAACACTTTACTCTGAGAAACAATTATAAATACCGTCTATGCAAAAAGTGGTAACAATGGACAATTGCCAAGGCCAATCTTTTGATAATAATATAACATTGATTGCAGTTTATGTCTTTCTTGATTATACCGGGTGAGCACTGTTATTTCGGAACATTAAGAAACTAGAATGATGAGTTTCCGAAAACGACAATAGATGGCGTTCGTTATTATTTTTGTTACACACACATTTAGAGAAATGGAAAAAGCATATTTTGACATATTCACACATTTTACGTCATTTACAAACGACTACCGTTTGAACCAATTGTATGCCGACAAATAATCTAAATCAGAATGTAATTTTTCTTTTAGATTTAATATTAAAACACAATTCTGCTCATTACACAACCAGAGACCCAACAGTCGTTTATGGAGGGGTTTAAAGCCCTAACGGTAATTTTCCATTATGTGTGACATTAGTCAATATATTTCTCAATTATCTGGTCAAGAAGTTTAAAACCAAATTTGAAAAATCCAGACCGGAAACAAACGAAATAACTGCTTCAAGTGAATAGGAATCAGCTGAGAAGTATTACAGGAATTCTGACATGACACATATGACTGTCAAGAATCATCTGCACAGAATGCAACTGTTCAATGGAGATCTTGACTGCAGATTATGCGGACAAGTCAGGGAAACAGTACAGCACATAGTTTGCCATTGCGAGTCACTAGATCGGAAGAGGCAACTCGGGCAAACAAAACTGGAACCAGAGGACATCCTGACCCTCTCCCCATTAACTAGTGCAAGGAACTGGGTGTGACAATCAAACAGAGTGAGCGCAACCAGGACTAAGTGTATCCGGCATATGGCATATGGAGAGACCCTCGGAAAAAAATCCTTTTTGCTACGACCACCTATGAAAATGGGAAAAAAAGCACGATTAATTTGACTAGAAAGCGCCGTATATCACACGCGTGTTGAAATATCAAGGCACACTATTTAATTTAAACATATGATGCCAATTTGACAACTTCGACTCCAAGCTTATCTGGAAGGAACACCTGGCCCAAACATTAACCAAAGCAAACAGGCTCCTACACCAGTATCCACTAATACATAGAAATAGCAAACTAAACACCCGCAACAAAGTTACCATCTACAAACTATGCATAAGACCAGCACTACTGTATGCCGCCCCATCATGGTCAACACTCTGCATGACGGGGAAAAGCAAAATACAAACATATCACAACAAATTGTTACGAATAATAACTAACGCACCATGGTTTGTACGTAATACCACATTACACAGAGACCTTAAAATGGAAACGATCCAAGACTACATCACGAACACCAGCAACAATTACTTCAAAATAGCAGAACAAAGCCAGAACCCGTTATTCCGCCATTCCCACCAACTGCAACACCAGGCAGGTCCATACAGGCTACCACGACAATGAGGGACCCAGGTTCAAACCCCTCACACAATACGAACTTAATGTACTAGTTTTTAGCTAATGTTTTATCAATAATTAAGAGGAGTTATAGGCCTAGCCTCGCTTAAAATTTTAATCAATGAAGATCCTAGTCCAATTTGACAGACAACCCCTATTTATTAAAAAGAACGAATTTCAGAAAGCAATAGTAAATTGTTTAACTTATTTATCAGGTATTTGTCTAATGATTCAGAATTAGAGTGTAAAAATACGCCATCTGATATTATAAAAAAATGTTAATAATCTACTGTAAAATCTATTACCAGAAAAAATAAATCGCGTCATGTATTAAACAACAAATGTTTATCGGTAGCCATAGCGTAGAGAATAGAGCTCTAGTCTACAGATCGCAAGGTCACAGGTTCAAATCCCATCAGGAATATTCGACTTTTTTTTAATAAAAACATTAAATAATTTATAGAATTATTTTGAATTTAAATCTTCCTTGTTGGGTGAATTTTTTTAATTTATTTAATGCATCTTTCCTTGATTAAATTTTAAAAAATTTATTCTGATTAATCTAAAAGTCAATTCAGGATTAGTTCTTCCTATGATATATGAAATATGAAAAAGTTAAACTATAAAGAAAGGAAAAGAATATTGACAAACTATGAAACCAGATATTAAGCGGAACATAATCCTAAGTATTCCAATTTCAACACTAGTGTTGAAATATTTTTTTCACAAATCAAAGGTTTTTTTTAATAATTCTTTGTGGTCGTAGGAAAAATAGTGTACATTACTCGTGTAAAAGTGATTATTCTAAAACTCGGAGAATTTCCGCACTCGGCTGACGCCTCGTGCTAAATATCTCCTCGTTTGAAAAGTATCACTTTCTTCACTAGTTATGTAATATACTATTTCCACACTTGTGATTTGCGCTAGAAAGTGTCTATGGCCCAGAAGTGCATATTTATAGTGTTCACTCGGTATATTATATTATTATCAATATTACAATTTGTCTGTCGCCATCAAATATTTCTTATAAAGGCAATAAAATATTATCATAAATTTAAAAAAAGTGAGTAATATATAAGATATCACGAATTGCAATATAATCACCGTTTGAAACAATTAAATAGATTAATTTTTAAATTCTTATTTTATCATAGAATACCTAAGTACGGTATATTATCATTATCAAGCAATAACTGAACTATTTTGCCTATCATAATCTTAAGTGTTATTGGAGATATTAAAAATTTCTAGGTGGCAAAATGGTCACATTATCAAAATAACAGGATAATATGTATATTAATGGTTGAAAAAGGAAATGACAAATACGCCTTTTAGCATTACGGCGTTTTATACATTTATCCTCTTTCGACTGTCGATATAGGTAGTATTTTAAAAAGTTTGGAAACATTTTCATTGAAGCTTTAATTTATACTTTTATTAAGACTTTGGCATCGGTTTTAGGTTTAAAAAAGAGATGGAAATGGACCTGGACGAGGCACATGAGATTTGAAAAGGGGGGGGGGGGTGTCTGGGGGATCTAATTAAAACAATTTTTGCATTGCATCCGTCACAATGTCATAGTTTTTGCTATTTGTAATAAAAAGTTGATTTTCGTGTAATAAAAACGTGTTTTTGCCTGAGAATTTGTATCACCCTGTTACATACTTTATTTCATGGTATGCAGTAAATCACGATTTTTTTGAAAAAATCATTAAATCTGATTTTTTTGATTAATTCGTGATTTTTTTTGATTTTTATCAATTTATTATGTTTTCCTTAAATATGGCAATAATAAACTTTAAAATCACTTATTTTCATTATTTTGTCTCTATTCGCCCAAAAATATTTGTTTTCTAGATTTACAGTTAGAAAATCTCCTCGGCAACATACATGACATGAAAATTTTCGGCAGCGTAATTTATGAATATTTTTTACGCTGGACAAATGTATCTAAACACTTCGTTTTAAATAAACTATATTTCTTTTTTTTAAATTTCCTGGTGAGTTATTTGCTGCGGCGACTTGTTTTTACAGCAATTTATAATTTGATGTAAATCACGATTAAAATTGAAAAAAAATTAATTGATTTAAATCGTCACAACCCTGATGCCTACATATCTTCAATAAAAATTAGGAGTTAAGGGGGAGATAAGTATTAATACAAAAATAGGTAATGTGGGATAATAAGGGAAAGCAAATCTACTGATGAGCCATAATATGGCGAAACGCGTCTAGGGATGTATCTGATGAAATTAAAAGAAATTCTTGTTTTTTGATTATGTGATCTGAATTCAATTATTTTTGCATTTTAGGTTTCTTCACAATGTCATAGTTTTCGCTATTTGTGACAAAAAGTTAATTTTAGTTTTATACCAGGGGTACGTTGTGTTTTTGTCTGAGAATTTGTATCACCCTGTCACTTTATTTAATTAGGCTAATAAAGATTATTACCAATAATTAACTAACCAGCAAGTTTGACTGTGGCATAAATGACATTGGCAGGCATTAATTACTCACCATCCTAGTGACCCGGTTACCATAATTTTTAATTTTGAAGAACTGTATTATCTACTTCATACTATCTACTCTTAGGCCCAATTTTATAAATTCCTCTTAAACCTAGGTTTAAACCGAGGAATAATTCTAAAATGGTAGATATGTTAGAAATGGTCGACTTATAATGTGAGATTGACAGCAAAGTTCAATTTAAGAGAAAACAACCTGGTCATTACTTATGTTACATCATATTAAGTTATGACCAGGTAAATTACTTTTAACTCGAACTTTGCTGTCAATCCTACATTATAAAATGATCATTTCTCCGATTTAAACTGAACCTCGATTTAAATTATGTTCTTTTTCCCAATTTTATAAAGTCTATCTTTCACTTTTTAGTCCATTCGTCTACTTCAAAACCCTATCAAACATGCGTCGATGCAGGGTGCTACAAATTCGTGTGCGTACAAGGGGATCTCGAAAACGGTAAAAGATACGAAGATGGTTAAATTGAGGCAAAGTTGCGTATTTTGGAGCCTAATAATGTGGTGAAAGAAAATTTAAAATATTCCGAATACCTTCCGAGATATCTGAAAAAAACAGAAATTTTTAATTTTCATTTTTCAGCTTTATTTTTGAGTTGGGAATAAAACAAAAAACACTTTCTCATAGCCGTTTTTTATGTCCTATAAGATGACGTTATTACTTTTTAAATTCAACGTTTCATTCTTGAGATATCAACCCCATGTCAATTTATTTAAATATGGACCTGGAATGTTAAAAACAGTTTTAGGGACTTCTAAGCTGTAGAAATTTAAAACAATTTAAAGGTCTTTAAAATGTTAACGTTTCCTTATCAAATAATACATAAAGAGTATTTTAAATTAGCCTTTCTTTACTGCTAGGGCCTTGGCAATTATTTTTATTACTACTTAAATACTAAAATTACATTACAGGAAATTATGGTGTTTATACAGTGTGTCCAAAAAAGTATGCAACATATGTAAAAGTTTTTTATTACCGATTTCTCAGAAAATTTTATTCCTGATAAAAGTTGGTGCATGCCTTGAAACTATAAATGCATATTTCACATTTCACCCGGGGCTAATAGTAAGGGAGCAAATGTCATTTTTTCGAAATTGCATTAAGAGTAAAGTACCTTAGTTATTAGAAATACAGCAAAATTTTATATGGAAGTGTTATTGCAAATTAAAAACATAGCCCAAATACGAAATTTGAGTTACGTCTCAATTTTTATTTTTTTTTCTAATCTCTAATTTTATATGCATTTTTTTAAAGTAGGTTTTGGCGTACTGGGTGAAAATGACAAATAAATTAGTAGTTATTTCCAGTACTATGAAAAGGGTTGCATTTTATTATAATTTAGTTTCGAACAGAACTGTGTTTAAGTAGGCGTGCAACACGCTTATATCTTAACCGACCCGGTTCATTGAAAGTTTTTAAAAGTTTGCAACTACTTAATGCATTTTTATTATAAACCCACGATTAAGTTATTTGATAAATATATTAAAATTGCGTAAACGAAAAATCGACCAGAGGCGTACCGTTTAGGGGAAATTAGAGATTAGAAAAAATAAAATAAAAATTGAGATACGTAACTCAAATTTCGTATTTGAGCTATGTTTTTAATTTGCAATAACATTTCCATTTAAAATTTTGCTGTATTTCTAATAACTAAGGTACTTTACTCTTAATGCAATTTCGAAAAAATGGCATTTGCTCCCTTACTATTAGCCGCAGGTGAAATGTGAAATATGCATTTATAGTTTCAAGGCATGCACCAACTTTTATCAAGAATACAATTTTCTGAGAAATCGGTAATAAAAAACTTTTACATATGTTGCATACTTCTTTGGACACACTGTATATAGTATTTTATTTATTTTATTAATATAACATATATCTATAACTCATATGGTTTTTGCCTTAGACCTAGTCCGAAATACAGTAAGACACAAACAAATTAATGCTCCTGAGTAAAAAAAAGGTTAACTGAAATGTTATTTTAGTTCTGTTACTGTGATGGGCTTATGTGTTTTTCAAGAACAATTTTAATTTTATTTACTGTGTATCAGGTCTAATGATGCTAGAGTTTCAGGCAAAACAGGTAATAAAAATAAACAGACAGAAAAATATTTGATAAATTTCTAAAACTTGGAAGTCCCTAAAACTGTATTTATAATTCCAGGTCCGTATTTAAAAAAATGTACTTGAGGTTGGTATCTAAAGAACAAAACGTCGAATTTGAAAACTTATAATGCCATCTTGAAGAACATAAAAAACGACTATAAAAAGTGATGTTTGTTTTTTCTCAAGTTAAAAAGCAGGCGCAAAAAATTAAAAACCTAAACTAAATATTTCCGTTCTTTTCAGGTAGGTATCCTAGAAGGTATTTGGAATATTTTCAATTTTCTTTCACCAAAACACTGTTGAAATTGTGCTTTTTGAAAAATCAAGTCGAACTTCTTAGAAAAGTGCCAAAAGTTTAGGAAATATTTTCAAAACTGAAGTGAACAGATTTCTTACCTACCCCATCCACTACCTTGGTTTAACATTGGTGGAATGAATACACTCTTTATGGCAGGTAATTCTTTACAGTATGGAGAAAGTTTTGGTTTCTTATCTTCCAATTCTTGTTTACTTAAATTTACATAGTTTCCAGGTAATGCAACTAAACTTTCAACATTTTCTGTGTTTAAATCAAATCTGCACACAACATTTTTTGAAACCTCCTCAGGGGATATTTTAAGTTTAAAATATGTCACATTTCCTTCATTTACAGAACAACACGGTTTCTTTTTGGTTTTACATTTGAATATGGTATCCAGTGAACATACTGTGAACATTTGAGTTATTTTCCTAGCATCCTGGTTGTTACCAAAATATGTAATACTTAATATGAGCTCTACTTCGCCTCTGCTATATCTGGCATTAATATAAAACAAGAGATCATTTTTTCGGTACAAATAATTAGTAACAAGTTCATTGTCTATTGACAAAATAAACTCGGGATTATTCATGAGAAGCTGTAATGGATGTTCTTCTTTAAAGTGAATGTATATTTCATATGCAGTGCCTTTAAATGGTTGTGTGCAGCAAGGGCAGTCATATTCTTTGCCAATGCCTAAAACAAATATTAATGGTAAATTGAAGATGAACAAGAGGCACTTTAGAGATTTAATAAACATACACTCAAGCACTGCTGAGGAATAACTGATAATTACAATCAATGGCAGGTCTTTAGTTATCCAAATAAATCAAAACTTACAAGACTTTTCATGTTTAGCTACATCGGAATAGGACAAGAGCTGATTGCAGCCTTCAAATCGGTTGATACATCTAAACAGGGCCTCTTCGGCAAGAACGCCAAACAGTGAGACCACCCCTGCATCTCCAACAGTGGAACATCGGCCACATTTAATGCCCCTGTTAGGGTACACCTTTATGGTTTTAACAGATAAATATGTCTTGCATTGTGAGCAGATTAATCGTTCCAGAATATCGTCGCTCACTAGGAACATTTTTGTTATTTGGGGTTAAAATTGGTTTGCTCAGGTTCGATATGCAATGATAACCAGAATAGAAGAGATTGTCTATGATAGCTGCTGAACATTATCATGTTATCTGTAGTTTTATCTCAAGATTTTCAAAAATTAAATTAACACGAAATTTAAACTAGGTTATGTTGATCATCAATTTTATTTACTTCGTTTTCTCCACAGAAGAAAAAGGGTTTACTCCATTACTGGCCATTTGTGGTTTCCAATGTTCAGCCAGCCAGCTTCGAGTTTTTATTACTTACCATAGTCTTTTCGATGTAACAAGAGTGAATAAAAATGTTTCTCACTCAATCTCCCAAAATTCTAGAAGGCTATAATTTTTACCTTTTTTTGTCTTCTCGATGTTAGAAAAGTGAGCGAGACTCGGTTAAATTCTAGACGGCCATGATTTCTACCATAATATAACTTTCTCCATTCATAGTGAGACAGAATTCCTTAAGTCTTCGTCGATTCTTAACCTAGCCATGCCGTAACCGTGAGCCTAGTCGACTAGCCATTTTACGGCTCTTTGATATATAAAGGAACGGGACGGCTTTGAGAGGGGCTCCTTAACTGACATTAGTGACCTCCATGTCAGAGGTCGGAACTTAATAATTTGAGATTAATTTTGTTTGTCAAATCGTGACCATCCAAGACATTGATTAAATATATTTTGAGGTTAGTTTTCTCTTTAGTAGATACCAGCGTTGCCAACCTTGCCATAATTAAACGGTTGCTACCATCTACCATAATGGTGTTTATGGTATGCCATAATTTCTGGTTTTGCCATTTTTATGCCGTGTGTTGCTCTTTGAAATTATTGATAAAAATTTTCATTCTATTTTTTGTTTTTTCAATTTTACAGTTGGTAATGCAGTGTTTTGACCAACTAACATTATATTTGAAGATGTTGAATATTAATTATTAGAACATTATTTTAAATAGTTCATATTAGTTTTATGCATTTGTGATGTAAACCAAAGAATAATAGTATAAATTCAAATTATTTTCCGTAATTTCCTTTCATAAATCTACCTTATCCTTTGCTACCATAATTTTGAATGAAGTACCATAATTTCGAATAGTTGGCGTCATAGTCACAAGTATCTGGGGTGGCAACGCTGGTAGATACATAGAGGTAAGAGAGCCTTGTCTAACGCACTCACTCGGCAGCATAGTGGGATGATAGATCGTCGCTGTCGCTATCCGGGGACTAACAAATGCTCAAATCAAAAAATTACTGGCACTTACAATTACATGTATTAAAAAAATCATTTAAAAAAATTCGTTAACTATATTTTTTCCAGAGAAATTCCTCGGTCACATTCTTTTTTGCCCTTTCCATTTCTGTTTGATAATATGTAAGCCTTATTTCTTCAAAAGACAAATTGTTGAATTTTTCCATTATTGTTATACTTTGTAATGAGACCACTATATCCCTCTCTGAACCATTGATACAAGCAACATCTTTGCTTCGTACTGGGCAAAATCTGTCATTTGGTGTCTGTTTATTGTGAGTTGTTGAGGTCTAAAACAAGCTTATAGTTAATTAAAACACAGGTTATCTTTAATTTAACTATAGAGATAGCCTTAAACAACAAACCTGTTTCTAAACAAAAAATTTATTTTGATTTGATATATTATTATTTTCTTCCTTACCTTTTGATAATCAAATGTCCAAGGAATGTCAACTTTAAAATCTAAAAGTAAAAAGTTCAATAGCCATAGCCAATTTGATTGTAAATGGATGGGCCTGAATATAGATATTAATGGTGGCAAAATAAAAAATTTGGATTTATATATTTAATGATATATTTAATTTCTATGCCCAGAGGGCATGTAAGTGTTGGCTTGCCCTTAAGAAGGGTCATATTAAGTTAAGTTTAAGGGTTGCAATAAGAGCTCTATCTTGCTCTACATAGTTACACAGGCTATTCTCACAGACCAAAAAGCACCTGAATGCTTGGCCTGGGCCAATAAGAAGCATTTACAGTAGCTACATATTAGAAAACAGACTATTATTAAAAAAAAATGAACTTGCCAGCAGTTTCTGTAGAATAAAATGTAACTTCCTTATTATTTTTATTATTTTGGATTTTTATAATTATGCTTACCTGTAATATTCGAGTTAAATAAAGCCAACGATGAAGTTGGTCCAAATGTATTATTACCGTTACCCTGGCTCTTAAACTTATTGCTACCAAAGCGGAAAGGTGTAGTTTTATGTATAGTGCTTGGCAACATTAACATAGTACCCAGATCTTCCATAATTATTTCAAATTTACATATCACAACATTTTTAACAAAGTCATTTTTCTTTACGGCTATAGTAAAAAAATTTGTATTTCTTCCCGTAACAGAACTACAGCATTTTTTCTTCGATTTATGTATAACTTTACCGTCGACTGAAAGCAGTGTAAACATCTGGTATATCTTTGCAGCATCCTGATCTTTACCAAGATACGAAACACTTAAAATAATTTCTTTTTCGCTCCTATAATAACTTGTATAAACAAAAAAGAGTAAGTCATTTTTTCTATGCAAGTAACATCTGTAATGCTCATTATCCAGATTTAAAACAAACTCTGAAGAGTCAATAAGTAGTTTGTCTTTGTGTTGCTCTTTGAAATGCATAAATATTTCATATCCTGTTCCTGTGAAAGAGCCAAAACAGGTTGAGCATTCATACATTCCTCCAATACCTAAAAATTTAAAATTTTCACATCGTGTTCAATATCCTTATATCTGTTACTGATGTAAATATGTGTTTGCTAATGGTACTACAGTTGTCAACTGTACTGCTACAAAGAAATCATACTTACAAGTTTTCTCATGCACAGCTACCTCCTTGTAATTTAAAAGCTGATAACATCCATCAAAACGGTTCACACATCGAAACAACTCTTTCTCGGCCAATAATCCAAAGAGGGAAATTACGCCTGCATCAAAAAGTTCGGTACACCGGCCACATTTGATAGCTCTATTGGGGTACACTTTTACTGGATAAACTGAAAGATATTTTTTGCATTGAGCGCAGGTTAAGCGTTCTAGAACGTCGTCGCTTACAACCCACATTTCGCCCATCGGCAAATTACATTATACAATTACAATGAAATAATGGCTATTCCTTTTAAGCCCTAAAAACAATTTATTTCTTGTTTTGAAAAAAAAATTAACTTTAAAAAAAAAAGGTAACAAGTTGGTAACAAGAATTGAAAGGTTATGTCGCTTCGTCCACAAAAAATTGTTGCTAAATGGCCTTTATCTTTTCAACTTCCAGCCATATTTTTATCTGTGTCTTAATTCTCCCAGCCTGAACGCTTAATTAATGCCTTAGCAAACCTTAGGGATAATTTACACGTCTTCTGGTTTATATAACTATTCAATCTATAAAGTCTGGAAGATAAGCGCACTATGCGTGCGTCAGGAAGATTCCTTACTTTTCTCCAATTCTATTTATATTTCAACTGTTTCTGTCCATATCTTTTCAGGACAGGCATTCTGCTGTAGGAGAAATAGCGAACGTGTGCTAAATAAGTACGATCGCTATCCCTATTTTTCATACAGAGTGCCACACCTGGGTTCACATGAGGTGCGAAGTCTCCGATACTATAAAGATTCTTGCGCATGCTTTTTTTGATCCTTAAAGGTCATAATAACCAATTAAGGATCGAACACTGCCTTTAAGAGAAGCTATAATCACAATATACAATAAACTTATTTTAAATAATGCACACTGAAAACCAACTGAAAACATTCAACATGTATGACAACTGATCATTACAACTGAAGGCCGCAAAAAAGGGTAGGCAACCATCAGATCGCAAATATAACAGACGCGACGTTGTCAAATTTGGAATACAATAGTATTTTTACTACAAGGATGACAGTATTATTTTCAAAATATTAACATATAGATGGTTAAAAGTAAAATAAGGTGTTGCATAAATATTATATTCATCGCGCATGCGTCCTTGTTTTTAAACACACAAGCGATACTAATAAAAGGAAAAATAAGGCATATTTGAGGCAGGGTTGCAATAAATCACGATTTTTTTGTTTTTTATCAATTTATACTGATTTTTTCCTTAAATATGACAATAATAAACTTTAAAATCACTTATTTTCATTATTTTGTCTCTATTCGCTCAAAAATATTTGTTGTCTAGATTTACAGTTAGAAAATCTCCTCGGCGACATACATCGACATGAAAATTATCGGCAGCATGCAGCGTAATTTATGAATATTTTTACGCTAGATGGCTGATGGCGATATGGTTGCCACCTCTCCAGGTCTGACCTGGAGTCTCCAGGTTGAAACCCTCTGACCCCAGGTTACGGGTTACTGCGGGCTGTGACCCACCCAAGAAACATGAGTGCCCACCCAAAATTGATGGATTCGGTTTTGTAATGGAATTTCCGGGGGGGAAGTAGGAATTTGGCTATGAATTGTATGTTATTTTGAGAACGATGACTTTTTTTTTGACGTCACTTGGACAAGAGGGCAGTTTGGTTTGGCCCAGCTTATTGCGTTATAGAGCGTGGGGGAGGCGTCGACATTTTTTTGCTGCACAGACTCCAGGTCAACAATAAAAAGGTGGTGACAACCCTAGATGGCGATTAGTTATGTTTTTACACTAACATAATGTATCTAAACACTATCAACTATCTTCCTTTTTTTTGAATTTCCTGCTGAGTTATTTGCTTCGGCGACTTGTTTTTACAGCAAATTATAATTTGATTTAAATCACGATTAAAATTGAAAAAATCAGTTGATTTAAATCGTCGCAACCCAGATTTGAGGTAAGTAGTCAAACCACCAAGTTATTTTAATAATATATTTTGACTAACTTCGACACATACAATATTGCTAAAAATTTTATATTTTATAATATGTACATAACACAGATTGCCAGCTCCAACACAATTTTTTGGTTTATAAAATTCCTCTATGGTTAACAAAATATGTTAGAATCTGGTCAAAAGGCCCATTTTTTTTTACAAAAAATTTGCGGTCTTTTTTTTGGTTTTAAAATAAATCTATCTACCAAATAATATAATGGTAATGCAAATAGATACAATTAATAAGAATTTTAATAAATAAAAAAGTAAATGCTGAATATGGACCTTAATAATAATAATGTTGATTTTTACAATTTTTTATTAATACTATAGTAACAGGAGAAACTTATGTTTAGGGAAACAGTTTGAGAAAGGTTCACATCTAAGTTTTAATAAAATAACTTTTTCCACAACTGCAAAAGTTATCTATTCGATAATGTTAGAAGTTTGATTGTCCTGAGAAAAAAATTGTCATTATAACAAAAACCATGGCTGTTAGGATGTATTTTTCGATTTTTGTCCGGCAACCTTAACACAGGGAATCTATTGTATATTTGGTAACTAACACCGGTATGCTATTACGCATAAATCCTCTATCTTTCTCCCACATTGTGCGTCACATGGGTTTGCCCAGGGGCATATTTAGGGGAGGGGGCAGCAGCCCCCCCCCCCCCCCCGAGCCTAGGAGCTCGGGTCTAAAAGTCTAATTGCAACATAATTTTACGTCTCACGCTTGGACTCGGTTAAATAATGTATTTTTGGCTTATATTACAAAGGTATTGTAGGAAACGTTTAGTTTTTGAACATTTCCTTCTAAAAGTTCTGTTTTATATAGAACTTAAGGTTTAGAACGCATATCGTTTTAGTTCTTGATTTATGATGCAAGTTTATAGGAAAACGAGTAAAAATAATAATATTTTATACTATTTTTCTATTATATGCTTGTCTGTTCCGTTTTCCCTTTTTTAGAGCTATTTTAAATCAACTAAAATTTAACCCAATGCAATAAAAAAATTTTACAACAAAACCAAAAAACAATTAGTTTATTTTTAAAGAGAAAAATTAAAGTAAACATTTTAATTGAAACATTTTTTATGGAAGAATTGTGATAATTTATAATAAAAAAAATAGTGCGGGAAGAAACGAGAATGCTTTATTATGAATATACAAAACGGCACTTAAGAAGGAATATTTCAAAACCTAAGCATTTGGACCAAAAACTGATCTTAGATCTACGCTTCTAAAATACACGATTTCTGAAAAAATCATCAATTTTGGCGTGGTGAGCGATATTTACTTTATTTTTAATCATAAAAAACCGAGTCCGAACAACGCTGGTTACAGACTTATGTTAAAATTTTGGATTGACACCAATATTCATATTTTTCATCAATATAAAAAATGTTGTTTTTTTAATAGAGAGCCAGGCAGGAATATCAAAAAAACATTCACAAAAACAAATTTAATCCAACCATGCAGAGGGGGAGAGGTAATACTTTAATTTTCGAAATTTGATAGTAGTTAGGTGACTTTTAAACGAACTTTGGCCTTTTCCGCCTTCTTCACTAGGTACAATATCATGAAATACATTCCCGACTGTCCCTTTCCCCAGAAAAAAATGTCCTACTTACGCCCACTGCCCCCCCCCCCCCCCCCCCCCCAGCGTATTGGCTACCCACTGGGTTTGCCCAGCGCAATTTATCTTGTCGGTAAAGTTATCAAGAAATGGATCTAGCGGACCTTAAAGGTCTGCACCTCTGGAACATTACCGTTAGTAAGTTAGTGGTGTACTATCAAATAGATAACTAACAGTGGAAAAATGAAACACTAACTTTAGTTTTAGAATCACATTTAGATAGGAGAAAAACTTGAAAAGTAGTGACGAGGTATAGCAAAGTCACTTATCTTTTAAATTTAGAATGCGTGCAAAATGGAGTACTGACAAATTAGCTTCATTACTCTGGGAAAGCGTTCACCAAACCATAATTTGTGAAATAGTTGTAAATTACAGGGAGGCCCACTCTTAAGTTATAGTGACGCATTAGTTCTAGAATCTAAATTTATACAGGATCTCCCAAATAATCAGGGCATATCATTTTTTTTAATGGAATACCCTATATATTATATTATTTTTTAATTTCCCATAAAATTCTACGTCTATTTTGTATAAAGTGTCATATGTCTAAATTCAATTGTTTTTAAGATATTGATGTTTAAAATACTTTGACAGGTTGTAACATTGGAACGGTTCATCTTAAAGAAAAATGGGTTTCACCTCCCTATCTTAGTTTTTATTCTTTACTAAAAACTTTTAGTAACAGAGAATAAAAACTAAAATCGGGAGGAGTTCAACCGTTGCAATGTTACAGCCTGTCAAACAATCTCTTTACTGGTATAGAGTAACGAACCTGATTTTTCAGAACTGTTATGAACAAACACGAATGCGTATATTAATTTGAAAGCCATACACGGGACAGCTTCAACACAAAAACTTCGCCGATTAAGAATAAAACTGTTCAATGTATAATTTTTTAATCATAAGACTTATTTAGGTTAATTATTATTAGTGTTAACGTTATAGTATGGCTCAGTTCTCAAAAGTGCACAGTTATATAAGTTTATATTAAAAATAACATGACTTCTTTTTAACTTACTGGAATAAAAATGGATGTTTTTTTGTACGCGCGTGAGGGAAGTACTTATTTTCCACACTAAAACGAATGCGGAAAGTAAGGGCGTAATATGCTCAGTTGGTTACAAAAAAACTTTTTCAATTAATCGATAATCATATAGATTCGTTTTTTTTTATAGCCAGTAAGTTCTTATAAAGTGTATTTATTATATCTAAAATTGCAATTACACTATAGCTAAAATGCCTACAACAAAAAATAAATAATATATCAACAGCTATTTACAAGACAAATAACAAAAATATTATAAACTAGAATATTATAAAGTTCTCTGGTAAAATAATTCATGCTGTGTATATATGTAGGTATTTGAGGATGATCCCAGATAAGGATGAACTATATGTATGGGGATCGCGTAAACCATATAAGATACAGAGATTGTTAAATTAGAAAAATGTTTCTGCAACATTGTTTTCAAATTTAAAAAGCTCCGAATTTTTCCGAAGATATTTGGGTAAAACCGCGATTTAGTTTTTATTTTTCTATATTGTATTTAAAGAGATTTATTAAAATAATCTTCACTTTCTCACTACCATTTTTTCTCCTCTACAAGTTGGTGTAATTAGATTTTTAATCTGACGTTTCGTTTTTTCAAAACCATCCAACTTTGCTTTTTTGAATAGTCGGAAAATTTTATTTTAATATTTTTAAATTCCGCTCCCCCTTTATAATTCAATGCCGTATTACACCTAGTATTAATAACACGTTTCGGACTTAAAAACCCACCATCAATAAGAATAAGTGCTAATTCATCTTATTTGAAACTGTTTTATTGTCAATCTTCGTAACCTAATCTGTTTCAACTGTATAGTAGGCTGTGACAGGCACTTGTCATAAATTATAAATACTTGGCAAATGACAGATTATTTTAATGAAATTGTTTAGTGTAAATGAACCTTTATCTTATTTCTTTGAAGTACTTAATAATTTTATCTTTTTGAGGAGTTGTGTGATTGATTTTTTTTAATACAAATTATGGATCATTATTCAAGAGAAGAAAAATTGGATATGATTTGTTGTCGACGTACAGAGTCATATTATTTCTAGTTGGCTTTGAAAACAAAACAAAGTTTATACATACAAGATGAATTTGTACTTATTCTTAAAAAACTATATAGAGTGTCCACTTTAGTTAAGATATAATACACAACCGTTACAATCTCTGACGGGACTACATGGCGCTGTAATAGTAAAGAAAATTTGTTAATAGTTTTAGAGACATTGAAGAATCGGCCTTACTGAATATCTCCGATTTGAAGAATGATTACTTTACACGAAATGTTTAAACTGGACAGCCTATATATGTATGTCTAAATTCTTTGGAAAATCTATTTTAGAATTTTTTTTACGTTAAATCAGTTTTTTTAAAGGAAAAACTGAAAATATTCTTACATAAGCATAAAAATTCTAAAATAACGACTAAAAATACTATACAAAACTTTGCAATACAATTAAAAGTACTTATCAAACACCCTGTGTACGAACTTGCATACATTTACACTGGAAATTTATACAGGGTGGCCCAACAGCGCGACAACTTAAAACGACTAATTTTTGAGTAAAAATACAAAAATTCCAACGCATTAAAATAGTATAACTTTGAAAACCCGTATAATTTTTGTATACAGTCCCAGATAAGAATGCATTCTACAGGGAAGATATTTGGACCAAAACCGAATTTTCACGATTTCGTTTTAATTTTTTTCTGACTATTTCAAGAGTAATGTTTAAATAAAGTTTACGGCGCTTGGTTTTTTCAAAACCATCATAAACTTTGGTTTTTAAATATCCGAGAAATTTTATTTTAGTTTGAAGAAGGAGTCCATGACCTTGCAAAGACCGTTTTGCGACTTATAAAAAATCGAAAAAATTACTTCTCAATTTTAGATTTCTTTTATCTATGAACTTGCTCCGTATTTGCTGGTCCTCTCGCACCTCCAGAAGTAAAAATCGAAAAAAATAATTTTTGCGACCTTAAACGAGAAACTGCTGGAATCGCATATTTTTCGACTTTGACGTTTAATAACTTTTTTCCGGTACACCCTGTATATTTCAATTTTTTTCCGAAAAGTGCCTCCTTTATTCCTCTATAAAACCAAGTTAGTTTCAATATGTCACCTCTAACGGTTTTTTAAAATGTTGAATATCCGACGACGACACCAGCGACAAGCCTCATACAATTCTCTACGAACGCGGGGATATACATATCGCCCGAAAGGAGCGATATGTAAAAGCCGCATATCGCAAATTGTCACTTACAGTGACTCTAAAGGTAACAGTTATTATACAAGAGAATTTAAAAAAAATCTTATTACAACTTGTAGAGGAGAAAAAATCAGAATGTAAACCTTATTTTAATATATCTCTATAGAGTCAGAAAAAATAAAAAAAAAACGACAGCGAAAATTCGGTTTTGCCCAAATATCTTCGACAGGATTCGGAGTATTTTAAATTTGAAAACACAATATTGCAGAATGTAGTAGGGCGCAACGTTGTTCTAATTCAACTATCTCTGTATCTTATATGGTTTACGGGATCCCTGTAGATTGCATCCTTATCTGGGACACTCTGTATAACTTATTTGAGGTGTAACCATAAGGACGAGGGTGTTAATTTAAAGAGGAGGGTACTATTGGGACATCCTGCAAATAACAAAGTTAATTAGTTTCGCGCTATACACTAATGATTATTATAGAGACGTTATTTAGTATTTTATTTTAATTAGCAACATTTATTTATCTCTTTATTATATATTTTATAACAACAACGACTGATGCAAAGGCCTTATATGAATTTTTAGAATTACGCTGAAATATTCTTGTTTTTTGCAAAATTCTAAAAAATATAAACAAATTTAAACTAATAGATTTCTTTTCATTTCTTTAATTTTTTAATAGTTATTAATATTTTAGCATATCATTACATATTATACATGGTGACCCGAATGCAATGCTCACTATTGACAATGACATATTGGTTGGTAAGCGGGTGTCTTGAAATAAAGTAAAGAAAAAATAAAAACAAATTTTCAAAATTTCGCTTTTCTTGGATATTTATTAGTTTTCAAATTCGACATTTCGTTCTTTAGACCAGCCTTAAGTCAATATTTTTAAAAACGGACCTGGAATTTTAAGTACAGTCTTAGGGACTTCTAGGTTTTTGAAATTTAAACGTTTCGTCACACATTTTTTCAAAGTATCTTTTTATATCGTTACGGTCCTCAACATTTAGAACCAAACAAAAAAAAATGTGATTTGAAGAATTAGTCGATTTTCACTCAGAGACCTGATATTTTGTAAGAAAAAAGACCCAAAGTCACGGTCTCAAATATTTTTCTATCTATTTATTTTTGTTACATGTTTCGCCTAAAACTGGCCTTATAAACAAATAAAAAAATTTAAAATTGTTTTTAAAACAAACATAACACAGTAATATAACTAGACTAACACTCCAGTTACCTTTTTTTCCACTTGGTAGCATTAATTTTTATCTGTTTTAGACTATTTCGAGGTCTAAGGCGAAAAACATAGGAATTATGGTATGTTAGATTAATAAAATAAATAAAAATACTAATACAAAATATAATTCACACGCCTCAGAAACTTACCAGGTCCGTAATTAAAAAAATTGACTTGGTTTGGTTGACGTTGGTATCTAAAGAACGAAACGTCGAATTTAAAAAATAATACCGCTATCTTGTAGAACAAAAAACGGCTATAAAGACGTGTTTTTGTTTTTTTCTTAAGTCAAAAATGAAAGCACAAAAAATTAAAAACCAAATCTGAAAATTTCGGTGATTTTCGGATATCTCCGAAGTTATTCGGAACACTTACAATTTTCTTTCACCAAATTATCAAGCGCCAAAATACGCAACTTTGCCATAATTTCTTCGTATCTCTTACAGTTCTCGAGATCCCCTTGTACGCACAAGAATTTGTGGCACCCTGTATACGGTTATTCCTTTTTACATAATTTATATTTTTATCAGATTTTCTATAAACGTCAATTTCCTTTAAATCCCAAAATAACCCAGATGCCCATGATGAGCAACAAAATTAGGGACACCATGTATAAGTCAATGTGTTATGTAATACTTTTAATTTAGCGTTTCTGCGGGTTTAACTATAATACACATAATAAGGCTCTTACATTACGGGATATAGCTAACAGTGTCATAAATACTTTATCTATGTAAAAAAATCTAGGTTCCAGATATAGATAAAAAATAACTGTAACCCACAAGAAAAAGGAGATCATTAAAGACAAATACGTTTTTAAAATTCGAAGAATTCGTCCATTTTTTACTGAAAAAGACCTGATATTTTTGTTGAAACTCTATTATCTTGCCCAGTGATTTAGAGTCTTTGACCACTGGAGTTACAAGAAACCAAATCCCCCCACAATGCATGCGCTCATTCCCGCTAAAGCCCACCCCCGGTGCGTGCCCAACTCCCATGCCAAGCATGGCCGATAAACCGCTGTGGTTGATTGGTCTCCCCATTGAATTCTTTATTCAATGGGTCTCTCACCTACCCCTTCCAAACTCCACCACTTTAATGTCACCGCGGAAGACCTCTTGAGAAGGCAGTCTTACGATACGACTCAAGGGTGAAGGTTCGCGCTCGGCACTCACACCCTCTCGATATGTCACGTTAAGTTTTTTCCCGTTTTAATTATAACCTAAACAGTTCTCAGTGACCAGCGCCGAGTATCCAAATAAGTACTCGCCCCCAACTTGATTTGGAAGAGAACACAAATCGCCAGATCAAACAATGGTCCTTCGAGCCGGATATTTTCTCATAGGAACAAACCTTACAGCATACCCCGAAAAGAGTTTACTAGATCACCCCGAAAATAGATTAACTTTTTGGCAGCGATGCACACAAATACAACAACAATTTTGGAAACGATGGTCGGTAGAATACCTCAATCGATTGCAAAATAGGCCAAAATGGCTCCAACCATCCGAAAACCTAAAGGTAGACGACTTAGTATTGTTAAAAGATGATAACGCGCCACCATTAGTTTGGCCTCGCGCACGAATCACGGAAGTAATGCCCGGATTAGATGGTAAAGTCAGAGTTGTTAAACTCAGGACTCAACACGGTGAATTTACCCGAAGTATCACGAAAGTTTGTCCTTTACCCCAACAAGACTCGTCAGATCTCTAATCTACATTTTTTGTAAGCTTGTATTTTAATTTCTTCATTAGTTTTATATTTTATTTAGAAGTTCTCGTAACTTCAACGAGGGGGAGTATGTTGAAACTCTATTATCTTGCCCAGTGATTTAGAGTCTTTGACCACTGGAGTTACAAGAAACCAAATCCCCCCACAATGCATGCGCTCATTCCCGCTAAAGCCCACCCCCGGTGCGTGCCCAACTCCCAAGCCAAGCATGGCCGATAAACCGCTGTGGTTGATTGGTCTCCCACCTACCCCTTCCAAACTCCACCACTTTAATGTCACCGCGGAAGACCTCTTGAGGAGGCAGTCTTACGATACGACTCAAGGGTGAAGGTTCGCGCTCGGCACTCACACCCTCTCGATATGTCACGTTAAGTTTTTTCCCGTTTTAATTATAACCTAAAGAGTTCTCAGTGACCAGCGCCGAGTATCCAAATAAGTACTCGCCCCCAACTTGATTTGGAAGAGAACACAAATCGCCAGATCAAACAATTTTGTAAGAAAAAAGACATAAAGTCTCGGCCTCAAAATTTTAAGGCCGAGACTAACCATACTATCACTTAGTGGCGACTCCTGGTAAAGACTTTAAGGTATTCTACAATTTTTGCAAAACAAAACTTTTTTATAAATCAAATCTATCCTACGTTTTTTTCTGTTCGCAAATGCCTATTTCGGAGATTAACTTTTTTCAATAGATAGCATCGAATCACGATTTCTAATAATTCTCTCCGTCTCCGTTTCTCCTAGATTGTTTAACGTTAAAAATTTTAGAAGAGGCAGCATGGAAAATAATATAAATACTTTTTTTTTGTAACATCCACAAATCCATTCATTTTAAAAATAAACGTCTCTATTAAATTTGCGCGTGTAACTTTTCCTTCTATTTACACCAGATTTTCAATAATAATATCCGGTAATGGTTTACCTTTTCTTTTTAATTCGATCTTTTCTTCGTATGAATATTAAAAAAAATCTCTTCACATTAATTAAACTAAAGTACACAGTTAACAATAATTGTTAATGTCATTATTATTGTCAGCAATCTGTAAAAACAGAAACAAACCGCGCTCGTGCTGCGCTAAATTCAGCGAACTCTCCAGTTAAATCACGGCATAGTTTTTTAGACGGATACGGGGAAAGTGGAGTACTGCGCGGGTGTTTCAACATATTTGACTCAATGATCCCAATTTCAAGGGATGGGGAGAAAATCCTGTTGTGCAAGTATGATAGTGTGTGTAGGTTTTGTTTTTATTCGTGTTTATTTTTAATATCTAGTTAGAAAACTAAACATTTAACTTTAGGCACGATTTCTTTCAAGTGATCTAATTTTTTACGTGGAAAATTTCAAAGGATAAACAATACAGGTCTGGTGGCCATGCGAAGAAGTGAGACAGCAATGGATTATTTTTAATTAGAGGAGGAACAGATTACAACGCGTTGTTGCCAGACCTGTATACAGGGAGTTACACTGTGTAATTACTTTCACGAGTGATTTATTGACCATATTTATTAGTCCAATAAAAGGAATATTGGTTAGAAAGCTGCTTCGTTGGTGGAAGGTACATTATATTGTTTGAAAAGATAATTTGTCATTGTTTTATATTCAACCCTTGCATAAGCGAGGGAAAATAACTTTAAAATGTTTTTTAATCCGTAGCTTCAAAGCGAAAACCACTAGAAAAAAAAGTTTCAGACAAAAGTTGTACATTTAAATCTGAATAAAAATTGTTTTGAACTTTGCGAAATTCCTATTGCTTATCAGTGATAGATAAGAAAAAGTAGTATTAACCTTTATTGTGCAAAATTTTATGCTCTACAGCATTTGTAGAAAACTTTTTGTCATATTATTTTTCGTTCATGAGTTATAGTCAAAAAATATGTTTTTTTACCCCATTTGGAGATTTTTTAAAACCTTTTAACATGCATAATATTTTAATACCATAAGATCAGTAGCGTGCATACAATATAAGCAAAAAAGCATTTCCTACCCTGGGAACAATGAAAAAAACTGCAACCAAAATTATTTCTTCATATTTCCGTGTTAATATTCGGCAATATTTCTGTGTATGTCGAGGACCGGGACCGAAAAGTTAATCGTAATATTATTTAAGATTTCCACGAACGCATTCGTTACCGATTAAATTGAATCGGTTTATAAGCATCCCGTATCACCGTCCGAAAAGCAGATGATTTTACATTATATTAGCCCCTTATGAGAAAGCAAAAGCACTGATTTTATACGAGTGGAAGCGAGCGAGAGAGGCGGTAGGCAGTAAGCTAGAAAGAGAAGCAACAAATACACGTGACTCGCGACCTGAGCCTTCGTCAGCTATCCGCCCGCGTTTGTTAAGTGCATTGGTGCCAATCTTCAAGTTTTGTCGTAGTTTCAAAAAATACTAAGCGTTCTCGATATAAAACATGTCCCCATATAGTTGAATAATTAGGTTAGTTAAGATCTTAATTAGTAACGTAAAATAAGAAGTACTTTTATAATGATTTAAGATAATTTTTGCTAATAAGTATCGTATACAGGGTGATTCCTAAGTTAATACTTCTTTTTTAGCTGTGTATAGAAGGAATTAAAATAAACAACATTTTCGAATACCTTTTTTCAAAAAACTTAAAAATATGTGAGATACAGAAGTAAAAAATCTAAGTGCGGGCCTGGTCATCAAAACGTAGCCTGTTCTACTTTATGTTGTTTTTGTCTTATTAGTCATGCAATTACGGGTCGGTAGACAGTTATTTTGTAATCCGTTGCGGTGTGTTTTTCTGAAGCAAGTTAATTTTAAACTGGTGAAACGTGAAAATGGTAAAATTTGAAAACAATGGACTAGTAAATATGGTGTAAATTTACGGTGTGTCGTTAAAGTGCGGCTGCTGCTTCGAGATTATGTTTAAGTTAGGCAAGACCATATTTGATCCAAAGTGTAATAAATGAATGTAAGTACCTTATTTTTGAGTTTTTTGAAAAAAGGTATTTGAAAATGTTGTTTATTTGAATGCCTTTCATACACAGCTAAAAAAGAGGTATTAACTTAGGAATCACCCTGTATTATAATTTACATAATAATTGACTTTGGGTTCAATCAAGTGGATTTTAAATTTAAAATCTGAGTATAAAACGCATGTGGATGAAATTTATTTATAATAATATTAGTGTTTTCGCCCGCCATAGAAACGTCGCGCGTCGCCGTCGGTTGTCGGACAAAAATATGGACATGTCCACGTACACGTAATTTAAGTGTAGTGGCAATGTCAACTGTGTTGAAAATTATTAAAGTCAATTTTTTGGATATGAAATTTTTTACCTAGTTTTAAACGCCACTGAATAATATACATATTCAGTACTTCATTCACAATTAAAAATAAAAATATGTCACCATTCCCGCAGTTAAATTTTTCTTTTACTTTTCAGTATGGATGTTTTTTCTTCCCTTTCCTGTACTTAGATGTTTTGATATTTCCACAAAAACTAAATCACTTGTTTTTTACGGTCATAAGGCAATTAAATGCATTTTAGGTAACATTATATCGTGTAAATAGGTTTTATGTAGGGATAATTCTGTTTTACTTTATTTAAGAGGTATTTTAGTGAAGGTTTATACGTAGGTATAGCAGATGCAGTATTCATGTCACTTCTGTGAGGAACGATTGAAGATTTCGAATAAAAAAAAACGGCCCGCCAAAATTTAATTTGTACATAAAAGTTTAAAAAAACATCCTTCACTAAGATACCCGGCAAGTTGGACATCTGGAATCGATAACTCTTAAATAAACTTAACAATGTCTTTGCTAAGGACTAGACTCCTGTCTCAGTTCCGAATTCGATCGTCATTTTCCAAATTATTGTCGTGACTTCTTTTCTATCTACGTATTGATTCTCAGCCATGCGTACGCCCACACTCTCGACACGGGGACAACAATTGAAAAACTAAAATGTGAACAAGTATTAATTTAAAGCTAAGGTCAAGTTTAATTAATAATAATTAGTTTATTTGTAATATTTATAATATATTAAATGTTTATTTATCTTCTTCAATAAACTTTTTAAACCAACTACAAAAACAATACTGCACTTAGTATTCAACACGTGAACGAACGACTGCCAGCTCTGTGATATTGAAAGAACGCAGAGAAGACACGCGAATTGATGAAGTACGGAATGAGATATGCGAAGGCCAAAACGTAAGAAAGAGATAAACATACTAACGGCATCGATGTCAGGTTTTGTAACAATAATCTCTTGACGGGTTTTTAGCTGATTGAAGGGCAACAGATTGAAGTGTTTAGTGTGTATCTTTGTCGTGTACATGGAAATATACAGTCGTTTATTTAACCACTCGGTACATTTTGTACTAGCCTTGGATTTTTGAGGTAGTTTTAATTTTTATTTACCAAGTTTACAAGTCACTTCCATAACACCCTGTGTGATGCTTTTATCCTCATACTTGTGAGTTATTGATACTCACCACTTATTTAAAATCGTTTACACATTGAACCTGGTCTCCGAGCCATCGGCGAGCATGAGCGTAACTGTGCGATTGTTGATCCAGATCAGCCTGGCCAACCGCATCGGGTTCAGTCGGGCCACGTCGGCGATCGGCGCCGTGCTGTAGGATTTCACGTTTTTTGTTTGAGCCTGGCCCAGACCGAACATACCTAGAAATATTAATAATAAGTTTATTTTCCATATTTATAATATAATAAATGTGTTTATTTATCTTCCTTAATATACTTTTTCTTTGGTCCCTTGAAGACGTGCTTGTTAGGGGCAAATCTTTTTTATTGTTTCTAAAAATTGCTAGAAAACTTCTTCATTTTTTAATCAAATATTCTATGTGAAAATTCCAATTTAATTTACTGTCAAAGATTATTCCTAAATATTTTGCTTGATTAACTTTCAAAATTTGAATGTCATCATTTATTTTAATACTATTTATATTTTGTGGTATGTTATTTGGATTTAAAGTAAAAGGAAGATAATTAGTTTTATCAAAATGAATTGTTAATAAATTTTTGTAAACCCAATTTTTTATTGTTTTAAAATCTTTTTTCCATTTGTTATTTAAGTTGTCCCAATTTGTATCTGTATAAAAAATTGCAGTATCATCTGCGAAACTAGGAATTTCTCCATCACAATTTACATTAAATAAATCATTAATATAGATATTACAAAATAATGGTCGTAATTACTTTAGGATAGTTTTTTTCTTTATCTATTTGAACATAATTTGATCTATCTTTTAGATAATTTTAATTAATTCAAATTGTTTTCCTCTAAATCCAATACCTATTTTCAATTTTTTCCTAACTGTCTCGAAGGCTTTTGCTAAATCCAGAAAAACACAAATAGAAGGTTTTTTTTTATTATCTAATGCATCATATATTATTTGTTCTGTTAAATAGCAAAAAACATTTAGAGTCGATTTATTTTTTTGAAACCCAAATTGTTTATTAGAAATAAAATGTATTCTTACTAAATAATTTTCAATTCTTACTTTTAAAATTTGTGATGACGCACGGGTAAATATCCATCACTGTATTTAATAATTTCTTCGTCGTTATTTCCTTAAATGATCTTACCTGTACTAGTTTGCCAGAAACTAAGCTTGTTCTCCGAACAGGCGTAGCTGACCAGGAACTTGCCGTCTGGACTGAACGCGCACGCCGTTACAGGCCCGTGATGCGCTGAAATGGTGGTGTACTTGCCCTGGCGCAGTTCGTAGATGGTCAGGGAACCACTGTTCGAACCGACTAAAAAAATATTATAGAAAGTCAGCTAAGACGGTGTACAAGTTGATGAATTAAAGACTTTGTATTACGTGTAAGTTTATTGATACATTCATAGCAGAGTGCTTTTTTAATCTTCAGTACTATTCGTTAGTCAATAATATACAATAGAAACCCTCAGTCAGGAACAGAAAAAAATGGAAATTGTTAAAACATCTATGATTCTTTTATTGCTCCTGACCATTGAGATGACCATACCGGCGCCATATTGGTACGACACTTATGTCATTCGAGTAGTCAGTTGTTCGATCTATCATAATCGAGGTGGTTTTAGATTTTATGAGAAGTTTTTCAATTTTAAAATAAATACAATTTCACTAGAAATATAAAGGTGTCTCAAACCTGCTATCCTTCTCGTCGCTGGGCAATGGGAAACTTGATTAAATTTACACACAGCAGGAAATACATCCTGGAGACCCTTGTTCTTCAACTGACTAGGATCCAAACAGTGAAGGATTATATCCATCAACTTAAACAAAAAAAAGAAAGATTTCAGATGTGATACCATCAAGTCCAGTAGAGTTTTAGAGCGATTTCACACGGCACCATATATCGCGCGCGACAAATGGTCGCAATATTGCTTTTACACCAAATTATGTGTTTTCTAATGAGCCATTTTCACACACAAGCGATATTAGAGAACACATAATTTGGTGTAAAGCAAAATTGCGACCATTTATCGCGCGCGATATATGGTGCCGTGTGAAAACGCTCTTAGGATTCGATCTTTTGATGGTCACGTCACAAGAGTTTAAGTTATTTTGAACAATTCCAATCAAATTTCAAATTGGCATACCCTTGGCAACAACAACCCTGAAAGGAGTACTGGTAATTTAGAATATGAGATGGCCAAAGCTGATAAAACGGTTGCTATTATTCTTTATTAGTTAGCTAGTTTTGTGTGAAATCATATTTTCTTTAACGTGAATATTTCCTATAAGTGCCTCCAGTGAAAAATTAAATTAGTACCTCTACCCCCCTTTAACTAATCCATGGTTGGATTATATTTGGTTTTGTGATTTTTTTTTTACTTTTTTCTTGATATTCCTAGCTGGCTTTTTCATTTTAAAAAAGAAAAACATTTTTTTACATTTGTGAAAAATATAAATGTTGTTTTAATCTAAAATTTTCACATAAGATGTATTATGACTCTGACCAGGGTTTTCATGCTTAAAAATAAAGTAAACATCTTTTATACGCTTAACACGCCAAAATTGATGATTTTTTCAGAAATTATGTATTTTTGAGAGCCCTTTTTGGTGCAAATGCTTAGGTTTTGAAATATTCCTACTTAAAGTGCCATTTTGTATAAAGGTTAGGTTTGACAATATCGAAAACTGTAGTTATGAAAATTTGTTCGGTATGACGAAACTATGTCCTAATATGCAATTACACTAAAAAATGTTTTTTTTTTATTTTTACAAATTTATCGGTAATTTAAGACAAAATTAGTAAAAATTTAAAAAAATATTTTTTAGTGTAATTGCATTATACGACATAGTTTTTCATGCCGAACAAATTTTCGTAATTACAGTTTTCGATATTGTCAAAAATAAAGGTACTTTACTCTTGGGCAAAATTCATATTTTTTGACAAACCTCGTATACGCCTGAAAAAAATTGAACATCTGATGGTTGCATTTTAGGTTTCGGACCATGCAGAACTTTTTATGAAGAATAACTTTTTTACATAAAGTTAATAATAAAAAAGTTTCGCATATGCCGCCAACTTACGTGGACACACTTTATATACCAAAAGACAAACTAATATATTAATTTTGGACTGTGTTGATTTTGCATGATTTAAATAAATATTTAAAGATTTAGATTTAGACCCCGAGCTCTTAGGCTCGGAGGGATTGCAGCCCCCCCCCCTTGGCTGCGCCACTGGGTGCCTCTCTCTTTTTCAATTATTACGCTGTCTAAAATATTTACCTGGACTAGAAGATCACTCATTTCAGTTTGCATTTTCTCTATCAACAATTCCACTCCTCTCAGTATCTCGGGCTTCGCCTTATGTAGTACATTATTGCTCATATTGATATTTAATGTTTGAGCGTTCTGTTGCATTGCGTTATACCGCGCTACTTCTTTGGCCATTGTGGTAATAAATGCAGCGGGCCTACAAAAATGTTTCTATGAAACTGTGAACAGTACCGTAAAGAATTGTTTATACAATCGTTATAAAAACTGGACTTGCTATTATTGATTTTTCATTGGAATGAAAATAAATAAAACTTTATGGCACAGCATACATCTGGCAACATTTTCTGTGTCTTTTTCCACTGTAAACCCACTGACGGCAATAACAACATGCTAGTTCGTGTAGTAATAGCAGTTGTTTCGTTACTTTAACATATTTTAGCTGTTCTAAATAATGGTTTTAGTGACAAGTAACGATCGGCTCGTGACTTGTAATATACTATAGAAAATGTGTTCTTTGAATAAAATACTGTAAGCCGTTCAAAACAGTTTTTTATTCCTCTGAATAGTCCCTACGCTTAAACGGGTACACTTTTAGTTGTGTGTCAGAGTAGGTAATTTATTTGCTGGTTAAGATTGTACATTCTGTATCACCTCTGCAAACCCTAGTTATTTCATGCCATGCAGTGTGTCAGTAGCGGTGGGCCATAAAATTTAAAAGAGAAATGGCAAATTAAAAACTATTATTTTGCAAATTGTTTCCATTATAAGGATTTGCGGTTTAAACATAATAAATCATTTCCATAAACACTTTATGTAGCGAAAAAAAAGGAAGACTTTATAACCATGGTAAAATAAATACCTACCTTGCCGTGGCAATAAGCGTTAATGCGTGTCTAGCTGTTCGACAGGAGTCCGCTTGAGGCGTCAGAGGAAGTCCGTAGGTCATACTAGGCACCAACTTATCGGCTTCCGAACATAATTCTAAAAGACCTATAAAAAAAATAAAAAACCATTTTTTATATTTGTGAAAAATATGAATATTGGTGTCAATGCAAAATTTTAACATAAGACTTATGCATGACTCTAACCAGCGTTTTTCGGGCTCGGTTTTTCATGATTAAAAATAAAGTAAATATCCCACGCCCAAATTGATTGATTGATTTCAGAAATCATGTATTTTAGGAGCGTAGATCTAAGAGCACTTTTTGGTGCAAATGATTAGGTTTTAAAATATTCCTTTTTAAGTGCCGTTTTGTATATTCATAATTAAGGATTCTCGTTTCTTCCCGAACTATTTTTTTTATTATAAATTATCACACTTCTTCCATAAAAAATGTTTCAACTCAAATTTTTACTTTAATTGTTCTGTTTAAAAATAAATACCTTGTTATACTATCCTTTTACTCGCTTTCCTATAAAATTGCATCATAAATCAATAACTAAAACGATATGCGTCTGAAACCTTAATAATGTATTAATAGTTATATTAGGTTGTTAGATTACTAAATT
The DNA here is from genome assembly GCA_935413205.1 of Polydrusus cervinus. Taxonomy (NCBI): domain Eukaryota; kingdom Metazoa; phylum Arthropoda; class Insecta; order Coleoptera; family Curculionidae; genus Polydrusus; species Polydrusus cervinus. The sequence goes on along the minus strand of OW284510.1, from coordinate 110,375,403 downwards.
TAACATCTGTTAAATAATTAATTAGAATTTACAGTTGAAGATACAAATTTGGTTGTTGTAAAATATAATAAACCACAAATACACGTGTAACTGTATGCTTACCTAATAATACTTTACTAATATCAAGGAACGGTTCCCAGACGGTGAACCCTCGACCTATGAGGTCAATAGCGGCTCTTCGCAGAGGTATGTGGGCGGGAAGTCGCGGTGAAGAGGGCGCCAGCAGCAAGTGCGAGAGGGCCATGGCGGTCAGACGAGCGAGATTATTATTACCGGAACCTAAAAAAAAAATGATGTTTAATTTCAAAGCCAAAGTATAGCGAAATTGTTTAACGATAAAATCGTTAAGGCTACGATAAAAATAGTAATAACTGTTTTTGTAAAGCACTGCCATCTCTACAACTTTGTATCCAATACAATTTGCTTAAAACCACTCAGTTCTGAGTTAGATCGCGTCAAAGTTTGTAAAATTTGATTTCTTTTAATAATATTTAGTTTTATATTTCACTCAGACTCACCGAACCCTTCCACGATAGAGCTCTTCCTCCTATCATCGTTCGTTCTCTTTTTAGAGTTGTCAGTGTTTGTGATGTCTTGCCCGAACTCAGCGCCAATCACACCCAGTAATATCACAGCCGTGGATTGTTTACGCTTCAGCTCGGTCAAACTCGACGGTTTCCGGACCTGCTCTTCTTCTTCCTCTTCAAAATCTTCATCCTGTGTGTACAAAAATATATACAGAATGTCAAAAATGTCTGGAACATTCCAAAAGTTCAAAATGTTTGGCATTGTTAGCTAAGCAGTAGCCAGGTCTGTCGTCTCTAAATACCCGCAATTATCAAATTTCACGTATTTAATTTTTAATACAACCACACAAATTAAAGTCCAAAGGGGTGTTGTCTGGGGATCTGACAGGTCATTCAATTAAGCCTGTCCTCCTATCCACTCAATTGGCAACTTTTCGATAAAAATTTGACTTAAAAACCAAACTATTTTGACAGATAAATCTATCAACCCCTATATCGTTGAATTAATTTTTTAAGGGACTCTTAATTCTATAAAAACAACCTAAATACATTCCTCAAGTCATTTTATGAAGAAAAGTTCATATAAACATATGTCCTAAACGGCTTAAATTTTTTGCTACAGGGTGTTGAATTTTTATTTTAATAATGCGTTTTTTGCAATATCTCAGAAAGTACTTTAGATAATATTTTCAATTTTGACATGTGCTAATAGGACATAAAAACATGTTATAAAAGTTATTCTTTTGTCCCACCAGTGGCGTCCCTGCAAACATGTCCTGATATTTTTTAGAAAAAAAGTGCTACGCCACTGACATGTGGATATTATTTCTGATTAGCCTGGTCAATTGTACATAAAAATGGTCTCTTGCGTTTTTCTCCTCAGGCACACCGTTCTTAATTAAAATAATTAAATTAAATTAGCTCTACTATTTATTATTAACATTAATAATGCAAAATTTTGTTTTATAAAAATTGTCGTATAATTCACCATATTTAATGAAATACTTGAATAAAAGCAGCGAAAAATTGAAATGGATTTAATTAAACACTAAAAATCAAAGAAATAATACAATGGGATGATTATAAACGTCAACAACTTACTTTATGTCAATAAATAATTTATAAAAATTATTTTTTTAAAAACGTCACCATTTCAGGATAATTATGGTCTATTTCTTTTCGATTGCGAACGATGACAGAAAAAAAAATTGAACAAAAATTCACCTAATTGGTTAAATCATGGACCAATTTACAATACATAAATGCATAGCCAACTTATTAAAGGTCTTTTTTTTTAAATCACAGAAGAAGAATAAGAAATTTCCGTTCGATTGATTTCTAGCAAATATATGCTAATTATAAACCTTTTAGCAATAAAAAATAACTTTTAGCTCTAGTTATATTACGAAACAAACAATCTATTAACTTTCTATGCATAAAATCGGTTAATTTCACGTGTTTCTGCAACATAAAATATTAAACCTATGCCTACTTTGTGTTGAAGCAAAAAGGGTGCCCGATTTATCGACAAAATATAGAAGGCCATGCCAAACGCCAAACATTGTGACATAACCTAAAAATTCATCTTCTTAAAGGCCGCTTTACAGTTTGCAATTTTTCTTTCACGCAAGTTCTCTTGCAAATTTCACTTCGTTTTACAGCGTGCAATGACTTGCCAAGATCGTAGGTGATGTACCACTTATTGCCAACCATTAAAATAAAAATACATTTGGTTACGACTTACCGGCGCTTTTTGTGCATTCATTTTAACAAAACATCATTACAGGACATGAAAGCAAACCAACAAAAACAAAACGTACCCGCTATAGGTTAGAAAAAACATAAATAAATGTCAGGGATTTTTACATTTAGTTTGGTGTCTCATAAATCAACAGAAAATCCTCAGAATTGCGCTTGCAATGGCAATTAAAATACGGTCAGAGTTATATTTCTTGCAAGCAATACAAATTGCGCCAGCTGATCATTAGCCTCGTTCTGCGCATACTCCCGGGCAATCTTTTCTTGCGTGAAAGAAAAATTGCAAACTGTAAAGCGGCCTTAACAAATGTTAATTTAAAATTCTAACCGCTATAAACAGTAAACAACAAAATGTCAGTTATGACGTAAATCCCTAACCTTACTTTTTCAACTTGTCAAAAATGAAAATTCTTGCATTTTTTTTATTGTAAAACGGGTTGCTGTCATCGTTCGCAATCGAAAAGAAATAGACCATAGATTCATGTGATCAAAAATTATTCGTCGATACTGTAAAATAAAGCTAATTTAATTTAATTATTTTAATTAAGAAACGGTGTGTCTGAGGAGAAAAACGCAAGAGACCATTTTTATGTAAAATTGACCAGGCTAATCAGAAATAATATCCACATGGATCAGTGGTATATCATTTTTTTTCTAAAAAATATCAGAGGACATGTTTGCAGGGACGCCACTGGTGGGAAAAAATACCTTTTATAGCAAAAACGTGTGGTTTTATGTCCTTTTGCCAAAATTGAAAATATTATCTAAAGTACTTTCGGAGATATTGCAAAAAATGAATTAAAAAAATAAAAATTCAACACCCTGTAGCAAAAAATTTAAGACGTTTAGGACATATGTTTATATGAACTTTTTTTCATAAAATGACTTGAGGAATCACACCCTAAAATATTAGCACATCATTAAGGAACACCCTGTATACAAAAATACATTAGCAAACAAACATTGTCCAAATACTGAAAAGTTTGCAGAATGTCTACAATGTACACTCTCCTGCCGTTTTTTAACTTTAACCAATAAAAATTATTAATATTTTTATGTTTAAAAACACTGAATAGATCGAGTTATAGTCTTACCACCGGATCTGGTGTATTCGGTCCATTATTATGAGAGTTGACGTGGTTCTGAGTGGTAGGGGCCGAAACGGCTTGCTGATTTATCGTTTCCGTCTGCGTGTAACAAGGTAGATACTGTGACCACGAATCTACCAGCTGTTTTCTTCCTTTGGGACCCATCCTAAGACAAAAATTGTACATACAAATAAACTGTATATATATCGCATTAGTTTTAGAAGCTATTTTCTCTCACATACATATCCAGAGTACTAGTTCCTATACAGGGTGATTCCTAAGTTGATACTTCTTTTTTAGCTGTGTATAGAAGGCATTAAAATAAACAACATTTTCAAATACCTTTTTTAAAAAAACTCAAAAATAAGGTACTTACATTCATTTATTACACTATGGAACAAATACGGTTCTGCCTAACTTGCCCGTTGAATAACAGAAAACTTCTGGGTGTAGGATGAGCCCGCAAGGGAAAGCGTTCTGCGTATAATCTCGAAGCAGCAGCCGCTTGACGACACTCGCCGTAAATTAGCACCATATCTACTAGTTTATTGTTTTCAAATTTTACCATTTTCACGTGTTATTAATTTAAAATTAACTTGCTTCAGAAAAACACACCGCAGCGGAATGCCAAATAACTCACCACCGACCCATAAATTGCATGACTAATAAGAAGTAGACAAACAACATATAGTATAGCAGGCTACGTTTTGATGACCAGGTCCGCACTTAGATTTTTTACTTCTGTATTTCGCCTATTTTTAACTTTTTGAAAAAGGGTATTTAAAAATGTTGTTTATTTTAATGCCTTCTATACACAGCTAAAAAAGAAGTATCAACTTAGTACTTATCACCTTGTATATCAGTAATAATGACACTTATGTTAATCAAATGAAAGGAAGCAAATAGAAAAATGTGTTGGCGATGGGGGTGAAGTTTTTGAATTATGATCTCGGTACTGTATTATTTAGTTTATATCATATTCTTTTAAATGTAATTTAATAAAGACATTGACAAACATAACCATAGGTATCATTATTGTTGATATGTAGGAACTAGTACTGTGAGAGAAAGTAGTTGAGAGTTTCTAAAAGGAATACGATAACACACATTACTAATGGGTACTCGGTATCTATGTAACTGCTACTTTGAAACGGTATTTTTTAATACCGTCGTGTCGCGCTCCACTTCATATAAGCAATCAGTTATTCTGGAACTATTAAGATTTCGTCCTTCGCCGCTACACGGTGCGATGCAAACCGACAGAAAGCGACAGCGGTCGGCCTGTTCAGCCGTTCGTTGTGGAGCGCGCAACGACAAACGGTATCTGAAGAACAGTAACGGTCTCGTGGTTGACGTTATTTTATCGTTGAAGGTGTTTCTCTCTCTGGCCGAGACGAAAGGTTACCGAGGGAATTGTTGCGACCGCTGTTCGCGGGTATGTATATGTCGTGGGACCGTTTGATTTTGACGCTGCAAATCGTAATTACGGTCCCGTGTTTTGCTGGCGCGGTAGCCACGGTTGTATTAGTATGTTACATAACAAGTGATGATACTTTTCAAACTAGGAGATATTTAGCACGAGGCGCGAGAATAATCACTTTCACACGAGTAATGTACACTATTTTTCCTACGACCACAGAGAATTATTAAAAAAGCCGTTGATTTGTGAAAAAAATATGTCAACACTAGTGTTAAAATTAGCATACTTAGGATTTTGTTCCACTTAATATCTGGTTTCATAGTTTGTCGATAGGATTTTCCTTTATTTGTAGTTTAACTTTTTCATATTATTTCATATATTATAGAAAGAACTAATCCTGAATTGACGTCTAGATTAATCAGAAAATTTTTTAAATGTAATCAAGGAAAGGGGAATTAAACATAAATTTAAAAAATCCACCCAACAAGAAAGATTTCAATTCAAAATAATTCTATAAATTATTTAATTTTTACATAAAAAAAAAGTCAAATACTCCTGATGGGATTTGAACCTGTGACCTTGTGATCTGTAGGCTACAGCTCTATTCTCTACGCTATCGCTACCGATAAAGATTTGATGTTTAATACATGACAGTTTCTTCAGCGCGATTTGTTTTTTCTGGTAATAGATTTTCCAGTATATTATTAACATTTTTTATAATTTTAGATGGAGAATTATCACACTCTAATTCTGAATCACTCGACAAATACATGATAAATAAGTTAAATACTGTACAATTACTGCTTTCTAAAATTTGTTCTTTTAAATAGGGGTGGTCTGTCAAATTGGAACCATATGTTTAAATTAAATAGTGTGCCTTGCATTTCAACACGCGTGTAATATACGGCGATTTCTAGCCAAATTAACCGTGTTTTTTTTTCATTTTTATAGGTAGGAAAAGTATTTTTTAATGGTCGTGGTCTTGAGGATCCCTTTGGCGTGTATCGATGATGAAAGAAATTACTAAAGAAGTTGAAAATATTCCTAAACTAAACTGAAAATTCCAAATAAATGTATGTTTTTACCTTGAAAGTTCTGCCAAAAGAAGCGTCTGCGCTGCTTCCCTAACCTCCACACAATGGTGCTGCCATCTTTTAGCCATCATTTCGACTTGCGGCCTCTTGAAATGCTTTGCACCATGTTCTACGACCTAAATATCAAGAGATTAGAAATACAAAGTTTAATTAGTTAAAATAAAAATATCAAACTCGTTATGTTTCGCACTTTTCATTCAGTTTCGTGACACGTGTTTCGACCATTTCAGGTCATCATCAAAGAAAAAAAGATACAGTATCTTTTTGTAGTCCTTTGATAATGATCTGAAAGAGTAGAAACACGAATAAGGAAACAGACAATTGTGAAACATAACAAGAAGTTTTTTTTTTTCCGCCCAATAAAGTTCCGTTTCTAGACGGTAAAATGAATAACTTCGCTTTACCTTATCCGGCAGTAAAACGCAATGCAACGTTGCCAACAGGGACCAGCCTTGTTTAATTTGAGCTTGTTGCTGAGTGTACATTTCCTCCTGTTCTTCATCTGTTTTGCTCCAGTTTACTCTGGTAGATTGCCTAACAAATAAATGGAATTTCGATTAACATTTCTTTGTCGCTAAACGAGTTTTTAAAAATTGGGATATTCAAAAATAGTGGTAAAAATACTCTTACCTATGCAATTTTCTATTTCGTTCTTGTTCAGGTACAAAAGTGGCATTACTCATACTCATTAGAGTATGACTAAGCGCGATTACAGCCAGCAGATGATTACTAGTGAGCGTCGTACTCAGCTCCCAATGTGTTCTAGAAAATTTCGAAAAATAACAAAAATGATACAAAAACAGTGTTATCAGAGCTGGGCAGTAAATGCCTCGAAATTGCCTTAAGCACTTTTAAAATACAGTTGATAATTGAAGCCCTTTATAAAAAGTGATTGGTAATTGAAGCCCTTTATAAAACGTGGTTGGTAATTGAAGCCCTTTATAAAAAGTGATTGGTAATTGAAGCCCTTTATAAAAAGTGGTTGGTAATTGAAGCCCTTTATAAAAAGTGATTGGTAATTGAAGCCCTTTATAAAAAGTGATTGGTAATTGAAGCCCTTTATAAAAAGTGGTTGGTAATTGAAGCCCTTTATAAAAAGTGCTTGGTAATTGAAGCCCTTTATAAAAAGGGATTGGTAATTGAAGCCCTTTATAAAAAGTGGTTGGTAATTGAAGCCCTTTATAAAAAGTGATTGGTAATTGAAGCACTTTATAAAAAGTGATTGGTAATTGAAGCCCTTTATAAAAAGTGATTGGCAATTGAAGCCCTTTATAAAAAGTGGTTGGTAATTGAAGCCTTTTATAAAAAGTGATTGGTACTTGAAGCCCTTTATAAAAAGTGATTGGCAATTGAAGCCCTTTATAAAAAGTGATTGGCAATTGAAGCCCTTTATAAAAAGTGGTTGGTAATTGAAGCCCTTTATAAAAAGTGATTGGTAATTGAATTGTGCATTTTAAGCCATTTAAAGGGCTTGCAAGCACTCAAATTTACTTTCCTCGGTAATCGGTAGAATTTCCAAAGTGCTTGATGTTGGCAATTACTTTTAGAAAGGGGTTGGTGCTCGAAGCCCTTTTTTCGAGTGCTTTGCCCCGCTCTGGTAGTTATAGACCTTATTCAAACCATATTTACTGCAAAAAATTACTTGTTAACATAAAATACTAACCTGCTAGTGAATATCTTAGTGAGTTTTTCCCTCCTGACAAGTTCCGGAGGCAAACTAATTTCAAGATCTTGGTTGTCTAAACACGACTCTTCGTCCAAAGGTATAGTATTGTGCCACGTAGGTAAAAATAACGACATATGGTTTGCTTTGGACAGCACGCCAAAAGAAAGAGGAACCTGTAATGAAATCATGCAGCAATGGTATGTCCATAACGCCTTTTCATCAAGTAATTCAATTATTCTTAACATTTTTTTGACGAAGCCTCGTACATAATTCTTTATACTCAATAGTATGTTACATAACAAGTGATGAAAGGGATACTTTTCAAACGAGGAGATATTTAGCACGAGGCGTCTCCTAGTTTTAGAATAATCACTCACATGAGTAATGTACACTATTTTTCCTACGACCACACAGAATTATCAAAAAAGCCTTTGATTTGCGAAAAAAAAATATTTCAACACTAGTGTTGAAAAAAACATATCAACACTAGTATTGAAATTATCATATTTAGGATTAGCATATTTATGATTATGTATTCCGTAGAGTATTTAAAGATAAATAAATAAATAAACGTTCCACTTAATATCTGGTTTCATAGTTTGTCAATAGGCTTTTCCTTTATTTGTAGTTTAACTTCTTCGTTTTTTTATATTTCATATATCATAGGAAGAACTAATCCTGGATTGACTTTTAGATTAACCAGAATGAAAAATTTTAAATTTAATCAAGGAAAGATGCATTAAACAAAAATTTAAAATATCCACCCAACAAGGAAGATTTCAATTCAAAATAATTCTATAAATTATTTAATGTTTTTATTAAAAAAAGTCAAATACTCCTGGTGGGATTTTGCGATCTGTAGGCTAGAGCTCTATTATCTACGCAATCGCTACCGATAAAGATTTGTTGTTTAATACATGACACTCTCTTCAGCGCGATTTGTTTTTTTCTGGAAATAGATTTTCCACTATATTATTAACATTTTTTATAATTTCAGATGGCGTATTTTCACACTCTAATTCTGAATCACTCGACAAATACATGATAAATAAGTTAAACACTTTACAATTACTGCTTTCTAAAATGTATTCTTTTAAATAAATGGAGACGGTCTGCAAATTGGCACCATATGCCTAAATTAGATAGTGTGCCTTGTATTTCAACAATAGTGTTGAAATATTTGTTTTCAACACGCGTGTAATATACGGCGCTTTCTAGCCAAATTAACCATGCTTTTTTTCTCATTTTCATAGGTGGTCGTAGGAACTATTCAGAGATTGTTGACTATTCGAATAGTCCGGGCAAATGAGATAACAATACGTTTTATAGCAAAAAAGGTTGATTCAATATAAAATACGACCTGTGTATTTGATAAAAACAGAATTTCTGGACTAAGAATAATATATTCATTTTTTGAACTTACCATAGGCCTTAATAATCCCAACTTCACTTGGCACACTCTGTCGAGGTCGTCATCCAAGCCCCACGAGTGTAACAAAGATAGCAACAGTTGAGCTATTTCCATACCGTGCGATGTGTCCAGCGGACCCAAAGTGCCCGGTTTGTTTTTGTCTTTGGTAAATTCTGAATTTTCTAAAAAAAGGTTATATTATACAGTTAGAGTGTTATAAATTCGATGCTCACCATTGGGATCTCATAAACGGTAAGATTTACAGGGAAAGTTAAATTGATGCAATGAGGCGCAAGTGCCGAATACTTCAGAAAATAATCGGAATAAACTATAAATTATTGGTTGTTAAGAAAACTATTATTATTTTCTTATTTTCTTTTTAAATTGGCCTTACAATGGTATGGTAACATTTTCTTTCATTTCAATTTATTTAAGGTAAATTACTTTTCAATAAATTAGTCTATAATATATGACATTTTTCCGTGAACGCACAAGTTCTTGATTTCGACACTCTCCATGAACGGCGCATAGTCGCGCATGTCGAGGACTTGGGTCGGAACGGTGAAGCCAGAAAGTACGGCGAAAGAGATTGTTCGAAAAAACTCACCATTTTCGCTTAATATAGACATAATGTATTGGTAATAAATCGGATTTTATCTAAAACTATTCAGTGCAAGTGCGTGGCTGATTCTCCAACATAGAAGAACAAAATTGGAGGAAGAAAGAGGGCCCTCTCTACCGCCACAGCTAATCAGTCCAGGTAAGAGTGCGATTTCGACCATCTTGTGTGCCCATTTCTTTTCTTTTAAGTGACAGTCCATTGCTAACTGCGTTACCGCATCATTGGTTTTCTTTTAATGTTCTCCTAGCTTTATTTGCAGAGAATTAATTTTACATTACATTACGTTTCGTCTCTCGGGTACCATCATCAGGTATGTTTTTTAAATACGGACCTGTATATTTTAATGTAGGTCGTAAACCTTGTATTTCATAAAATAATAATGCAATACTACTTTTAATCAAATCTCAACGCTTCGGTCCCAATAAAAACATCTTTAATCTTTAGCCAAGCAATAGGAGTATAATCATAATCATTTATTAAAAATTAATATTTCCTTTAAATTGAATGAACAAACCTGAAGACTTAGAAAATGCAAGACAAGATAGAAGTGCTTATTCAAACAACAAACCCGATAATAGCTCCCAAAAGACGAAACATCGGACTCCAATAGCGTCAGATTGTAAGCTGTAGGGCTCACCGGGCAAAAAAATGGGGGGGGGGGGCACAGAAGCGGAAAGTCTGAGGTTTTACCCCAACTGGTGGAGGGTCGGCGCCCCAAAGGCAAGGACCCACCATGCATAAACCAGGTGTCATAATCCGACGCTAATACATACACTATATTGCCAATACAAGCAGCCGCACGAAGCGAGAAGACACCCATCGTGCAATTCAAAATAACCTGAGTTTGGGCCCGTGGCGCTTGCGCAGTAGGTAAAAAATTAGGCAACTGACACGATATCAAACAGAACCGGCTCGTCGTTGTTTGTATTTCGTCGCCATCTTTTGTTTCGTTTGATCGTGTGTGGTTATAGTTTCCAAGTTTTGGATGTTAATATTTATAAAACTTTACTTTAGATATTTTTTTTGTTAGTTCGTAAGTTGTTAGTCGTTTCCATCTTTTTTAACGGTGTATTCCGTGTGTGATTGTGGATATTATTTCTAAATTTTGGGTGCGAATTTAGGTATAAAACTTTACCAGACATTTTGTGATTGTTAGCGACTTGTGTCTCAAAAGTAGAAAAAGTGCATGATCCTTTTTTGCACGAATCGCGGTTCAATACCAGGAATAAGGTATTTCAGGTATGTAAAATATTAGTTACTTAGTTTTATTTGACCATAAACTGTACACACCCGAACTAACGGGTAAATTTAAATAAAAGCTTGTAAAAATAGTTTGAAAGTCGGTACTGTCAAATGTTTACACCAAGAAGCAAATTTCCGAGCTGCGCACACTCAACGCACCTTGATCATCTGCCTACAGTGGTGTCATCATTGAATTATGGTATTAGCAATATAGTGTATATGTTGATCCAGACACACCCATTTATAGGAAATGGAAAGCGACAATGAAAATGTAAAACTTGTTATGGATTGGTCTATATTTTTTAAAAAAACATACCTGATCACAATTCATTATAAAAAATAAAAAGGAACGATAATTTTCAGATACAAAACTAAATCTTCGCTGTATCTTTTCCCCTTAACGAGATCCCAATGGCGAGCTTCGAATTTGGAACACCCTCTATATACAAGGTAAAAATAAGAACACAAAGTCTTCCTCCACTGATATATTATAGAAATATTTTAATCAACTTCTCTACATGTTTCGAATGCAGAAGCATTCATCTTCAGGAGAAAAATTAAAAGAAGAAAAGACCAGTAGATATCACCCTAACTGAGCAACACAATTATAGGTTCGGTATAAAATGAGTGGAACGATGAGGAAACCGATACACACATTGCATTGTGAATAAGAAAAGTATGTGGGTTTGAGGCTTAAGGCACTGTGAAAACTTTAAAGGTAGAATGAAAGATTTAACATCTTCGTGTGAAAGAACTGTCGAAAGATAAGATTGAAGTGAAAGGGAATGATCATTAATCAAAAAAAAGACTATTAGCTAGTCATTAGAGAAAAAATATGGAGAAGTGAATGTAAGTGTGAGGAAGAAGACTATTAAAAAAAATTAAGTAGAAATTAAAATTTACTGGATGTAAACCTCATTGGTTTACGAATAAACATAGTGAAAGTAAAAATATAAAAATTGAATTTTAAAAAATTCTTTCATTTTAGACTACCGCTACCGCGTGCTTTTCCAAAAAGACACCCTCTATATAGGTCTAGCAGACGATTTTTTCTCTGTGCATTTTCATACGAAGAAGTGACTAAGTAACGTATGGGATCGTTCACTAAATTTTGATTTTAACCCTACAATATAGAGCAACAATCCCCCAAACAATAACTTGTGATAATACAAAGATGGGTTGCTATTTGAAAAAAATCGTCTATAGAATTTAAGCACCAAATAAAAATTAATGGTTTTAAAGATTTGATTTGGTCGAAAAATGGCAATATGTACACTCACTCATAAAATTATTTTTACTTTAAGAATTACGGAAATTGTGTCACCCGGTATATTTTGAAAATTATAGTTAAACCTGATAAACTTTTATATGAGGAATACAAATTAAGAATGCTTGTTTTAATATATTTAAACTGAAGTAAATCGTATGTCCCGATTTGTAAAAATTAAATTACACTTGAGGACAACAAATAAGGTTCATTCACGTGTGGAGACGAACTTCTAAAGATCCACGATACATTTATTAGCAAAATATAAATAACAATCAGCTGAAAAATCTTAACCAGTTATACCGAAGCGATCGACCTAAGTACAAGGTGACTAAATTACACGTATTACCCTTGACAGTGACTTCTTAATAACAAGAAACTAAAGGTAGAAGACGACAAAATTTAAATAGTATAAAACAAAAATGGAAGCACCTGTTTGGAATAGTATTTTGTTAGTAAGTAGACTTATTAATTATTACAAGTTCTTTATAGCAAGCAGTCTAGGAAAATGAAATTTGATATCGGATAAACAAATTTAGTATGATTTGCTGTATTTTTCCATACATTATGGGGTTTCAATCAGAAAATCTTTCAAGTTCCAATCAGGAACAAACTAGAACTTTATAACAGTTGGGCTGAAAAGTTCGTGGGCTAATATAGTAAAAAATATTTTTTTGACAAAATTCGATTTTATTATTCCATATAATAATATGTAGTTGCCTTCGAGGGCGACACAACGATTATAGTGATCATAAAATTTTTCGATGCAATTTTTATAAACTGCTGGACAATTCAAGCGAACCGAGCTAATTGTTAGGGGAACTTTGGAGTAAAATATTTTACGAACGAATAAAGCTATCGATGCGCGGTTTGCAAAATTTAAAAGAGAATTTAATTCTTAATATGCACATTTTTCCGATTTTTTTTTACTTCTAACCTTTAACTGTCTACAGGGTTTAAAGAGAAGTATATTTTTTTTTACCAAAGTTTCTAAGTACCGGATTTCCACAAAAATAATTTCAAACTATTTTGGATGGCATTTTCTTTATCTCCTATTTATAGAGAACAAAGTAAATTCTCAAATTTTTGATATCCCTCTTTGTTCATGAAATTTCAATTTTTTTCTCAACCCCTGTAAATTTCAGGTATTTTTGTCATTAGGCCTTACAATGTTTTGTAAGAACGGGTTTTGGTAAGTGATTATAACTTCTTAGGACCACCTCTTTTGCAACGAGTGCATTTTAATTTCTTGCGTCTCGTCGTGAGTAGTTATCTTGGCACGAAACACACGATGTGTGGAAACGGAGGCATATAAAATGATAAAAATAAAAATAAACAAACAAACAAACCGATTATGGGTACGCCACTGGTCACGACGAAACGCAAGAAATTAAAATGTACTCGTTGCAAAAGAGGTGGTCCTAAGAAGTTATAATCACTTACCAAAACCCGTTCTTACAAAACATTGTAAGGCCTAATGACAAAAATACCTGAAATTTACAGGGGTTGAGAAAAAAATCGAAATTTCATAAACAAACAGGGATATCAAAAATTTGAGAATTTATTTTGTTCTCTATAAATAGGAGATAAAGAAAATGCCATCCAAAATAATTTAAAATTATTTTTGTGGAAATCCGGTACTTAGAAACTTTAGTAAAAAAAAACCTACTTCTCTTTAAACCCTGTAGACAGTTAAAGGTTAGAAGTAAAAAAAAAAATCGGAAAAAATGTGCATATTAAGAATTAAATTCTCTTTTAAATTTTGCAAACCGCGCATCGATAGCTTTATTCGTTCGTAAAATATTTTACTAAAAAGTTCACCTAACAATTAGCTCGGTCCGCTTGAATTGTCCAGCAGTTTAGTACGATTTCTCTTTAGCCCCAAAATAGGCCTCAGTTTCGGCGATTACCTCTTCATCAGTGCTAAATTTCTTTCCAGCGAGCATTCTTTTAAGGCCTGCAAACAGGAAAAAGTCACTGGGGGCTAGATCTAGAGAATATGGTGGATGGGAAAGCAATTCTTAGTAATTAGTAATTTTGCCATCGTTTTCATTGATTTGTGACACGGTGCATTGTCTTGATGAAACAGCACTTTTTTCTTCCTCAAATGGGGTCGTTTTTTCATGATTTCATCCTTTAAACGCTCCAACATATGATATTTTTAAAGTCTCAGCTATCTCGATCAACTTCACTTTACGATCACTTAAAATTATTTTTTGGACTTTTTTGATGTTTTCGTCGTTAACAGTCTCTGTGGGGCGTCCACTGCGTGCATCGTCTTCGATGCTCATTTCGCCTCGTTTAAATTTAGCAAACCACTTTTCAACGGTTGATTTTCCTTGTGCAGAGTCCGAATAATGTTTATCAAGCCAAACCTTGGCTTCAACAGTATTTTTTTTGCCAAAAAGCAATGCTTTATTAACACACGAAATTCTTTTTTATCCATTTTTTCACAATAACAAAAGCTGCTTCACTCACACTGCTATATCTCACGAACTAATTATCCGGCAGATGTGAAATTTATACACGTATCTTTTGAAGGTTAGTACTAAGTAAAAATCACATAGATTTAATTCTAGTAACGCCATCTATGAGTCAGCCTACGAACTTTTTAGCCCGCCTAATATAAAGTAGAATAATATCTCCATAATATGATTGATTTTCATTGGTTTTGTTATGTTTATTTTATGTGTAAAATGATTGCAATATTTTTTTTTATGTGAAAGCGGTGTGGTACCTAAGATTTTCCTTTTTGTAATATTAATTTTGATTGAGTTATTTTCTGCTTTAGTGGTACATCTTATTTTTAATATGCGGAAGTGATTCTAAACCCGTGGACATAGAAGATAATAGACTGGAGAGGGAAATCATGATGACTCTAAGCGTACATCCATATCAACAATTAATCTATGGAGGGGAATCCATTGTTTTAATAAACGAGATTAAATATCCTCAAAGGTAAGAGAACATGTGCAATGTTTTTGGCAATATTTCTATTCTATTTAAAATTTAGGATTTGACCACCATCACTCTTTTGAGCTGCTAATGTCGGTATTTGGAGAAAAGAAAAGATTTATTTTCAACATCCCAAAAACATTATGGCTTCTTAGGAATTATGTTTTTAATCTTCATTCCTTTAAATTTTCTGAGGTCCATTATGAGAACTTGGTGGGGCTGTGATGTTCAAACTGCGTTGATTTTCTATAAATCATATATTAGATCTATTCTTGACTATGGCAGTATTTTGTATGGTTCTTCCTGCAAACCCCATTTACAGAAGGTTGACCGGGTACAATATAAAGCCCTTAGAGTTTGTTTAGGAGCAATGAGATCATCACCTGTAGAGGCCTTACTAGTCGAAGCTTTGGAGCCTCCATTGTGCTTACGTAGAGAGGCTCTCAGTGCCAAATTTCTGTTCAAACACCGATTTTTTGAAACTAATTTACTGCATAACATCTCCAGACTGAATACATTTGACTTAACTAATAACTACTGGCATCATAAAAACTCCCCCCTTTATGCGAGGCATTTAGAAACTTCAATGAGATTCTAAATCAAGTTACTCCGTTGTGTATAACAGATTACGAATATCATAGTGGTTTTCAGGAAGTTGCGTTGAAAATCCCTTCCTTTACTGACAACAAAATTCTTAATATTCATATTCTAAAGGCAGAACTAAGAGAACATAAAGAATGCGTTTTTATATATACTGATGGGTCTAAAACAGAATTAGGTAACGGTGCAGCCATATATTTACCTCAACTCAACAATGAATTTAAGTATAAAGTTGAAAAAAGCTGCAGTATTTTTACTACAGAGGCCCTAGCTATTTGTAAAGCACTTAATTTTGCACTCGAATACGACAGTCAATATTTCGCTATATTGTCTGATTCTATGTCTGTTCTAAAAGCAATAAATAATATTCAGCTTTGGTCCTACAAAATTAATCCTATATTATGGCACATTCGAAAATTATTACGTCAAATCACTCTGCAAAAAAAGCATATAACATTTATTTGGGTAAAAGCACACACTGGAATACCAGATAATGAATATGTAGATACCCTAGCCAAGGATAGCACTCTCAATGGAACACCTATTAGCTCTAGTCTCACTCTTACCGATGCGCATGTCCTTCTAAAAATACAAATACTGGAAAAATGGAAATTAAGATGGAAAACCTATTGTAACACAACTTCAACAAGATATTCACTTCTTGTAAAAAGTATTCCCAATAAATACTGGCATAAAGATTTGATAGTTCCCAGACGATTTATAACAACCATTATCCGACTAAAATTGGGCCATGCTTGTTACCCAGCCCACCTAAATAAAATACGTATTGTTCCCTCTGACAAATGCGATTTGTGCGATATAAAATGTGATTTAGACCACTTATTCTTGGAGTGTAGAAAGTATGACAATGATGTTAATAGCCTATTTGAACAATTAATTCAAGAATGTAAAGTTGAGCGCCCATTTAATATCCTAAATCTGTTATCCCTCGAAAATGTAAAAATCTTTAATGTACTACTTAAGCTACTTATATAAAACCAATTTAAAACTGTAAGTCCTACCTATCCTAGTCTTTCCCTATGTGTTTTCCCTTTTTTAGTGGTCTTCATTCCTTGTATGTCTTAAAAGAAAGTCACCCTGACAGACCCCAGTGGCGTGAAGCGTGTATCCCTGTTTGATTGTTTATAAAAAAAAAAGTTTCTTTTACTTCTCTACTTTGTGACTGGCTGTATGGCTAATTAGCCAAATGCCATTAATAAAAAAAAAAAAAATCTTCATTCATTTTTTTTTTCAATTTCAATCATTAACATTACCTTTTAACTTTAAATTTAAAATTGCATTATTATAAATAAGAAAAAGAAGTAGGTGGGTGGAGGAGATCCTTGTGGAATTCCTTATTATATATTTTTTGAACCAATATTTCTCCAGAGGGCTTGGAAAAAAATCGTGTATCTAGCCGTTAAAGCCGGATAACTAGTATCTTCAGGGAATGACGATGGCCTATACTTTAAAAACTTCTCTTCATTTCGAGATTTCTGTGCATTTATATTTTTGTTTAATACTTTTTAGGACCGAAGTATTAATAAACAACACGCTTGAAGGAGGAAGACTTTTCTACATACTTTTAAGGACCCTATATAGAGCTGGGACCTTTCTGGCAAGCTATGCGCCAGCTCTACCTTCCCCATTTTAACTAAAACTAACTCTAGTTATATGATGTACTTATATTGTTTTTGAAAGCAATTTTTAATTTGTTTAACTGTTTGTAGGCCAAACATGTAACAAAAATAAACAGACAAAAAATGTTTATTTGGGACCGAGATTTTGTCTCTTTTTTCTTACAAAATCTTAAGATTAAAACAAACAGCAACAATGTACAGGGTGATTCCTAAGTTGATACTTCTTTTTTAGCTGTATATAGAAGGCATTAAAATAAACAACATTTTCAAATACCTTTTTTCAAAAAACTTAGAAATAGGCGAAATACAGAAGTAAAAAATCTATGTGAGGGCCTAGTCATCAAAACGTAGCCTGCTATACTTTATGTTGTTTGTCTTATATCCTATTAGTCATCAATTTACAGGTCAGTGGTGAGTTATTTGACAATACCCTGCGGTGTTTATCTGAAGCAAGTTAATTTTAAATTGGTGACACGTGATCATGGTAAAATTTGAAAACAATGAAGTAGTAGTAGATATGGTGCTAATTTACGGTGAGTGTCGTCAAAGTGCGGCTGCTGCTTCGAGATTATACGCAGAACGCTTTCCCTTGCGGGCTCATCCTACACCCAGAAGTTTTTTTAATGTTATTCAACGGGCAAGTTAGGCAGAACCGTATTTGATCCATAGTGTAATAAATGAATGTAAGTACCTTATTTTTGCGTTTTTTGAAAAAAGGTATTTGAAAATGATCTTTATTTTAATGCCTCCTATACACATCTAAAAAAGAAGTATCAACTTAGGACTCACCCTGTATTTTGAAAAATGGAAACAAAATAATTCTTAAAAAGTTTCAGATTGAAAAATAACCGACAAGAAGTCACTCGTCGCCATATTAAAGTATTAAACTTACCTTTCCCAAGTTCGTTCCCTTTAAGGACCATTTCCGCTTTTGCCTGTATTTTGGTTTGTACAGTTTCCGCACCTTCTTTCATTTTTGCTAAAATACCTGAAGCCACAACTTATGTATACAGAGTGTTCACGAATTTGGGACTTGCATTAAAACACAAAAATCAAAATATATGTACAGGGTGTCCCAAATTCGATACACAGAATTGGGATCTCGGAAACTATAAAAGATCAAAGGTTAAATTGGAGCAACGGCATATAATTTGGAGCTTAAGTTAATGCTGGTGAGAAATTTATTATTTTGTCACGATACTTAAGGCCTTTTTACATTGGGTGCAATTGCAAGAAAAATGGCCTGGAAGCATGCGCTTCGACGACGTTTTAATCAGCTGATGCACGTTTTCTCATTTAAAACCTGCATCAGCTCTTTAAAACGTCGACAAAGCGCATGCTTTCAGGCAATTTTTTCTTGCAATTGCACCCAATGTAAAAAGGCCTTTACAAATAGAAAAACGGAAAACCCTTTCTACAGGCACTTTTTTACGATACTTTTAAAGATAGTTTCTATAGTCTATTTCAGAAGGGCGTAGAGTAATAAAATGGGAAATTCCGTCCAGTTCGGCTCAATTTCGGTGTCGGCCATAGGCGCAGGTAAATTTTGTGGATTAAATTATTTATGATAACTAACCGAAGAAAATAATTTGATAAAGAAGGAACTATTAGCTATAGTAAATATACACAAACATCGTTTTATGAAATATCTTCTTCTTCTTCTTTAAGTGCCGTGTCCTCCCAGAACATTGGCGATCATTCGCATGATCTTCACTTTGTCCACAGCCGACCTGAAGAGTGTCGTGGTGTTTACTCCATACCATTGGCGAAGATTCTTAAGCCATGATGTTCTTCGGCGACCAGGCCCACGCTTTCCCTCTATTTTTCCTTGGATAATAATGTGGAGCAATTCATATTTTGGGTTTCTCATTACGTGGGCAAAGTACTCCAGCTTTCTTCTTTTTATGGTATTAAGTACCTCTCTTTCTTTATTCATACGCTGTAGAACCGCTTCATTCGTCACCCTGTCCATCCACGATATATTATGAAATATGCCGTGGAAAATATAGCTGAAAAACGTAGTGTAACTGTGCTGCGCACACCGCCATATCATTGCGAACTAAATCCTATAGAACTTATATGGGCGCCAGTGAAAGGATTTGTAGCAAGACACAACATGACATTCAAAATGAAAGACGTTAAGATACTGTTTAATCAAGCCATTAAGGAAGTGACACCAGAGAACTGGCGAAAAGCAGTCCATCATGTCATTAAAGAAGCGGAAAAATGTGGGATCTTGACCACCTGATCGATCGGACCGTCGACCCGGTTATTATAACGTCAAGAGGAGATGACAGTTCCTTAGATGATGAAAAATATTATGATTTTTTATAATTTAATTTTTGTCTAAGTAATGTATTTTTTTATGTTTAATAAAAAATAAATGTAGCTAATAGTATGTACATAATGCACGCCTTTGTCACACCATTTTCAGTGTTTGTAAATGGATAATAATAGACAAAACCCATAAATTGACCCAAACCCGGGTGGTACTACCTGCACTTGATGAAAATAAAGAATTTTGCAATGAAATCGAAGCCAAATTATGAAAGCTGCTTAAATATTCGTTGGGTCACTCTGTAGTCCCTTTGCATACCTAATGAGCTTTTATTACTCCACACCTTTCTGAAATAGACTATAATTTACAAAATAACGTTTCGGTTTTCAGGTATCATCATCAAATCAACATTTTGACATACCTAAAATGTGAAATATTATATTTTGAGGTATTTTGTTCCCCAAACACATAAACCAATAACATTTAGTCAACATTTTACCGTTTTAATCCATCATAAGCAACTTAAAGTTTTTTTTCAATGCGGTCCTGTTAATTATGTTCGAAAAAAACCTTAAAAACCAATTAGTTGTTATTGTGAATATTTTAGAATATTTATAATACTTTCTGTAAAATTCCTTTATTACTAAATTATTACTTATTAAATTATTTCTGGTTAAAGTGGTCATTTTTTCAAACATAATAATTATGGAATGGTCAGCATTTTTAAATTTCTCACCAGCATTAACTTAAGCTCAAAATTATGCAATTTTGCCCCAATTTAACCTTCGCTGTATTTTTTAGTTTTGGAGATTCCAGTAACGAATTTGGGACACACTGTACAGTGGAAAATTGTATTATCAGCTTAAAATTTAGACATTTTTACTTATACTATTTTTTTAAGTATTTAAAATGCAAAGAAAGCCACAATCATGTTCTGAAGATTAACGAGGATCAAGCATAAACGTATACAATGTTTATTACAGAACATTCTATCGTACGACATATCTAAATAAAATCGTGGCACTAAATTAGTTACTTTACAGACCGTGACACGGTCTTACAAAATTGTTTTGTTATAATATGCACATAACAATTAACAAAATTTCATTTTCACCACTAGTTTACCCACAATAGCTCAACAAAGCCTAATGTTAGAAATACAGTTACGTATTTTTGGTTTTAGATTTATAACTAAAAAGTATCTTCTTGATAACTTCAAAAAATTAATTAATTCTTTGGCAAACGTGCTTTACGGGAACAAAATCTATATGCTTGATCCTCATTGAGTATTTCTAACAGTAAAAATAATCAAATATTGTTCAAAAAGAGTTTAAAATACTTGTGTTGTTTCAAAGTTGAACAAAAACAATCGAAAGAAAACATGAAATCCGAGAACACTCAGTATTAAACAGGCCATAAACTTGCTTAGAATAAAAAAATAAAAAAGATAAATCAAAGGTGCAAACAAACAATACAAAACGAAATACAAACAAAAAATTAAGATAAAAAAAATTATTTAAAAAATACATACAGGGTGTTTCATTAGGGTCGACGAGCGGCCATATCTCGGAAACTACTGGGCATAGAAATTCAGGAAAAAAAATTGACAACTAAAGTGGCCATGAGAAAATCCTGGAAATAATTTTTAAGTTCCGCATTTTGCCGTAAGAGGGCGTAATTGAAAAGTAAATTTTAAAATTTTACATATCATTTACATTCCACATTAAGGTATATCTTTGATAACACCTTTAAAAAGCTGCTCATTGGCGTACCGATTTTAATAAAAGGGGGGGGGGGAGCTGTTGAAAGTGTAATCATTTAAATCGCTGTAACTTATGAACGACTTATCCGATTTTAGCAAACTAAAGACGGTTTGGAAGAGAAATGTATGCACTTTCACCAGTCGTATTTAGTTGTCCATAATAGTTCTCAAAAGAAATGCTAGAGGGCGCAATGTATAATAATAACACATTTTTTTATTTCACTCCGAAAAAATAAATCATACGGTATAATTATGATACCATAATCGAAAAGTAGATGAAATTTGCTAGAAAAAATATTTAAACCTCAGCTCGATATCTCAGTTCGTTTCAGTGTTATCGCCAATAGAATAATTTTTAAAACGAAGCGATTATATGTATTTTAGAAAAAGAGTGGTACGCCACTGATATTTTTCCATGTAGATATTATTTCTGATTAGCCTGGTCAATTCTGCATAAAAATGCGCCGCCCTCTAGCATTTTTTTTGAGAACTATTATGGAGAACTGAATACGACTGGTGAAAGTGCATACATTTCTCTTCCAAACAGTCTTTAGTTTGCTAAAATCGGATAAGTCGTTTATAAGTTACAGCGATTTAAATGATTACACTTTCAAGCTTAATAAAATCGGTACGCCAAAGAGCATTATACCAAAATGATGTATAATTGTCCGAGCTTTTTAATGGTGTTACCGAAGATATACCTTAATGTGGAATTTTCGGAGATATGTAAAATTTTAAAATTTACTTTTTAATTACGCCCTCTTGCGCAAAATGCGGAACTTAAAAATTATTTCCAGGATTTTCTCATGGCCACTTTAGTTATCAATTTTTTTTTCTGAATTTCTATGCCCAGTAGTTTCCGAGATATGGCCGCTCGTCGACCTTAATGAAACACCCTGTATTGTATGCCAATGTAAAACTTCTAAAGGAAAGGGTGCAGGTTTTTAAAGATTTTTTACTCTTAAATTTATAAATTTATAGGAACAATTTATTATCGCTATGAACAACATATATATTCTATATTATAATAAGCAACACACCTTACAAAAGCTAATAATCCTATTTGATTTGGAAATTAAAAGAATAATAATAACGTCGTAAAACAGTTGAAATTAGTAAACAGATCTGCGGGGATCCATAGATGAAACTATGAATAAATTAACATCAATTGTTGCTTGTTGGATAATGTAACTAAACATTTAATGGGCTCTTTCACTAAATTTTGATTTTGGTTGGAGGGTATAAAGGAACAAAAAATAAAATTTTCTGTGTTTGTATTTTTTGATATTTTTAAGCCATCACTGATAAAATAAATAAATAAATAAAAATACTATTAGAACAAGAACATGGACTTTATCGAATATACGTCATAAAAACGGCAGCTTGACAATGTTGCCAACGTTCTCTAAAATTTTTATATTATAATACAATGACAAAGTGTGAAAAGTAATTCAATAGAAATAATTGTCCAAAACGGACTTATGCGAAAAATAAAAGAATCATCATATTATTTCCAAAATATGTTGTCTTAAAATAAGTTAGTAAAGTTCTAGAAACAAAATATATTATTTAACTAGCATAAAAGGTTTCACATGTGGCCACACCGAAATTTATTGACAGAAGACCAAGCTAATGAAATGACAGTTGAAAAAGTCTAATCTATGTTATTTGTCAATCTTTCTGCTCTATGAGCAAGTAAATAGAAATAACAGTGGTTTAAAAAAAAATACATCAAAATTCCACAATAATTCGGATGTAAACAAAAACACCGGCATGACAAGTGAAAGATCGGTAACGATGCTCATTGTAAATTTTTATTGGATCGACGTCATCGAGTAATAGCAATAGCGCTAGTTTTGCGTTTTTAAAATTTTTGGAAATTTTGCATGTTTTCAATTAGCTGCAAATAATTCATGATATGACTTTATGGTATGGTTCTATTGATGATAAACTCCTATTATAGCACCGACTTAGCAATTTAAATGCCAAAACCATCAAATATGAGAATCGTGAAAGAGCCCATTGCTTATATCTTAAAAACCAATAAGTTTACAGATAGGGAAGCATCTGTTTGAATGTTAAATTTTGAAACACTTCAGATTAAACCGGAAGTGAAATATATGTGACTTATTTATACGGAATACCTAAAAAGCAGTAAAAATAATATTACTTTTAATTATTTATTTATTTTTTGTAAAAACAAAGTGTTGCTGATTTGTCAAACTTTATATTGAAAATTGTTTAAAGAATCGTTAATATCGGGATAAAAATAGAAAATATGACCATCAAACAATGATAACTTAAAATAAATGGAACAAGGCTTCGTACGTAAGTTTTTTTACAAGACCAAAAAGGCTTGTAAGAAGGGAGGCAAACAATAAGAAGCGCAAAAAATGATGTAAAACTAACATAAGCCAAAATTTCTGTAGTAGTAAAATTTAAAAAAAGACAATACAATAAAGACAAAACTATTTTACCATGTTTATCTTTTTCCTTAATTATCCTTTCCATATTTTCGGCTTTGTCCTTAACTTTTCCAAAAAAGTCTTGTAAATAAAGGAAATAAATATTAATTCGAGTCCAGAGATTATCGAAACCAATACGGTATTTGTAAATAAACTCCGGAATTTGAAAAACAATTATTTTAACAGCAAAATTTGTGTATGTTTACCTACCTGCAATTTTCTTATGAGCATCCGGACTGGCGCTTTGGGTCAGCGCGGCCACTTTGAGGTACTCCGCCTGTGAAATGAGCCCTGCAGCCTCTAAACTACCCGGTGACATCATCGAGTATTCTTCGCTCAGAAGTTCTATGATCAGGGCTTCTATGTCGAAGAATAGAATGTGACTTTCTGGATCTGAAAAGGAAAGCAAGTGTATTTGCGTTAAAAAAATTATACAATAATAACGTTGAGTACTGAGAAATGTAAATAGATAGAGGTACCCTATGGAATCGTTTAATAATACTATGCAACAAGGAATTTTATAGGAGCTAAGAATAACACTTTCTGAAAAATATAATTTGATCCCTCACGAAAAAATGGTTACTCATATTTATTTACTATCTAGTAGAATAAGCTCCATTATTACTATTGTCTATTTCGGCTCAATTTCGGGGTCGGCCATAGGCGCACATGGAAGTGAAGAGGGATTTTTAAAAACAGCTTTGCTAACCTTTCAGTCGTTCAATACGGGAGATTACCACGAGGACATGAATTCGAATGTTTTTGAGGACTATTTTGGTGGAACGATATCTTCCAGCTGATTCAGTGGTAGTTATGGATAACGCAACCTATCATTCACGACGCACAGAGAATACTCTAACTTCATCTTGGAGAAAACAAGAAATTATCGACTGGTTAACCACCAAAAGTATTGAAGATAATTTCATACAGAAGATAGAAATCACGATAAATCCACCATGAATAAAAGAACATGATTTATGTCGAACCGGTAATACAATAGGCAATTTAAGAACGCGATTCGGCTCAACCGTAGGACTCGCCGGTGAAAAAAAGAATATACTTAGGTTTTTAAACACAAAGACGATAAAGCTAAAGAATAGACGACGAATTCCCCTATATCAAAACAAGCCGTCATAAACTAAACTTCATGCTACCAGTTCCTGACGAGTTCATGAATGAAAACATATGGAAATAGAAGGCCATTTTTACGAGCGAATAATACGCTGTTGCCAAATGATTAAAAGAGTCTCATATTTTGGGTTTTATTTAAGCTCAAGTTAAACACATCGTTGGATTGCCTAAAATATAATGTAACCTCTACTAATTATCCAAACTACTAATAACGACAAACATTTTGAGAAAATTTATCACTAAATGGAGTGGTGGTATTCTCGTATTCCTAATAATTTACCACATTTACCTAAATCGATCTGAATATAGCGAATTAAAAATTATACGAACACAGGGTCGCGTTCACAGTCGACGTCGGATGTACGTCGGGCGCGCTCTGTTTCAAGGTCGAGTTGGTATATTTTGTAATTGTATCCGTATCAAAATTTAAATGAAAACCGCAATTGAATCGAACTTGGAACGTAATTGTCAGTTTGACCTAACTTAACCTAACTTTTGACCTGAACTACTGTGGAAATTTACACACACAACAAACTGTCATAATAAATTTATTTTCCGGATTATTCCACACTGGCGCATATAGTTCGCAAAGTGAGAATCGTGAAAAACTTGGCAACGTTTGCCTCCTAGCGGTAGCAAGTGAAAATATTGAAATGAATGATAACTTTGACATTAAGAAGTATTAAACAATAAATTATTTATTTCCAGCTTTAATAAATAAAAAAGTGGTGAGAATTTATTGTTTGAAGGTTTTGCGAGTTAATTATAAAAGACCAATATGATGTGACAGCGCTAGGTTTGTAAAATAACCGATTCAGCGCCTGGATTGATTAGTAGTGTAAACATTCTATCGCCCTCTTATAAACAGTGAGTTGTAGGCTCGGCGCAAAAGTAATTTCATGAATGAAATGCGGGGTCTATTCTTTAGCTTTATCGTCTTTGTTTAAACACGTCGTTGCATTGCTTAAAACATATTCTAATCTAAAATTAGTCAAAATACTAATAACGACAAACATTTCTCATAAAATGTATGACAGCTAAGAGAGTTTCTGTGACTACCAATAGAGGTGGTATTCTCGTATTCCTAATAATTTACCACATTTTCATGAAGTACCTATTTACATAAATCGACCTGAATACATGTAGCGAATTAAAAATTCCAACACAGGTATCGAGTTCGACTATTCAAGGTCGAGTTGGCATATTTTGTAATGGTATCCGTATTGAGATTTAAATGAAAACCGCAACATAATCGAACTTGGAACGTGATTGTCAGTTTGATATAACTAAACCTAACTTTTGAGCTGAACTACTGTCGAAATTCATTATAAAATAGTTACCATGTCAAAACGATTTGAGTATACTATCATCATCTATTCTTCATGAATTCGAGAAGTAAATATATATTAAAATACAGTGAATCAGCATCATGGTGACATTTTATAATTGCCTTTAACATACAGTCAACGAACAGTCATAATAAATTTATTTCTCGGATCGATCGTGCAAAACTTGGCAACGTTTGCCTCCTAGCGGTAGCAAGTGAAAAATGACAATTTTGACATAAAGAATAATAAAATATTTATTTCCAGCTTTATTAAATAAAAAGTTGTGAGAATTTAGTGTTTGAAATGAATATGGTGAGACAGTGTCAGGTTTGCAAAATAACCGATTCAGTGCCTGGATTTCATAGTAGTCTACACATGTTATCACCCCCTTATAAACAGTGAGTTGTAGGCTGGGCGCAAAAGTAATTTTACGAATGAGATGCGGGGTCTATCTTTGCTTTCTCGTCGTTGAATGTGATAGTACCTTTTGGATTTGTTCGAAATCCCTGAACTCCAAGAGGCGTCTGACCATGGGCCCTAGCTGCATGAGGATCCCCCGCTTCAGTATGCGCGTTCAGCTGCTGCAACTGATGTAGACCACGCTGCGTAGCGTGTCGTATAGCGGACAGATTTCTGTGACGTAAACCTCTGCAAAAAAGAGGTAAAATTGTTTCATTGTATGGAAACCCGAATGGTTAAGCTAACATAAAGCAATAAAATATACTTTTATTGCAACCAATTTTGTAACTTACCTAAAGAAATGTACCGCTGGGTTTGCTAAACCCATCTCCGAAGAAGTGTGAGTTTCTTCGTTTTCCTCGCAAGCATAAAGCACTTCTTCAGCAGCGATACCTTAACATGAACATAATAATTATGAACATATTATAAATAGTAAATGCACTATGTTTGCTGATGATGATGATAACAATATTATGCTATGGAATTTATTAAAATAATTAATGAAGATTTAGTAAAAATTAAAGAATGTCTATTTTGCTTCGATATGTAGGTACATTTGTAAAGAAAAAAAAATTACAGATGCTTGTAAACCTTTATCTTACAAGAAATTTTTTTATGAATGATAGAAAAGTTTTGGACTTGGACACTGTCTTAAATCACAACGATTCCTATTACTAAACAAGTATATTAACTACAGCTCTATTTATACTAGCTGGGTGTACTGCATAACTGACGTTATTACATCTACTTAACAAAGGTTTCCAGATTTTTCTTATATCCAAAAGGACTTACTAAAACAACCCCTGGGTTCTGTTATATGGTAACTGCTTCCTTCAGTGTGGTTTTCCTGTTTTTGACTTGTTGGTTTCGTCATCGTCAGGTGGCTTATTAAAGTGTCTCTCGAGCTGAATATCGTTGTACCGTTGTCCAAGTCTTTTAATTCTCACAGATACTCCTTTGGCGCACGGAATGTTGACTATGTCTCTTTTTGCACTCGCGTCTATATCCTAACCTAATGGCAGGCACACTGCGCATGTCAGGCGGATAACGTGATGGCGGAATATTTGAAATTTATATAGGTAGAAATGAGTATTCTATTTATATTTTTAAATCAAACACTTTATTCTCTTTTTTTCTTTTACGTTTCAAGGAATTCAAAGATGTGGTTACCGGTGTTGACAGTCTACGATTTTGTAATTCCGACTTTTTGTTATGAGGGTCATAGTTAGAAGAAATCATAGGGCTTATTCTTGTTTTTAGTGCATTAATACCAGAAATGCATGGCATGTAATGGTCTTTAAAGGTGATCGTTTGAAGACTTTTTTCTTTTCATGTGAACAATAATATTTGTTTTTGTACTACATTTCATCCCACAGTCTGTGCACACATAAACTGTTCTACAATTAAAAAAATGACGATTAGATTTTTACTTACAGGTGCTTGACAGCCGCCATAAAATATTTAATATTTTGTGACAGCCGCAGTCATAATAAAACTTACTGATTACCTGCCCCTCCATTTTAATTAATATGTCCCGCAAGGCCACAAATTAACAAACTGGCAAACTGTTCTTGTAAGAAAACTTAACACCTCGACTATGACTCAACACCGTGACGTAAAAAAATAATTAAATCCATTCCTACCTTTATTTTAAATGTCCCGCCATCACGATATCCGCCTGACACGCGCAGTATGCCTGCCATTAGGTTGAAATATAGACGCGAGCCTTTTTGCTTCTTGTGTGCTTAGACAAATGCATAAAAAAAAACTGTATCTACCGGTTCCCGGCCGATATATTTCCGACACTAAGACCTTCGAAACAAGAATCAAGAAACAGAAATAATACGTTACAGGAGACCGAAAAATCAGGTGTATCATCCTGCATAAAGAACCACACGAGAGGAAGGAGTTCAAGGAAGCTGCTACCATACACCAGCACCCTCCAGTGGGCCCTCACTGGATATAAGAAATATCTGGAAACCTTTGTTAAGTAGATGTAAAAAAAGTACTTTTATTTTTGACAATATCGAAAACTGTAATAATTAGGAAAAGTTGTTCGATAGGAAAAACTATGTTCAAATATACAATTAAACTGAGTATTTTTTGGTGTAATTGCATATTAGAACATAGTTTTTCATACCGAGCAACTTTTCATAAATACAGTTTTCGATATTGTCAAAAATAAAGGTACCTACTTTACTCTTGGGCAAAATTCATATTTTTTGACAAATCTGGTATACGACGGAAAAAATGTAACTTCTGATGGTTGCATTTTAGGTTTTGAACCATGCATAACTTTTTATAAAGAATATTTTTTTTCGTAAAGTTAATAATAAAAAAGTGTTTCATAGTAGCCAACTTAAGTAGACACACTGTATGTTCTACCATACAATTTACCAAAATTTGTTATCAGAAAACCCAAACAATTACAATTCAAAATACCTTGTAACACCCTATCTAAATGCCCAGTCTCCATTTGCCACACGTACACGGTGCCGTCCGAACAGCCAATTATCATAAAGTCATCTTTAGGCCGCCATTTTATCGTTGTTACGGGAAAGAGGTGACGTGACGCCAGACAGACGCATTTTCTCTCGGCGAGACTTAGGAGGGTTACCGAGTGATCCGACGCCACCGAGCAGATACATTTTTGTATTCTTGCCTGGAAATTTTAAAAGATTTAGCTGGTGTCAAATTTTTATTATTTGTGTTGTTTTATAACACTTTTGAATTCTGGGAATCAACTAAGCATCCATTAACATTAACAATTAGTTTATTTCAATATTTATAATATGATAAATGTGTTTATTTATCTTCCTCAATAAACTTTTTCTTTGATTCCCCGAAGACGTACTTGTTAGGGGCAAATCTGAGTATTTTAAATTATAAATATATAAGAATATTAAAATATTTTTTTAAATATTTGTTGATAGTATATAAAAGTTAAATTGCAAATAAAAAAGTTTAAGTATATGTGTATGTATAAAATATAAACGCAGTTTTTGAAGATATAGGTATAATAAAATTTTGAAATATATATTATTCATAACCATATTAATTAAAATACTTTTTATATCTTATTTATTTATATATAAAATACTTTAAATTATCTATTTCCAATATTTAATGAAATATATTTTTTAATTTTTGTTGGTAAATAATCGTTTAAATAAAAACATAAATATTTGAAATTTTTTTGTCCTATGGACTTATTTATTTTAGGTTTTATGGTTATTTCATTTTTATGACGTGTATTATGATTATGGTTTTTAAACTGTATAATATTTTTATTTTTAAATATGTATATTAAGATATTATAAATGTAAAGTTGTCTAATGTTCATTTTTTTGTTTGAAAATATAATTTTATTCAAGGATAAAGATAATTTTTATTAAATATAAATTTTAGAAACCTTTTCTGTAATATTTCTAATGTTTTAACTAAAGTTCTATTTGTTCCTTCCCAACCTAAAATTCCGTAATTTAAATGAGTTTTAACCAATGCATAATATAATATTTCCATATGTTTTACGTTCAAATTTTTTTAAATGTTTCTAAAAATTGATAGTAAACTTCTAAATTTTTCAATCAAATATTCTATGTGAAAATTCCAATTTAATTTACTGTCAAAGATTATTCCTAAATATTTTACTTGATTAACTTTCAAAATTTGAATGTCATCATTTATTTTAATACTATTCATATTTTGTGGTATGTTATTTAGATTTAAAGTAAAAGGAAGAAAATTAGTTTTATCAAAATTAATTGTTAATAAATTTTTATCAAACCAATTTTTTATTATTTTAAAATCTTCTTTAATTTTGTTATTTAAGATGTCCCATTCTGTATAAAAAATTTCAGTATCATCTGCGAAACTATGAATTTCTCCATCTCAATTTACATAAACAAATCATTAATATAGATATTAAAAAATAATGGTCCCAAAATTGTTCCTTGAGGAACACTATATTTAATTATTTTAGGATAGCTTTTCATATACTTACACTACAGTTATCAGGGGGCACCAATAACTGAGTGATTTCCCCTGCGTGGACACAAAACCTATGCAACAAACTTCCGGTGCATAGATCCCAGAGGCAGACTGCAAAATCTACTCCTCCGGATACGAGGTAGTTCCTATCGTACCTAAAAATAAGGGGCACGTAAATTATCACAAACTAATTAGAACACTTGCATAGAAAATTTGCACCCATTTCTTGAGAAGTAAAAAATACAGGGTGTCCCATAACTTATGGGCCGTAGAGTAACTGGAGATACTAGACATCAAACTAAGCCGATTATGTCATGTTTTTTTTTGATAATTAAAATATTAATTTAATTATGTACTATGTTTTTTTATGCTTTGGGATGTTTAAAAGGCAATATCTCGAAACCTGATAAAGATATTAAGATCAATCAAGTACACCTTTTTGACTCAGAAAATGCCCTTCTTTAAGAAACTATAATTGAAAAAACCTAATATCACAGGTAAGAAAAAAATCATAGATTTATGAAGCCCAGTGTATGCAACTAGCGCCCTCTAGTTTGAAACTTAAAAATCTCTATAAATTCTTATTTCTTGCTCATAAAAACATAATATTGCCAACTTTCAATTCGATTCATTAAACCGTTTTAAAATTATGGCTTATTTTCGAGAATAAACTTTTACTTTCAACACCCTGTATCTCTAGAACGAGTAACAATCCGAAAAAACTTATATGACTTAATCGGCTTAGTTTGATGTCTAGTTTCTCCAGTTACTCTACGGCCCATAACTTATAGGACACCCTGTATATATATATATTACCTAGGATGTTCTCTGTGGGGATGTAACAGACAATTAACACGACCATGGTGACCGGAGAGAATTTGATGTGGCGGCCAATCTAGAAAAAAATACAAATGTAAGACGTAAACGTTAAGACGTTCCCATGGCCAAATGTAAATAGTTTTAATTGGTCTGACGAAATCACTTACTGTGATATTGCTGGTGATTCCCATGTAAAAATTGTAGCATCACAGTCTGAGTAGCAGGAACTATAATAATGGAGCCATCTTCCCTGCCCACCACCAGGCGGCTCTGTAGAGGTAGATAAATACTGGCTGTCAGTCTAATAGCTGAAAGTATAAACACAAAAATATAGTATAAATATAATTTAACGTTATGAACATTTAGTTTATAAATAAAAAATATGATCGTTCGCAAGGAGATTCTCGAGCCATCTACCAAATGCAATATTATTAACAATGATTTGCGGCAAAGGCTATTTTTTTAAAATCTAAACTAATTCGGTTATATGCGTAAATGTACCACGAATCAGTTACTCACACTGAATCTCCTGTCTCTCGACCTGATCCAAAATTCCGACCGGGTCCGGTCGTACTGAAGTCCACGCTTTGGTTAGACTGGTTGTTAAGGTAGCTGAGGCTGTTACCGGTTGTGGAGGTGCTTGGGACCTAAATAGAAACGAAGGAGAGAGATTTAAGGAAGTTTAATAATATAAAAAAAAGGTATCGTATTAATCAATACCCTGCGCGCACAGGCAATTTTGTCCATGAAAGCGACGAAAGTCCTGCTTGGCATGGCCAAAATAAGTTTTTTTAAAAATTATTTTTAAATAATTATCTGCTCTAATTTTTGCCCGGTCTATAGTCTATTTCAGAAAGGTGTAGAGTAATAAAAGCTCATTAGGTATGAAAAGGGACTACAGAGTTACCCAACGAATATTTAAGCCCCTTTCATAATTTGACATTGATTTCATTGCAAAATTCTTTTTTTTCATCAAGTGTAGGTAGTACCATCCGGGTTTGGGTCAATTTATGGGTTTTGCCTATTGTTATCCATTCACAAACACTGAAAATGGTGTGACAAAGGCGTGGATTATGTATATAGTATTAGGTACACTTATTTTTTATTAAACATGATAAAAAATATATAAAATACAAAAAATACATTATACAGAAATTAAATTATAAAAAATCATAATATTCTTCGTCATCTGAGGAACTGTCATCTCCTCTTGACGTTATAATTAACGGGTCGACGGTCCGATCGATCAGGTGGTCAAGATCCCACATTTTGTCCTCTTCTTTAATGATATGACTGCTTTTCGCCAGTTCTCTGGTGTCACTTCTTTAATGGCTTGATCAAACAGTAGCTTAACGTCTTTCATTTAGAATGTCGTGTTGTGTCTTGCTACAAATCCTTTCACTTGCGCCCATATAAGTTCTATAGGATTTAGTTCGCAATGATATGGCGGTGTGCACAGCACATTTACCCCATATTTTTCAGCTATATTTTCCACGGCATATTTCATAAAACGACGTTTGTGTAAATTTGCTATAGCTAATAGTTCCTTCTTTATCAAATTATCTTCTTTTTTTTTGGTTAGTAATCATAAATAATTAAATGCACGAAATTTACCTGCGCCTATGGCCGACACCGAAATTGAGCCGAACTGGACGGAGTGCAAGTCAATTTTACTTTTGCACTATTATTGACATCAATTCCAAATTATGAAAGTAACTTAAATATTCGTTGGGTAGCTCTGTAGTCCCTTTGCATACCTAATCAGCTTTTATTACTCTACACCTTTCTGAAATAGACTATAGAAAGACGTTCAAAAATTTTTATACAAACAACCTTACCAAATATCGCGTTCATGGCGCACTAAATGCAGCGAAGTCCCAAGTTAAATCATGATTTCGTTTTTTAGACGGATACGGAGAAAGCGAAGTACTGCGCGGGTGTTTCAAGCAGCACGATCGCGTGGCCCCGATAAATAATAACTCGGCGGTAGCGTGAGCGAGGAGGTTATTTTACTGGTCGACTTTACTTACGTGCTTCAAACTTCACTATAGTCGGATCTGGTCTTATCGTGCATGTCATACGATTCAAGAAAGACATACTCTCAGTTTTTGTTTTCTTTACTTGCGAATTTTACCCTCTAAATAAAATACGTAAGATAAATGATACAGACTTATTCCATTTTGACATGAAAAAAAAGGATATATATGTATTTACTTTCCAGCGATTCTAAAAAAGCTGATAATAGCACCAGCTACGTTTTATTTTAAATATGCCAGTTTTGTGACTTTGACAGTTTGTGACAAAATGAAACAATTTTCTGGGTTTTTGCATCCCCAATCAAAAAAAATGGTACTTAATCTGATAAACTATTTCGAAAATGAAAGAAAAAGTGGGAATTCGCCAACCAATATTCAGGAAACAGTAGCCAAAGCACTGGGAATTAGTTTAAGGACTGTGCAGAAAATTGTGCATGAAACAAAACATAACATAATACCCAAGAATACTAAAAAGTGTAAACGAAGAAAGCCAAAGACTGAGGATGTAAGAAAAAATATTAAAATTGGAGTTCGAAATGTGATTTACGATTTATACAAATCAAAAACCAATGTAACTCTTCCAGTTTTACAAAAAACATTAAAAATTCGGGGTGTTTTGGAAATTGGACTTGAAGCGTTATCAAAATTATTAAAAAATTTAGGATTTCGCTATAAAAAAGACTGTAACCGAAGATTTTTATGTGAGCAGCCACAGATAGTGAGTCAGCGTGTTCAGTTTTTAAAAAAATATACCGGCAATTACAAATCGAAATTTAGAAAAGTGGTATTTTTAGACGAAACGTGGATATTTTCGAATGGAAGTGGTTCAAAATCTTGGGAAGATGAGTCTGTAAAAAATTTTAAAAGGAAAAAGGGGTGCGGTACGGGAAAGCGTTTTATTATTTTGCATGCTGGTTCTGCAACAGGATATGTTGCAGGTGCGAGTTTAATTTTTTCTTCAACATCAAAAAGTGCTGACTATCATGATAATATGAATTGCGAAATGTTTGAAAAATGGTTAAAAGTTCAATTGATACCAAATTTGGATGCTCCGTCTTTAATTGTATTAGATAATGCATCATATCATTCAAGAATTTTAAATAAACAGCCTACTTCATCTTGGAGGAAAAGTGATATTTATGAGTGGCTGGAAAAACACAACCAAAATCCTTTACCAAATATGCTTAAATCGGAACTCCTATCAATAGCAAAGTCTCTTAAAAAACCCAAAATATACGCGGTAGATGAAATACTGCGTGAATATGGTCATGAGGTTCTACGACTGCCACCATATCATTGCCAGTTTAATGCAATAGAATTAATATGGGCTGGTGCAAAGTCTTATTATGAAAAACATGTAGGTGATGGTCTTAAATCCGACCAAGTACAAATAGTTTGGCAAGATTCGTTAGATCATATTACACAAGAGTACTGGAAGAAATCGGTGGAACATACAGAAATATTAATAAGGGATTGATGGGATCGAGAACAAGTACTAGATGTTGAAGTCGCGCCAATGATAATTGCTTCATTCGAAGACGACGAGGACTTTTCAGATTTTATAAGTGACGATGAGAGTTTTTAGGCTATAATTATAAACGGTGTTTCTCGTTTACATTTTTTAGTATTCTTGGGTATTATATTATGCTTTTTTTTCATGCACATTATTCTGCATAGTCCTTAAACTAATTCCCAGTGTTTTCATTACGGTTTCCTGCATATTGGTTTGCGAATTTCCACTTTTTCTTTCATTATCGAAATAGTTTATCAGACTAAATGCCATTGTATTTTTAGGTTTTAGTTGTAAAATTGTTAAAATAAATTGCACTGTTTATTATTGTCGTTTTTAATTAAAGTGTACAGTAGGTATATAATTAACGATTATATAATTTTTTTGTAACTTTTTCAACTCCCCTGTACATAACTTTTACAAAACTAATAATATTAGGTATATGTGGCTATCTTCGCGATAGCTAAAATAATGAAACTATTTTTCCTTCCTTCGGTATATTTGTAAATAATCTCACAACATTTTGATAGCCTCTGTGTTGTCTGATTTGACGCATATGATCAGTGACCTTTGGACCCGCACGTTAAGACCAGATCTGACTTTTTTTATAGCAGTTTTTATCATTTTATTATTTGCTTTTTGTAAAAATATTAGGTGTAAATACTTGTCAATGTCGTATATATAATCTAAAATAGACTTACCTGATTTCCGCCAATTGAGCAGGTGATATATCCGGAATCGCCCATAACAAAACAGATCCTTCGGAATCGCCTCGCAGCAAATACCTTTTGGCTTGGCCATTTCGGTAGGTAGTGACTAGTCTCATTGCCGGTGGACATGATAATGGCTACAAAATAGTGGTGTTATAATTTCCAATGGGTTTCTTTCTTGAACCAATTATCACAAAGTATTTTTTGAACTACTTTTCTAATGGCTTTGGAAAAACTAGAACCAGTAGGTTTTAAAAAACTAAATTTTTAAGTTAGAGCTGTTAAAATATCCTGAAATGATAGTATCACTGTAGTAATGAGATAAAAAAAACTTACTTTTCCGTCGGGTTGACTCAAAAGACAATACAAAAAAGGGGTGTCATTTTCAACACTCTTGGTATGAAAATCCTTATGGTCCGCTGTACTACTGCAAAAACATATTAAAACAAGTTTTAAGGTTATGTAAGAAACCCAAAATACATGAAAAAGAACTCTAAACTTTATTTAAGTGGATAGTTTGTTTTATTGTTTTGTTTAAAGTCAAAGGTAAGTAATATTAATTTTTTTTTAAATATTACATTTACAAATCAGGTTTGTGGGTATAATATGCCACTCAACGTGAATCACCCTGTATTATAACTATAGTATATAATTAATAATAAAATTTAGAGTTCTTTGTGAATAAATTTATACAAAAGGAAAAGAAAGGACTGTTAGTAAAAAGTTAATAGTGGTTAGTAGTAGTAAGTTAGTATCGGCAGGGCACTGAAGATAACAAGCGCGATAGAAACAAAAAGCAAATCAATAAAAATCATGCGCAAGCAACAAA
This sequence comes from Polydrusus cervinus, assembly GCA_935413205.1. Taxonomy (NCBI): domain Eukaryota; kingdom Metazoa; phylum Arthropoda; class Insecta; order Coleoptera; family Curculionidae; genus Polydrusus; species Polydrusus cervinus. The sequence continues at coordinate 110,338,796 of OW284510.1, read as the reverse complement.
AAATAAACGTAATAAAAGGTGCACTGTGCAAAAAAAAATGGTTTACCTTACATTACGTTACAACTTTTTATAATACCTATAATAACCCTAAAAGCGTATTGAAACTGGTCTTTAAAGACTAACCTGAACCAATTATCCTCTTTAGGGATTCTTTTTGTTCCCAGCGTTGCTTAATTTTCAATATAGTTTTTTTTATTTCTATTATACAACTGCGCTACAGCACGGATTGACCATCCTTCTTCGATTCTTGATACAATTGGAGCCTTTCCAACTTCAGACAACGAGGTATTTTTATTTTTTCTGTCAAATTTTATCAAACGTTACCATTATGCAGTTTCAAAATTAATTATACAGACGCAAGTGCGTTGCATTTTTGATAATCTATGATAACAATCATTTAGACAAGCCGGTTTTAGGCAAATATGACAAAACTTACCTCTCATGCAAATTATTGCACACTTTTTTCTATGAATACAACTGTACAGGGTGTCCCACCGGGAACCGAATCGATCTATATATAGAAAACTATACATGGGAAAATTTTGAAAATTTGACAGTATGCTGATGCTGGTGGGGGCGACCGGGCTAAAATATTTTCATAATGGTGGCACTTCCGGTTATACCGGAAGTAAGTGTCAACTTGCTTATTTTAAATGGGGCACCCTATATATTATTACATTTTTGCATTCTACGCAAGATTCTAGGCAGATTTTGTATACCATGTCCTATATCTATGTCTAAACGTTTTTGACATATTTGAATTTTTATGTCAAAAATGACGTTTGCAAGCCCTAGAATAATTATCAATTTTTTCTTTAAAGAAGCCTTATTTATTTAATATAAGTGGGATTCCTTGTTATAAAGGACCTGCTTTAATAGATTTTTTATAATATTTTGATAACCATTAATACAGGGTGTTTAAAAAATAAGATTAAAAATGAAAAACTGCATAAAGTCCAGATTTTTAAATGGAAACACCCAAATTTTATATATATTTCTTATTTAGCATTAAAAATAAGGGTAAGTTTGTATAAGGTTGTGTATCCCAAAAATTCTTAGTTTTCGAAATATTGCCAATTTAATATTTTTATATGGGGATTTTGCTGCAGATTTTAAGTTCAGTTACTCTTAGTTGGCTATCAATCAAATGCTAAAAAATCTATGACGCTGTCACTGAACATTATTAATAATCATTCCCGGGCGCTTAAATTATACAAACGAAGATTATTTAAACTTATTTATTATTTATGGAGAATGTGATAAAGTTATATCATGTCACATTTGCCATTCGATATCCGCAAAAACAGAAGCCATTACAATGTGCTTATTAATAATGTTTAAATGGTAAGTGACAGCTTACTACTAACTAAGAATTTTTGGGATATACAACCTTATACAAACTTACCCTTATTTTTAATGCTAAATAAGAAATAATTATAAAATTTGGGTGTTTCCATTTGAAAATCTGGACTTTATGCAGTGTTTTCATTTTCATTTTTAATCTTATTTTTTAAACCCTGTATTAATAGTTATCAAAATATTATAAAAAATCTATTAAAGCAGGTCCTTTATAACAAGAAATCCCACTTTAATTGAATAAATAAGGCTTCTTTATAGAAAAAATTGATAATTATTCTAAGGCTTGCAAACGTCATTTTTGACATAAAAATTCAAATATGTCAAAAAGTTTAGAGATAGGTATAGGACATGGTATACAAAATTTGCCTAGAATCTTGCGTAGAATGCAAAAATGTAATAATATATAGGGTGTCCTATTTAAAATAAGCAAGTTGGCACTTACTTCCGGTATAACCGGAAGTGCCACCATTATGAAAATATTTTATATTTTAGCCCGGTCGCCCCCATCAGCATCAGCATCCTGTCAAATTTTCCTATGTATAGTTTTCTATATATAGATCGATTCGGTTCCCGGTGGGACACCCTGTATATGAAAATAGTATGTGTAACAAAACGTAAGGTAACACCAGTAAGCAAAACTTACGTATACCGTGACATAAAATGTCAGTAACGTCAAAGCGGTAAAGCAAAAAGTAAAAAATAAAAATAACCACACTCAAAAATGACGTGATCCTCTAACCTATTGTTAATATTCTTGCCACGGAGCTTCCTTCATATCCAGATGAGAAAAAAACGAAAACAAAAAAAACTTGTTAATATGGGTTGCTGGCTAATGATTGGGTGCTTTAAAAAAACTAAAAAACTTCAACATAAATATTAGGCACTAATGCGAGGTTTCATGTTTAGTATATAGTGTAACCAGCGACAAAAATAAATTGTATATGACGAGAACTGTAATGTCAAGTCATTTACGTCACAATTTTCCCACTTATATTTTTAAAGACACACTGCGCATGTCAGACGAATAACCTAATGGCGGGATGTTTAAAATATATGCAGAAATGGGTTTAATTATTTTTTAATGTTTTATTACGTCACGGTGTGAGTCATAGTTTAGGTTCTAGTCTCTATCAATTTTTTTTGCAAGAATATTGTTGTTATTTGTAGTTTGTTAATTTATGGGCCATAATTAAAATGGAGGGGCAGGCTATTCAATAACTTTTGTTATTATTGAGGCCGTAAAGCACCTGTAAAGTAAAAACCTAACCTTTCCCATTTTTAACTGTAAATAAATTTATGTATGCACAGACTGTGAGATGAATTGTGTGTAGTACAAAAATATATTTGCTCCATTAAAGAGAATAACGTAGAAATATGGACTAGCATAATAACCTCTACAGGGTGTTACAAATTCGACATACCAGCATTGGAATCTCGGAAACCATAAGAGTTAGAGAAACGGTTAAATGGGGACAAAGTTGTGCAATTCGGTGCTGATTATAATGCCGCTTTAAAAGTTTTCAAATTCCGAATACTTCCGATTTTATTCGAAAAAACCCGAAATTTGGCCAAATGGTTTTTATTTTTTGCTGAGCTTATTCGACTAGCTATTTAAAAATAAATTACACTTTGTCATTGCCACTTTTGCTCCTCTACAAAATGACGTTACTAAACTAAAGGTCCGCCGTTTCGTCTCCGAGCGGCCATCAACTTTTTTAAATACGGACCTGGATTTTTTTAAACCGATTTTTAAACCCTCCTACCCTCAAAATGTAATGGCGCTTTCTCATAATGATGAATTGCCCTTGCTTATTTTTTTAAATTCATATTTTTTACACTTCTTGTCAGTCCGGTCCTGGCAACGAATTACAATATTAATTAAAAACTTCATTTTATTTAAAACATTCATACATAAGTAATATAATTTATTTTATAAGAATTTTCTAATAATTCTAAATTTACTAATTATAAATCCTAATTTTCTAAATGTTCAAAGAGATTGCCGTTCTGCTCAATACAACAATCGATTTTTTTTTCCAATTTTGGCGACAGCCCTTTCAACCGATCTTCTCCTTATCCTACCAAATGCAACCTGTATGCGTTCTTCCATGGTATAAATAAAATAAAGTTTTTAATTAATATTGTAGTTCGTTGCCAGAACCGGACTGACAAGAAGTGTAAAAAATATGAATTTAAAAAAATAAGCAAGGACACTTCATCATTATGAGAAAGTAATATCGCCATTACATTTTGAGAGTAGGAGGGTTTAAAAATCGGTTAAAAAAAATCCAAGTCCGTATTTAAAAAAGTAAAGTTGGTAATGGCCGCTCGGAGACGAAACGGCGCATCTTTAGTTTAGTAACGTCATTTTGTAGAGGAGAAAAAGTGGCAATGACAAAGTGTCATTTATTTTTAAATAGCTAGTCAAATGAGGTCAGGAAAAAATAAAAACCATTTGGCCAAATTTCGGGGTTTTTTCGAATAAAATTCCAAGTATTCGGAATTTGAAAACTTTTAAAGCGGCTTTATAATCAGCACCGAATTGCACAACTTTGCCCCCGTTTAACCGTTTCTCTAGCTCCTATGGTTTCCGAGATTCGAATTTGTAACACCCTGTATATTGTTCTTTCTTCAATGGAGTAAATATATTTTTGTATTACATACAGTTCATCCCACAGTCTGTGCTACGAATAACAAAAATATTCCTGTAAAAAAACTTAATTGGGACTAGAACCACTCAGTGACTTGAAAAATCACCAAAACATAATTAAACCCATTTCTACCTATATTTTAAATAACCCGCCATCAAGTTATCCGCCTGGCATGCGCAGTGTGCCTGCAATAGTGTTGGGAAATAGACGCGAGTAAAAAAAAGAGTATCAGCTCTTTTTGAGTAAAAAAAACTGATAAGAGAGATAAAACAATTCCGGGGACGTAGATGTTTAAAATAGTATTCAACAACCGAAACAAAGTTCGCAACAAATGGACAACCATTTTATTAGCTTCCTTAACCTAGTGAAAAGTTTTTCAGGTACTCTGCTAATAAAATTGTTAAAAAAGACAGCAATTAGGCAATCCAACGATGTGTCAAAAGGGCGGCTGGATGGCAAATACTGCTTTGTGATTGGTACACGTGACCATAAAAATAATGTTGCTGGTGGCATTTAACTGGTGACTCAATGCTTTTTGCCATCCAACCGCCATATTGAATCACACGGTTTGGATTCCCTAATACACAATATTCAGGTAAAGTGGGGTTATGTTTCATACGTGTTGTGGTCACACAATTATTACCAGTATATTGCTGATGGCATATACAAGACTTGTGACCCAGATGGAGGACTAAACAGGGATACAAAATTTGGGCAGTTCACATCATTTTGTGGATCATGTAAATCTTGAACAGGGCTGGTAGAGGAGAATTGAAAATTACACGACTCAAAAAAGAGACTAAACTGTCCTAAATAGTTATTTTTGCAATAAAAATACACCTAAATTATTTTTTTTAAATTAACAAAGCAGTTCCGCTCGCGTTACGGCGTCAGTTGGCTAACATTTACTTTTTATACTATGTATTGTGTACGCTCACAAACCGAAACACAAACTACATATAGAATATTTATTTGGTGAACGTTTGGCTGCATGCCATTAGCAATATACTGGTAATATGTGACTGTGGTCAAGCAGAGACCAACATAACCTCACATACCAGAGAAAAGTTGTATTGTTGTCTGCCTCTTGCCTATATATTATAATTTAAATCATATCGATGCGTATAATTCCTGGGAATTGTTTTATATGTATATTAATTCAAATTGTTAATCTAATCGACTCAGGACGTTGGCTGACAATACAAGAAGCGAGACAAGATGAATGTTATTACGAAAAAAGGATGACTTGAATTTGATTTAATGATGACCTCATCGTCCAGCTAGCAACGTTTATAAATGAACGCCATTATCAATGAATGTGAAGACAAAGCCTGACTATTACTATATTTTTGTCTTCATATACATTACATCACATTATTTATTTGCTAGTAAACCACGACGTCAACAATGAACAAAATTCAAGATGAAGAGACACGTTTGACAAAAGAAATATCGCCTTTAAAAAATCGCGGACTGAGAACCAGATGATTCAAAGAAACATTTTTGACAATTTTTTTTTTATTTATAAAGATATTTTATAATTTTAAATTTATTTATTTTATTTTATTTATTTAAATCTAATGAATGAAGTAAAAAATTGTATATAAAATGGGTGTTAAATTTTTTTGTAGTTCATAGATAGCGCCACTATATGAAATCAAAGGTAAAAAATGTAATTCAACTTCATGTTTTTTTAAATTTTCTATTTCGTTTCGTGTAATATTTGGTTTTTGTGACTTGGAACCCTTTGGTTTTCAGCCCGCGAAATATAATAAAGGTTTTTTTTTACCGGTACATGACCACTTGTTTCCTACAATTTAGGTCGATTTTTAACAAATAATGTATTAATTCTTTTTTTGAATTCTAGAATTATTTCTTCCTATATTTTTTGTTAATAATAGTGATTACCAAGGTATGGATGTTCAGTTCAGAAGTTTCTTATACTGTGCATATACTATAGAATTAAAGAAATTAATACCATAACCAGGTTACGGATGCATTGTTATAGTCTATTTCAGAAAGGTGTAAAGTAATTAAATGGGAAATTCCGTCCAGTTCGGCTCAATTTCGGTGTCGGCCATAGACGCAGGAACATTTTGTGCATTAAATTATTTATGATAACTATCAAAAGAAAAAAAAAGAAGATAATTTGATAAAGAAGAAACTATTAGCTATAGCAAATTTACACAAACATCGTTTTATGAAATATGCAGTGGAAGATATAGCTGAAAAACATAGTGTAACTGTGCTGCGCACACCGCCATATCATTGCGAACTAAATTCTATAGAACTTATATGGGCGCAAGTGAAAGGATTTGTAGCAAGACACAACCCGACATTCAAAATGAAATACGTTAAACTACTGTTTGATCAAACCATTAAGGAAGTGACACCAGAGAACTGGCGAAAAGCAGTCCATTATATCACTAAAGAAAAGGAGAGAATGTGGGATCTTGACCACCTAATCGATCGCACCGTTGACCCGTTAATTATAACGTCAAGAGATTACAGTTCCTCAGATGACGAAGAAAATTATGATTTTTAATAATTTAATTTCTTTATAATGTATATTTTGTATTTTTTGTTTAAAAAAAAAATAAGTGTACCTACCAGTACTATATACATAATGCACGGTTTTGTCACACCATTTTCAGTGTTTTTGAATAAATAACAATAGGCAAAAGCTATAAATTGACTCAAACCCGGGTGGTACTACCTGCACTGGATGAAAATAAAGAATTTTGCCATAAAAACAATGCCAAATTATAAAAGTGGCTTAAATATTCGTTCGGTCACTCTGTAGTCCCTTTGCATACCTAATGAGCTTTTATTACTCTACACTTTTCTGAAACAGACTATAGAAAATATTTACTGTTCTTAAAATTTAGAATTTTCAAGTCCAAATTGTATTATCTACAAAAGGGCTTACGAACAATACGGGGTGTTATGGAGTTGACGCAGGGCCCGCTCTAGGGGGGAAAACCTGGGCCCCTGCCCAGTGCGGCAAGTTGGAAGAGCGGCATGATAATTCTAAAAAACATCATAAATCACCGTTTTGCCTACCTATGTTCCTACGTATATTTGAAGTTTGAACCATTCCAATTCCCAGTTAACAAAATTAATTTCCTTTGTTTTGCTGTCTTATTTTTTAAACAGTGACTATTTCAACCGATCCCTTTTCTTTTTAATATTATTAAAATATCAAGCAATTCCGCGACAAAGCATGCCGAACAACGCCGGCACAGGTGCTTTTTTCGGTCATGACGGCGTCGCAGCAAAGGGCTTAATTTTTTTAAACATATGTTTATAATGTGCAATTAGATTGCCTAAAAATTTTAATGTTTTTTTGTTAATTTTCACTTTGTTAGTATTTAGAATTTATTTATGTGCAATAAATACGCAATAAAAAAAATTCAATATTTTTTTTTAATTAAAAATACCTACTGACAAGTGTTTTATTTTTTTAAATTAGAAAAAACACTTTCGAAATTATGTGCGAGACTAGGAAAAAGGCGGCAATTTTTTGTTTTGCCCAGGGCGGCGTTATTGCTAGAGCGGGCCCTGAGTTGACGTATTATATTTAAATGGCTAAACGGTTCATTCCTTCTTTGAGAGTGCTCCCTTTAAAGTTGTCAAAATAAAAAAAAAATATTTTTTGCTATAATAAGCGAATATAAAACATGACGCACTTGTATTGTAGGTTATTAAAATCATCTCCGAAAGCCCTTTAATAAATAATCAAAATTAGAACAGGAAAGTCTAAACTATTAATTAGTTTAAGGCATCTATCTCCAACACCTTAACGGTACTGCATAATAAATGTATCTTGTCCATATACCTATTATTTTTGTTATAATAAAAGTGCAATAAAATTTTAATCAATAATGGTATTTTCCATTTGCAAAATCAACGTGCACTGAAAGGAAAAATACCCTTCAACCGAGTCAGTTTTTCCAACAGAAAATTCTGTTACATTATTCTAATCACAGCCTTCTCAATGTGAAAGGAAGAGGAGCGAGAGAGACAAAATTTCAAGTCGTTTCATTTGGTGGATTCAGATCGAACTGAATCATGAAAACGTAGTAAAAATAAATACATTTGGCAGCAAAAATAACGCACATATTACGTTTAATTTCAAAGTTGATTTTCTCGCGAACCGATACATCGATTTAAATAATTGTTTTTAACTGTAGCTTTTTTCTTTGGCAATTGCACGGTGTTTTTTTTATTCAGATTTCAGTTTTAGGCTTATACAGGATGCAAAAATGAGAATAGTTTTTTTACGTTAAATTTGAGACACCCTGTAGGGAGCCTTAGGAACAACAATGGATGCATGATGAAATCATACTGTAGCCTCAAGTTTTCTAAACATTTTTTTTTTAATTTCTCTGATATCTGTAATATTAAACAAACTACACAGTTTTATACCAGAACATGTTTTTGTAAATTAAAATAATGTTTTTACCACATAAAACTAAGAATAACACTAACAATAAATAGCAAAAAAAGTACATTAGTAGCACGTGTTTCCACCTCTACTTCTGCTTCACGTCGCCCTAGCATACTCAATATTAAATTGAATATTTGATTTTGGTCAAAGTCCATTCCAAATATTCGTAACCATTATTTGGACATCTTGCAAGTTGACATGTGACTGGCGTCTATATCCCAACCTAATGGCAGGCATACTGCGCATGTCAGGCGGATAGCATGATGGCGGGACATTTAAAATAAAGGTAGGAATGGATTTAATTATTTTATTACGTCACGGTGTTGAGTCATAGTCGAGGTATTAAGTTTTCTTACAAGAACAGTTTGCCAGTTTGTTAATTTGTGGCCTTGTGGGGCATCATTAAAATGGAGGGGCAGGTTATTAATCAGTAAGTTTTGTTATGGCTGCGGCTGTCACAAAATATTAAATATTTTGTGGCGGCTGTCAAGCACCTGTAAAGTAAAAACGTAACCGTCATTTTTTAAATTGTAGAACAGTTTATGTGTGCACAGACTGTGGGATGAAATGTAGTACAAAAACAAATATTAATGTTCACATGAAAAGTAAACACAAAGTCTTCAAACGATCATCTTTAATAGTATATTACGTAATAAGTGTTGTAAAAAGCAATTTACGCACAAATAGAAAAGTTACGCACGACGCCGCGTAGCGGCGAGTGCGTAATTCTATGAGTGCGTAATTGCATTACAACACGTATTACGTACCATACTTTACCTACGACCTACTTATTCACACAACATCATTTAGTTTTTCATCTTAACTGGTAACAATATTATTAATTTAAGAACGTGATAACATCAACGAGAAGGTATATATTGTAATAATTCTACAGTATGATTATTTAAATTTACAAATGTTATTTTTTATAATATTATTTATTCTCATTACAATAATTATTTATAGTTACAGAACAATTATTGAAGACAAAAGGTATATCGTTTCTTTTGCTTGTTGAAGCATAAGTAAGATTTACATTATTAGTTGCCTCAATGAAATTTTCATTAATACTATTAGTACTACTACTAGTACTTGCTATTGCAGATGATATTTTAGACGAATTGTTAGTTTGATTATTTAGGGAATTATCCACATACCCTTCAGCTACGGCTGAGGACTGCCATCCGCCGTGTCTTTTTAAATCTAATAAGTCACCACCCGCGTCAACAAGAATAGTCGCGGACGAGCGTCGAAAACAGTGTCCTGTATAATTCGCTGCTTCTGGTAGTCCCAGATATTTGGCTATTTCTTTTGGAACCTTTCCTAACTTGTTAATACCAACAGACTGTTTGGTACATTTTCCGTTTATATAGTTTAGAAAAAAAGGTAAATTTGGAGCTGTACTTACTGCAGAGCGAATGTTTATATATTTTTTAACCTTTGGGTAAAAATATTCTGACACCACAAAAGAACGTTGCCGTTTAGTTTTTGAATCGGGAATATTAATAATTAGATTCTTCCCTGTGTCTTGGATATCTGACGGTTTTATATTACGCAACTCTTGTTTCCTGCATGCACCGCTTATACCAATTATAAGAGCAACCTAAAAGACGATTTGAAATAAATTTACACATTTAACATTATATTGAGCTCAATATATTACCTTCATAAACAAATGTTTATCATCTGGTGCGTTTTCTAGAAAATCGTTTATATTCTTGCTTGTCAAAATCTTGGATTTTTTGGATTTAAAGCCGTCCGATTTTCTCTTCAGAAGAGCTTGTAATTTGGAGTAGTTTGCAATATCGACATTGTGATTTATATTAATTGTGGCCTTTAACATTGAGTAAAATGACCAAAGTGAGGAAGGCTTCATCGTTTTTGATAGTTCTTGGAAATATGCCATCATTACATTCTCGGAAAATGATTTAACGTCGTTTTTTAATCTCCATTCCATACATCTTTGGTAAGTAAATTTGTATCGATATTCAGATTTCGCCGGTAACAAGTTGTTTTTAGCAGCTTCTGCAATTTCGCTAATATTGGGTGGAGTTAAATTTTCTATTTCACTGTCACTCGACATTTTTTATGTACCTAATCAAACTAATTTCACTTTATAATATTACTCACATACAAATTTGATCTACGATTATGTCAGTTTTTGAATAAGTTTGTTTGTATTGACCGTTGCTAAGCGGTTGCTAGGAAAACTGTGCGATTTTTTTACCAAGCTGTGCGATTTTTTTACCGTGCGTAATGGGAATCTTACATTGATCGGAAACCGTGTGTTTTTAAGTATTTACAGTAGTGGTCGTAGGTAAAGACCATTACATGTTATGCATTTCTGGTAATAATGCACTAAAAACAACAATAAGCCCTATGGTTTCTTCTAACTATGACCCTCATAACAAAAAGTCGGAATTACAAAATCATAGACTGTCAACACCGGTAACCACATCGTTAAATTTTTTAAAACGTTAAAGAAAAAAGAGAACAACGTGTTTGATTTAAAAATATAAATAGAATACCGTAATATTAAAAATGTAATTAATTAATCGCTATATCAATCATATTTTACATGTAATAATTGAAATCATTTCTACCTATATAAATTTCAAATAGCCCACATCACGCTATCCGCCTGACATGCGCAGTGTGCCTGCCATTAGGTTGGGATATAGACGCGAATGACAGGTGGGGGTTGATGCTGTCTTACTGCCCTACCAATAATATCCCATAAGTGCTCTATAGGATTCAAATCGGGACTGCGCGGTGGCCAATTTAGAGTTCGAATATTTACTTCATGTAAATATTCATTGACGATGCACGCTACATGAGGTCTTGCGTTATTGTGCATTAGTAAAAAACGATTCCCAAAGTATGGAGCGAAAGGGGCAACGTACTCAGACAAAATGTCACTGATATACCTTTTGCTATGATTTATTATAGACCACTTTTTTTGTTAAACCAAATAAATATCCAGTAAAATTGTGATTTATTGAAGAAAAACATGTTCTGGTATAAAACTGTGTATTTTCTTTGTCTACAGTATGCTTTCATCGTGTTTCAAATTTAACGTAAAAAAAACTTTTTTTATTTTTGCACCCTATATAAGCATAAAATTGAAATCTGAATAAAAAAAATCCTATCACAGTGCAATTACTAAGGAAAAAAACTATAATTTTTTTTTAAATTATTGAAATTGATTTATCGGTTTGGGAAAAAATCAATTTGAAATTGAGTATAATTTTTGGTTGTACGTTATTTTTGCGGCTAAGTTTAATCTTCTCCGTGTACGTCATCTACTAGTTATATGTCAATTTTTCACTTATCTTGTATTGAATTTGTAGTGTATTCTGTATCACTCACTCCTTCTACAAATCACAGTATACCTTGCTAATAATTAATGTTCAAAAAATCAAATTAAAAATGCATCCAAAAATCACTTAAAAATAACAAACTAAAGTTAGAAATATCTTACTTGGCCGGTAGCTTATACAAGTAACCTTTCCCGGCGTCTGACCACATAATGATCCTGTCAACTGCCAAAAAGTCACCAGACATCCATCTTTCACCTCTCGGTGCTAAATACGAACAGAGCACACTGAAGTCACCTTTAAAAAAATATGAACGTTAACACCAGTAAATTGTACATTTACTTTTCCAGAAAAAACGTTTTTGAAAATTTCCTAACCTTTCTGCTTTGAATATCAACATATAAAGAACGTCATTTAAGCAGTTCTACTCAATCTGCTAAGTTAAATTTATAGATGGCGCAAGGAGTCTTGTCAAAATAATTTATATTAATGCAGTCAGTACCGACTTTGAATTTCAACACTTAAAGAAAGCCGAATAGATAGGCGCACTATGATTCATTTGCTACGTAAGAACCGACGTGACTTCGAAGCGCGCCGTCTTTTATTGCATAAAATAATACAACATCTTGTGTCTGAAATCGATCGAAAACGGAGACAAACATTAGTTCGTCTCCAAAAACGGTTGCCACATTTTTGCACTGATCCGTTGTTCTATAAATATTGAAATTCAAAGGTATCGGCGAGGCCTCCTCCGGCTAAATTAAAGCCTAGTTTTATTAGTCCCTTCACTCGCTGCACGATCCAGTCCCCGCACACATACCTCAAGTGAATCACGGTGTTTTATTATTTATTTTATTTTCAAGAATCGGTGTAGAAGGCACGGCATAGATTATTTTGTACTCTGCTGAAGGCATCAGGCAAAGCGACGCATCGCTTTACGTTATGGTTATCCCAAAAGCACGAAAAGTATCAAAGTTGTATATTTTTAAATGGAATGCCCTGTATATTATTTTATTTTAGGTTTCTACGATCAAAATAAAAGTGAGTTTTACCAAGGTTTACTATTGTTAAATTTTACATCTGCTGCTAACATAAAATACAGGGTGTTATGTTTAAATTAAACAAGTTGTTACGATTTCAAATTTGTAATTATTTAGTGGTAGTTTTTCAACACCCTGTACAAGTTATTGAATTTTTCATAAGTGTGACACAAAACTTAATCGGTCATTAGACTCCAGTCTGATTTTGGCTTGAAAAAAGAAAATACATGTTTTTTTAAAAATTTTGCTAGGTATTAAACACAAAAATAATAAATAAGTATATACCAAGAAAGACTGAAACTGCATAAATTGATAAAATCCAAATTAATCAACAAAATGTTTCTAAAATTTTTCAAATCATTGAAATTTCTAACGAAATACAATGTGCGGCAATACTGTAACTTGAATTCATGATTTGGAGACCTCTGTCGTCCAAGCGCTACATTAAATACTATAGATTTACGAACAACTTCACAATGGCGGCCAAATTAGCTCCAACACAGAGTTGTCAAGTTTTTCCAAAGATCTGTAATTCTTTATGTTGATATTCAAAGGGTAAGCTTATAATTTTATTTCAAAGCAGCTTAATATTTGATACTCTTGACAAGACCAAAAAAATAAGGTTTTATTCTGTTAGGCAATAATATCATGTCTCTAAGAAACGATTGACAAATTATAGAAAACCTTACCCGCATCATATATCTGCCAATACTTAGTGCAAACAACCAACACGGTCCTCTGATTGTGAGCGCAGCACTGCAAACATACCGCGTTGAGCGTTCTAATCTGCTTACTCTCGTTTTCATAAATGGGCTCAGAATGCTTATTTTCGTGACCGAGCAAAGTCCACACTTTCACCATTCCGGTTGTGGTAAGGGCTAGAACGACGTCGTCTTTGCGTTTTGTAGGGCGTAGAACCTGTAGAACAAGTTTTAATATCGTTATCTTTGGTCTACCTTCCACATTGAATAACAAGACTCAGTGGCGTATTTAGGGGGGTTGCCCTCCCTCAGAGCCTAGGAGCTCGGGTCTAAAAGCCTAATTGCAACCTAATTTCTCGTCTCACACTTGGACTCTTAATTTAAATGGTTAAATATTGTATTCTTGGCTTAGATTACAAAGATCTTGTAGGAAATTTTTAGTTTTTAAACTTTTTCTTCTAAAAGTTTTGTATAGAGACTAAGGTTTCGGACGCATATCGTTTTAGCTATTGATTTATGATGCAATTTTAAAGGAATAATATTTTATTGTGTTTTTCTATGTATTATATACTTGTCTGTTCCATTTTCCCTTTTTTAAAGCTATTTTTCCAACAAAAACAAGGTATTTATTTTTAAAGAGAAAAATTAAAGTAAACATTTTAATTGAAACATTTTTATGGAAGAAGTGTGATAATATATAATAAAAATAATAGTGCGGGAAGAAACGAGAATGCTTTATTATGAATATACGAAACGGCACTTAAGTAGTATTTCAAAACCTAAGCATTTGCACCAAAAACTACTCTTAGATCTACGCTCCTAAAATACATTATTTCTGAAAAAAGCATCAATTTTCGCGTGGTGAGCGATATTTACTTTATTTTTAATCATTAAAAACCAAGCCCCAAAAACGCTGGTTAAAGTCATACATACGTCTTATGTTAAAATTTTGGATTGACACCAATATTCATATTTTTCACAAATATAAAAAACGTCTTCTTTTTAAAATAAAGAGCCAGCTAAGAATATCAAAAAAAAAAACATTTACAAAAACAAATTTAATCCAACCATGCAGAGGGGGAGAGGTAATAATTTAATTTTCGAAATTTGATAGTAGTTAGGTGAATTTTAAACGAACTTTGGGAGTGGCCCAGGAAATTTTTCGCCTGCGGCGTTTTTCCGCCTTCTTCACTAGGTAAAATACCATGAAATGCGTGTAGTTCCGGCTGTCCCTCTCTCCAGAAAATAAATGTCTTACTTACGCCCACTGAGCGCTCCTCCCCCCCCCCCCCCCCTGAGCAAAATTCTGGCTACGCCACTGACAAGACTGATATCCTGGGGGACATTTATACTAAAAAATGTTAATTTAATTCAGATAACAAACAGTCTATACCTTGTTTTTCTAATTTACAGCTCACCCTGTCAAATGTTATTTTTTAAAAAACGGCTGTCCCAGACAGAACTGCATATGAAAAAACTTACATGTAATGCACTTATCCAATCTGGATTTTGCTTAGAAGACAACGTGAAGAGAATCTCTAAACTAAAAGGGTCCATAACTAATATTTCTGGGTAATATCCATTGCAGAATAGTCTGACGTCTTCGCAGTTACACATATGGTAAGCCTAAAAGAAAAAACTGGTTTAGATACAGGGTGTCCCGTAACTTATGGGCCGTAGAGTAACTGGAGATACTAGACATCAAACTAAGCCGATTATGTCATATAAGTTTTTTCGGATTGTCAATTTTGTTTTTTTTTTGTTAATTTAATTATTTACTCTGTTTTTTATGCTGTGGGATGTTTAAAGGGAAATATCTCGAAAACCGTTAAAGATATTAAGATCAATCAAGTACACCTTTTTAAATCAGAAAATGCCCTTTTTAAGAAACTATAATTGAAAAACACCTAATATCACAGGTAAGAAAGAAATCATAGATTTATGAAGCCCAGTGTATGCAACTAGCGCCCTCTAGTTTGAAACTTAAAAATTTCTACAAATTCTTATTTCTTGCCCATAAGAACATAATATGGCCAACTTTTAATTCGATTCATTAAACCGTTTTAAAATTATGGCTCTGTATCTCTAGAACGAGTAACAATCCGAAAAAACTTATATGACATAATCGGCTTAGTTTGATGTCTAGTGTCTCCAGTTACTCTACGGCCGATAAGTTATGGGACACCCTGTATAAACAATATGGCGTATGACAATACGATTCAGTATTATTTGGTGAGCTTTCAATTCACACTCCACTTAATTGGATACTTTTAAAAAAAACAATTTAAGTCCATAGATTTTTCATTAGGGAGTTCATAGAGAACAATAACTGTGAAATGTTTCATATTTTTACAACTTATACATAAAACAACTGATAATACCCAATACCGCGCTGGACTAAATGCAGCGAAGTCTTTACTAAATCACGGCTTTATTTCTTTAGACAAACATGGTGGAAGCGGAGTACCGCGAGGGCGTCTCAAGAAGCTCGAAGAGCACGTTCGCGTGGCCCAGATAAATAATTACTCGGAGATTGCGTGTAGAGGCAGGTTATTCCACTAGTCGACTTTACTTGCATTCACAATGCGAATGACAGGTATCTGCTCTGTTTTTGGGGAGCTCTGCAGCGCTTATACACCAACCGCCGCCACTGCGCTGTATAAATACCATCATACGGTTATGGACAACTTTCTCTATTGTTTTTGTAAATACAGGGTGTCCCACCGGGAACCGCTTCGATCTATATATGAAAAACTATACATAGGAAAAATTTGAAAATTTAATAGTATACTAATGCTGATGGGGGCGATCGGGCTAAAATATTTTTATAGTGGCGGTACTTCCGGTTATACCGGAAGTAAGTGTCAACTTGCTTATTTTAAATAGAACACCCTATATATTATTACATTTTTGCATTCTACGCAAGATTCTTGGCAGATTTTGTATACCATGTCCTATACCTATGTATATCTAGGCGTTTTTGACGCAAGCCTTAAAATAATTATAATTTTTTTTTATAAAGAAGCCCTATTTGTTTAATGTAAGTGGGATTCCTTGTTATAATGCGTTAATAGATTTTTGATAATATTTTGATAACTATTAATACAGGGTGTTTAAATAATAAGATCAACAATGAAATTGAAAAAACTTGAAAAAGTCTAGATTTTCAAATGGAAACACCCAAACTTTATAATTATTTCTTAAATTAGCATTAAAAATAAGGGTAAGTTTGTATATCCCAAAAATTCTTAGTTTTCGAAATATTTCTAATTTAATATTTTTATATGGGGATTTTACTGCACATTTTAAGTTCAGTTACTCTTAGTTGGCTATGACGGCGTTGAAAAACAATCAAATGCTAAGAAAATCTATGAAGCTGTCACTTATCATTTAAACATTATTAATAATCATGCCTGGGCGCTTAAAGTATACAAACGAAGATTCTTTAAACTTATTTATTATTTATGGAGAATGTGATGAAGTTATGGTAAGTGACAGCTTCATAGATTTTTTAGCATTTGATTGTTTTTCAACGCCGTCATAGCCAACTAAGAGTAATTGAACTTAAAATCTGCAGCAAAATCGCCATATAAAAATACTAAATTGGCAATATTTCGAAAACTAAATATTTTTGGGATATACAACCTTGTACAAACTTACCCTTATTTTTAATGCTAAATAAGAAATAATTAAAATTTGGGTGTTTTCATTTGAAAATCTAGACTTTTTGCAGTTTTTAAATTTCATTTTTAATCTTATTTTTTAAACACCCTGTATTAATAGTTATCAAAATATTATCAAAAATCTATTAACGCATTATAACAAGTAATCCCACTTAAATTAAATAAATAAGGCTTCTTTATAAAAAAAATTGATAATTATTTTAAGGCTTGCAAACATCATTTTTGACATAAAAATTTAAATATGTCAAAAACTCTTTGATATAGGTATAGGACATGGTATACAAAATCTGCCTAGAATCTTGCGTAGAATGCAAAAATGTAATAACATATAGGGTGTTCCATTTAAAATAAGCAAGTTAACACTTACTTCCGGTATAACCGGAAGTGCCACCATTATAAAAATATTTTAGCCCGGTCACCCCCATCAGCATTAGCATACTGTCAAATTTTCAAAATTTTCCTATGTATAGTTTTCCATTCCATATATAGATCGAAGCGGTTCCCGGTGGGACACCCTGTATACTAGCGATTGAAATGGGATAATAATTAACTAGGCAATGAAATAGCAAATGCGTCATTGCTAGTCTGTTTGTCACACTTAATAAATACCCTGTATAATTTAATTTATTTCTGTTATAATCTCGACATCCATGTTTTACTTTTCTATTTAACACCTAGTCAAAATAACAATAAAGCGATAATAAGAGATAACAATATTTGTAACCTAATAAAAGTTAAATGATTAAAATTTTTCGGGAAATTTTATAATTTCGTTCCTTTATCTTTGTTTGTAAATCAAAAGCTATTAGGATGCATTGTCTGTCGTCAATACAATTAGATTAAATCTTTTATCAAATAAAATATGGGAATTTAGAGTCCGTTAAAATATATAAAGAAAAGAAGCTTAGCGGCAAGCGCACAGAGTAGTGCGTCTATTTTTTGCATTAAAGTACACAGGAACGCCAAAGGTAATGGAATCCCTGGGGCACAGGTAGACAATGACAGGCTGTTTCGTTCTTGTTAGAACTCATCAGAAAGTCATAACCTGTAAGTGACCCCCAGTCCTCTTGCCGCTAAGCTTCTTTTCTTTTATCAAATTTTTATTAAATTATATTATAACATCTATCTGACTGGATCCCCAAAACAATAATGGTAACAGAGGCAAAATATAAATAAAAGATAAAAAGATGTTTATTGTCCCTATTATTAAAAGAAAGAAATGAATATTTATTGGCTGTAGGACAGTGTGTACCATTTTTTGCATTAAAGTACTTTGTATATCTTCAGGTGAATACTGTATTCACCTGAAGTCGACTGGAGATGCCTACCAGTAGAAACGTTGTGATGTAAAACAAATAAAGACAATGCAAGTCCTAAACTACTATCATTCAAGAAACATCATTGTCTCCAACTTTCAAAAACAGGTTTGTTGAGCAACATTCTCCAAATATTCCACTGAACTAGTAATAGTCATAGTCTTACCATTCGCGCATATTAAACAAAATTCCTAGCAGTAATACCAAAAAGGAGGTCATTTTAAAATGAGTAAAATTATGGAGAACCCAAAAAAAGTCCATGTAAAAAAATAACTTAAAACAATAAAAAGTCCCAGTTTTAAAAGTGATTAGGTAATTGACAATCCCGGATGGGTTTGGAAAGGGAAGGAGTCCTTTTATGCGCCCGATTTTCCGTTATTACTTGCCCTCAATTAAAACACATTTTTGTGTATATTTTCTTACACTCCTTTTTTGCATCCGATTTATTAATATTTACACATAACAATTATTTCCTTTTAAAAGTTGAAAAAGATGTTTACCTCTTTCTAAAGGTACTTAATATACACAGTTCTATACTAGGCCTATAACCTCTTGTAAAGAAAGTTTTTACTAGTTATTAATATTATACGTACTGTAACAAAATTAGATATCTCTGTGGTCCTGTAAAACATACCTGCATGTTAGTATGAACCTGAGGTAACTTGACCGCCTCCCTACACTTTCCATCAGTGATATCCCAGGTGCACATCTCACCAGCTTCGGAACTGGAAACTATGTAGTTGTTATCCTGCACTATGGAGGCTCTCGAAATACACAAGATGGGAGCTGTGTGGCCCACCAAGAGGCAACGAGGGGTCATTTCTAGTGTATCGGGATCAACTTGCCTAAAGGAACAATTTTTGATGTATTATTTTGCAAAAAATGGTAGTGTTTTTTTACCATAAACATATTTGTCCATCATAGCACCCAGTGGCCAAGGTCTTCTGATCCTTAGACAAGTAAATGCAGGATATGCAGTGGGTGGGGGCATGCTTGCCCCACAGGACTACTGGCACAACCAAACTTGTACCAGGCATTGTGGAAAAATTCCTAGAAAAAAGAGAAAACTAAAATATTTATTTTCATTATAAGTACTAATTTGACCGTTGTTATTTTTTGGAAAAACAAGATGATATATACTGGTTTTTAAAGGGCTCTAGAATGTGCCCATTACTCTATCTAGTTGCTTTGAATGGTATACTTTTTTAACTTGTAATATTTCATTTTGATTTAATCAGTTTTAAAAAAGGAAGGGTTCTTATTGGAGATTTTAATAATTCTATTAGCATAAAGTAGGTTTTTAAGGTGATTCCATTTTAAGGTATTATAAAAAAATAAAAGGGAGGGACAAACCGGCACAGAAATAGCCAGAGGATTTACCCAGTTATACAAAGGCACAGACATGAATTATGTTGTAAAGGAACCATGTCTATAGTCAAATTTAGAGTTTTACAACGTAAATGATAGGTATGTCAACTTTACAACACACTGTAGCATTGTATGTCAATCTACTCGGATATATAATTAATAGTAATATTAAATCACTCACTCAAGTAAGAATCAGCTTCTAAAAGGCAAGCAAAAAGATATACAATCCATTTTAATAAATGGGACAAAGTTATTATGTACAGCACCTCGGCACTGCTGTAGTAATCACAGAATCATTCAATCCGTTTCAGTTAACTACCTACTTAAAAATAGTTACTGAGAACATTATTTTTTAAATCACCCAAAACAATTGTTTCTACATAAAATTAACAATACAATTAACACAATGCTTTGAAATGCATAATAATGTGCCACATAATTGAATTCAATCAGCAGGGAATGATTTGTTTTGATCACTACACAAGGACCAATATGAACATTCAAAGGTCACATGACACACTCAGATAGATCGACGTTCAAGCCCAATTTTTCATTATATTAGACATTTATATTATTCAAACGCGCGACAAATGAGTAAATTAAACATGATGAAGTGGATTAAACTGGTATAAGACGATTGAAAAATCCAAATTGACGTTTTTATGGGATATTATGAACCCTGTTCTTCGCGCGTTTTCCGGCGCTTTCCATTATGTTTACACTTTCCACGCGAGAACACTAAACTGTACCTTGATGAATCTACGGCAAAGGGACGGATATCACTTAAAATAATTCGATTTTTCCCAATTTACATTTATTCGCCATTTTTGCAGATAATCAGCTGTTCGGTTTGACACAATTTTTTGTCTAAAAAAAAATGGCAGCTGCGCATGAGCAAAAGACGCTTAGGTAGGGTCTGACTTGAAGATAGGCAATTCTATTCTTCTTAAGCACAGAGAAAGGATAATTGTGATTCCATGTTGCTAAAATACTTATTACTTATAATTACACATTACAGAGCAAGTTGTGGAGCGAGCTGATTGAATGTGAAAACTAGGATTTTCCCTCCCCGCTGCTTTTGATAGAACCTGACTAAAATTGCTACCAACAACAAAGGGCGACCAACGAGAATTGCTAGAAACAAAGTAGAAATCTATCTTCACGCTATAGCGACCAGACCTGAATCTATCTTCACGCTATACTTGTTTAATCAACAAGGAAACATATTTTATAACATTTCAAACGCCCTAAGGTAAGTAAATTCATTTAATAATTTTCCTACATATGATATTATACATTGTTCTTATCACAATATGTTCTAACTCCTATATTTTATTTAATAATTTGATTTATAAAAATTATTTATAGTTATCAAAACTTACTTCTGTCTCTTGACAGCCGCTCTGTTAAAAACGTCATTGTTCGATCGGTAAGTACTTTTATAAATAAATTTTGGCATGCTTTTTAACATAAAATTTCGCAAGTTTTTCTGCCAATAAGGGTCATTCCTTTATTTAATAACCCTTTATCTTCCTAAATTAATCAATTATCTGTAAATTCAAATATTAGAAAGCTAAAATATGAAGTGCCACTACGAAGTACTTGAATTAACAACAAACGCCGACGATAGTGAAATAAAAAGTGCTTATAGAAAATTAGCCTTAAAATGGCACCCTGATAAGAATCCAGACAATCCGGACATAGCTAAAGAACAGTTCCAAATAGTTCAACAAGCTTACGAAGTGCTCAGTGATAAGCAAGAACGAGCCTGGTACGATGCTCACAAGGACCAGATTTTACGTGGTCGCAGTTCCGAATTTGAAGACAAGAGTTTGGATGTATTCCAGTATTTCACAACGACCTGTTTTAAGGGCTACGAAGATGACGAAAAAGGATTTTATACTGTTTATAGAGAGGTTTTTGTGGAAATCGCTAAAGAAGACATTGAATTTGTGGATGAGACAGAAGAACTTTGCGAGATTCCGGGTTTCGGACGGTCAGATAGTGATTATGAGGAGTTTAAGGCTTTCTATGACTATTGGATGAGTTATTCCACGAAAAAGAGCTACTCTTGGCTGGATCCTTATGACATTAGACAAGGTAAGTCGTTAAATTGATAAACATTTTTAAAATTATGAAACCTTTCCACTGTTTAAAGAGAACAGGGATACACAAAATTGAAACTTAAAATAGCTCTCTTTAGGTAATCTATATGATTACTTCATGTTCTTTTTACTGTTTCCTAGACAAGGACATGGATTCTGCTAAATTTGAAATGTAACGTAAGTAGGTCAATTTTTGGTTTTTCAAGTACCTTATGTTGTACCTACCATTAAAAACAATAAAAACTGCTGAAATTTTCTACAGTCTACAGAAAAAGTTTGTAGAAATATAGGAATACTACAGATAGGTAATCAGAAATATTGAATTACTTAAAGAGGTACTTTTTCTTTTTTAGGAAAAGGTGACAGAAGACTTTTAAAAATGATTGAGAAAGAAAACAAAAAGATTCGTCTCAAGGCAAAAAAAGAGAGGAATGAAGAAATAAGAAATTTAGTAGCGTTTGTTAGAAAACGAGACAAACGAATTCATGCCTTCAAAAAAGAACTTGACGCCAAGACTTTAGAAAACCGGAAGAAGCAAGAAACGTTAAGTCAACAGAAAAGATTAGAGAGGAAGAAACTACATGACACACACCAGCAAGCTGATTGGTTGAAGTTTGACAATGTTCAATCGGAACTAGAGGAGGTTGAAAGACATTTGGCGCAAGAGTTTGGAGAAGAACTGTCAAATTCAGAAGAAGAAGATTTCAACAACTTGTACTGTGTGGCTTGTAACAAAATGTTTAAAACTCCAAAAGCCTTTGAAAATCATGAGCAAAGCAAGAAACATAGAGAAAATATTGAGATATTAAAGGAATCAATGCTAGAAGAAGATAGGGAATCAAATATGACAGATGATATTAATGAATATAATGATGTAGATGATAATAATGAAAATTTAGAAGAAAATGGTGAAATATCATATGAAGAATCACTTGATGATGAAGAAAACTTACCTGAAATAGGTGGAAGCACAAAGAAGAAAAAACAGAAAGGTAAACATAAAAAAATTGTAATTGAAAATATAATAGAAGATATTGGTAAAGATCCTAGACAAGATAATAATGATGAAGACAATGATTTTGATGAATCTGATGAACAAAATAACGATAGTGAGCTGGAGAACGAAATAGTAAATAAAAAAAATAAAAAGAAAACTAAAAAGGCAAGAAATGTCTTGAGCGTGGATCACAATGGACAGGGCAACGAGGTTAATAAAAGCCTTGATCGTGGTGAAGTTTCAGATGATAATTTTGATTTTGGCCTAAGCAAAAGTCAAAAAAAGAAGATTAAAAAAGGTGGTGCAAATAAATCTAAGCCTAATACCGCTGAAGAAAAAGCTATAGATGTAGTTAACAATGACCAATCAACTACAAACATTGAGGAAGGACGCAAATTGAAAAAGAGCAACAAAAAAGAAAAGAAAGCAAACAGAAAAGATATACCAATCACAGATATGAGTGACATCGATACAAGTCACTGCTGTGTAACTTGTAAAGGGGACTTTCCTTCTAAAAATAAGCTGTTTGATCATTTGAAAAAAACTGGACATGGAGTTTATCTTCCTTCTCACATTAAGAATGCAAATAGGAAGAGTAGTGTGAAAAATTAGTCTTTTCTCAATTTGTAAATATTTATTTCGTGTAAATAAGAGTTTCTAGGGCTTTAAGGTGTATTATTTATTTTAGATTAGTTTAACTCTGTTTAAAATAAATAAAATGTTTTTATAAGAGTTTGAGTCAGTGCTCATTTATGAGATTCTTTTGCAGAAATATAACGAGATACAGACATTTAAAAAATTACATTTTTTACACTTTGCTACAGTTCATGGTAAAACTCGGTAAAACTTGCACTCTTCTGCTTTAATATTTTATTCTTTATCTAAAAAGCCAACTTCTGGTTTAACTGGTAAACTTAAGCAATATGGCGGCCGAAGATATTTTACAGCAGGTTAAAGCTGAATTGCAAAAATTATATAAAAATGATCTAATAAATTATATCATACACAAAAAGTTACCAGAAGGAACAGTATTAAGTGAGACAGTGCAAAAGTTTTTGGATGAACAAGCCAGTGATGATGTTTTTCATGATTCCCAAAATTTGGATGAGGTACGTTGCTCAAATATTAACTGTATTAATCAGAAAGCCGATTTAAAAGTTGCAAATATAGAAGTACTTATGCAAAATAGGCTTATTGAAGAACTAGAAAACTCAAATAAAAGTTTAAACACTATAATAGTACTACTGCAAAATAATAAAGAAAATGAGGTTAGGCATGTAGCATCTCTGCAAAAATCAAAACAAACAAAATCAGTACCAGCACTCGAGACAGTCAGTCACTTAGGTGACCGTAGCACTACAGCCCCAGTGGGAATTACAGATCCCCCACCGCCTCCTTTTCAACAGAGTTCGATTCACAGGGACAATCGTAGTTTTCACAATCGATCGGGCGGTACTTCTCAGACTAGCAGATCAACACCTGCATCAATGGTTAACAATCCACCTGCGGCCATAACGACATCGAACAGCACTGGCGTATCGGTGCAGGATATGTCACGCGCGTTACTAGAAGTCAAATCACAGCAGACTTTTAACAATATCATTGACCAAGGAAAGAATGATAATGCCAACGGCTGGTCCACAGTAAAAAGAAGGCACGCGGGAAATAGAAAAATGCAAACTACTATAGGTACGAGTAGTACTAACACTCTTAAAGCGGCGCCTACTTTCTATAATTTCCATGTATTTCGATTGGACCCAACGGTCACTGAAGACCAACTTAAAAATTATTTGAAAGCGCACTTTCCTGAAGTTATCTGTAGTAAACTAACCTCAAGATACCCCCAAGAGTACTCCTCATTTAGGGTGGGAGTTTATGAAAATAATAAAGAAAAATTTTTGGAACCATCATTGTGGCCCGCGGGGGTGAAAATTAATAAGTTTTTTCAGTTCCGGAAGGCGAGTCAAAATGTAAAATAAAAAATCTGGGATTTTCTGACAATGGTACTGCAAGTATTTTGCATTGGAATATTCAATGCTTAACAAATAAAATTGACGAACTATCTCTTTATGCAATAGAAAAGAACTTGGATATTTTGTGTATTAGTGAACACTGGTGTAAAAAAGATATTTTAGAATCTATAAATATAAATAATTTTAAGTTAGCAAGCTCTTTTTGTAGGGTGAATTCTATTAGGGGTGGAGTTTGCATTTTCGTTAGACCTAGCGTACTGTACAAGGTAATAAATGTAGAGGACTATTGTCAAGAATTTCAGGCCGAGTTTTGTGCAATAGAAATTATTGTAGAAAAAATTTTAATTATTGGGGTTTACCGTTCTAGTAAATATGGATGTAAAAATACTTTTTTGGATATGTTTGACCGACTTCTATTTGAAGTATCATCAGGATACAATAGAATAATAATTTTGGGTGATTTCAATATAAACTTTTTGGTCGATGATAAATACGCCAGGGAATTGAATAATATTATACATAGTTATGGAATTGAA
Organism: Polydrusus cervinus; assembly: GCA_935413205.1. Classification (NCBI taxonomy): domain Eukaryota; kingdom Metazoa; phylum Arthropoda; class Insecta; order Coleoptera; family Curculionidae; genus Polydrusus; species Polydrusus cervinus. The sequence continues at coordinate 110,313,300 of OW284510.1, read as the reverse complement.
GCAACAATTTTTGAATATACTAGAGTCAGAAACGGAACAAAATCGTGCTTAGATAATATATTTACTAATCTTAATAAAGAAAACTATTCAAGTAAAGTTTGTTACCCTGGTCAATCGGATCATGATGGTCAAATTATAAAATTAAATTTTTCCTTAAAAGTAAAGTCAAAAGTTAAAAAAATAAGAAAAATAACCAATAATGGAATGATCGAAATAAAAAAGGCTTTTGTAAGTTTGGATTGGTCCCCTTTCCTACTGGCAAATGACGTTAATAATATGGCCGCTTTTTTAGCTAAAAACTGTCAAACTCTAATACAAAATAAATTTCCTCTAAAAAATGTTCATAACAAGCGGCAACCTGTAAGGTGGTTTAGTCCAGATTTAAGAAGACAGCGTGAAATTTTGTCAACTATAAAAATATTACGAGATGCAAAAAATAATATTTACTACACAGACTTATATTCAAAATTGAACAAAGACTATAAAAATAATATAAAAATTGCCAAGAAGGATGCCTGCAATAGATTTATTAATAACTCGAATAGAAGAGCAAGGGATATATGGACACTTGTAAATTTTGAGCGGGGTAAGTCAATAAAAAACGATGATTTGGGCGAGATATCAGCTGAGAATTTTAACCAATATTTTGCAACTGTGGCAGAACAAATTTTAAAATTTCTAAAAATAGATATAAATACACAAAGCGATATCATTAAAAAAATTCCTAATACCAGTAAACTGTTTGCCTTTTCTCATGTTACCGAAAGAGATGTGCATGATTCCATAGTAAATTTAAAAAATACCACCTCTTTTGATGTATATGATATTAATGCCAAAATTGTTAAGGATATGTGTTTGCAATTAGTCGTTCCATTGAAAATTTTATTTAATGAATGTATTGATACGGGTGTTTTTCCCGATTATTTCAAAGTAAGTAGAGTTGTACCTTTATTTAAAAATGGCGACAAAAGTTTATTAGAAAACTATAGACCGGTATCAATAATTCCAATATTTGGCAAAATTTTGGAAAGCATTCTTAAAAAACAGTTAGAAGAATATTTTATTACTAATAAATTTATCAATTCTTATCAATTTGGCTTTATGCAAGGACGCTCGGCGGTACAAGCGGTCTCAAAGGTAGTTGAGATGGTAGTTGGTGGTCTCGAGAGAAGCGAAGATGTTAGTCTGACGTTATGCGATTTAAGTAAGGCCTTTGACTGCATATCTCACAAGTTATTGGTAGAAAAGCTAAGTAGGTATGGGGTTAGGGATAGTAGTTTACAACTATTGGCATCGTATTTATCCGGTAGACAGCAGAAAGTGGTGATTGAAGGTAGGGAATCGCCTTTATTACAGGTAACTAGTGGGGTTCCACAAGGTTCCATATTAGGTCCTTTGCTCTTTATTATATATATTAACGATTTGTTTATTTTTTTGAAACCATATAATTGTGTATGTTATTGTGATGATACTTCCTACAGCTGTAGTGGTGACGACCATTTAAATTTGGCAGAAGAAAAGGAAAATTTAAACCAAGCTGCAGGCACTTGGTTTTCTCAAAATAATTTAAGACTTAATACAGCTAAAACACAAGAAATTATGTTCTCCACTAGGGCAGAATATAGAAATGATAAAACGGTAAAACTGTTAGGCATAACTCTGGATGGAGGGTTAAATTGGGGACCTCATATTGATGCAATTTCTGCAAAATTAGCTTCTGCAATTTTTACGCTTAGAAGATTAAGATTAATTTTGGATAAAGCTACCCTTTTAACGGTATATTATTCTCTTTTTAACTCCCATGTATCGTATGGAGTTCATATTTGGGGTAATTCTTCAAAGTCGGTCAAAGTATTTAGGTTACAAAAGAAAGCCTTAAGAACTATTGTTCAAGCGCAGTATAGAGAGCACTGTAAACCTCTTTTTAAAGATTTAAAAATACTTACACTACCATGCATGTACATTTTGAATCAACTTTTAGAGATTCATTCAAAAAAAAATGAATTGCAGAGTAATTTAAATGTCCATGAATATTGCACAAGATCGGCTGAGCTTATTAGACCCACCAGATTTAGACTTGAACTGTCAAAAAGAAATTCACTTGATAGTGAATTATATAATATTTTGCCTAAGAATATTAAATTATTAAATTTTAAATATTTTAAATTAAAAATAAAGGACTTTTTAGTCAAACAAGCATTTTACAGTGTGAATGAATATAAATCATTTTTAAAATTAAATAGGGACGCTATATTGTAACTGTTTTTATAGGTGTATGTATATATATTGTTTTAAAGTTATGTAATATTCCTAACAAGTATATTTCGTTAAAATTGTTTGTAGTTTACATATATATGTGTTTATAATTGACTTGCTACAATTGTAATTTAACAAAACGTAGTCAAATAAACAGTTCTTTCTTTCTTCTTTCTTTCTTGGTAAACCGGTTTTGTTAAAAAATACTTTTTTTTCTATGGAAAGAATCCTGTTTAGTATATTTGAGAAATCAGAGTCGATTTAATCTAACGGTGAATGGGCTTTCTCACCATAGTCGAATTTATCATATTCAGAAGCACTAACCATCTGAATTAAAATCTTTGATAATTAAACCAGGACGTTGACTAAAATCTTAATAATAAAAATCTTCCTAGAGTATGACAACCTTTTTGAGAATCAATTAAAAACAACGCGAAAGCGGGAAGTTTAAAAACGTACGATGAGAGGTGTACGTCATCCTATTAACCGCGCAATTATATTGTTAAATTTGTTTCAAAACTTAATGGACAGTTTAGAAACAGGAAACCAGACTTGAAACTTCAGTCGGGTCGAAGTGCATCGTACAGATTGGCTGCTGCCATTGCTTGGAATTGTGACGTCGGTAAGTAGTTAGCGTGTTTTTATTAGAGAGCGTATTCTGTTTAAATTACTTTCTCTGTAAATAATTGAAGAATTTAAAAACTGAAACCGTAGAAAATTTCATTTTTTCTTCTATACAATAGGGTCAAAATTAAGTGAAAAAGCTCATTACAAAGAATATAGTATTTATAATGGTGCAAAGGTATTTTTTTGCACATTTTTAAATATTTTAATTTTAATTGGTACAAAACTATATAGTATATTTTACGTAAAATTTTAATGGCTGACACACGTCATTTCTCAATTTATAAATTGAAAAATGTTTTTGCCGGCGTACAGACACAAGTTGGTGAGATAATATCAGGTCCCCCGTAGCGCAATTGGCAGCGCGCTTGAGGAGGCTAATCGAGAGGTTCTGGGTTCGATTCCCAGCGGAGACATAAAACTTTTTCAATTTTAATCGTGTCTGTACGCCGGCAAAGACATTTTTTAATTTAAAAATTATTTACAGACGCCAATATAACTACATCTCGTTTTATAGAACTTAAAGTTTGGTCAGGGCCAGACTTTAATTTTTTTTAAAAATTAGATGTGAATTTAAAATAAAAAATACAAAAAAATATTACACTTATTCAACACGTGAACAATCAAACCCAGAATGGAATAAATAAATGCGGTGCCGTGCGCGGTTCTGTTATATTGAAATAACTTTCATGAAACACGCGAATTGATAAAGTACGGAAAGAGACATGTGAGGGCAGAGAAAAAGATACATATACTAAAGGCATTGAACATTGAAGTCAGGTTCTGTAACAATAATCGCTTGACGGGTTTTGGCTGATTGAAGGGCAACAGATTGGAGTGTTCAGTGTGTATCTTTGTCGTTTATTTTTAAATCACATGTTGACCAACGCGTTTCACAAGAGTCAATGAGTCAAAGCGTTAAAAAGGTACCTGAAATATAGTATAGCAAAGAAATAAAAATGCTCCTACTATTAAGCGTTTATTTTAAGCTTAATGTTCTTACAAATAGAAAAATACAGGGAATATACAAAACTACAGTAAAGATGTATAAAAGCGTACAATACGTATCAAAAAGTTCAATATAAAAATTGTATAACATATACAAAAAGATAAAAATAAAGCTCCATTATTGGTATAAATATAAAGATAGCGAATTGTAGTTTTTTTATAGTTGACATAAACATTCAAACAAACTAAAGTCTAAAAAAAATTGTGGTATAAATGACAGTAATACATTGCGCCACTTCTGCCGAAATGTAAACATATTTTTTAACTGTTCGCAATATTTACCCAATTATAGTGGATCCGACCGTGCTAACATTTGCCGTATCAAATTGCGATTTCTTGACCCGAAATTATTATTATTGAGTTTTTTCGCCGGTGGAAAGTTATTTTCATGCAAAATAAAAAAGATGATATAAAAGCCAAAAAAAATATTGAAAATTATTTTTTTACGTATAAATAACTTTCTTACACTCTCCAATATGATTGTGTAGAGTCTAAATTTGAAAAGTTTAAAAAAATCTATTAATAAATATGGCCAAGATTTGGGTCAAGGGGACACAATTACACAAGTACACAGACAGATATATATATGTATAAAAATATAATAAAAAATCACGTAGCACACACACACATAAAAGATAGCACACCAGATTTTTTTTTTTAAATATGAGTACTGATGAGTGCAATTCAAAAGTGACTTCTAAAAAAATATTCGATATAGATTTAGAGATTTTTTTTTGTTTATTCTGTTATACTTCTTATACAAATAACAACGTTACCAACATACACACAGACATACATAGAAAGATCAACATATTTGGCTTAAATTTTAAACATTTACCGCATAAATGTTTATAAGACATATTCATTACAATACGAGTCTTTTAAAGCTTTAAATTTCATAGCTTAAAATAGCTTTTTGGTTTAGAAGCAATAAAGTATCTAAAAAAGAACATAAATATATTGGCACGTGTTTAAAGTAAGCGAACGTGCTTTATGTGCAGAGTGTTATTTAATGGTGTGCACTTATTTTAATGGGTAATTACTTGAACAATGTTAAGTTAAAAAGGTAATTAAAAACCCTAAAACGCTGTTTTCATTATACAAGGTGCTAAAAAAATTTTTTTTTTCGGTTTTATCAAAGTCTCTAAAACTGTTTGATTGGCTACAAATCACCCATTAAAATAGGTACATACCAATACACCCTGTATATTCATTATAACAGTTACCTTTGAATTTCAATATTTAAAGAACGACGGATCAGTGCAAAAATGTGGCAACTGTTTTTGGAGACGAACTAATGTTTGCCTCCATTTTCGATCGATTTCAGACACAAAATATTGTATTATTTTATGCAATAAAAGACGGCGCGCTCCGAAGTCACGTCGGTTCTTACGTAGCGAATGAATCATAGTGCGCCTATCTATTTGGCTTTCTTTAAATGTTGAAATTCAAAGCAGTTACACATCAGATGACACTGATGTGATGACATGTATGTATTTATACAGAGTATAGAAGAAAAGGTATCATTTTTAGTCCCATTGTTTTCTTAAAAGGCTTTTTTTACTGAACAGAACATATACAATTTTGTTCAAATAAAAATATTTTAAACTATATTATATATATTTTCCTACGACCACCTATGAAAATGAGAAAAAGAGCACGGTTAATTTGGCTAGAAAGCGCCGTGTATCACACACGTGTTCAAAAAAAATTGTTTCAACACGTGTTGAAATATCAAGGCACACATTTAAACATATGGTGCCAATTTGACAGACCACTCCTATTAATTAAAAAGAACAAATTTTAGAAAGCAGTAATTGTAAAGTGTTTCAACTTATTTATCTTGAATTTGTCGAGCGATTCAGAATTAGAGTGTGAAAATACGCCATCTGAAATTATAAAAAATGTTAATAATATAGTGAAAAATCTATCCCTTCCACTTCTATAATAAGAATTTATATTGAAGTGAAAATATTTTCGCAACGTGGCAACAGCGCTGTAATCTCTTGTCACTTGTATGACAACTGACAACAACGTAGGTCACTGCCAACATATAAAAAAATTAGACTATGGACTCACCGAGGTTGTAACTTAAATTTTTAGCTTATGTCACGTTATCTTTTTCAGATGCACCTTTTCAAAAGACTGCTCTTCCAAAAAATGAGGTTAGTGTTAAAAACCATGTAGTTAGTAGATACGGCTTTTCCACACCTCCGGCTCGTTTTTAGCAGAAAAATTAACTACCCCTCGGCGGAAAGGAACAAGTTTTTCATCCTGGAAGTCCTGCAAAAACACATAGACGCGCAGGAACCGAAAAAGATGCTGGAGGTATCGTCTGGGACTGGACAGCACGCTGCTTACTTCGCGACCAAGCTTCCAAATTTGGTGATACAGCCCAGCGAGTTTGAAGTGGAGATGTTCGACAGTATCAGAGCTTGGGCGGTTGAGGTGAGGAGTATAATTTGGAACACAGACTTAAGGGGTAGTAGAGAAAGGGGGAAAATCTGTAAAAAGAATTATACGATGTCAAAACTGTTTTTATATCATACGACGATGATCAGGGGCGTAGCCAGAAAATATGTTCGGGGGGCTCAATGGGCGTATATTTTTTTTCCGGAGAGAGGGACAGTCGAGACTACATATGCATGGTATTGTACCGAGTAAAGAAAGGTGAAAAGCGCCGCAGGCAAAAAATTTTCGGGGCCACGCCCAAAGTTCGTTTAAAATTCACCTAACTACTAACAAATTTCAAAAATTAAATTATTTAAATTTGTTTTTGTAAATGTTTTTTTTACTTTTTTATTGATATTCCTAGCTGGTTCTTAATTTAAAAAAAAAACATTTTTTATATTTCTGAAAAATATGAATATTGGTGTCAATCCAAAATGTTAACATAAGACGTATGTATGACTCTAACCAGCGTTTTTCGGGCTCGGTTTTTTTATGATTAAAAATAAAGTAAACATCGCTCAACACGCCAAAGTTGATGATTTTTTCAGAAATCATGTATTTTAGGAGCGTAGATCTAACAGCAGTTTTTGGTGCAAATGCTTAGGTTTTGAAATACTCCTTCTTAAGTGCCGTTTTGTATATTCATAATAAAGCATTCTCGTTTCTTCCCACACTATTTTTTTTATTATAAATTAACACACTTCTTCCATAAAAAATGTTTCAATTAAAATTTTTACTTTAATTTTTCTCTTTAAAAATAAATACCTTATTGTTTTTAGATTCGTTGTAAAAATATTTTATTGCATTGGGTTATATTTTTGTTGATTTAAAATAAAGAGAAAACGAAACAGACAAGAATATACTAGAAAAATACTATAAAATATTATTCTTTTTACTCGTTTTCCTATAAAATTGCATCATAAATCAATAACTAAAACGATATGCGTCCGAAACCTTAATCTCTATATAAAACAGGACTTTTAGAAGGAAAAGTTTAAAAACTAAACGTTTCCTACAAAACCTTTTGTAATCTAAGCCAATAATAAATTTAAATTAGGAGTCCAAGCGTGAGAAAATTAGGTTGCAATTAGACTCTGAGCTCCAAGGCTAGGGGGGGGGGGGGTTCCGCTGCAGCCCGGCAGCCCCCCCCCCTCCTAAATACGCCACTGACGACGTTAAACCTTCGTTCTTAAATGTAACTTTTTCGCCGCGCCGACGACTCACTGTTACACAGACCTATGTTCATAAAGAACATTCTATCATATGACATGTCTATTAAAACTTACTTGTTAAATGAAATTTCTGGCACTAAACGTAGAATGAATCGATATATTTTCAAAGTTTAAAATGATAAGTTGAGTGGATAAGTCTACTTGTATCATCAAACATCTCTGGTACTTTTTGGTGTGTCATTCGTTGTCTTTCTTTTAGGTCCCATCAAAAACTGTTAAAGATCCAGTAAGAATAGACATAACAACTGACGCAAAGACGTGGGGTGTAGATTCAGACTACGATTACATTTTAAATGTGAACATGTTTCACGTAACGGCATTTACGTGTTCACTTGGGTTTTTCAAGAATGGAAGTCAGGTGAGGTCTAGAGCAGGTTGCATTTTTGATAAAACTATTAAAGAGATGCGAATATATTTTGTTATATTGAACAAATTAATTGTCCATATACATAATTATAAATTGGATAATTTAGGACCTTGAAAAAGAAGGCGGGGCCTCAGTAAATATAATAAACTGTGATTGGTCAGTACTTTATAGTATAACAATAGGCGAGTTCGGTTATTCCTCGCGGATGAGTTGAAAGAGAACACAGATTTAAAACAGCTGATCATCAGATTACTCCGAGGTTGTCGATAATTACGGAACGGTTCATATTCATTTGACAAACAGGATAACCTCACTTTTGGCCTTTCATGATAAAAATGGATAATAATTTGTTAATGTTTAATTCTAATTGTTGAAAACGGCCATAATTTGATGATGAATTGAATTGAATGAAATTATTAACCCAACACCCAACTTTCTTAAGCAATATTTGTCAATCAGCTGACGTTGCTTTTATCCTCGGTTTCCTCGGTCAAAAACCTCTGATGACGCTCCGAATCATCTGCCCCGATTTAAACGAACGCAGAAAAATGTCAGCCGTCAGCTCTAAAACGATTAAACGAACGACATTTTCCACACAATCCGAGGGATCGTAGACCTCGCCGATGATTAACCGAACTCGCCTAATGGATAAATAAAGATCCAAAGCACAAAGGAAAGATGGGTCGACGCTGTCTCCAAACGGAAATTTTTACACACAGTGTTATAGTCGTAGGATGTTCTTTAGGATCACGTGTGGCGATGATGTGCTAAAAAAACCTTTTTCAGTATTGTGTGTAATCGTGGAATTTTTCTTTAAAAATAGGAAATCTTATTTTAAAGATTGCAACACTGTGCAGCACAGATAGTAATGAATATGAAATTTTGCCGTACAGTTAACTCGAATAGCCTACTTTCCTCGTCACTTAAAAAGGAAACAGCAAATATCCATGTGGGAGTAGAAAAAATACTTTTTGTTGTTTCTTTTATACTTTAAATAAAAATATTTTAGGTTCTCAAAAATGGAGGCCTAATATTCACTTATGGACCCTACGCACACAACGGGATACTACAGCCTCAATCAAACGTCAATTTTGACAAAAATATAAGGCAACGAGATCCAAGCTGTGGAGTCAGAGATATTACAGATCTTGAAAAGGTTGCGTCAGATTATGGAATACGGCTTAAGCATATCTATGAACTGCCCGCAAACAACAAGTGTTTGGTGTGGGAGAAGAATATTTCGGAATAAATGGAATAAAGAAAAATAAGGGCCCAAAACTAGAATACATCAATGAATCTCAATGACAGATAATAGCGATAGATGCGATGTAACTTATGAATCTAAATTAGGAATATGTTAATTTATGACCATTTTTTTCTGATGACATTTTTAAATCAATGAATCTCAATGACAGATTATAGCGATAGATGCGATGTAACTTATGAATCCAAATTAGGAATATGTTAATTTATGACCATTTTTTTGTGATAACATTTTTAAATATTATTAAGACGGTACAATGTTAAGACCTTAAGTTTTATATCATTTTGTTCTTATTTATTGAAATACACTATACTAAATATAGTCTAAGTGTTTGTTGTTTCACTTACCCTTTTCTATGTTAAACATATCAAGGTTTGGCCTTCATAAATTTTGTCTTGAACTTTATCGCTGCTAGTGGATTTTTCAGCTGGTAATGACAGACATGCACATATAAACGTTAAAATAGTACTTCCGACGGCCAAATATAGTCCAAGGCCTAAAGAGCATTCGCCTAAAAAAACTAAATATTCAAGATAGATGATACTGAAATTTTTTATACAGATGCAAATTGGGACAACTTAAATAACAAAATTAAAAAGATTTTAAAATAACAAAAAATTGGTTTCATAAAACTAATTATCTTCCTTTTACTTTAAATCCAAATAACATACTAAAGAAATATTCATGAGAGAACTCGTTTTTCGACATTTGACATCCAGATATATGACCTCGGCCGGCTGATTAGGACTTTCAAAATTTCCCCAGATTTTGACAGAGACGTATTCAGCCAATGTTTGATTTATAAACGTATGATATTCTGTTTTAGACTAAAACTAACAATTAATTATGGATCATAACTATTGTTTGTCTAGTACCGCAGTTGGTGCCATTGCTGAGAAAGTATTTTTAAACAGTTTCAATTTATTTTTACAATAATTTTTTGCATTTAGTCATATAACGCATTTAAACCTGCTCCTTAGAAAGTGCCTTCTTGGCGTAGGAGTATAGGCTCTCCACTTTGGAACTAAGGGTCGAGGTTTCAAACCCCGCTTCGGACAAAACTTTTTTATTTTTTTGTTTTTTAGTAATTATTTATTTTTTTAAATCGATTTCAACTAAAAAAAATGCAAGACAATTATTAACCTTAAATCTTTAAAATAAAAAAATATTTCGCAATTATTATTTATATCCCACTTATAATGGAAACGAGCTTATATTTTAATTAGTTCTGAATTGATTGTTTTGAATTTGAGTGTGGTTTCGTGTGATCTTAGGAAGCATTTTTTCATTGCTAAAAATTTTAGTTAACTTATTGGCGTACGGATTTATAGGGATTGTAAAATAATAATTCACCTTTAGCGATTATAAGTTTTCGTTTTCGTACAACTAAAAGTTTCGGTATTCATCAAATTCTGAAATTCCTATCTTATTATTGTGGTCTGTTAAACTGTTTTTTAAAATTAACATTTCAACCTTTTTCTAGTCAATAGATTGTGTTTTTTAGAAGGTGCTAGATTTAGGGGCTTAGCACCACAAGTATCCCCCGAACTACGTCTATGTCAATATTAGATATATTATATGACAACACATTAGTTAATAATTTTATATAAATAAAGCAAATACAAATTTCTAAGTATTGTATGTTTTACTCAAATAGCTTACACGACTGTTTCTATTTACCACTTTGTCGACCGGTAAGCATATCTACTATCTCTGTTATAATTACCTATTTCCAAACGAGGAAATTTTTGTCAAGTCATACGAACATAATACACTAAAATTAACCAGCATGTCATTCATATCACGTGATTGGGCCATGATATCTCGCGAGTTTTATCAAGATTATTACTTTTATATAAAATATGAACAGTATTAAAATAAAAAATGACAGTCAAATTTTGAAAGTTAATCAAGTAAAATATTTAAGAATAATCTTTGACAGTAATTAAATTGGAATTTTCACATAAAATATTTGATTAAAAAATTAAGAAGTTTACTACCAATATGTAAAAACAATAAAAAAATGTTGAACGTAAAATATATGGAAATATTTTATTAATTTAAATTACGGAATTTCAGGTTGGGGATAAATATTGAAGGATAGAGATTATGTTTATCCTTTAATAAAATTATATTCTGAAACAAAAAAAAAATGAACATTAGACAACTTTAGATTTATAACATCTTAATATACATATTTAAAAATAAAAATCTTATACAATTTAAAAACCATAATCATAATACACGTCATAAAAATAAAATAACCATAAAACCTAAAATAAATAAGTCCATAGGACAAAAAAATTTCAAATATTTATGTTTTTATTTAAACGATTATTTACCAACAAAAATTAAAAAACATATTTCATTAAAAAAAATATAAAGTCGAATAAAAGCATGGATATTGGAAACAGATAATTTAAAAATATTTCTGGAAATTTTTTAATTAATATTGTTATGAATAATATATTTTTCAAAATTTTATTATACCTATATCTTCAAAAAACTGAGTTTATATTTTTATTTTCAATTTACCTTTTATACATAGAATATTAACAAATATTTTAAAAAAATATTTTAATATTCTTATACATTTATATTTTAAAATACTAAGATTCGCCCCTAACAAGTACGTCTTCGGGGGATCAAAGAAAAATTGAGAAGCCTTAATTACCTAAATAAAATGGTGAAGAATCCTTGCCACATAGCCTATGAGCCCTTTGGGTACCCCACGCCATAGGATGGAGCATTACACCCAATATAAAGCAAATTCCTAAAAAGAAATAACTAAAAAGTGTGAGCCATTTAATTCTGGAAAATCCGTAATTCTAAAAAACCATTTATAACTGCTTCAAACTCTGCAGCTAAGCTTCCTCAAAATAGTAATTCACCAAAATGTAAAGAAGATTTTATTACGTGAAAATTAATTTAATTTTGTTTTTGCTTTTGGCTATTTTAGACATTTTTTACTAATTTATTACAAAATGAAAAATTACAATTTTATGCATTTACGCCACGGCATCGTTTCCTGGCTTGTCTCATTGAAAGTTTATTACTAAAATTTCACTAAAGGGTTCACAAGAACCAAGAACTTCTAGTTTGGCGGATGATTAAAAAAAATTGAAAATTTATTTTAACGTTTCAATTATACAGGGTGATTCCTAAATTGATACTTCTTTTTTAGCTGCGTATAGAAGGCATTAAAATAAACATTTTCAAATACCTTTTTTCAAAAAATCCAAAAATAAAGTACTTACATTCATTTATTACACTACAATTCAAATACGGTTCTGCCTAACTTGCCCGTTGAGTAACATTAGGAAAACTTCTGGGTGTAGAGAAGAAAACATCCGCACTTTTACGACACTTACAATAAATTAGCACGATAATTAGTTCATTGTTTTCAAATTTTACCATTTTCACCAATTTATTAAAATTAATTTGCTTCAGAAAACCACACCGCGCCTCGAATTGCCAAAATAAATAACTAACGACCGATCCGTAAAATGCATGACTAACATACAAAAACGGAGAAAAACAATATAAAGTAAAGGGCTACGTTTTGATTACCAGGCCCGCACTTAGATTTTTTACTACTGTAACTCGGGTAAGTATTTTTAAGTTTTTTGAAAAAAGGTATTTGAAAATGTAATTTATTTCAATGCCTTCTATACACAGCTAAAAAAAGGAGTATCAACTTAGGAATCACCCTGTATATGCTCAACTTATATCATGGCGACTGATAGAAGAGTTTTGGACTTGCATTGTCTTTATTTGTTTTATATCACAACGTTTCAACTGGTAAGTATCTCCAGCCGTCTTCAGGTGAATACAAGTTATATCATCGGTATACAGAAGATAACAATAGAAATATTACGGCTATTCATGTTAATTTCTTATTTTCCATTAAAATGACAAACGATGCCCCCCGATGTTACCTTGAAACTGACGACGCACCACTTAATTCTCGTGAAATTCGTTTAGGTATATGATATTTTGTATGTAAAGACATTTTATTGCCATCGCCAGATACAGGTACAATATCCGCGATGTGGCGGAAATGTACTATTTGTTGGTGATGACTCGTCGACTACTGTTTACTCTTAAGGTGCTACAGTTTGTCAAAGTTCTAAAAATGTAATTTTCAAATGCTAATATCTCAAAAACCATTTAATTTAGACATTTGACCTGCATACAAAATACGTTCAGGAACTTCAGAAAAATCAAAAAAACAAAGTTGACAACTGGCGGCTAATGAAATTCTATTTCATTGCTGACGCCAGAACTCTAAAGGCCGTGTTACATTAAGTGACTATGGAGATAATTTATATGTTTTTGTCTAAATACCTCCTTTTACCCTCACCGCACGATTATGACAATGAAAATGGATTGTACATAGTGCTGTGAAACATAGGTTTAATTTTTTATTGTTAATTTAAAACTTACCTGCAATGCATTGTGCTGCTCCAGATAGAGTAAAAATACTCTTTTTAAACAAACTTTGGAAGCAACAACTCAGGAGACTAGAGCAAACCGTTAGGGACATTATAGACAACCCTAAAATGAAAAAAAAATTGTGCTGCAACCATTATTCCCATACAAACATTATTCTTGTTGACCTTCATAGCAGTGGCGTAGCCAAAGAGGCCCGCCCCCCTCCAAAAAAAAGAAGATATAAAATATAATTGGGCAACATAAAAAATCTTTGACGGCAACGCTATCAATAACACGCCAAATAAAATAACAAATCATTCTACCAGTAACTACAGCTTGAGCAGAAAGAAGTTTTTCCACTTTAAAAATATTAAAAACATATCTGAGAAACCATTCAGAGCGTACAAGTTTACCTTTAATAATCAAAAAACCCACATTGATACATGAAATAATCAATATATTTTGTCAAAACAGGCGACGAATTAAGGCTTAGTTTTAGGCAAAAAAATATGTTGTGCTTTTAGTTTATGGTTAATTTTTGTTTTTTCAATAAATTAGAGTTGTTAAACGGATTCTTGAAGGACTCGACGTCAATAAAGCTTCTGGTCCAGACGAAATTCTTATCATTGTTCTCAAGACATGCGCCGATGAACTTACACCAGTATTTTGTAGACTTTTCAACTTATCCTACAAAAAAGGAATATTTCCATCCTGCTGGAAGTCGGCGCGTGTCCAGCCCATTCCAAAGAAAGGTAAAAAGACCCTGCCAAGCAACTACCGACCCGTCGCATTGCTTTCAGTAATTTCAAAAGTAATGGAGAAAGCTATTAACCAACAACTCCTAAAGTATCTGGAAGGGCTTAACATTATCAGCGACCATCAATACGGTTTTCGTAAGTCCAGATCAACAGGTGACCTTCTGGCATATGTCACCCATCTTTGGAGCAACACCATCGAACATCATGGAGAATCCCGGGCTGTTGCGCTGGACATCTCTAGGGCTTTTGATCGTGTTTGGCACGATGGGCTTCTAAGTAAATTGCGATCCTACGGTATGCCTAATGGATTTTGTTTATGGTTAACCAGCTTCCTTAAGAACCGTTCTCTGCAAGTGGCGATTGACGGGTTTCTCTCAGACACCTTCACCATCAATGCCGGTGTTCCTCAAGGGTCCATATTGTCGCCTACCCTCTTTTTACTGTATATTAACGACCTTCTAGTGAAAACCCAAAATCCAATTTATAGCTTTGCTGATGACAGCACACTTGTCTCATCTTTTACCTTGACTCCCCACACATCCGCTGCCGACGCACATCTTCGCAGGCAGCATGAAGTATTGCGCCTCAACAATGACCTGGAAGAAATTTTGGCTTGGGGTGACAGTAACCAAGTTGAATTTAATGCTAAGAAAACACAGGCAGCAGTCTTCTCCAAAAAGGTTAACATTGCAGAACCGGATATAGTCATGGCAGGACACGCAATTCCCCTGGCACCGTCTATTAATTTGCTGGGGGTCAATCTGGGAGGTAATATGTCTTGGCATGATCACGTTGCCGCAATTGCCAGGGCAGCTGCACAGAAACTTGGTGTACTTTTCCGCACCAAAAGGTTGTACACACCTCATCAACTTTTGACACTCTACAAAGCCCAGATTCGACCATCATTAGAATATTGCTATCATGTCTGGAGCTCTGCACCCAAGCACACCCTTAGGCTACTGGATTCCATTCAAAGGAGAGCCGTTCGTCTGATCGGCGACCCCGAGCTGACCAAGACCCTCGATAGCCTGGAGCATCGAAGACAGGTTGGTGATTTGGCTCTCTTTTACAGATATTTCCATGGCAGGTGTTCGACTGACATTGCCGACTTGATTCCACCTAGAGCAATGCAAAACAGAAATACACGGCGAACCGCTGCCGCTCATCCATATGTTGTTCAGCTTAGTACTCCTCGAACTTCATTGTTCAAGAACTCTTTCATCTGGAGAACGTCATCATTGTGGAATGAACTTCCTGAGGTCGTGTTTTCCAATGAATACAATCTTCAACGTTTCAAGACCAACGTTAATCGCTTTTTTCGCACTCGCACCGCTCCCAGAGCGCCTTAAAGGATTTTTCCTACAGTGCAGGTGTTTTATCATAAAAAAAAAAAAAAAAAAAAAAAAAAAAAAATATACCATATTTTTAATATTTTTTTGCTCAATTATGCTTATTTCACGAAGAAGTTTTTCTTTAACCAGTATATTATCTGTTTTATATTACCTTAACAAATTTTTTTTGATTGTCCAAATAAAGGGGTTTTTGGGCGTGGCACCCAAACATTTTTTCGGCGATTTGCCTGCGGCGCTAGTTCGTCGCTTTCCCTACCCATTTGGGCCCCTTCTGAACTAAAATTCTGTTTACGCCACTGCTTCATAGTACCTACTTTACGCCCCTGGGCGATGTCAATGGGTTTTTTCATTTTGATTGTGACCCTATCATATCGAACAAGAAAGAATAAAATTTCCTACGGTTTCAGTTTTTGAATTCTTCAATTATTTACTAATTTAAGAAAATAATTAAACAAAATATGGCTCTCTAATAACAGTATAATTGGTCCCACGACTGGCAAATAAAAGAATTGCTAGGTTAATAGGATGACGTACATCTATTCTCATCGTATGTTTTTAAACTTCCTGCTTTCGCGTCGTGTTTTTAATTGTTTCCCGAAAAAGTGTGTGATACTACTAGGCAGATTTTTCTTATTGAGATATATTTTCAATATGTTGTAGTTCAGGATGTTACCACATATATACATACACTATATTGCTAATACCATAATTCAATGATGCCACCACTGTAGGCAGATGATCAGGGTCCGTTGAGTTTGCGCAGCTCGGAAATTTGCTTCTTGATGTAAACATTTGACAGGACCTACTTTCAAAATATTTTTACAAGCTTTTATTTAAATTCACCCGTTAGTTCGGGTCTGTACAGTTTATGGTCAAATAAAACGAAGTAACCAATATTTTACATACCTGAAATGCCTTATTCCTGATATTGAACCGCGATTCGTGCAAATAAGGATCATGCACTTTTTTCTACCCATCTTGAGGCACACAAGTCGATAACAATAACAAAATGTCTGGTAAAGTTGTATACCTAAATTCGCAACCAAAACTTAAAAATAATATCCACAATCCACATCCGAACGAATACAACGTAAAAAAAATAGAAACGACTACTTACAAACTAACAAAAAAAAATGTCTAAAGTAAAGTTTTATAAACATTAATACCCAAAACTTGGAAATTATAACCACATACGCACGAACGAATCAAAAGATGGCGACGAATAAGAATACAAACAACCACATAACACCTAATGTGCAAACAACGGCGAGCCGGTTCTGTTTACGATCTGTTAGATATCGTGTCGGTTGCCTAATTTTTTCCCTACTGCGCAAGCGCCGCGGGCCCAAATTTAGGTTATTTTGAATCGCACGATGGGTATCTTCTTGCTTCGTGCGGCTGCTTGTATTGCCAATATAGTGTATGTATATATTATGTGGTTAGTCCAGCACTAATTATAGGCGAGTTCGGTTATTCCTCGCGGATGAGATGAAAGAGAACACAGATTTAAAACAGCTCATCAGTAGATTACTCCGAGGTTGTCGATAATTACGGAACGGTTCATATTCATTTGACAAACAGGATAACCTCACTTTTGGCCTTTCATGATAAAAATGGATAATAATTTGTTAATGTTTAATTCCAATTGTTGAAATCGACCATAATTTGAATTGCATTGAATGAAATTATTAACCCAACGCCCAACTATCTTCAGCTGACGTTGCTTTTATCCTCGGTTTCCTCGGTCAAAAACCTCAGATAAAAAAGATGACGCTCCGAATCATCTGCCCCGGTTTAAACGAACGCAGATAAATGTCAACCGTCAGCTCTGAAACGATTAAACGAACGACATTTTGACACTCCGAAGGATCGGAGACCTCGCCGATGATTAACCGAACTCGCCTTATGTTCTTATTAAATTATTTAATATTGGTTTCCTACATCATTTTGACGAATTAATTTATCAAACTCTTAGGACCTGTATAATTGTTATTACTGTTCTTACCCATGCCCAAAAAAACGGTAGCTGCTTTCCAAACATCCGGATAAACCTCGGAATCGGCTGACAACCCTCGTGCAGACATCAATGTACAAGCCGGATAGTTCTTTCCAATTGGTTTGCCACATTTGGCGTATACGCCTAAACTGGGCGTGTACGAGATAGTGTCATTGTCAAAGACTACTTTTTGTGAAGTGGAGGTTATCCAGGACGGACTTAAGAGGGCGCTGAGCATCATTAGGGTGCAGAGTAGGCTTAGGAGCATCCATATTAGACTTCTGAAATAGATTTAGTGCCAGGATTTACAATAGAATATCATCTATAAACAGTTGAGGCGCGACGAAAAAGAACTCTTTATTATAGTTGGTCGTTGGATAGGACGAACCATGCATCTTAAAATGAAAGAGCATTTCCATGACTAGTTTGTTTGTATAGGGAAGTGTATTAACTTTAATGGAAATAAAATTGAAAAATTTAAAAACAACTGTTTGAAAACAACTAAATTTGTATTGCCTTAATGGTGAGGATGTTTCTTACCTTGCTGTTACTATTAAAAATCTCATAATGGTTTACATTGAATAAAGCTGAACTTCTCTAAAAAAAAATTCAATAGTTAGTTAGTAGTCAGTAGTTAGAAGTTGTTAAAATCAATTGACTTATATAAAAAAAACTTTTTGACCAAAATGAACGCCGCCTTATTGACCATTTATTAATTCATTTCAAGATCAAATTTGATAATGTAAAGCGTGAGACACGGAGAAGTTACTGACAGTTTGACATTTCTCTAACCAATCCAAACACCCAAAAATCCGCGTCTATTACGCAGAATCCTGATTATCACGGACTGTCCGCGACTGATGTGGGAACAAACCCCAAGTCCTCCCATGGGGCGTAAATATGACAGTGTAAGTTAGACACTGATTCTGTTAAATTAGCTGACTTTGGACCAATCGCGTCTAACTTACGCTGTCCTATTTACGGCCACTGCGTCTCATTGAGTCTGAACTTTATAATGTCCAATGAATTCGTGAAATTATCTATGATTATCATGGCCTTCTAGAATTTAAGGAGAGTGAGTTAGAAACTATAACAGGCCAGTTCATTAAAGAAAGGATCCCGCACAAAGCTTATGGGAAATGGCTTTCGGCTAATTTTTCTGAATTTTTAGTATTTTCTAAATCTTGACGTCCTGATTAAATGTGTCCATGGCCGTAATCCAATCCTATAACTTGTTTTTGAGTGATGGCCTTTTAAAGTTCGCAACTTCTGTTTCTTAAAAACTATCAACCTTTTTATATTTTTTTATTGATGGAAAAGTAGGCCTTAAGTTTTCTTTTACTTATATAGAAATAAAAATAAAAAGCTTTCACTTGTGTAAATTATTGTAACTGGTTCACCCTGTATATCTAAGATACAAATGTATTAGAGAATAATTATTGTAAAAGAAAATTGTTACCGATTGACATAATAATTAAATGAAGCAATTAAAATTCGTTTATTACGTTTTCAGGTGACTTTTCAATTTTTTTTGAAAAATAAAATATCCGGCAATATATTCTACGTCAACCTATACCCATTTTCCCCTCTATAGCTTGGTACTACAAGATATTAAAATATTAACCAAATCTAGCCCAAAAAATGAGTAAAATTTTTTTTTTGGATTTTCATAGTTTTTTAATAGTAGTATTTATTTAATCCGCCTATAAATTATTCAACATCCTGTACATATTTTATTTTTATATTAGTGAAAAAAAACTTAAGGCCTACTTTTCCACCAATAAAAAAAAATAAAAAAGTTGATAGTTTTTAAGAAACAAATGAAAACTCCAGACAATGCATAAAATCCTAAAGTAAGAAGTTGCCAACTTTAAAAGGTCATAACTCAAAAACTAGTCATAGGATTGGATGACGGCCATGGACACTTTTAATCAGGACGACAAGATCTACAAAATACTAAAAATTCAAAAAAATTAGCTGAAAGCCATTTCCCATAAGCTTTGTGCGGGGCCCTTTTAACGTTTACCACGTAGATGACGCGACGTAGTCATGGCCTGCTGCTACACATTCTTAGGTAAACAAATCGTTGTCAACGCCATGTCATGATATTAGACAAACCAAACTAACCTTAAAACACATTTTTGTCACGATTTGACAAACCAAACTAACCTCAATTAATTTAGTTCTGGCCAGTGACACGTCAATTCGGACGTAACGTCATTCAAACTTTGTTAATTTTGTTATAATATGTTATTTAACCCCAGATGTGGGCAAGACAAAGCCTTCTCGATTTCAAAACACTTAGCCAGACAGAATTCCTAGCCATTTCACTCACAAAATTATTTCGAAACTCAATGCGGTGACGTCTTTGAGGGGGTAAGACTGGGGAAAGTAGTGACCTCCCTTTCAGTGGCCAAGGGTTTAACTAAATAATTTAATGTTAGCATGACCCGCTAGACGTTTAAAGAGTAGTAAGAGACAGATCTTGCCTTTCTTCATATCATGACACGACATTGACATGGTTGACATCAGTATATATTTTGAAGTTAGTTTTATTTGTCAATTCTTGATGTATAAAGACATGCTCCATTCAGTCCTTTGTCCATTACGTTAAATGGTATTTATAACTGTAACTCGAACAGGTAATTTTTTTTAAATATACCTTTGAGATCTACAATTTTTAGGGTTGGTATAAAGAGCCGTTTGAGGATGCCGTCTGGCTTCCTTACCCGACAAGTGTATAGGTCAAGAAAGCTTTGAAGACGTTCCTTGAGCGAATCTGCTTACCACTCGACTTACCACCTGCACGTACCTACTGAATGTTTCGAAAAAGAAAAAATAATGCAATATCAAATTTAAACAAGATTTTAAACAATAATTAATTAACCAGGCAACTGTGACATCAATGACATTACCAGAAATGATTTACTCACAATTAAAGTTGCCTTTGGTCAATCAAGAAATAATAACCTAACACGCCACTTTTGATGGTAAGAAAATTATTTTTGTCAATGATTATTTGATGTCACAGTCAACATTACCTGATTGTTGAACACAAGAAATATTTATTTAAAAGACAAAACCAGAAAATAAACCACAAAAAATAAGCAAGCTTCCTATTTTTAAAACCACGACTTTACCTCAAAATAAACAAAAATTAAATGATACAGAGATAACTTTAAAAGAATCTTAGCCTAGAAAAGATAAGTGCGAAAAAACAAAAGACAAATTAGAATAATCGACAAAATATCACGCCTACTTATGAATTTTTAGTCATTTGTCAAAGACCACTTAAAAAGGTCGCTGCAGGGTGATTCGTGAGGTTACTTCACGACCTGTTGCCTTATTTTATTGAAAAATAATTAATTTCCTACCTCGGTAAGTAAACTTCTAACTACACTACAATCACTAAACTGCACTCAATTCATTATTTAACAAGTTTTGTTTAATTGTTTATATTCACGGAAGGATGTGGGAGTGTTTAAACGACATCAAGTAGGCTGTGGCCCCGCATTTTAATCAGCTGTTTCTTTCTCATGTCAACAAACCGTCGACGCGACGTCGAGGGGTGCTTTGACGAACAAGTCTACGTCGCGCATGTCACAAATATGCAAATTGCCAAGTTGTGTCCACAGTTATGGACTCACAATCTACAGAGTAACAAACAATAAACGTAAAACTTCCATTCCCAAGAATCTTCTAACAAAAACGTCGCCAAAAAGTATAACTACAACCTTTACCACGGGTTTATATCCACCAATATTTTCAGAAACTAATAACTAATCCACATTTTTACGTCATTAAATCCATGTTTTACCTAAGCGCTCGAGGAGCCGGCAACGTGATGTGCCTTCTAGCAGTCCTTATCACTGCAATAAAAATTGTAACTGCCAGCGCCTATATAGGCGATAATTTGACAGCACAGAGCCGTATTACAACTCGATTTCCCTGTTTTATTCCAATTATTAAAATTGGTTTTTCTCTTAATAGCTCCTTTAATTTTAAATGAAATGTAATGTAGCATAAATAAGATATATATTTCTACAAGTTGCTGTATCTGTTTTAGTATATAATATGGCCTCCAAAACGCTATATAAGGTGTTTGTGTATGGGACTCTGAAAAAAGGAGAACCAAATCACTCCTGGTTTTCAAGGTCGACGGAAGGGTACCATAAATTTTTATATAACGGGAGAACCAAAGAAAAATTTCCTTTGATCATCGGAACCCAGTATAACATTCCGTTTCTGCTGTATGTGCCAGGTCCGTATTAGGAATATTTTTTAAATTTTTAGTTTTCGGTAGAATTTTCGGTTTTTAATTTTTTTATGTTGAATATTACATTTTAAAAAATAATATCCAAGATTATTATACAGTGTGTCCGCCGATGGGGGTACCCAATAGGGAAAAAATCTTTATTATTCATTTTACGACCAAAAGTCCTTCTTTATAAAAAGTTCTGCTTGTCGAGAAAATTAATTTACGATAAAAAAAATTTAGATTCCATGTACAGGGTGTTAATAAATTGGGAAAATATGAGAACGCTTCAAGAGAGAAGTACCATTATTTATTATTTTTCACAAGAATTTTATAAAACAAAGTTGTTTATAAACTAACCTAAAGTCTGAATACAAATTTTGAAATAAAAATTCGAATTTTTAAAAATAAAATGGGTTTTATGTAATTCCATTGTGTGGAAAATAAAAAATAACTACTTGTTATGTTTCAACAATTTAATCAGTTTCCTGACACGTGTTTCAACCTTCTCAGGTCATTATCAAAGGAGTATAAGAAGATACTCAGTATCCACACAATGGAAATTCCGTTTCACCAAGAATGTAGCCCAACTCAAATAAGTTTTATGTAATTATTTGCATTTTACAAAAAAATCAAGATAGGCGATTTTGTATACGTCCATGTTACGGCAGCATCTTATTTACGTGTGTCAGATTTCGTGAAGACATTTTTAAAAATGTTAACCAAAGAAGAGCGTATTTATTTAATAAAATTTTACGGTATTGGAAATGTGTAGATGTTTTTCATTTAAAATTTCCTAATACGCCGGTATAAAAAAAAACGCTCTGCGAAGATTATTGAAAAAATTCAATGAAACTGGATCGGTGATGAATGTAAAGAAACTAAAGAAAAAATACGATTAAAATGATGCAGCTACAGTATTAGCTGTCAGTTTTAGATAACCCGAAATTATCTTTAATGAATCGTGCACAAACAGTGGATTTAAGCAAAAGTGAATTACACACAATTTTTAAAGAAAACAAAATTATACCGTTTAAGCCAAAGATACGGCATGCCTTGAACCTGCAGATGAGGAGAGACGTTTAGAGTTTTGTTTATGGATAGGTGAAAAATATCTTGAAAACCAAAGATTTCATAGATTTATTTTTTTTACCGATGAATCTACATTTCACACAAACGGGCACGTATCTTCACAAAATAGTCGCCATTGGGCTTACGAAAATCCTAATTATGTAATAAACAAAGGAAGTCAACGATACAAAAAAGTTAATGTATGGTGTGGAATTTTTTATCATAGGATAAAGCTTGGCGCGCACTTATGCGAAGCGCGGCGAAGCACGCCGAAGCGCTGCACGCCGTTGCACGCCTAGGGT
The DNA here is from genome assembly GCA_935413205.1 of Polydrusus cervinus. Classification (NCBI taxonomy): domain Eukaryota; kingdom Metazoa; phylum Arthropoda; class Insecta; order Coleoptera; family Curculionidae; genus Polydrusus; species Polydrusus cervinus. Next base: position 110,289,930 of record OW284510.1, on the reverse strand, counting down.
CCGCTAACTATAGCGCGGTTTGGTGCACGCAGTTGCACACCTTATTTGGTATAATTACGTTTCCAGTTCAGTGTCAGCAGTGTTGCCAACCCAAAGGAATTTTCCCTCCACCCAATAAGGATAAAGGGAATCTTTTTAGCTTTTTCCAATTTGCAGAAACTTTTCAACATAATTCTACTTCTGCCTCATTCAGCTAACTTTTTTTTAACTAACTTTACATAGACAAAAAGGAATAACAGACTGGGAAAAACTTTGTTAAATGCAATTTGCACCTTTCGAAGCTGTCTTCAGTCTAATGAAAATGACGTTAAACCTATGATGTAAATGAAGAGCATCTTAAATTACACAAATTAGATATGTATTCGGTTAATAACAAATATTAATTCATTATACTTAAAATGTACTACCTAATCTTTTAGTTATTTTTTCGGATTTGCTGGAGGATGAAAGAATTTTTTGAAACTGAGTTACAAAATGTCCGTTGAAAAAAAAAATCTATTTGAATTTTATTAAGAAATTTTACCTTATTTTAAAATGTAGTGCTGTATTTTATTCCAATTTCACTTGACCTGTTCAATATTTTTACTATATTGTCCAATACCTATTTTACATCTACCTATATGAATAACCTCACAAAATTTCTTCCCTGAAGATGGAAATCAAATTTCCCGAAAGCTTGGACCAACTTTAAAGAGTAGTAGGTACTCTTTCATTTGCTGCATATCCCAATATTTCCCTAGTTTAATTCCTAACTAGTCAGCAACGACTACTCTATCTCTATATATAAGGGCATGCGGTTTTTACCAGTTTTCTTTCTATTTTTTATTTAAATGAAAATTTATATATCGTTCTAATAAAATTTTTTAAGAAAAATTGAAAAATCCGGTGATTACGCAAATAGCGCCCTCTTGCAGCGACAGATATAACAAAAAATAGTCAATATTCAATAGATGTAGTCGTTACTTGATGAAGATCCATTATAGAAACTAGGTTAAAAAGAATACAAAAATGTATAAATCTTCACTTATTTTTTTTTATTGTACTATGACAATTGTTTCGACACACAGTGTCTTCGTCAGATAGTAGAAAATCTAATGCATTAGATACAATTGTCATAGTACAATAAAAAAAAATAAGTGAAGATTTATACATTTTTGTATTCTTTTTAACCTAGTTTCTAAAAAATAGTCATACTAAATTTTAAATGGTACTATAAGACAAGCTTTTTTAAATGAGACCAAGTTTGATGAATTTGGTTACGGCAAATCAGAGTTATGAGTAATTCTTTTAAAAGAGGCCCCCCCTTCACCCCGCAGTTTATTTTGCGAGTTAGATTAAAATGTCGTAAAGCAAAGTTAAGTTTGTCTAAGTTTTGACATAATTGTATTTGGCATATTATCCATAAAAAAAACTCTGTGGTTAAACTTTTTTTTCAATTTAAAATATTTTATTAGTGTCTTAATCTTGGGGAATGTTTATACTGTTTTCTTCCCATATTTAAAGAAACACATGTAAAATGGTAAGGATCATTCAAAAAATCAAACTAAACAAAATGTAAAAATTATAGGTTATGAAACTTTGTTTGGGGGGTCTGTGATAAAAGGGTGGGTTTGGTGGGTTCCTGGAAGTTTCGAAAAATATTTTCTTCATAAGTTTCGTATCTAAATGGATGGATACCATTATTTGGTAAATATTTCGAAGCAAAAAAATCCCACACCACACCTCCATATAGTTTCATTAAAAATGTTTCGAAAAATAGTCACTATCCGCATGTGTCGTTAATGTATGGACACTATGGTTGGTAAAGTATTTTAAAATAAGCAATGCTTAAATGTTTCCAATAACTGAATTCGAAAATGTGCTGCAATAGTTTCTAAAAAGCAAATAACTTTTGTCTAAAAATGCTACTTGGGACACCACTCTAAATAAATATGGAATTTCTGTAAAGTCGCCGATGATCGAAGGTTTGGGAAGGTTTTTTTAGAATTCACTTTTGATCCTGGGCTCATTCTAAAAACATTAAGCCCGCTTATGCTTTTCCATTATAATTTTTCTGGCGCCGCCACTGAGCACGCCGAAGAGAATTTCTTCGCTCAGGATTCTAGGCTTGCAATCCCAATCGAATCGACACGCCGTGCAGCGCTTCGCTTCGCTTAAGTTAGCGGAGCTCCATAAGAATACATGTAATTTAATCCAAAACGCCTTCTTCGGCGTGCTTCGCCGCGCTTCGGCGCGCATAAGTTAGCGTGGCACCTTCCAATCTCAACCGCATCGACGTGCCGCGCCGCGCTTCGCTTAAGTTAGCGGAGCTCTATAAGAATACATGCAGTTAATCCAATGCACGGTTTTTCTCCGCGCTTCGGCGCGCATAAGTGCGCGCCAAGCTTTATTGGCCCATATTTTATTGAGGGAAATTTAAACCAGCACGTGTATTTGGATATTTTGGAACAATTCGTCTTACCATTTCTTAATACGTTAGAGCCAGAAGTACGTAATAATATATTTTGGCAACAAGACTGCTGTCCTGCTCATTGCACAGCATAGGTCAGACAATGGTTAAATAATCATTTTGGCGCAAAGTGGATAGGGAGGTTTGGCCCAAACCATTATCCAGCTAGGTCGCCTGACCTTTCATTATTAGATTTCTTTTTGTGGGGTGCCTTAAAACAAAAGGTTTATTCAGATAATCTTCCACATGATAGGGAAATATTAATACAATGCATAGAAGGAGCAATCCATGATCTGAATGTGTCGTGAATCATTCGTAAAGTGTACGGTAAATTTAGCTACGTAGAATAATTTTTAAAAATTCGAATTTTTATTTTAAAATTTGTATTCAGACTTTAGGTTAGTTTATAAACAACTTTGTTTTATAAAATGTTTGTAAAAAATAATAAATAATGGTACTTCTCTCTTGAAGCGTTCTCATATTTTCCCAATTTATTAACACCCTGTACATGGAATTAAAATTTTTTTTTTATCGTAAATTCATTTTCTCGACAAGCAGAACTTTTTATAAAGAATGACTTTTGGTCGTAAAATGAATAATAAAGATTTTTTCCCTATTGGGTACCCTCATCGGCGGACACACTGTAGGTTTAACCATATTTAATATTGTTAGGGCAAGGCCACAATGTGAAAGGTGAAGTATACGAGGTAGACGACGAAGTCCTAGCGAACTTGGACTTTTTAGAAGACCATCCTAACTACTACATCAGAGAATTATATGACGTGGAGAACCTCGACTCGCCAAGCGAAAATCCCGACAAAGTATGGATTTACGTCATAAAAAAATTCAAGAAGGAACTCCTGAAACAAACTTTTTTGGAAAATTATAGCAGCTCTGGGAGTCACGGATTGAAATACGTTGAAAGGTATTTGAGAAATGAGGAAACTCATCATAGGACTCAATTGTTTCCAGAAAATGAGGATTAAAGTTAATTTTATTAAATATTAAGTTAAACTTCAATAAACAAGGAGATTAATATGTTTTTTTTTGCAGTGAGCAGGAAGAGTCATCCCTGGATGATCTTCAGTAGTCGGCAATAAATGTAAAAATGTACAAGGTGTTGAATTATTTTTAACCCTATACCTAGATATAACCTCTTGGTCAAAATGAATGAGGATCAAATATACCTATACAGGGTGTCCCGAAATTAGGTGACAATATTTTAAGGGGATAAAGTACATCCAAAAATAGGACTAAAATCCTCTATTAATATACCTTGAAAAACGCTTCGTTATGGGGTTAGAGCCCCCCGAATGGAAGCTATGATAAGCGGTTTTTTCACAATATCTCAGAAACTGATTGAAGTATCAAAACAAAATTTGATACATGTTTTACCCTTAACAAGACGCAATAAACGGTTTGTTTAGCTTAGGTGTATTTCTTCCAGTGGCGTCCCACTGGGTAGGTACTGAGGAGAATATTGCCCTAACTTTTTTATTTGTAGGATTTTTTAACGCCAGGTGCAATTTTTAAAAGCACTAAAGTCTTCTATTGAAAAAAGATACTCTTGCTTCATTTCGGTAGGATTCACCATTTTTCAGTAAAATCGATTTAAAAATTTTCGATTTTTTACAAGCTAAGGTGTTTTTTTGCATATCTCAGCAAACACTTGATATTAAAACATGAAATTTATTAGAAGTTCTACTAGCCATAAGGCATATTTATTAAAGGATGTAACATTAAAATATTTTTCCAGTGGCGTCGCACGGGGTGGAGCCTAAAGTAAATATTACAATTTTTTTTTTAATTTGAGGGGCTTTCATACTTTTAATGTAATTTTTTAAAATTTTCAAATTTTTTGTTAATAAAACCTTCCATTATTGTAATTTGACAGAATATAAGGTTTTCAACAGAATTTTAGACCTTGTTTTTTAAATATTTATTTGTATAAGAGACTTAAAATTAAACAAAAAAGAATAACAAATTGCAAATCAAATTTAATTGTAAAACCACACGGGCAACTAATTCTTAAGCAAATGTTCGAAATGATTTCCATTTTGTTGGATGCAAAAACTAGACCTGCGTGTTATGTTTTGTGAGGCACGGAGAATTTGAAAATGGTATAAAAGGAAAGCCCCTCAAATAAAAAAAAATAGTAATATTCACTTTAGGCTCCAATCCGTGCGACACCACTGGAAAAATATTTTAATGTTACATCCTTTAATAAATATGCCTTGTCGCTAGTAGAACTTCTACAAAATTTCATATTTTAATATCAAGTGTTTGCTGAGATATGCAAAAAACACCTTAGCCTTTTCACCGAAAATTTGTAAATCGATTTTACTGAAAAATGGTGAATCCTAGCGAAATGAAGCAAGAGTATCTTTTTTCAATAGAAGACTTTAGTGCTTTTAAAAATTGCACCTGGCGTTAAAAAATCCTACAAATAAAAAAGTTAGGGCAATATTCTCCTCAGTACCTACCCAGTGGGACGCCACTGGAAGAAATACACCTAAGCTAAACAAACCGTTTATTGCGTCTTGTCAAGGGTAAAACATGTATCAAATTTTGTTTTGATACTTCAATCAGTTTCTGAGATATTGTGAAAAAACCGCTTGTTGTTCTCTTTATAAGCGCAAGACAACATAAGAACAATAATTTTGGTTCCTGAATGGAACTTGGCAGGTTTTTAAATTATCTCACGTGTAAACGTAGTAAACTTTCTAAGCAAATAATGCGCGTTTTTCAAAGATTCCTTTTTTCCTTTTATTTGTTTTTTATTCTGCTTGGTCGCCACGAGTCAAGTCATGGCATCAGCTGGTCAAAATTTGTTGTTTATACTACGTATATTGACACCATGCTCCCACACACCGTTATACACAAAAGACTAAGTTGCTTGGCGAATGAGTGCATACATTAGCAATATATTGATGATCTTTATAATATACAGGGTGATTCCTAAGTTGATACTTCTTTTTTAGCTGTGTATAGAAGGCATTAAAATAAACAACTTTTTCAAAAACTTTTTTTTAATAAACTCAAAAGTAACATACTTACATTCATTTATTACACTATGGATCAAATACGGTCCTGCCTAACCTGCCCGTTGAATAACATTAAGAAAACTTTTGGGTGTAGGATGAGCCCGCAAGGGAAAGCGTTCTTCGTATAATTTCGAAGCAGCAGCCGCACTTTGACGACACTCACCGTAAATTAACACCATATTATCTACTAGTTCGTTGTTTTCAAATTTTACCATTTTAACGTGTCACCAATTTAAAATTAACTTGCTTCAGAAAAACACACCGCCGCGGGTTGCTAAATAACTGACCATCGACCCGTAAATTGCATGACTAATAAGATAAACAACATAAAGTATAGCAGACTACGTTTTGATGACTCGTGGGATTTTTTACTTCTGTATCTCGCGTATTTTTAAGTTTTTGAAAAAAGGTATTTGAAAATATTGTTTATTTTAATGCCTTCTATACACAGCTAAAAAAGAAGTATAAATTTAGGAATCACCCTGTCCAGTATCTACTTATATGATTTTATCAAGAATACACTTTTTAACTATAAATACCAACAGTCCAATAATGTAAAGTAAAATAAAACACTCGCGTCTATATACCAGTCTGCTGGCAAGGTCAGGCGGATGGCGGGACATTTAAAATATAGGTAGAAATGGATTTAATTATTTTTTTACGTCACGGTGTTGAGTCATTGTCGAGGTATTAAGTTTTCTTACAAGAACAGTTTGCCAGTTTGTTAATTTATAGCCTTCTTGTGGGGCATACTTAAAATGGAGGGGCAAGTTCTGAATTAGTAAGTTTATGCGGCTGACACAAAATATTTAATATTTTGAAAGTAAAAACCTAACCGTCATTTTTTAAATTGTAGAACAGTTTATGTGTACACAGACTGTGGGATGAAATGTAGTACAAAAACAAAAACTAATATTCACGTGAAAAGAAAACGCAAAGTCTTCAAACGATCACCTTTAAAGACCATTACATGCCATGTATTTCTGGTATTAATGCACTAAAAACAACAATAAGCCCTATGATTTTTTCTAACTATGACCCTCATAACAAAAAGTCGGAATTACAAAATCGTAGACTGTCAACACCGGCAACCTCATCTTTAAATTCCTTAAAACGTAAAAGAAAAAAATTGAATGATTTAAAAATGTAAATAGAATACCGTTATATTAAAAAAATTTTTACATGTAATAATTGAACTCATTTCTACCTATGTAAATTTCAAATATCCCGCCATCGCACTATTTGCCTGACATGCGCAGTATGCCAAGTATGGCGGCCAGCAGGCTAGGATATAGACGCGAGTAATAAAAGGAATCGAAAAACGGATAATATATTTTATATAATATATTATGGATCACGAGGATTTATTAATACACTAACAGCGGGTTGCATAAAGAAAAATCGTTCTCGGTTAGTTTAACCTGCGTATTAAAAAAACAAAATTTAATCAGATTGCAGCCAGGCCTTCGGCGTGTTTGCGCAAAATTGCCTTAGATTGCAAAAGATGGCCGCTATCAGATGCCAGTTCTTGTAAAATATAGGGTTATTTCGCACAAAGACGAAGTTGGCTTTGCCAACCTCTGATTAAATTTTGTCCTTCTGTAGGTCCCATCGGAAATGGCTCTGGCAGTTAACTAAGATGAAAAAAATTACACATCAATAAAAATACTTTCCAATATATATATTGTCGTTTATAAAGCTGCAATAACACGTTAAGAACTAATTATTTTAGAAGAAAACATTTTAGGGGAGATTAAAGAGAAGACAACATAAGACATACTATTTTCAGATTTAGAAACAAAAATATAATAAAAATTAGGAAGAATTTCAAACTGCCAAATTGGTGACATGGCAACCATATTGGTGCCTGCCGCCAACGCAAGCGGATAATTATCTAGATTAATCGATCAATCGTATTTATGAAAGTTCTTTGGAATAAATAATAATTAAAGTTATACATTTTATATTTCTGCGGCTTGGTACAAGAAGTGCATGTGTCAGTTTTTGTAAAATTTACAATATTTGCTTTTAAAGTTTAAAAGTTCAAACTTTTAAATAGTTAATAAATGAAATAAACATTCATGATTTTGTAAACAGGGGTTCAGATAATACTAGGGGCTTCGACATTTTGCTATCATAAAATTTACATTTTTTATTAGTACTTTGGCACGTTTATCTCAAAAACGAAAAATAGTGACATATGCACTTCTTGTATCAAGCCACAGATTTAATATTAAAAATAACTGGATTGGTTCAAATTTATGTAAGAACTAAAAAACGTAATCACTAAAATATTAAATAGCAGCCTGTTATTTTGAAAAGATGGATGGAATCTTAAGCTGAAACAAAAAAGGTCATGATTAATTCATAATTTTATTATTAAGTTATTAGGAACTGAAATCCAGCTAAACCCTGTCTTTAGCTTTTTGACTTAAAATGTACAGGAAAAATTAGACCTAATTGAAAGCTGCCCCTCGCCCCAACTAGGAAAAATTCGTAGCTACGCCCATGGTTTAAGAGTTGGTGACATTTTTCAGTGAGGCCTATTTTTTGTAAGAATGTTGAGGGTTGGTTAAGTGTCATTAATAAGGATTATCCCTGATAGCTTTATGAAAAGGAGGCAATATATATAAAAGTGAATGCCCACAAAAAAAACGAAATGAAATTTGGCATGACCGCATCAGCTGGTATATGAAGATCTATTTGTATAAGCAATTTGCCAGGGCGATACGGGGTTGGAGCTGTTTTTAGAGTTTTTTCAGCAATGGAAGATCCAGGGCAGGAACGTCTTTAAGGTGGAAATCTGGGGCAAAGGACGACCTCTCTCGTGCCCCTAGATTTGTATCTTTACTAACCGTAGGCGAGTAGTAGAATGCTGTGGGTGAGCCCCATGTGCAAATGTCAAATTCTCACTTATTTTTTTTTATGATCAGGCTAGTATTATGCAGGGGCGGTTCTACAGGGAGGAGCCTGGGGGGCCCAGGACCCCCCAACATTTCTGAAAAAAACTATAAAATTCATGCCACTGATAAAAAAAAATTGTGGCTGCGCCCAGTGGAGTATATAAAGGGAGGGGTGGCGGGCTGCATTTTCATCTCAGGCATGGATTCTTAATTTAAATCTTTAAATAATGTATTCTTGGCTTGGATTACAAAGGTCTTGTAGGAAACGTTTAGCTTTTAAACTTTTCCTTCTAAAAGTCCTGTTTTATTTAGAGATTAAGGTTTCACGCGCATATCGTTTTAGTTATTGATTTATGACGCAATATTATAGGAAAGCGAGTAAAAATAATGTTTTATAGAATTTTTCTATTATATACTTGTCTGTTCCGTTTTCCCTTTTTTAGGGCTATTTTAAATCAACAAAAATATAACCCAATGCAATAAAATAATTTTACAACAAAAACGATTAGGTATTTATTTCTTAACAGAAAAATTAAGGTAAACATTTCAATTGAAACATTTTTTATGGAAGAAGTGTTATAATTTATAATAAAAAAAAATAGTGCGGGATGAAATGAGAATGCTTTATTAGAAATATAAATATACGGCACTTAAGAAGGAGTATTTCCAAATCTAAGCATTTGCACCAAAAACTGCTCTTAGATCTACCGTTCTAAAATACATGATTTCGGTAAAAATTATCAATTTTGACGTGGTGAGCGATATTTACTTTATTTTTAATTAAACCGAACCCGAAAAACGCTGGTTAGAGTCATACATACGTCTTATGTTAAAATTTTGGATTGACACCAATAGGTATTCATATTTTTCAAAATTATAAAAAATGGTTTTTTTTTTTAATAAAGAGCCAGCTAGGAATATCAAAAAAAAACATTAAAAATTTTTTTTTATCCAACCATGCAAAGGGGGAGAGGTAATAATTTAATTTTCGAATTTGATAGTATAGTTAGGTAATTTTTAAACGAACTTTGAGCGTGGCCCCGAAAATTTTTCGCCTGCGGCGCTTTTCCGCTTTCTTCGCTATAGGTACAATACCATAGAATACATATAGTCCCGACTATCCCTCTCTTTAGAAAAAAAATGTTCTACTTACGCCCCCCCGAGCATATTTTCTGGCTACGCCAATGTGGTGCCCCCCCAATATTTTGGGTCTAGAACCGCCCCTGGTATTATGTCTCTCTCACTCCTCTATTTGCAGAATACCTTCATGATCTCTAACACTTACTATAATCACTTGTTATTGCTTCCTGCTTGTCTGGAATGGCCATATTCCTTATTGTTGGGATTTAGTTGGTTACCGTGGTTATCATTGTCGGTTTTCGTAGGTTGGTTGCCTGACTTGGCATAGCCTCCACTGGCCCTGTGGAAAAAATGTATTTATATTTGTATTAACTTTCTGTACCATATTTAGATTTTATTTACGACGAGCGCGTAAACATGTCGTTGCCAATAACAGTGAAATATTTAAGGAAATCGACAGAAAAAAACGTTAAGATCAGTAAATCTTATTTTACTGCTACAAAAAAATACATTTTGCAAATATTTTACTTGGGATAGGCAAATATATATCAGTAAATATCTTTTTTCTGGAGATTTTCTCACTGCACGTTCAAAATTCGTTAAGGCAGTTCGTTAAGGCGACTAGACTAATCGAGTTGCCTCTCATCCTCACAGGACCGATAAAGGCCGCACATTCATGAATTTCAGCCTGCGCGCATACTATTATTATTCTTCGCATCTCCGTCCTTCTATGATATTGGCTCCGTCACTCAAGAGACTGGAGTAGCGTGGCGACCAGCATGCCGAATCGCGGATACTCGGGTTGAAGGGTCTCCCAATCGCCGCAAGTAAAAGTCCGGTAGCCCATTGTCAGGGCCAAAAACCTGAACCTTTATTGATTTAGTGACCTGACCGCGTTAAGGCCCGAAATAAAAATCCGGCCCGTGCAGGCTTCTATTGTGTGGTCACTGTTTAGTTTTATTTTTAGATGCGAAAAGTAGAATAAAAATAAAGAAAACTTTCGGCCCTTTTTAAAACACGTGTTATATCATTTGTATCAGTCTATACATTATATCTTGACCAGTTCGGGAAGTTTCCAATGGAGGGAAAATCTAAGAATATCAAATATTTAGCCTCAAAACCCCCGCATGGGTGAGGTAAATTGTCTAAACATTACAGAAATCTGAAAGTCAGTTTATCTATAAAATTTCAGATGAAAATAAATAATTAAAATGTCACAAAGTCACTTTCAACCAAAACTAAATGTAATACCTCAAACAGTTTTCGAGATTTTTGATAAAAAGCGACACAAATAAAAAGCACCTGATGCTTATCGAAACCCAATCAATTTAGGGTAAACGTTTATGAATAAGAACATATATCTTGAGCAGGTTGGACTATCGTTTTATTACCGATGTATTTTAATTTTTGCCGACGCCGACGTCTGGGTAGTTTGGTTTCTATATGCCTTCTTCGGGACGACAAAAAGAAAAATGGACAGTTGTAATTTTAATTGAAAATTGGCATTAAATGGATCTGAACAATATTTCTACGTTCTTCTTCAAGCTACATAATAAAATAATACATACATAATATATTAAAAAACTTTTTAAACTTGGAAAAAAAATTATATCCAACTTTATAGTTTCAGGCGAAACCCTGTAACAAAAATAAACAGACCGGAGAATATTTATGCCAAACGGTTCCCGGGAAAAAACAACGAACTAAGAACTAATAAGTAAGTTGATGCCATAAATAGAAGTTGTTTTTTTAAAACTTACCAATCAGAAGGGCGGTTGTCCATTCCACGACTTTTGTAGAAAGCATCATTGTTCTGATTGCCTTGATTGGACTTGTTGTCCAGATTTTTTTGGTTTCCAGACATTACTGTAGGGCGGAGAGAACAATTATTTAATTTCTAGAGAACTCTGTCAGAAATTAGACAATGGCTTGTTTCCACTTTCCACAGTTATTTATACAGTTTTACCTGGGCACCCTCTCCCCTTAAAACACTGGTGACGAACTGTTCACCTCAACGCTAGTCTTCCTTGTCCAATTTGCCTTCTTAGAACAAAGACAGAATATTTAGCCGCATAATATCACACTTATAATATCTTTTTTTTTTTATTTGTAAAATCGTTCATTATCAGCAGATATTTCGAAAATTTAGGTACTCTATTCATTAAAATATCGTACCTTTTTTAAAGTGCTCTTGGCGTGAGTTTTTCGTAATTGATTTTGTGGAAAGCCAAAACTGTGGAAATCACGATTATCCGATCAACATTTCTAAATTCTTCTCCAAGGTCTTCATGCAAAATTTTATTTATATACAGGGTGATTCAGATAAGGTTGCATTCTACAGGGATCTCGTAAACCATATAAGATACAGAGATGGTTAAATTTGAAAAAAGTTGCGCCCTACTAAATTCTGCAACACTGTGTTTTCAAATTTAAAAAACTCCGAGTCATTCCGAGGATATTTTGGGCAAAACCGAATTTTCGCGATTTCGTTTTTATATTTTTCTGACTCTATTTGAAGGGATACTTTAAAATAAAGTTTACATTCTCATTACCATTTTTTCTCCTCTACAAGTTGGTGTAATTAGATTTTTAATCCGATGTTTCGTTTTTCAAATCCATCGTCAACTTTGCTTTTTTAAACAGTCGGGATATTTTAATTTCCCTCCTACTTATAATTCAATGACGTATAACACCTAGTATTAATACCACGTTTCAAACTTAAAAACCCATCATCAATAAGATTAAGTGTAAATTCATCCCATTTAAAATTATTTTATTTTTAATTTTCTTAACTTAATCTGTCTAAACTGTATAGTAGGCCACTTGAATAAATAATGTATAAATACTTGACACATGACAGATTAGGTTAATAAATACGTTTAGTGCAAATTAACTTTTATCTAGTTTCTTTCAAGTAAAACTTTTATGTTTTTGAGGAGTTGTGATAGTTTTTTTTAAATAAAAATTGAATATGATTTGTAGTCGACGTCCAGAGTAAAACTATTTTTAGTTGACTTTGAAAACAAAAGAAAATTGATAGATACAAAATGAATTAGCACTTAGAGCGTTTTCATACGGCACCATATATCGCGCGCGACAAATGGTAGCAATATTGCTTTTACACCAAATTATGTGTTTTCTAATGAGCCATTTTCACACACAAGCGATATTAGAGAACACATAATTTGGTGTAAAGCAATATTGCGACCATTTATCGCGCGCGATATATGGTGCCGTGTGAAAACGCTCTTATTCTTGATATTGGACATCGTACGCGTCACATTGCCAAGCAACACCACAGATGAGTCGCCCTAGAACGGCGCAAACGTCTGATCAACAACTATGATATTAACTGACAGTCATGACATGACACAGGCACTTTAACCAACGTCCACCTCAAGGCGTGAAAAACCTTTCACGAGGCAGACCATCTCATCGGAGATGGGAGGAATAACTCCCACCAACAAGGGGGCCCTGTATTGTCAATGTCAAGAGCGTCCGGGGTTTCCACGCTGTGAACCCCTTCGTCTATTCCTCAGTGCACCGCGCAATGTTGCCAGGTCTGGTGATTTTTCACCAGATTTGGTGATTTTGAACCCCATCTGGTGATCTGGTGAAAACTTTTTAAAAAAGTCTAATTTCTGATGATGTTTCGGCACAGATGATAAGCTTATATCTTAAAAAAAAAGAGAGAAAAATGGCTTGATTGTGTTTTATTCTTCTTTGTTAAAAATGGTGACATCGATGCAAAAACTTATTGGTTTCAAAAGCGAATAGCGTTTGTCTTTGTCTGGAAACTCTCTACTTCTCTGTGCCGAATATTTCTTAGTAGCGGGGGATTTACAGAATTTGTATCTGTTACTGTTTTATATATAGTGATTTCTAAAAAAAAAAAAAGGTCGTACCTCGGAAATAACACACGTCTCATTTAAGGTCTTGGCACCGGGGTGCGCACTCATGTTTATAGCTTAAACAACATGAGTGCCCACCCTGGCGTCAAAAGCTTAAATGAGAGGTATGTTGTTTTCAAGGTATGACTTTTTTTTTTTTTTTTTTTTTTTTTTTTAGAAATCACAGCACAGCAATATATTTGATTTTACATTAATTATATGGTGTTGTATGTGAGAGAGAAATTAAGAATCTGGTGATTTCTGGCAACTTTTAAAGCAAGGGTCTGGTGATTTTTAATTTTTTGACCTGGCAACATTGGCACCGCGGCCTAACAACCGGGTCGGAGGGTTATGGGTTTATACCGTTCCCCAAACACTGAAGCGTTCACTGTCTTTCCATAGTCCATGATCAGCCGTTTCGTCCTACTGGGACTCATCAGAGACGCGCGACACCTGAGGCCGCGACTTGCAAAAAGTCTGCGCCTATGGCTGTCAATCGTCTGACAGTTTGTTTTACTGGATCCTGAGTTCTGGTTAAGGCGATATTAGCCTTATTCTCTTCGAGCACTTATTCTTATTGATGATGGGTCTTTTTAAGTTCGAAACGTATTTCTAATACTAGGTGTGATAGGTCGTAGAGGCGTGGTGATGGCGGGTGGAATTAAATGATTTGTTGATTTGCCTTGAAGATCTTGTATAAATAAAAATTACTTAACTTCTAGTTTCGCGGATGATACCTTATTTTATGTCAAGAAAAAAATTTATTTTAAAGTTTCAATTATTATCATATTATCAAGCGCCATGCAGAACATAAAAATAAAAATATTGCCATTGCAATCATGTTAATTTCTTATCTTCCATTATAAAATTATAAACGATGTCCCGATATTATCTTAAAAATCTCCACTGGCGCCCCGCCACTTAATTCTCGTGAAATTCGTTTTTATAATATTTTGTATAAAAAAGAAGAAAACTTATTGCCATCGGCGTCGGCCCGACGCAGGCAACAACACGCGCGATTGGGAGTTACGTAATCCTGAGGTAAAGTTGCCACTCAACATCACGTTTCTCCATCAAGGACTATATTTGTACAAGCAATTTTTTTGGGGGATCCCTATACAGATAATCTTTTAAACAGTAGGTACACATAAGTATATGCAAATAGCAACTTTTATCATGTTGTGGGATCCGCCCTAATCTTTCAGAAAAACAAATTTTATTGGATGGCTTTAGGTAAGTATATAAATTATAAATTAATTAAGTTGTTTATTTGTCAGCTACAAATTTCTGGAAATGCAATTGATAAGAAAAATGATCAATAATCCACTCGCGCTTTTGTCAATAACATACTTTTTAACATAAAAAATAACTAGGTTATATTCTATGTACTTTACATCCAGGGCCGTCCCTGCCCGGGAGTGCAAGAAGTGAAGTGCAAGCCAGCGGCATTTTATGCAGCCCAAAATCACAATGCGACTTGACTGTTTGTTGTTTTATATTTTATAGAATTTTATGTTTTTTTGGAATTTTATGTTTTTAGAATTTTTTATTTGGCAAATGTCGATTAAACACTCACCAGCCCAAAACTGATAACACTGGGGTTGGTTGGTTGGTTTAAGGCGGGGGGTCAGGCGTTCGGCCCAAACTTCCTGCACTGCAGCCTAGTGGCTTATTGTGCTCCCCTGTCTTACTAGAAAAGATTTGTTCCTTTTATAAGGTCCAGAAAATTACTACCAAGTTTGTTATGCGGGAGGTTATCCCCACATTGGATTCCTCTGAAGATTTTGAATCTTCTTCGGGTCAGTGCTTCGCAGTTATATATGATATGTGAGGCGGTTTCGTCCTCTTCGCCGCAAAGTCTGCATTCAATGGGACCCTTGTAAATTCCCATTCGACGTAGGTGTTTTCTTAAATGGCAGTGGCTTGTTAGTAGGCCAACCGCTTGTTTTAGCTGGGTGCGCCTTAGAAGCAACATTCCAGTTGATATCTTTTTGGAGGGTTTTCCAATTGTGGCCCTCGCTTGGGTTTGACCAGGTATCCTGTTTCATCGGGATAGGTGTTGTTGTTGCGCTCACCTGTCTGGTGTTGCTTTGGTTGCCTGTTTTAATATGCCAAGAGCGGGTTCAGGGTCCCTAAGTTTTTAAGATGATCACACTGGGAAACAGCAAAATTCTTTATTAAAAAAACAAACCTTAATTTTCGCGTTTCAATTAAAATTTGTACATGAAATTTTTGTCTTAATAAATTATAATTAATATACTAGCATTAACGAAGACTGGTTGCAGTAGCACATGGGAAAGGGGACAGTCCTTCAAAACTCCTCCAAACAAACCACCGTTTTGGTGGTAATCCCAATAAATTACTGAATTTATTTTGCTCAAAATTTTGTTTGTAAGTCAGCGGTACATATAGGGACGGCCCTGTTCTGACCACACCTATTCCTAGTATATAATTACTTCAATTATTTACTTATTTATTACGTTGTTCAATTATTATATTAAACTTCAAATTTATTTTTATGTGGGTACCAAAATATTTGGGGAAAAACTTGATAACAGCCAAGGACACTTCTGTGCGATTTTTATGTTTACTTATCGTGTTATATAATTCTTGATCATTTTATTTTTCAACATTAAATCTTCATTAACTCCAAATTTTTTTTAATTTTAAATTATTAGCCAATTTATGGTACATGTTCTCATTTGACTGTAAATAAGCCCTAAACAATTTTTTGAATTTTTTTTATTTTCCAGAAAAATGCTGTCCTCATTTGAGGGCGCTGGCAAGAAAAATATACCCTATTCCTAAGCTAAGATTATTGACTCTCTTTAATTTAATATTTGTTATTTTTATAAAACGCGTCACGCCAGTCACGTGTTAACGCTTCTTCTCAGGCTGCCGCGCAGGACGAATTCTGCTTTCTTGCATTTCGACACAATTACAAGTGTTTTTAATAAACCTTCGTGTAGTACTTTCTTCAAATCCGGCCAAATAAATCACTTTTTTTTGAAGTTTTGGGGAGGGAGATACGTTTTTTTTTAAAAGCCACTCGTTCCTAAAAAAAACTGAGTGTGCCACTAGCTGGCACCAACAACTCTGCTTCTAGTGCCTCTCTTTCTTTCTGATTCCATTGATTTACGCCATCGCTGATACCATCTTGGACAATACGCATACCATGCCCAGTTTTTAGATAACGAGAGGCTACGTTCATTCGATACCGCTTTATGGAGACTCTCTTGACGTATCATAGGTTGGAAACTACAAAATCATTTTTCTACTCCCACATGGAAATTTGCTGTTTCCTTTACACTTAAGTGGCGAGTAAAGTAGGCTATTCCAGTTAACTGTGCGACAAAATTTTATAACAATCCTAGATAGGTAATGAAACTGACCAATCACAGTATATTATTTTTACTGAGGCTCCGCCTTCTTTTTCAAGACACTAAATTATATAATTTAAATGCATATGGTACAATTTGTTAATAATTTGTTTAATATAATAAAATCTAGAAGCATTTATAATAGATTTATCCATAATGCAACCTGCTGAATGTGCATAGAAAATTAATTTCATGTAGTATTATTTATCAGTTGGTTTTCCCATAATTAGTTTAACGTTTCGATAGTCGAGAGGTAGAGCGTTTTACTATGGATCCAATGGTCGTGAGTTCGAGCCCGGCAACCTGAAAACTTTTTTTTACATTTTTTAGCATAAGGTTTGTAAGTTTGGTCGTAGAAAAAATATACTGTTCAACTCGAGTGGATTGTCCATATTGCCCTTGGAAGTTTGAGCACTCCGCCTACGGCATCGTGCTCAATTTACTTCCTTGTGTGATATGGACATCATATCCACTCTTGTTGTACAAACTATACTATTACAATAGCCTTATCGATCATACGATTATACGAGTAAAACTATACCAATACCAGTTTTTGTCCTCGTCCAGCAATATGATGTTTTTCTTGCATATAATCATAATAATCCAGAAGCAGAAGAAGCAGAAGAAGAAGAAGAAGAAGAAGAAGAAGAAGAAGAAGAAGAAGAAGAAGAAGAAGAAGAAGAAGAAGAAGAAGAAGAAGAAGAAGAAGAAGAAGAAGAAGAAGAAGAAGAAGAAAAAGAATAGGTAAAAAAATAAGACGCCACTGTAAAACCCCAAAACAAAAACGTCTCATTGGGTATAGCTGATATGAAATTATGATTATTTTTGATTTATCAATTTAAACGAATTTTAATACCATATTATATTGTTATTAAAAGCAATAAAAAAATTGATTGCTCAAATGTTACTACTCCAGGGAACCACCCAAATCAATACCATTTCTTACTAATCATTTATTAATTACAAAATTGTCATTTTTTTAGTTTAACAATGAGAATTTCCGGGAAGTACACAAAACATACTAAAAAATCAAACTTCACGTTAATGAAACATGCAAGTAAACCCCACAGAAAGGTGTTGCGAAAGGTGCAGTTTACACTCGATTTTCACTCCTATTACTTCATAGTTTAAGGCATAGTTTCGTTCGATGATGGATCTTTAGGGACTTTACCGAAAAATGCAACTTAGGGTTGAAAATGCCATGATGAGTGTAAGACGTTTTGGGAATCACAGAAAGTTCAGTTCCCGTTTTAAAAACGAATGCGTGCGTTTGAGGTGACCAGTTACAACGCTCAGAGAGGTGCGTATAGATATTATCGGGGAATAATCAAGTGTGCGTCGAAGGCATTCAGGTAAGTGCGTTTTATTTTGTTTCGTGTATCAATTTTTATAGTAGGATAGTTTTGTTTGAATAATTTTTTTTTTATTTTACATTTTTATTAATTATTTACGAGATACATGAGCAGTGGCGTAGCCAGAAAATATGCTCGGGGGGGGGGCCCAGTGGCCGTAAGTAGGACATTTTTTTCTGGATAAAGGGACTACATGTATTTCATGATATATGAAAAGTTCGTTTAAAATTCACCTAACTACTATCAAATTTCGAAAATTAAATTATTACCTCTCCCCCTCTGCCTGGTTAGATTAAATTTGTTTTTTGTAATGTTTTTTTACTTTTTTTTTGATATTCCTAGCTGGCTCTTTATTTAAAAAAAACATTTTGTATATTTGTGAAAAATATGAATATTGGTGTCAATATAATATATGTCAAATAGGTTTTGAAATAGTGCCGTTTTGTATATTTATAATAAAGCATTGTCGTTTCTTCCCGCACTATTTTTTTTATTATAAATTATCACACTTCTTCCATAAAAAATGTTTCAATTAAAACTTTTACTTTAATTTTTCTCTTAAAAATAAATAGGTAGGTTTTTTTTTTTGTAAAAATATTTTATTGCATCGGGTTATATTTTTGTTGTTTTAAAATAGCTCTAAAAAAGGGAAAACGGAACAGACAAGAAGTATATAATAGAAAAATACTATAAAATATTATTCTTTTTGCTCGTTTTCCTTTAAAATTGCATCATAAATCAATAACTAACACGATATGCGTCCGAAACTTTAATCTCTTTTAGAAGAAAACTTTTAGAAAAAGAAGTTTAAAAACTAAACGTTTCCTACAATCCTTTGTAATCTAAGCCAACAATACATTATTTAAAGATTTAAATTAAAAGTCCAAGCATGAGACGAAAAATTAGGTTACCCGGAAGCCCCCCCCCCCCTCTTAAATACGCCACTGGATAAGTCATTGAATTGTAAAGGAGGAGGGGAATTTAAAAATAATAAAATAATGTCCGATTATTTAAAAAAGTTGATGGTGGTTTTGCAAAAACGAAATGTCGAATTAAAAATCGATTTACACCCACTTGTAGGGGACAAGGAATGGTAATAATAATATAAACTTTATTTTAACATATCTCTTCAAATCGAGTAAGAAAAAATAAAAAACTAAATCGCGGCTTTGGCCAAATATTATATTCGGAAGGAGTTTTTAAATTTAAATACACAATGTTTCAGAATTTAGTAGTGCGCAACTTTTTTCTAATTTAACCAACTCTGTATCTTATAATATTATTTACGAAATTTCTGTAGAGTGCATTCTTATCTGGGACACCCTGTATATATTAAAGACATTGCGTTCTCTGGAACCGAATCCTGTCCATGTTTATTGACGTATTTTTAAAAACGTTTAAAATTTGGACCCTACAGATGTAGGAGAAAAAGTTATTTTTATTAAAAAAAAAAATCCCAATATTTTTTAAAATACAATGAATTTTTTTTACGATTTTCATTGGCTTATATCATTTTCCTCAATTGTTTTTTCTGCATGAAAATGACTTTCACAACTACATAGATACCACCTTCCCATTTTGATGAAAACAGAAATTTAAGATCTTACTTAGTTTTTCAGGTAAAAAAATTCAAATATTAGCGCAGTATTGTTTATAAACTTGTATTGGCCGCACGCACATACATTATTTGAAGCTTTTAAAACCATTAATCGCTAAAACTTCATTTTAAAACAACAAACTATTAAGAAATCAATCAACAAGCACCAAAGTGCGAAGTGCGTAAAGGATAATATAAAATAAATAAACTTCGGCGATGTCCAAATTTTAGTAGATTTAAGAACACAGAAAAGTGTAAAATACAGGGTGATTCACGTTGAGAGGCCTATTAGAAGATCTCGGAAACGAGTAAACTTATCTTTCTAAAAATTTGATAGCAGGCATAATTGGGTTTGAGCTTTTAAAACATTATATTTTGACGTTTTTATTACTTCCGGTTATACCGGAAGTTAATGCCAACTTTGCTATTTCAAGTGGAACACCCTGTATATTTTAGCATGATCACCTTATTAAAATCCAAATAACTTTTGTTAATAATAATCTATTCCTATCTTTACTGTTTTTGAGATATGAATTTTAAAAGGATTTTTGTGTGTAAAAACGCTTCGAGAAGAAAGTTTAGTAACTCTGAAACTAATAAAGGTAAACATTTAAATTTTTGTAAGCTTTCAAGTAATACATAGATATTTAGTTTAAATTACTTAAGTTTCACGTTTTTTATACAGGGAGTTCTTAAAATTCTGCCAATGTTTTCATTTAAATAAATGTGCATAAGTCAGTTTTTGCAAATGGAACATCCTATTTTTTAGCTTACTAGCTCGTAGAGAATTAAATTTCCTATGTAAATGCTTAATATGTTACAATCCACATTTTTAGTCGTTTTGGAATTATGAGCAATTTAAATAAAAAATCTTAAAATTTCTCTTTGTTTTAATGCGACATTATTTTTGAAAAGAAGGCTTCGATTGGGATTTTCGTTTGACTTTAAGCTTTGTTCCCAATGTATAAAGTTGGCTTTGACCAAAATGATTTTAAAGTTGACACTTATCTTAGCCCTGTTGTCATATTCTAGTTAACTTATTTAAAATTACGTTCATTCTTGGTAATCTGAGAATGGCGAATAATAATTAGTAAAATAATTTTATTCAAAAAAAATCAGAAATAGCTAAACAACTTATATAGGCACCTAATAACAACTGGTAACAAAGATCAAAGTCAAACGAAAATCCCAGTCGAAGCCTTCTTTTCAAAAATAATGTCGCATTAACACAAACAGAAATTTTAAGATTTTTTATATAAATTGCTCATAATTCCAAAACTACTAAAAATGTGGATTGAAACATATTAGGCATTTACATAGGAAATTTAATTATCTCCGCGTTAGTAAGCTAAAAAATAGGGTGTTCCATTTGCAAAAATTGACTTATGCACATTTATTTAAATGAAAACATTGGCACAATTTTCAGAACTTCCTGTATAAAAAACGTGAAACCTAAGTAATTTAAACTAAATATCTATGTATTACTTGAAAACTTACAAAATTTTAAATGTTTACCTTTATTAGTTTCAGAGTTACTAAACTTTCTTCTCGGAGCGTTTTTACACACAAAAATCCTTTTATAATTCATATCTCAAAAACGGTTAGAGATAGAAATAGATTATTATTAACAAAAGTTATTTAGATTTTAATAAGAGAATCAAAAATGCTAAAATATACAGGGTGTTCCATTTGAAATAGCAAAGTTGGCATTAACTTCCGGTATAACCGGAAGTAATAAAAACGTCAAAATATAACGTTTTAAAAGCTCAAAGCCAATTATGCCTGCTATCAAATTTCTCAGATCATTTCCGAGATCTTCTAATAGGCCACTCAGCGTGAATCACCCTTTATATCATCTCCCGTATACAATGGGCCTTATAGTATACTGGCCCTTTCGCCAACCCCAGCAACAACAACCCACCACATTCTCGCCGGTAACCAGGCCGGATGAGATCGGATATCTCGTAGAATGCGGAAGAAGGTGACACATTCCCAATCGGTAGGTCATGTAAAGACGCAAGAAACCGATGGTTGATAGAATTAGGGGGAAGAGGGGTAGTGTCGCATGACTGAGGATCGTGGTTCGGAACCCACGTTAATCTGTAGACAAATGAAAAGAAATTACAAATAATTATTAATAATTTTGGGTGTCTTGCCATAGATAAGAAAATTATATAAGATGTTGCAAGTGACTTTTTTATATAATAATTTTCGCCTCAAGCCTAATTTATTCCTAGTGTCTTAAAACGTCGGAGTCACATTTTTTTAGATGTATTAGATTTCTGCAAGAACAAATACCACCCTAGGACTAGATTATAGGTTTGAGGCAAAATTTATTTTATATAAATGTCACCAGTGGCGCAGCCCTTCCTCCAACCCCCCCCCCCCCCCCCCCTCCCCCCTAAAAGCTCGGATCTAAAAGTCTATTTGTAACCTAATTTTTTGTCCCGCGCTTGGACTCTTAATCTAAATTTGAATATTTATTTAAAAAATGTAAAACTTACATAGCACAAAATTAATATACTAGTTTGTCTTTTTTGGTTATGTCTATACGAAGTCAGTGTCCGAGAAACCTGGTTACAGTCATACACACACAGTCTTATGTGAAAATTTTGGATTAAAAGACAACACTAATATTTTTCACAAATGGAAAAAATGTTTTTCTTTTTTAACATTAAGGAGGAATATCGAGAGAAGAGTTTAAAAACATACATAAAACAAAATTTGATCCAACCATGTGTTAATTAGAGGTAATAATTTAATTTTAGAAATTTGCTAGTAGTTGGGTGAATTTTTAACGAGCTTTGTACGTAGCCACGAAGATTTTTCGCCTGCGGCTCTTTTCCGCCTTCCTATCTAAGTAAAGAATCATGAAATTATGTAATCCGGAAAATGATCCAAGTTAAAATTTAAAAATTCATTAATAAACATGGCAAGAATTCGGGCCAAGATGTTTTATTTGGTCTAATCAAATATATTATAGAAATAATTTCGCATGGATAAAAGATCTATTTCAGAAAGGTGTAGAGTAATACAAGTTCATTAGATACGCAAAGGGACTATGCAGAGTGACCCAACGAATATTTAAGCTACTTTAATAATTTGGCATTGATTTTATTACAAAATTCTTTATTTTCATCAAGTGCAGGTAGGGTTTGGGTCAATTTATGGGTTTTGCCTATTGTTATCCATTCACAAACACTGAAAATGGTGTGACAAAGGCGTGCATTATGTACATAGTATTAGGTACACTTATTTTTTTTATTAAACATCATAAAAAAAATACAAAACACAAAAAATACATTATACAGAAATTAAATTATAAAAAAATCATAATATTCTTCGTCATCTGAGGAACTGTCATCTTCTCTTGACGTTATAATTGACGGTCCGATCGATCAGGTGGTCAAGATCCCACATTTTCTCCTCTTCTTTAATGACATGATGGACTGATGCTTTTCGCCAGTTCTCTGGTGTCATTTCCTTAATGACTTGATCAAACAGTAGCTCAACGTCTTTCATTTTGAATGACGTGTTGTGTCTTGCTACAAATCCTTTCACTTGCGCCCATATAAGTTCTATAGGATTTAGTTCGCAATGATATGGCGATGTGCGCCTAATTCTCTAAAATTGATTGAATTGAGTCGAACTGGACGGAATTTCCATTTTATTACTCTACACCTTTCTGAAATAGACTATAAAAAAAACTCGCCCTATATAGAAAATGATGTAAACACACCAAATGGTCTAGGGGGGCTAAGCCCCCTAGCCTCCCTCTAATTGCGCCTATGCCAACGTGTCCAGGTTTGGCCAACTTCTAAGGTTTAAGCCATGCGGCAGTTTCTCTTCAATCCGACACTGACGTCATCGAGCAAAGGTGAGACCAGGTCAGACCCATATATTTCTTAACAAGAAAATAAACAAACGTATGTCGTACGATGACGTACTCCGCATCCACGTAGGGTGGTCTCTTTAAGTATTAAGTACTTCCAGAGTGAGCAAGGTCTTTGGTATGACAGATTAATACCACATAAAAATAAGATATAAAAGAGCGGGTGACGTAGATTTTATTCTAAAGAGTGCCGTCTAGTGATGCATTCGCCATTTCATTTTTTGTTCAATATTTCTTATCCTTTTCACTTTGTTCAAAAAGTGACCAAATACCCCTCCTTGAGTAGCAATTACCTACAGTTTTGATCTAATGAATTACTAAAAGCAAAAAATGAAAATTTGTTAACTTTGTCCATTTTTCCTTTTCTGCTTTATTTCAAACTTGTTTAACTTTAAATTGTAGGTGATTATGATTCAAATGTCGGTATTTGGCTGATTTTTGGATAAAAGGGACAAGTAACGAAATATTTATTCAAATACGAAATGGCGAATTCGCCACTAAACCCACTTTTAAAATCATCGGTGTTCAAAGTATCATTTTCGAAGAGGGGGGGGCAAAAATGTTTTGGCCTGCAAATCGATTGCTTAAAAGGAGGAGGGGTAACGCGTTGTAGAGTAAACTTGTTTCAAAAATTAAAAAAATATGTGAAATATTTTCTTTAGTGTTTCTATTAATTTCAAAATTAACCAAAAAAAGAAAATTTGGTACAGTCATTGATCAAGTTTTAGTTTGTTTAGAAGGGGGGCAAAGCTATAATATTACAAATAAAGAGCAACAGACGAAAACACCGCAGGCAACATTTTTATTGGGGAAAATTTAAAAAGATGCTACTACAGTGGTGTAGCCAGGGGGGTCCTCCCCCCTCCCCCCCCCCCCCCCCCCCCGAACCAAAAAAAGCAGAAGATTTTCAATAACGCACCAAATAAATTAACACATCATCTTACATTATACAAAATGCTGGCACCCGAAACATTTTAGGCCTGTGGCGCTAGTTACTCAATTTCAGATCCTTTTGCCGCCCCCCCCCCCCCCCCCCCCAATTTCTGGTTATGCCACTGTGCTACTATATAACTTTAAATAATTAATATTTTATTTGTAAGTGACGTCCAAGTAAGGTTCTTGATGACGTCAAGCAAGTTAAGAGAGTGATGACGCCATCAATCGCTTCAACAATATGCAGATATTGTGTCTACGGGGGTAGACACTACGTCATTGTACGTTTTATGATTGATTTTGACTTTATCTAATCTTTTAAAATTTTTTAGTTTTAGATAATCTTTGTTTAGAATTAGTCTCAAATTAAGTTGGCTAGAGAAATATTTTTTTTAAATATATTAGTTTTCTACAAAAACAAATGCTGCACTAGGAGTAGATTAGGTTTGAGGCAGAATATTTATTCCATTTAAAAGTAGATTTTATTAATTTAAAAAAATGTATGAGGCACCCAAAAATATTTTTTTATCGCTATTAGTTATATTTACCCATTTAAGGGGACATTACAAAAATCTGCAACTTAGTTGCAAGTTGTTTAGAATGTTGCTTATTCATTTCTTCTTAAATTGCAGGTAATCTGTTAATATTTTACATTGTTTTTTAGTAATTCACAGAAGCTACTTTTTCGAAATGGATAACAATCGAGCCAACCAGAAAAACCCAAATAATTCGAGTTACTGGAAGTCACAAGGGTATGGTGATAAACCACCAGATTGGAAGAGTAAGTTTAAAAACTATTTTTTTAAAAGGTTAATGCTCCTCATTTAAAAATCCAATCAATTTTCGCAATATTTTTTACGAAAATGGCTATGTGCCATCCTGAACTCTTAACACACCCCCCTTCGAAACTTGGGTCTAAAAGTCTAATTGCAACCTAATTTTTTGTCCCAAGCTTGGACTGTAAATCTAAAGCTTTAAATATTTATTTAAAGAATGTAAAATCAACACAGTACCATACCATATATAGGGGAGGGGGGGGGGGGAGGCTCAGTGGGCGTAAGTAGAACATTTTTTTTTCTGGTGAGAGAGACAGTCGGGTCTACATGTATTTCATGATTTTGCACCCAGTGAAGAAAGCGAAACATTTTCGGGGCCACGCCCAAAGTTTGTTAAAAATTCACCCAACTGCTATCAAATTTCAAAAACTAAATTATTACTTCTCCCCCTCTGCATGGTTGAATTATATTTCTTTCTGTGAATGTTTTTTTTTTATATTTGTAAAAAATATGAATATTGGTGTCAATCCACCATTTTAACTTAAGACGTATTATGTATGACTCTAACCAGCAATCTTCGGGCTCAGTTTTTCATGATTAAAAAAACAGTAAATATCGCTCACCACGCCAAAGTTGATGTTTTTTCACAAATCATGTATTTTTGGAGCGTAGATCTAAGAGCAGTTTTTGGTGCAAATGCTTAGGTTTTGAAATGCTCCTTCTTAAAGTGCCGTTTTGTATATTAACACTAAAGCATTCTCGTTTCTTCCCGCACTATTTTTTATTTATTATAAATGATCACACTTCTTCCATAAAAACTGTTTCAGTTACAATTTTTAATTTTATTTTTCTCTTTAAAAATAAATAATTGTTATTTGTTAAAGTATTTTATTGCATTGGGTTATATTTTTGTTGATTTAAAATAGCTCTAAATAAGGGGAAACGGAACAGACAAGTATATAATAGAAAAATACTATAAAACATTATTTTTTTAATCGTTTTCCTTTAAAATTGCATCCCCAAACCAATAACTAAGACATATGCGTCTGAAACCTTACTCTCTATATAAAACAGGACTTTTAGAAGGAAAAGTTGAAAAACTAAACGTTTCCTACAAGACCTTTGTAATCTAAGCCAAAAATAAATTATTTAAAGATTTAAATTAAGAGTCCAAGCGTAAGACGAAAAATTAGGTTACAATTAGACTTTTAGACCCGAGCTCCTAGGCTCGGGGAGGGCTGCAGCCCGGCAGCCCCCCCCCCCCCCTGATTATAGGTATCAATTATACGCTCACCACGCCAAAATTGATGATTACTGTTTGGTTCCCCTTTTGCAATTTTGAAAACAGGGTACTTATTTCTAAAATTGCACGCCCGCAAGGGGAAAGCCTGCGTTTAACCATACAGAAGTTAATGCGTTTCAGTCATATAAAAATATTTCAAAAACTAAGCGTTTCGCAGAAAATCGTTTCCAAATTCGTAATCAACAACCCAAAATGTATCAACCATAAGAAAATCATTATCGCACAGATTGTTCGTATAACAGATAATTACCCAAGCATAAATAATGGGACATTTCAAAAAGTTAACTCTGAAAATCCGTTATACATAAAAAATCTAGTTAAAGGTTGGCGAACAGAGGTAACTTTTACATGCAGCATTGAACAAGTCATACTTTCATCAATAATTTCTCGTTAAATATCTAATAGGTATACTATTTTTTGCTTATAGATAAATCAGAGCAATCAAAATCTAGCAATAGTATGTCGAAATCAGCTCAAGACTACAGAGCCAACCAAAAGAATCCCAATAATGATGCTTACTACAAAAGTAGAAAATAAGTACACTGAAAAATACTCATTGTGGTAAGTAACAAACCAGTAGTGAAGTGTGGACTATGTTTAGCTTTTCCTACTAGGTATACAACGTACTATATTAGAATCCATAATTTCTGTAGGGAGTTCGGCAAACATTTCTTTTATCTACAAAAATATGGTAACTAGCAACTGCGAAAATTGAAGATAACCAACGTTTTTAAGTATTTTTTTTTTTTCATTTCAGATATTACAACTCCCGAATCAGCTTAGCAAAGTACAAAGCATTATTTATGTATTACTCATCTATTAAATTATTTATTTTAAAACTGTATTGTATAGATTATAGAAATAGAGTATAGTTCTTAAGAGATATCATCCGTTAGCAAAATGATATTATGGCAACCAATAAAATTCGATTTTTCAGACGCTAAAATCTCGGCAACCTTTGAATTTGCTTCTTTAAAAAGAATGATACTGGCCGCCCAAAATGAAACAGGTTTTTACCAAATTGCTTTTGTAGTTTCAAAGAAAATCGCCTTTGAAATATGGTTTAGTGGGATTTTGTTGGTTGGCAAAAACTGGCCAATAATTTGGTTTTAAAATCTGTAAAGCTGTCTTTAAACTTGTGAAATTCTTCGTAAATTTACTCTTTAAATTATTCTTGAATTTTAAAGTCGATGGTTTTAACTTTTCGAACAATTTTATCAATATAAAATATTTTTTCACTCATCATAACTTATTTTATTATAAAACAGATAATCCTATACAGGGTGCTACAAATTCGTGTGCGTACAAGGGGATCTCGAAAACGGTAAGATATGCGAAGATGGTTAAATTAAGGCAAAGTTGCGTATTTTAGGGCTTAATAATTTGGAAAAAAAAATTGTAAATATTCCGGATGCATGCTTTCGGATATATCCGAAAAAAAAACCGAAATTTCTGTTTCTGGTTGGGAAAAAAACAAAAAACACGTTTTCATAGCCGTCTTTTATGTTCTACAAGAGAGCGTTATTAGTTTTCAATTTTAATGCTTCGTTCTTTAAATACCAACCTCAAGTCAATATTTTTAAATACAGACCTGGAATTTTGAATACAGTTTTAGGGACTTTTAAGGTTTTGAAATTTTAACGTTTTGACATCTAATAACACCTTTTTTCGAGTTATCTTTTTATGTCATTACGGTTCTGAACATTAAGAGCCAAAACCAAAAAAAAAAAGATTTTTGATTTGAAAAATCCGTCCAATTTTACTCAAAAAGACCTGATATATGATATTTTGTAAGCGAAAAGACCAAAAATCTCGACCTCAAATATTTTTGTTTGTTTATTTTTGTTACATGTTTCGCCGGAAACTGACATTATCAGACCGTATAAACATATAACTTTCTGTAATGTAATTTTAATATTTAAGTTATCCTAAAAATAATTGCCAGGGCCGTAATAGTAAAGAAATGATAATTTAAAATATTAATAATGTGTTATTTGATGATAAAACGTTAAAATTTAAAAAATCTTTAAATTGTATTAAATTTCCAAAGCGTAGAAGTCCCTAAAAATGTATTTAAAATTCCAGGTCCATAATTAAAAAAATCGACATAAGGTTGATATCTAAAGAACGGAACGTTGAATTTGAAAACTAACAACGTCATCCTATAAAACATAAAAAACGGCTATGAAAACGTGTTTTTTGTTTTATGTCCAAGTCAAAAATAAAGGCACAAAAAATTGAAACCCAAAACTAAAATTTTTTTTTTCGGATATCTCCGAAGGTAAGAATTTTCTTTCACCAAATTATTAAGCCCTTAATACGCAACTTTGCCTCAATTTAACCATCTTCGTATCTCTTACAGTTTTCGAGATCCTCTTGTACTGAAGATAGGGCTTTTATACCTTAATGATAAATCTGTAGATACTTTTTAGTTTTAGTTCTTTACGAATAACGATTTTATTTACAAATAAAAAAAGGATTTCTCAATAAACAAATGTATAATCTATTAATGTTAGGCAGGACAAAGATTTTAAGCAAAAATTAACTAACTCAGCAACTTTGATTGTGACATAAATAACATTGTCAGACATTATTTACTCACAATCAAAGTTACCTCATTGGTAAATCAATTATCAAGCTAATCGGGCTGTTGTGATTGTGAGAAAATTATTTCTGACAATGTAATGTATGTTCTATAGTCTATGAATGATAGAATAGTTTTGGACTTGCATTGTCTTTAATTTGTTTTACATCACAACGTTTCAACTGGTAAGTATCTCCAGTCGTCTTCAGGTGAATACTAAATAAGTAAAGTAACTACAGCTCTATTTATACTAGCTAGATGTACTGGAGCATGACTGAGATGGGTGCAGTCATGCGTTTAATTCTTGTGCGGTATTTTAAGTTTACATCTACTTAACAAAGGTTTCCAGATATTTCTTATATCTAGTGAGGGCTTACTAAAACAATCTGGGTTCTGGTATATGATAGCAGCTTCCTTGAACTTCCTCTTCCTCCAATGTGGTTCTTTGTGCAGGATTCGAGCTTCTGTCCACTTAATGTGATGACCGTGTGTCCAGGCATGGTCAGCTGCCCCTGATTTTTCGGTTTCTCCTTTAAGCGTGTTGTTTCTGTGTTCCTTGACCCTAGTTTCAAGTGGCCTTAGAGTCTCACCAATGTAGGATCTGCCACATTCGTAGGGAATCTGATAGACACAGTTTTTCCTATCTTTTTGACTTGCTGGTTTCGTCTTCGTCAGGTGGCTTCTTAAAGTGTCTTTTGAGCTGAATACCGTATTAATGTTGTATCGTTGTCCTAGTCTTCTAATTCTCTCAGATACTCCTTTGACATACGGAATGTTGAGTGTTGATTGTGACTCTACTGGCTTCTTTTGTGTATTTGACCGATTCTTGCGATTTTCCATTAGTTTATCAACTAGATGCCCGGGGTAGCCATTTTTGTTGAGGTCGGTCTTGATGTAGTTAGTTTCCTGTTTGAGGGCTTCATTTGAATTACAGATGGTAATTGCTCTATCCACAAGCGTTCTTACTATGCCATGTTTTGTGCTATTTGAGTGATTTGAGGTGTAATTCAAATATTGACCTGTATGCGTGGGTTTTCTGTACACTGAAGTATGGATGGTGTTGCCATTTTTCTTTACGTTTACATCCAGGAAAGGTAATTGACTGTTTTCTTCTCTCTCCATGGTAAATTTGATTGTCGGCGTCAGGCTGTTAATGTGGTTTAGGAATTCCTTGAGTTCGTCATCGTTTCCATTCCAAATAATATAGGTGTCGTCCACATATCTCAGCCACGTTTTTGGTTTCTTTTTTGCTTGTTTTATTGCTTCGGATTCAAACCATTCCATGTAAATGTTGGCGATTATTGGTGAGAGAGATGAGCCCATCGGTAGTCCGTCCACTTGGCTGAAAAACCTATCATTTTCCTGAAAGTAAGAATTATTCAGGCAACATTCTAATAGTTCCATGATGGCCTTGATAGGTAGCAGTGTTCTTTCTTGTAGTGTCTGGTCTTCCTCAAATCTGCTTTTAATAACCTTTAGTGCATCTTTTACAGGGACGTTAGTGTAGAGACTTTCGACGTCAAAACTGACAAGTCGATCTTCTGGTTGTACTTTCATCCCGCCAATAAGTTGTACGAAGTGTTGAGAATTTTTCACAAATGATGTGCTATTTCCTTGGAGTGGTTGAAGTAGGGGTAGTAAGAATTTCGCAAGTTCGTAGGTAGGAGAGTTTCGAGAGCTCGTTATGGGTCTGAGAGGCATGTTTTGTTTATGTATCTTCGGCAAGCCATAGAGGTGTGGAGGCTTACTGATCCTACATTGGTGAGACTCTAAGGCCACTTGAAACTAGGGTCAAGGAACACAGAAACAACACGCTTAAAGGAGAAACCGAAAAATCAGGGGCAGCTGACCATGCCTGGACACACGGTCATCACATTAAGTGGACAGAAGCTCGAATCCTGCACAAAGAACCACATTGGAGGAAGAGGAAGTTCAAGGAAGCTGCTATCATATACCAGAACCCAGATTGTTTTAGTAAGCCCTCACTAGATATAAGAAATATCTGGAAACCTTTGTTAAGTAGATGTAAACTTAAAATACCGCACAAGAATTAAACGCATGACTGCACCCATCTCAGTCATGCTCCAGTACATCTAGCTAGTATAAATAGAGCTGTAGTTACTTTACTTATTTAGTATTCACCTGAAGACGACTGGAGATACTTACCAGTTGAAACGTTGTGATGTAAAACAAATTAAAGACAATGCAAGTCCAAAACTATTCTATCATTCAAGAAACATCATTGTCTCCAACCTTCAAACAGATTCTATAGTCTATTTCAGAAAGATGTAGAGTAATAAAAGCTCATTAGGTATGCAAAGGGACTACAGAGTGACCCAACGAATATTTAAGCCACTTTCATAATTTGGTATTGATTTCATTTCAAAATTATTTCTTTTTCATCAAGTGCAGGTAGTACCACCCGGGTTTGGGTCAATTTATGGGTTTTGCCTATTGTTATCTTCACAAAAACTGAAAATGTGTGACAAAGACGTGCATTAGGTACATAGTACTAGGTACACTTAATTTTTTTTTAAAACGTTAAAAAAAAATACAAAAATTCATTATACCACAATTAAATTATAAAAAATGATAATATTCTTCTTTATCTGAGGAACTGTCATCTGCTCTTGACGTTATAATTAACGGGTTGACGGTCCGATTGATCACGTGGTCAAAATCCCACATTGTTGCAATTGAGTTTAACTACACCTTTCTGAAATAGACTATAGTCAAAGTTGCCGGTTAGTTAAGAGTAATATAAAAACTTTACGCAACTAGATATTACAAACGATCTGGATGTAAGTGGAAGATAGATAGATCGATTCATCTAGATAAAGTTCAGAACAACGTTGTAACGCCAGTATTTAATATCAATATTTACATTGTAAAGAC
The DNA here is from genome assembly GCA_935413205.1 of Polydrusus cervinus. Taxonomy (NCBI): domain Eukaryota; kingdom Metazoa; phylum Arthropoda; class Insecta; order Coleoptera; family Curculionidae; genus Polydrusus; species Polydrusus cervinus. The sequence goes on along the minus strand of OW284510.1, from coordinate 110,257,852 downwards.
CGTGAACTTTTTTCACAAACAAATCAGTCGTTTTGAGTAGTTATATATTTAATTAAGAATTTACATCTTATTGTACGTTTATTTTACTTAAATATAATTTTATATAAACTGTATGTTGTATGACACTATTTTATTATTACTTTTTATATCAACACCATCAATATTACATATCAGTATTACTGTCAATACTGACATAATAACATTATTATACAGAATGATGATAAATAAACGGATCAGCCTTTAATATAGAATACCGCCCACTTAATCAAGAATCACTCGGACCAGTGACGCAACCAGAAAATATGCTCGGGGGGGGGGGGGGGGGGGGCTCAATGGGCATAAGTAACACATTTTTTCTTCTGGAAAAAGGGACAGTCGGGACTACATGTATTTCATGATATTGTACCTAGCAAAGAAGGCGGAAAAGTGCCACGCCCAAAGTTCATTTAACTACTATCAAATTTCGAAAATTAAATTATTAAAATTTGTTTTTGTAAATGTTTTTTTAACTTTTTTTTTATATTCCTAGCTGGCTCTTTATTAAAAAAAAATATTTTTTATATTTGTGAAAAATATGAATATTGGTGTCAATCCAAAATTTTAACATAAGACTTATGTATGACTCTAACCAGCGTTTTTCGGGCTCGGTTTTTCATGATTAAAAATAAAGTAAATATCGCTCACCACGCCAAAACTGGTGATTTTTTTAGAAATCATATATTTTAGGAGCGTAGATCTAAGAGCAGTTTTTGGTGCAAATGCTTAGGTTTTGAAATCTTACTCCTTCTTAAGTGCCGTTTTGTATAATTATAATAAAGCATTCTCGTTTCTTCCCGCACAATTTTTTTTATTATAAATTATCACTACTTCAATAAAAATGTTTCAATTAAAATTTTTCCTTAAATTTTTCTCTTTAAAAATAAATACCTAATTGTTTTTTGTTGTAAAAATATTTTTTTGCATTGGGTTTTATTTTTAATGATTTAAAATAGTTCTAAAAAAGGGAAAACGGAACAGACAAGTATATTATAGAAAAATACTAATTTTTTTTACTCGTTTTCCTTTAAAATTGCATCATAAATCAATAACTAAAACGATATGCGTCCGAAACATTAATCTCTATATAAAACAGGACTTTTACAAGGAAAAGTTTAAAAACTAAACATTTCCTACAAGACCTTTGTAATCTAAGCCAAGATTATATTATTTAAAAATTTAAATTAAGATTCCAAGCGTGAGACGAAATATTAGGTTGCAATTAGACTTTTAGACCCCGAGCTCCTAGGCTCGCACCCCCCCCCCCCCCCTAAATACGCCACTGGCTCGGACCAATCAAATTATTTTTTTTGGAAAAACGATATTATACAACTTCGGGTTCGAATCCCGGAGTACAATAAAAAAAAGTATTCCCGAAATTTAGTAGGTTTAAGAATGCAGGAAAGAGTGTAAAATGTATCATCTCCCAACCCACCCCCATTCATGCCGGTAACCAGGCCGGATAAGATCGGATATCTCGTGGGGTGCGGAAGAAGGTACACACTCTCCAATCGGTAGGTCATGCAATGGCAACAAGGGTTGATAGCCCTTCGGGGGTGTCGAATGACCGATGATCGTGGTTCAGAACCCACGTTAAGCTGTAGGTCTCCTCGGGTATGGCCCTGGCAGCGAATGAAGAGGAAAAAATTACACAACAAAACACCAATCATCAAGTAACCTCTTTTCTCATACCACGTGAAGATAAATTCCGCCCATTCCAATGCCCCTACCACCTGGGGCTCAATTCTTGGAAGTCGACACTCCCATGGGAATATGTCATTTTTCTCATAAAAATGGCGATCTCGTATTGTTGAACATATTTCGTAGGTGTTCAATAAGACCAATGGAATTCTAGTTTAACTCAAGAATTTAAAAGAAGTGGGTCTTGAGAAATACCGTGGGTACAATGTGACCGGAATATTTCCCCAAGGGTATAAATTCCACCGCTTAAAGAATTGATGTTTTCTAACATTTATTTAAGTCACTGACAAAGTGGCTAGCTACAATGTACCTGAGCAATAAGAGCTGGTTTTTTCGTTTCGTTTTCCAGCAAAACATAGCACCAAAATTTCATATACTCAGTAACAAATAACAGCAATATTCAAACGTATGAAAATTGAATTCTCTCATGGCGGCATTACTGGAACCTGCCACAATAAACCAAAGTAAAATCCAGTGTTTTTCTTACCCTGAGCTGGGATCAGCCCGACAGGGTGTTACCTTGTTGATGTTCCCTAGTTAGCAGCGGCTAATCTAGCAGTAACTAAATATTTGTAATTATAGTAATTACCTTAGATAGTAAGAAACCCGACATATACTAAACAAAACATGAAAAATAAAGTTTTCAAATATAATAAATAAATAATAATATCCCATATATTAATAACAGAGTTTGTATTAACATATCTTGTCTTCTCTTACAACCTCAAGGCAAAAAAACCCTGCACCAGCCAAAATTTTCTTTTTTCAATTTAAATGGCTCGATACCTTTAACTCTATCAAAAACCATTTCAGTACTGAAAATACCTGCATAAATATTGAATAGATTTCTGAAATAAATGACCACCTGAAAATTAGAAAACAAAATCACAATAACTGTAAAGAAAAACTATATTTTTGCAAGTTATTTACAAGAGTGCAAATTATAAACAATCTCTCATTGTTTAAAAATCAAAATTTTAGGAACATTTTTATACAGTTTTTCATTCTGGAGAAAGAAATATTTCGGCTTTTAATATTTTATAAGTACAACTACTATCTTGTTATAGAAAGCAATAAATAAAAGCTTACCTTGTAAACTGACTTGGAAAAAATCACTTTGTAAAAATATATACAGGGTTGCCCAGAAGTCTGGAATAAAATTAATATACCCTTAACCTGTAACTTTTGGGGAAAACTCTCGGACACGTCAACTTAGTTTTATATATGCTCACATTTTGACATTATTCGTTTGTTCTTTTTATAGACATTTGTGTAGTGACAACTGGATTTCATAGTAGTCTACACATGCTATCGCCCTCTTATAAACAGTGAGTTGTAGGCTCGGCGCAAAAGTAATTTTATGAATGAGATGCGGGGTCTATCTTTGCTTTCTCGTCGTTGGGTGTATATATATATAATAAATACGGCCACCCTATATGAAACTATTAAGAGTGTGGTCTAGTGACGCATTCGTTTTTTGAGCAATATTTCGTTACTTTTCCTTTTATCCAAAAATCGCCCAAATACCCATATTTAAAGCGTAATTACCTAAAATTTAAAGTTAAACAAGTTTGAATTTACAAAGTAAAAAAAGCAGAAAAAGGACAAATTTCCGTTTTTTACTTTTTATAATTCATTAATCAAAATGTCTTTAATTCAAAACTGCAGGTAATTGCTATAAGCTATTGATTATGTCTTTAAAAGCAGGGTAATAAGAAACTACAGAGTATGTGTTTTTTTTGCATAAATCGGTTAATTAGTTATTCAGAATGAAAAAACCGCATAGTGCTATTAAATTAGAGGGGGGGAAATGCAACCCTTACGGTTTTTGGAGTATACCTCGAAAACGAAGCAAAATATGTGGGTATTTTATAGGAAAATCTTTGTAGAGTTAAATTTTCCATCGAAATGGTGTAATTAAAAAATTTACAAGTCTATTCAGTTCAAATTATATTAAAAACAATTTAACAAAAAATTGTAAAAAATCAAATATTTAATTTTTTTTCACTTTAATGCAAATAACTTTTTTTGAGCAGAGATAGGTATAGGCCAGCTTTATAGAAAAGACAGAATATTAAATTTCCTACAGAATGACGTATTAAAAAAATTTTTTTGATGAAGTTTCAATGAGATATGACCGTTTAAACTTTGTCATATTTTTCGGTTTTTATTGAATTTATAACAATATCATTTTGTTACTTACTTTTGAATGTATGCAATTGAATTTTATTTAATAAAGACATGTTAAATTAGTTAATCAACAATAAATAATTGTGATATGCAATATTGACCGTCTGAGGCCCGCTTTAGTTTATGTGAAAATATTTGAATATACTGTTAATATCTATAAAGTATAAATTTTTTTTATATTTCTTCAATAATATTGTCAAACTGGATTTCAATTTCTTCGTCGACTTCTTGAAGAACATCGTCTTCAGATACCTCTGGTACTTGAGCATTGTCACAATTAACTCCTAGACATTCTTTACAGAATATAGAGCAACCACAACTTCCATGACAATCTGTGGTGCATATGCAAGCTACTTTTTTCAAATAATTATATTTTAGATAAATAAAGAGCAATTTTAAAAAAAAAGTAGTTATTAATTTGTTAAAAAAATAAATAAAAAATATATACGTTCATGCATTTATTTATTCTTGATCAATTAAGTTAACATGTCTTTATTAAATAAAATTCAATTGCATACATTCAAAACCAAGTAACAGAATGATATTGTTATAAATTCAATTAAAACCGAAAAATATGACAAGGTTTAAACGGTCATATCTCATTGAAACTTCATCAAAAAAATTTTAAAACATTTTTAATACGTCATTCTGTAGGAAATTTAATATTCTGTGTTTTCTATAAAGTAATGCCTATACCTATCTCTGCTCAAAAAAAAGTTATTTGCATAAAAGTTAAAAAAAAAATATTTGATTTTTTACAATTTTTTGTTAAATTGTTTTTAATATAATTTGAACTGAATAGACTTGTAAATTTTTTTAATTACACCATTTCGATAGAAAATCTAACTCTCTACAAAATTTTTCCTATAAAATACCCACAAATTTTGCTTCGTTTTCGAGATATACTCAAAAACGGTAAGGGTTGCATTTTCCCCTATCTCCAGTTTCCCCCCTCTAATTTAATAGCACTCTGCGGTTTTTTTTTAATTCTGAATAATCAATTGAACGATTTATGCAATAAAAACCCACACACTCTGTAGTTCCTTATGATATGACATAATCAATAGCCTACTACTCAAGTACTACTCAAGGACGGGTATTTGGCTCCTTTTTGAATAAAGCGAAAAGGATAAGAAATATTGATCAAAAAATGCAACGGCAAATGCATCACTACGATTCACTACTAAGTCAAGTATTTAATGAAGTTAGAAAAGCTACAGTGGCCCCCCGGTCTATCAGAAAATAAAAACTTTTTAGTGTAAAACCCACAGGCGTTAAAGGTATTCGTTTATTAAATAGTTTTTTCAATATTTAAATTCATTAAATTCAATACAATTCTAAATATTTACAATCATTATACACTCACTTATCACTGTCCTTTGCACAAAACCACAATTAATAGTTTTTTCCAACTTCGATCTTTCCATTCAAAAGTTTGTAGAAACTTAAAAAAGTTTTTTTCAGGGTGTTAAAAAGGATTCCGACTAACATTACTCTACCATTTTACTTCTCTCGGGAAGGTTTTTTTCCACGTTAGCCTAGACGAAGGTTATAATATACAGGGTGTCCCGTAACTTATGGGCCGTAGAGTAACTGGAGATACTAGACATCAAACTAAGCCGATTATGTCATATAAGTTTTTTCGGATTGTTGTCAGTTATTTACTATGTTTTTTTATGCTTTGGGATGTTTAAAGGAAAATATCTCGAAAACCGTTAAAGATATAAAATCAATCAAGTACACCTTTTTGACTCAAAAATTGCCCTTTTTAAGAAACTATAATTGAAAAACACGTAATATTACAGGTAAGAAAAAAAATCATAGATTTATGAAGCCCAGTGTATGCAACTAGCGCCCTCTAGTTTAAAACAATTTTTATTTCTTGCTCATAAAAACATAATATTGCCAACTTTCAATTCGATTTATGACTTATTTTCGAAAATAAACTTTTACTTTCAACACCCTGTATCTCTAGAACGAGTAACAATCCGAAAAACGTATATGACATAATCGGCTCAGTTTGATGTCTAGTATCTCGTTACTCTACGGCCCATAAGTTACGGAACACCCTGCACTTCCAAGCGATGATACGTCATTTCCCCTATACAGGGCAATTCACCACGGCCGTGTGTTAGAGGAAAAACTACTAAGGTCCACCAGATCCATCTCCTGGTAACTTTATAAACAAGATAATTTCCAAAGAAACCATTGTTGAGACAATTGGTTTCCATAGAAATTATCTGCCTGGTAAAGTGACCAGGAGATTGATCTAGCGGATCTAAAGATGGTTATTTGACATGATGTCTTTAACTCAAAAAAATTACAGATCAAAAACTATACACGATGCTTCAAATACGTGTGCGTACAAGGGGATTTTGAAACCGAGAATAGATATTGAGGTAAAGTTGCGTATTTTGGGGCTTAATAATTTGGTGAAAGAAAATTGTAAATATTCCGGATACCTTCGGAGATATGTTTTCGAAATTTTAACGTTTTGTCATCTAATAAAACTTTTTTCAAATTATCTCTTCATATCATTGCAGTCCTGAACATTTAGAGTCAAACTAAAAAAATAAGTTTTGTGATTTGAAGAATAGGCTATTTTTACTCAAAAAGGCCTAATATTTTGTAAAAAAAAGACTCAACAGTCTCATCAAATATCTGTTTACTTTTGTTACATGTTTTGCCTGAAACTGACATCGTCAGACCATATAGACAATTAAAAAAGCCTAAACACCTTGTAAGTAATCCTAAAAATAATTGCCAGGGCCGTAATAGTAACGAAAGGATAATTTGAAATACTGAAGTGTTTGTAGAACATAAAAACGGCTATGAAAAAGTTTTTTTTGTTTTTTCCCAAGTCAAAAATGAAAGCGCAAAAAATTAAAAATCTAAAATAAAATTTTTTTTTTATATACCCGAAGGTATTCGGAATATTTATAACTTTCTTTCATCAAATTATTAAGCCCCAAAATACGCAACTTTGCCTCAATTTAACCATGTTTGTATCTCTTACCGTTTTTGAGATCCCCTTGTACGCACACGAATTTGTAGCAACCTGTATACAGGGTGATTCCTAAGTTGATACTTCTTTTTTAGCTGTGTATAGAAGGCGTTAAAATGAACAACATTTTCAAATACCTTTGTCAAAAAACTTAAAAATAGGCGAGATACATAAAAAATCTAAGTGCGGGCCTGGTCATCAACACGTAGCCTGCTATACTTTATGTTGAAGAAAAGAAGAGAGTCGGGTTTGTATTACGTGTAAAATTTTTTTTATTTTGTTAAAATCTTAGCAGAGCGCTTTCGGCTTTCGCCATCTTCAGTGCTATTCGTCAGTATACAATGATATCCTCAAGGTGGAATGGCATTTCGTCCACACGAACAAGTGAATACACTTGTTCGTTACCTTTACCATTGTCAACATGTCTTTTTAAATCAAATATGTTTTATGTTTTGTTTCGTGTTGTCTTTTTACATTTTTAATATTGTTTTTGAAACATTGTGTGGACGAAATGCCATTCCACCTTGAGGATATCATTGTATACTGACGAATAGCACTGAAGATGGCGAAAGCCGAAAGCGCTCTGCTAAGATTTTAACCAAATTAAAAAAATTTTACACGTAATACAAACCCGACTTTCTTCTTTTCTTCAATTTTACCCTACGTGTACACAGCCACAACGAATTTTCTATACTTTATGTTGTTTGTCTTATTAGTCATGCAATTTACGGGTCGGTGTTCAGTTATTTATTTGTCAATCCGCCGCAATGTGTTTTTCTGAAGCAAGTTATTTTAAATTGGTGACACGTGAAAATGGTAAAATTTTAAAACAATGAACTAGTAGATATGGTGCTAATTTACGGCGAGTGTCGTCAAAGTGCAGCTGCTGGTTCGAGATTATACGCAGAACGCTTTCCCTTGCGGGCTCATCCTACACCCGGAAGATTTCTTAATGTTATTCCACGGACAAGTTTGGCAGGACCGTATTTGATCCATAGTGTAATAAATGAATGTAAGTACCTTATTTTTGAGTTTAAAAGAAAAGGTATTTGAAAATGTTGTTGATTTTAATGCCTTCTATACACAGCTAAAAAAGAAGTATCAACTTAGGAATCATCCTGTATATTAGCGCTTTTATAGAAAATGTTTAAAATATACATTAAAATACAATTATTGCAAATTCACATGAAAGGACTTTATAATTTTCGCACAAGCTAGCGTCAAAGAAGTAAGCCTATAAACCCATAGTCCGGGAGGCGATGGCGTGAAACACAACGGCATCGAACACACAATTATGTTTCTCTTATTTTAACGTATTATTGTCTTGTGGGCCTCAGACGTGCCTATAAGAATCCCTCTAGAGTGGTCTGTCAGGCACTTCAACCAAGATAAAGCAAGATAAACCAAGACTTACAAGGCAATGAATTATAATTTTTTTTTAAATGCTTGATGACGTAGAATTTCATACCGTCACCACCCGACCTAATTTTATTATTAAAAAAATAACTAGCTTAGATAAATATAGTTTAAGTAAGAACACACACCGACGGACATTTTAGAATTTCGACGAATTTTGTTGAAAAATGAAAATGTAACTAACGTTATTTTAAACACACTTTTAAAGGACCAAAATTCAAAAAGTTAAGTCTAAGACCTAGTTTTTCAATGATTTGTTAACTTGCCAGACAGATGAAATGTGACAAGAGCCCAGTCGTTATAAAACTGTCAACTAATTATGGTATTGGTAGCTTTTGTTATACCAGTCCCATAAAGAACTACGCACAAAGCTTATGGAAAATGGCATTCGGCTAATTTTTCTGAATTTTTAGTATTTTCTAGATCTTGACGTCCTGATTAAAAGTGTACATGGCAGTAATCCAATCCTATGACCAGTTTTTTAGTTATGGCCCTTTAAACTTGGCCACTTCTTACTTTGAGATTTTATGCATTGTCTGGAGTTTTCATGTGTTTCTTGAAAACTATCAACTTTTTTATTGGTGGAAAAGTGGGCCTTAAGTTTTCTTTCACTTATATAGAAATAAAATATGTAAAAAATATTGAATAATTTATAGGCGGATTAAATAAATACTAATATTAAAAAATTATAAAAATCAAAAACAAATTTTTACTAATTTTTTGAATTTTGATAACAAACGGCTAGATTTTGTTTATATTTTATTATCTTGTAGCACCAAGCTGTGGATGAAAAAAATGGATATAGGTTGACGTAGAATATATTGCCAAGTATTTTATTTTTCAAAAAAATAATTGAAAATTCACCTGAAAACTTAATAAACTACCTTTAATTGATTTATCTAATTATTATGCCAAGTTATAACAATACTTATTCTCTAACACATTCTTATCTTAGATATACAGGGTGAACCAGTTACAATGATTTACACGAGTGAAAACTTTTAAATATAGGAAAATTAAAAAATGTTTTTTTTTATCAAATGACAAAATATTATTGTTAAATTATAAAATATTTTTTTCGTAAAAGACCCTGACTCTTGTACATGATACGTTTAGATTATCTTAGAGTCATACCAAAATGTTTTTTTTTTCATAATTTATATTTTTTATTTTTCTATATTTAAAAGTTGTCACTTGTGTAAATCATTGTAACTGGTTTCCTCTGTATATCTAAGATAAGAATGTGTTAGAGGATTATTATTATAAAAGAAAATTGTTACAGATTGGCATAATAATTACATGAATCAATTAAAAGTCATTTATTACGTTTTCAGGTGAATTTTCAATTTTTTTTTGAAAAATAAAATACTCGGCAATATATTCTACATCAACCTATACCCATTTTTTTTCATCCACAGCTTCGTGCTATAAGATATTAAAATATGAACAAAATCTAGCAATTTGTTTTCAAATTCAAATATTGAGTAAAATTTTTTATTGGAACTTTTTAATAGTAGTATTTTTTAATCCGCCTATAAATCATTCAACATTCGGTACATATTTTATTTCTATATAAGCGAAAGAAAACTTAAGTTCTACTTTTCCACTAATAAAAAAAATAAAAAAGTTGATAACTTTTAAGAAACAAGTGAAAACTCCAGACAATGCATAAAATTTCAAAGTAAAAAGTTGCCAACTTTAAAAAGCCATAACTCAAAAACTAGTAGAATTGGATTACTGCCATGGACACTTTTAATCAGGATGTCAAGATCTAGAAAATACTAAAAATTCAGAAAAATTAGCCCAAAGCCATTTCCCATAAGCTTTGTGCGGGGTCCTTTGATAGGTAATATTTGATACTGATTGTTCTTGTCACATTTTTTAAACTGGTAATTCAGATAATTGTAAAATAAAAAGGACGTTTCTAATAAGAACGACTATTACTTTTACCAAACTTAATGCATTTTTACCACTTCAAACCAACAGTAATAAGAAGTAACCTAATAATGTTCCTACAAACTTTTGAAAAAGTTTAATTTAAAAAAAAAACAAAACGTTACATCAGAGTCAAAAAATAAATTAGTTTAAGGCGTCGCACTGTGGTGCCCCATCATGCCAAGTACTTGTATTCGTCTTTCTGTCCCTCCGTTCGTTCTAAGTATTCTTTTTCGATGAGTATGTCTATACATTTCTAAAATATAAAAAAATTGATTTAGAAAAACTCATCTAAACCCTGTTAACACAGGCCGTGACGTAAATTACATTGACAGACGTTATTAACTTACAAAGTTATCAGGATTTAAACTAAATGGCCAGTGTCTGGATAGTTATTTATTGTTTAAAATATTTGTGCAACCTGACATAAGCGTTTTAGTACCTCTACACCGTAAAGTAAATGAGGATATGAATTAAGTAAGTGTATTTCCAAATATTGGAAATGTTGGTCGTATTTTGTCAGTTTGCCAAACCGTTCCAACATCTTTAAATTTTCTGAATTTTTTTGTTGTTTATTATACAGGGTGTCCCATAACTTATGGGCCGTAGAGTAACTGGAGATACTAGACATCAAACTAAGCCGATTAAGTCATATACGTTTTTTTTTTGATAATTAAAATATTAATTTAATTATGTACTATGTTTTTTTATGCTTTGGGATGTTTAAAGGGAAATATCTCGAAAACCGTTAAAGATATTAAGATCAATCAAGTACACCTTTTTGACTCAGAAAATGTCCTTCTTTAAGAAACTATAATTGAAAAACACCTAATATCACAGGTAAGAAAAAAAATTATAGATTTATGAAGCCCAGTGTATGCAACTAGCGACCTCTAGTTGGAAACTTAAAAATCTCTACAAATTCTTATTTCTTGCCTATAAAAACTTAATATTGCCAACTTTCAATTCGATTCATTAAACCGTTTTAAAATTATGGCTTATTTTCGAGAATAAACTTTTACTTTCAACACCCTGTATCTCTAGAACAAGTAACAATCCGAAAAAACTTATATGACTTAATCGGCTTAGTTTGATGTCTAGTATCTCCAGTTACTCTACGGCCCATAAGTTATGGGACACCCTGTGTAGAAATTTTGAATATGCCTGTGAACTATTCAAAAGCATGGAAAATGTGAATTTAAAATAAGAAAGCTTGCATGCACGTACAGGGTGATTCCTAAGTTGATACTTCTTTTTTAGCTGTGTATAGAAGGCATTAAAATAAACATTTTCAAATACCTTTTTCAAAAAACTTAAAGATAGGCGAGATACAGAAGTAAAAAATCTAAGTGCGGGCCTGGTATACTTTATGTTGTTTGTCTTATTAGTCATGCAATTTACGGGTCGGTGGTCAGTTATTTGGCAATACGCTGCGGTGTGTTTTTCTGAAGCAAGTTAATATTAAATTGGTGACACGTGAAAATGGTAAAATTTGAAAACAATGAACTAGTAGATATGGTGCTAATTTGCGGTGAGTGTCGTCAAAGTGCGGCTGCTGCTTCGAGATTATGTTTAAGGTAGACAGAACCGTATTTGATCCATAATGTAATAAATGAATGTAAGTATCTTACTTTTAGGTTTTTTGAAAAAAGGTATTTGAAAATGTTGTTTATTTTAATGCCTTCTATACAGAGCTATCAACTTAGGAATCACCCTGTATAGTAAGGTCCATCCGGGGATGAACGTGATCTATTATTTGACAGTAAAAAGTGTTTACCTTAATAGTCTGAACTCTAGGTTTGAACCTCGATGATAGCTGAGTTAGTACTTCTGACACTAATTGCTGATGCTGATGGACCTATAGAAAAATAAAAGAAATAGTATTATTCTCTATGTTTATTTATTATAATAATAAAGGTAAATAAAAACATAACCCAACTTCTTCCAGGCACTATTATGGCGCAATGCATCCTTGCCAATGAAACATGCTAGACAGAGAAAAAATTACAAGGAAGAGTTGTTTGTACATTGATTATTTCATTTTAATATTTTCAAAGTTTCTTCGTCGACTTCCAATCGTTTTTTTATTTTTTCTATTGAATTAAGATTTTTGTGCCTTGAAAATTTATTTATTGGTAAAAAAAGTTCTTTTTGGAGCTTCTATCATCGCTTTCTTGTATTTTCAGTAAGTTATTATTAATTCGTATTTATTTATTTATTGTAAAAAGTTCTAACTTTAAACAGTATGTCGTGTAAAAAAATACGGCAGTGGCCAAAGGCCTCTAAATGAGGTTATGTTAAAAAAATTCAATATTCATGTATACTTTGTTGTTAAAAGCGCGCGAAAATTTAACTGAATTTAAATTTGATGTTGGGTTGAGTACCTCTACTAGAGATAGTATTATGAAACCGAAATTTGAGAATCTCCTCTTCCAAACCGTATTTAACGTTACAAATCCGGTTTCAGATTATATAAAAACTAAGAACATTATTTGTCTTAAACTGAAATTTTAAAAAGTGTGTGTGCTGAACCGGCCCCTCTAAACTGATCTTACCTTTCTCATTTTCATAATTCTAACTATCGCAGCCTGAATAAGTAACTTCCGGTCCTCCTCGATGTGCTTGTGTGTCGTTTCTTGCTCCATTTTAAGTTCAGTTTTCATTGGTATGTTTATATTCACACGAAGTTTTTTACTGAAAACATACAAAGCATGTAACGGGGGTGCTTCCGTAACTATTAAAAATACTTACTTTTTAAAGCCTAAATTGAGAGATACCGTCGAATTTCCCGTGATGTCGTTTTCTTCTTCATCACACGAGAGTAGTTTCGCCTTGAGTAAAATTTGAATAACCTAAAAATTATTAAAAATTAAATATCTAGTTCAAAACGAAGACTTATTTTTGAAGAAGTAGTCCATTCTTAAAGTGGAGTTAATTTATAGGAATAAATAAAAACATGTCTTTCTCCACTGGTTTATTAAATGGTAAAGTTAAAAGGTGGGAGATATTCTACATGTTTCAGGTGTAGTAACACCCATCATCAGGAATAAAGTATAAAGAGAAAATATTTATACGTGAGAGGAACAGACCTAAATGGTGAATGGTAGTGAGAGCTCCATCGAGGTTCACTACCCAACCTAAAATTCCGTAATTTAAATGAGTTTTAACTAAAACATAATATAATATTTCCGTATGTTTTACGTTCAAATTTTTTTTAATGTTTCTAAAAATTGGTAGTAAACTTCTTAATTTTTTAATCAAATTTTCTATGTGAAAATTCCAATTTAATTTACTGTCAAAGATTATTCCTAAATATTTTACTTGATTAACTTTCAAAATTTGAATGTCATCATTTATTTTAATACTATTCCTATTTTGTGGTATGTTGTTTGAATTTAAAGTAAAAGGAAGATAATTAGTTTTATCAAAAATAATTGTTAATACATTTTTATCAACCCAATTTTTATTATTTTAAAATCTTTTTTAATTTTGTTATTTAAGTTGTCCCAATTTGCAACTGTATAAATAATTGCAATATCATCTGCGAAACTATGAACTTCTCCATCACAATTTACATTAAATAAATCATTAATATAGATATTAAAAAATAATAGTCCTAAAATTGTTCCTTGAGGAACACCATATTTAATTACTCTAGGATAGCTCTTTTCTATATAATATATTATCAACATTGGCAAACTGTGCCTGTTACAGACTAGGCGACCTACACGGTGATGTGTTGCTTCTTTCCATTAAATAAAACAAATAATCGTTAGAACCAGACTGTAAAAATTTAAAAACTGAACCCGATAACACTTACCTGAATTAAAAAGTCTTGCTTAATTTGTGTATTTTCCTCTAATTGGGCAACAGTCCACGCATCAGCTACGTTGAACTGAAGAAGCACAGCCATTTGAAAGGTACTTGCTTGCAGCGTATACCTAAAAACATCATATAATATATACGATATAGTTTTGTATTTTTAGTTTATACTTGTGATATTTTTAGACGACTATGACAAAGATTATCTGAAGAACCGTTTGTCGAAACGTTTTGAAATAAAAACATCATTACAAAGTCGATCAAGAGACATCACTAGAAGTTATTCTTAAGTTCCTAAATTTACCGCTACAGGGCGTATGTCAAAAATTCACTCTTTTATTCCTTGGCATAACGGCATAACTTTGCTTTAATAAATTTTTTTGATCTAACTTGAAAAATAAACTGAGGGGAGGAGGGGGAACTACTAGCTGTCATTCCTGCTATTAATTGCAACAGTATTGCAGCTCAGTGGTAGTAGAGCTGTCGCATTCGGCCGCAGGTGACCGAAGTTCGATCCCAGAATGGGATATAAAAAAAAATATAACCAATATTTTAGAGGAAAGAATGCAGTATGACACTGGTTGACTCTTGAATACGATCTTTTGAGGTCGAATAGTCCTGCCTCTAGGGGGCTGACGGATAAACTGTACGTTACATTAGGTTGAACGCCTTCTAGCGGTAAAACTAAAGCTCGCCCTTAATAAAATAGACAATGTTTACCTATTTTTAAAGCAATTTGTGTTCAGTTCTCCTTTGGACATATTATACAGCCAGTTCAGTTTCCTTCCCGAATGCTGACTGGCATAGAAATTTGTAAACCTACTTACGCTACGTTCCAACTAAAAAAATAAATTGAAATTACTTAAATTCTACGACCAAAATAATTCGTAGTAAGTTTCGGAAATCGAACCTATAGAATTAGCAATACACAACTTTGTTATTTTGTATACCAACATAGTTCTTCATAAATATAACCAATATTTTTTAACATAAGAATACCTGTTAAAAATTATACCGGGTATAATTATATATATTATGTGTTGTTCTGGTTATTAAGGAAATATATACAAACTTTTGGACTTTATGAGTAGAATAATTTAGATTTTGTAAAGTAAACACTTGAGAAAGCGTTTATTACTTAGTTTTGTTCCTTTTTTGCGCGTTTATTTCACAAATTCGGATAAACCGGTTTTAATTTTTGCTTCATAATAGATATTTTAAATAACTTTACTACAACGACTATAAAAGTCTGGTAATATATTTAAAGGTAACTAGGGCAACGTAGTCCACTAATTTAACCATCTTTGTATCTTATATGGTTCACGAAATCCCTGTAGAGTGGCATCCTTATCCGGGACACCTTTTTTTATGTTCTAGAAGACATACCGGGTCCGCCAACGTGGCGGGGATGGAAGATTAAATCATTATCGCGGAGCTTATCAAAATTACTAAACCAGCATAAGGTATCGACTTAAAAGCGGCATATTTTAAAAATATTTTACATTATACAGGGTGGCTCAAAAAAGTGTGGCGGACTAAACTTGCATTTTTTTAAATGGAACACCCTATATATTATATTATTTTCTAATTCCCTATCCAATTCTACGTATATTTTGTATAAAATGTCATATGTCCAAATTCAATTGTTCTTGAGTAATTGACATTTAAAATATTGCATTTTTTGACTTTGACAGGCTGTAACATTGGAACGGTTCATCTTAGAGAAAAATGGTTAAAACCGTTTTTTTGGTTTAACATGGTAAATCGGAGGTTGGTTTCCTTGGATAGATAATGAAAAACTAAGATAGGGAGGTGAAAACCATTTTTCTCTAAGATGAACCGTTCCAATGTTACAGCCTGTCAAAGTCAAAAAATGCCATATTTTAAACGTCAATTACTCAAAAACAATTGAATTTAGACATATGACATTTTATACAAAATATACGTGGAATTATATAGGGAATTAGAAAATAATATAATATATAGGGTGTTCCATTTAAAAAAATGCAAGTTTAGTCCGCCACACTTTTTTGAGCCACCCTGTATAATGTAAAATATTTTTAAAATATGCCGCTTTTAAGTCGATACCTTATGCTGGTTTAGTATTTTTGATAAGCTCCTCGATAATGATTTAATCTTCCATCCCCGCCACGTTGGCGGACCCGGTATGTCTTCTAGAACATAAAAAAAGGTGTCCCGGATAAGGATGCCACTCTACAGGGATTTCGTGAACCATATAAGATACAAAGATGGTTAAATTAGTGGACTACGTTGCCCTAGTTACCTTTAAATATATTACCAGACTTTTATAGTCGTTGTAGTAAAGTTATTTAAAATATCTATTATGAAGCAAAAATTAAAACCGATTTATCCGAATTTGTGAAATAAACGCACAAAAAAGGAACAAAACTAAGTAATAAACGCTTTCTCAAGTGTTTACTTTACAAAATCTAAATTATTCTACTCATAAGTCCAAAAGTTTGTATATATTTCCTTAATAACCAGAACAACACATAATATTACTACAACACACTGTTACATGTAAAGGTGTGCAATGGTCAGGCAATGCTAATTCTATAGATTAATTTTCCAAGGTAGCAGGTATAAACTTTATGAAATATAATCATGAACAAGTATATCATTACCTCAGAAGGCAAGCCAAAGGTGAAAGATTGTTGAAAAGGCCAGGAACCAGACGATAATACTTGAATACTAAAATCTATACCTACAATTAAAAAAAAGGTTTTAAAGACGCATATATACAGTGCGCTGTCATTTCTTAAAAAAAAATATACAAGTTGATTCTTCTTTTTTAGCGGTGTATAGAAGGCATTAAAATAAACAACATTTTCAAATACCTTTTTCAAAAAACTTAAAGATAGGCGAGATACAGAAGTAAAAAATCTAAGTGCGGGCCTGGTCATCAAAACGTAGCCTGCTATACTTTATGTTGTTTGTTTTATCTCTTATTAGTCATGCAATTTATGGGTCAGTGGTGAGTTATTTGGCAATACGCTGCGTGTGTTTTTCTAAAGCAAATTAATTTTAAACTGGTGAAACGTGAAAATGGTAAAATTTGAAAACAATGAACTAGTAGATATGGTGCTAATTTATAATGAGTGTCGTCGAAGTGCCGCTGCTGCTTCGAGATTATACGCAGAACGCTTTCCCTTGCAGGCTCATCCTACACCCAAAAGTTTTCTTAATGTTATTCAACTGGAAGTTAGGCAGGACCGTATTTGATCCATAGGGTAATAAATAAATGTAAGTACTTTATTTTTGAGTTTTTGGAAAAAAGGTATTTGAAAATGTTGTTTATTTTAATGCCTTCTATACACAGCTAAAAAAGAAGTATCAACTTAGGAATTAACCTGTATTGAACACAAAACGCTATAGTATAATTATTGTAACTATATTTAATTTTAATAACCTTGGAAACACAAGTTTGTTTAAGGTAAAATATTTTTGGATTGAATATTCGAAACTTTTTCCGCAAGAAAACAACTATTTATTATTTATTAATTTTTTGTTTCATAGTCCTCTTTTGGGATATATTGAAAAATAAATAAAACTCTTTAGGTAAATTTGCAATGCTCTATTATAAGCCACTTTAAAAACATTAATTAGACGTTTCGTCTGTAAGAAATCATCATCAGGTCAGTGAATTATTTGTACCCTGTTCAACTAAAATAAGTCTACACGTCGCTTTCACTGCGTTACATTAAAATTAGAAATGCGACAGCTAAAAGACAGTAATTACAATCACAAAAACTATAGAAGCGTAAAACAACGTATAAATGAATATTACCTACCTAAAGATTCATTTGAATTAGTCATGTGATTCCTGAACTGTTCATTTAGATCCTTGGAGACGCCAATATCCTGGAACATCCTCTGCAACTTCGAGGTGTATTCGAAACCGCAAGCCTGCTTGAGTTTGGAGATCATAGACGCTTCCGCGTCGTCGCTAGCCGACATGTGTTGGACCAATCTTTTAGCTAACATCTAAAATTTTTTTAAAATGTTGATTATTACGTAGAAAGAACAGTGCAGCTGTGTTATGCATTAAAGCAGACAGGGACGTCAAAATAATGGGTTCCCTGCGGCACAGGTAGACAATGACAGTTGTGTCGTTCTTATTAGGACTCATCAGAAAGCTAAAACCCCGTTAGCAACTCCATACTGGTGGGTCGGTATCTCTGAAACTGCTTTTTGAAACGGTATTTTTTAATATCGTCATACTAAATTATTTTTAATCGAAAAAATATTTTTAGAAACCAGCGAGAAAAACTCTTTAAATAAAAGAAGAGATTCACACTTCAAGTATTGACTAATCAGAGAAATTTTCTCGGTATTTTTTCCAATGTAGTGGAAATCGTACCGAAAAATTACTCTCAGAAATCGTTTAATTTAATTGACAGGCGATTTGAATTTTATCATTTATTGATTCGAGATTTCAAGGTCAGAGATAGGAATGATAGATTTTTTTTTTTCGACAAAAAAAAATATTTTTGTTTTGCCAACCTTACACTATAGTTCGTTCCCAAGGAACGGTTATTTAGTCGCGGTATAAAATGGAACGGTCCATATCGGTAACAGTATTTCCCACCTCTACAACTCCAGAAAGAGCGAAAATGTGCTTTCAAGGCTTACTTAAGAAATAAATAAGTGGTGAAAACATAGTATCGCCATTTGTAGGAATCAACTCCAATGTAGAAGACACAGTCACAGGACGTGAAATCGTAGAACTCAAGACAAGGTAGGCCACATGTAATAGAACGGGATTTCTAGCTTTGTTCTTATTTCAGTTTTTTTCGTAAAAATCGCATTTTACAGAATACATAAAATATGTTTCACATTATCCCAACGGGGAAACTAAAAGGATGCTTTCGGTAAATAAAGCAATAAAACACTTTCGAAATCCTTATTGGTACTGAAGCAATTCGTAGAAAGTTATACGGTACTTTCTCTTTAAAGTATATTTCTAACTGCCTGTCGATCAGAGAGATGGTTAGCATGTGTTCAGCAAACCCTTCGCCGGAGGGCTCTTTTATGACTGTTTCGCGTATATTATATTATATGAATCATATGTTGAGAAAACTGAAAAACGGAAAATATATGAGGAAGTTGGTTGTTGGATCTGTATCTTGGCCGATCCGATTAAGGATGGAAAAGGCTAAGCGCATTTGTGTTGCTTTTTCCCATAACGTCCAAATGGTTTTTTTAAGCACATTTGACTTAGTACTTTAGGTTAATTAGGTATAAAACCTCTTGTACATTTGTATAAGATACAGAGCATAGGTAATTTTGCATCTAAAGAGAGGGTTAGTATTTTATTTCTCAAACCGTGGGACTGGAGCCAACTATTATCTATTGGCTAAATCTCTCAGTACCTAAGGCACAATGGCCGACAAGTAACAAGTACCGGGATTGGCTCGCGGGCAGGGTAACATCACTCTATAGGGTAGAAGTCATAATTATTGTGGGAATAATAAAAATTTAAGTGGGGTTGACAAGAGGTCAGAAAGTATAGTGACAAATCTACTAAAATCAGTTCCGAGTTTTATGTCTTACGAAAAAGTCTTATAAACATCAATAGTTCCAAGTTTGTTTTCGTAATGTAAAGTTCCTTAGGGTATTTGTACGCGGCGGTTCGATGGGTTTATTTTTACGGGAGAGTTCCTCAGGGGTATTTGTAGGGGAAGGATACTAAGGGCTATTCTTACGCGACAGTTTCCTCTTGATAAACAATTCATGTTTTCGCGGTTGTTTCTCTTGTGTGGTAAATCTTAATTTAAAGTGTAAAGTTCAGTGTATTAAATATCAGGGTTTACGATCGTCGTTTACGACTCTTCAATCTTAGGGATTAACTTCAGGGTTTTCTTTATTTTAACTAAATCAGATTGAGTGTTTTCTCATCTTAAGGGTTTACTTTAAAGATTGTTCTCCTTCACAGTAAACGCATGTCCGGGTTTTAATTGCATATTGGATATCATTTCAGGAAAACACCTCTCTTTATTCTCTTACACTCATCTTGTAAATATCTTAAGTTTAATATTGTAAAGTTTCTTTTTCTTTATCTCTTGTTGTTAATAGATTTAAGTGTTTTGAAAATCTAGTGTTTTATTGCTCACTATAAAAAAGGGGATAGGGGATTCACGCTAACAAGAGTGGACGATTCGCGTTCGCGCGTAGACAGCGCTGTTTTCAAGGACTATCGAGGCAGAGCTGAAATATCTGGAGAAGGCCCGATTGGTAAGTTGTTATAATATCAATTAACACCTTAATTAACATCCAAGGAGAAACGTCACGACTGGAGTGCTCGTGCTATGAAGGTGTAATTAGCTAGTTATTTCCAGGATAAATTCTAAACTCATTGTGAAAGGAAGGATCTAGATCGTCGGTCAAGAAACGCTACCATTGTTCCTAAAACGCTACCAGTTAGATTCGTAACTTAATATTATTAGACAGTGCCATAATCTCGATCAATCCCGTCACACACACACACACACACATCTAGTATAGGAAACGACATTTTGCGGTTCACCATAACAGCCTGCAATTCGCAGTTTCAGAAATAGATCACATCGAAGTACCCACTAGGGTGCGACGGTATCCGTTTACAAGCCGTGTAATAAATAAAGTAGAAGTTTAGTGTCCGTAATAATAAAATAGAAAGAAAAGTGAGCGGCAACCGGTTAAAGTGGTGCGTACCACACATACCAAAAGTACCTACTTTGTTAATTACACAGGCCTGCATGAAATTTGTGAAGTGATTTTTGATTGTTAAGCTCAGTTTTATGTAGAAATAACTAATTAAAATACCATTGGGCTCCATCACCCACAGAATTTTTTTTTCCCAAAAAAAAGGAAAAATATTTAAAAAATCTTATAATAGGCGTAATACATTTTAAAATAAATTTAGTGCTTCAAATTCCTTAAAGCCAGGAGCCTTAAAACTGTTTTTTTACATAATGGCAATGTTTTTGATTCTGTTCCTGTCGGCCATTCAGTTCATTTAAAAGAAAACCATGGAAATTTAGAGGAATTACTTTTAAGAATACAACACAATACAATACAAAGATCACAACTGGGAATTGTTTGGAGATCTAAAAATTTTGGGCCTTCTCTTGGGTGAGCAGTCTGAATTTACTAAATTTCCATGTTTCCTGTGCGAGTGGGATAGCAGGAACCGAGAATAGCATTGGATACAAAGAGACTGGCCACAAAGAGAGACTTTAAAACCGGGAACCAAAAATTTAATTCGCGAAAGTCTTATTGACCCTAAAAAAGTTTTACTTCCACCACTTCACATAAAACTTGGGACTAATGAAACAATTTGTTAAGGCATTAAACAAAGAAGGAAATTGTTTTAAATATTTGTGTAACACATTTACGGCTCTGTCAGAGGCAAAATTAAAGAATGGAATCTTTGTAGGGCCGCAGATTAGGAACTTGATGAAAGATAGAGAATTTGAAAATGTAATGGACGATAAGGAAAAACATGCATGGAATGCTTTTAAAGAAGTTGTACATAAATTTCTAGGGAATTATAAAGACACAAAATATGTTGGAAAAATTCAAGATTCTTGGTTGCAATATGAGCATAAAAATTCACTTTTTACATTCCCATTTGGACTATTTCCCGGAAAATCTTGGGGACGTGAGTGAAGAGCAAGGTGAAAGATTTCATCAAGATATTAAAGGGATGGAAAAAAGATACCAGGGGCGCTGGAACACAAAAATGATGGCCGAGTACTATTGGACATTGAGGAGAGATCTTCCTTTAGCTGAATATGACAGAAAAACAACATAAATAAGCTTTTCTGAAAAAAGAAAACGGTTTTTTAAGAAGCATAAAGAATGAACAACTATTCGAAATAGTTTCAATGTCTATATCTTGTATGTTTTTGTATTTTTCTCTTTAATATGTTATAAAACTAGCTTATAAATGAAATAAATCGTGTTTTTGTAAGTTTCTTGATTTTGCTGGTTTGAAAAATAACCTTACGTAATACAAAAAAACTGAAATCAGATTTGAAATCAGTGCTACCAAATTACCAGAAAACAGTTAACATTTTTAAATCGACTTTCAAAGTGTAAAAAATGCAGGCCTGTGTTATTAAATTAAAAAAATACATTTTTGACCGAGATAATAGGTCACGTTTGCTTACCTTACTATAGAATTTCTGAAAAACGTCCTTATCTTCAATGTATTTAAAAACAACCATCTGAAATTAAAGAAAAATAGTAAATAAAAGTCATCATATCAAAATATTCATTTACAGATAATAAACTTATTAATTATTTAAAAACAATTATTTAAGTTGTCCCAATTTGTATCTGTATAAAAAATTGCAGCATCATCTGCGAAACTATGAATTTCTCCATCACAATTTACATTATCATTATGGTGATGTTAAACTAACAATTGAAACGTGATATTAACAAAAAAACAAAACAAATCAGAACGTTTCAACTGGTAAGAATCTCCAGTCGTCTTCAGATGCAGCAGACTGAGATTTGAACATTTCTGTTAATCTGATATTAGCGAAAAATGTAAAATATTATGACAATATTTTAACTTACAACTTGATTAAGTGTGTCCTCTAGTTCAGCCTCTTCAGCATTTTTATTGCTCTTCTTCAACAACAAGTCGCAGTACTTGGCGAGTAACTCCGGAGATCTACTTGAAGAATTAGCCGATTTTGTTACAGCATTTGCGTTAATGAATCTTCCACAAGCCTAAAAGAAAAATGAATAAGACTTGACTGGTGGTTTGTATTTGCTTACTTAACATAATAATGTACAATCACAACAAACAATGACGTTTGTGAACAATTTTTAGTAGAACCGAAATATTAAATAAAATAAATGATTACTTCATAAATGCATGCCCAACATTTAACTCTAACAAAAATACTAATTTCATTAAAAATAGAGTCAAAAATTCAATTTTTTTAAACCCAGTCACTGATCTTGAAATTATTAGGATCATAAAAGGACTTAAAAATAAAAAATCGGTAGGCGAAGATGAGGTGCCTGTATCTGTATTGAAAGAAGTAGCTAAGGAAGTAGCTGGTCCCCTTTCTTATATTATAAATTTGTCATTTTCTACGGGTGTCTTTCCACAGATGCTAAAAACTGCCTATATAAAGGCAATTCATAAGGGCGAAATGAACGAAGAAAAAAATTATAGACCTATATCTCTTTTGTCAAATGTCGGTAAAGTTTTTGAAAAGGCTATGTTTGAGAGAATGATGTCCTTTTTTGAAAAATACTCAATAATTACTGATAGACAGAATGGCTTCAGGAGGGGTAAATCCACAATAAGAGCAATTTATCAAGCATTAGAAAGAGTCTTGCACTCCTTAAATAGCAAGAATCTAACAATGTTAATGTGTATGGATCTCTCCAAGGCATTTGATTCAGTAAACCATAATTTGCTGTGTCGGAAACTTGAGGCGTATGGAGTACGTGGTGCGGCACTGTGCCTGATTGAATCCTATTTAAAAGAGCGCGTACAAAGAGTGGTTGAATATGATGAGAACGGTATCTTATGCAGATCGGAAGAAATAAGTTTAACCAGGGGAGTTCCCCAGGGATCAGTCCTGGGCCCTCTCCTATATATTGTATACACAAATGAACTACCAAATGTCTCCGATGAATACACTGTAATGTATGCTGATGATACGTCTCTTATATTTAGTGAAGAAAATGATGAAATACTTATATTCAAGATTAATTCTGCGATGGAAGCCCTAGACCAATATTTCTCGAAAAATGATCTGTTGCTAAATGTGGCAAAAACACAAACTATTGTTTTCGGAAATCGAACAGACAATAGTGTTGCATTCTACTACAATGGTGAGGAGATTAAGGCATTTGAGAGTGTGCGTTTCCTGGGTGTACAGATTGACGGAAAGTTAAATTGGAGGGCGCACATCCATAACTTGGCAGGTAGCATATCTAGATACTGTTTTGCCCTACGTATAATATCCAATCATATAGGCACTGAAGCTGCCATTACCGCTTTTCATGCGTACATTCAATCTAGGTTGAGGTATGGAGTGATATTTTGGGGTAATTCACCGGACATACACAGAATCATGGTCATGCAGAAGAGGTGCATTCGTAGTATTTTTGGAATGAAAAACCAGGAAAGCTGTAAACCTGTATTCATTGAGAAAAGTATTCTAACAGTATTGGGAATGTACATTCTGGATTCGGTAATGTTCGTGTACGAAAATAGAGATCTTTTTGCTGAGTGTGACATGGCGCACGACTATGATACTCGCCATAAAAGTAATTTAGTACCTGAAAAATACAACTTTACGTACTTACAAAAAAATGTAAAATATTGTATTATAAAAATATTTAACTCCTTTCCACATAAAATTAGAAACTTGCCAAAGAATACACTTAAATGTACCTTAAAAAAATATCTAGTCAATAAGGCATTTTATAATATTAATGAGTTTTTCAGTGATCCGAGTAAAAATCACCTTTAAAGATGTGTGGGATTTAAATATAGGATATGGTACAGAATAATATATGATAATTATCTCAGATCAAGGCTATACTCTAAACCTGTCACTGTCATTTGAATTTTGGACTCCTTATTTTAAACTGTCATTTTAAATTATTTTGTGATCTTTTTTTTTATTATTTCAATTTTAATGTTGTTAGGATGATTTATTTCAGATCAAATTTTAAATTCCTTATTTTATGTCATTTTAAATTACTTTGTTTTGTTTGATATATTTTTCTTATTTCAATTTTAATATTGTTAAGCTGTAGGAAATTAAACTTAAGAATTGTCATGGTAAATAATATTGTTAACTCTTGACATTGTTCAACACCCTCAGGGTATATTTTGTTTATTGTAAACATTTGAGCAAATAAATATTCATTCATTCATTCATTTTTGAACGACCTTATGTCCATGATGGCCTGGTGATTAATGTAATTATTTTAATTATAGTTGACCAATAAAAAAAATCATGTCAGTAATTCAAGAGCTCACTCTCAAAAATAGTACCACTCTCTTAATAGTAATAAAGCTATTGTTTTCTCACTTTGTCCAGAGCCGCTACGAATCCGCTATCATTTCCAAAGGCGACCAGCACCAAAGCGTTGTATTTCTTGTGAACCTCTAAGATAGTATTTACATAGATTTTCGGATCCTAAATTAGAGAAATAAAAAGTTAATACATTAAGTATATGCGAGTACATAGCTTAAATTTACAAAGAATCAATATTATCATTCAGTTTTATACAGGGTGATCCTAATCTTTAAGTGCCTATAAATGTAATTAAAATAAACAAAATTTTTAAGTAACTTTTTTCAAAGAAATAAATGTATTTACTTACAGATTGCGGCCAATACGGTCCTGTCAAACTAAAATATCGGCAAAACAACGTTCTGCAAATAGTATCTTGGTCATATGATACAAAAAAAAATGTTTTTAATTGTAAGAAATCTATATAAATTTATTTTATTTATTGCCATTATACACTTACAAAGTAAATAATGACATTGTCAAAGTAAGAAAAAGAAAAGTTACTTTAAGTTTCATATGATAATATCATGGTATTCTCGAATATCCTAAAAAATTTTGTCAAGAAGGTAGCACTTTACTTTGTTCTTGAACTTTTTGGATTGAATAATGTTTCTGAGAGTTTCCGGGAGTGCATTATAAAGAGAGCTGCAGAAACAAAATGGACTTTTCCGATAAGAGGATGTTTTGAAGCCAGAAATGTAAATTTTATCCGTTTCTAGTATCACGATTATGAATTGTTGAAGTATCGGGAAATTTGGAAGAGTGTTTTTTTACAAACATTACTGCACTAAGAATTAAAATACTAGGCAGCGTAAGAATTTTATATCGCCGAAATGTTTCTTTGCAAGATTCATAGGGCTTAAAGAGTAAATTTTACGAATTATTCTTTTTTGCAAAATAAATAATCTTTGTAGTTTATTGGCCCCAGTTAAGTATTAGATAACTTAGGTGACTATAGGCTTTGAATTTCAACACTTAAAGAAAGCCGAATAGATAGGCGCACTATGATTCATTCGCTACGTAAAAACCGACTTGACTTCGGAGCGCGCCGTCTTTTATTGCATAAAATAATACCATATCTTGTGTCTGAAATCGATCGAAAATGGAGACAAACATTAATTCGTCTCCAAAAACGCTTGCCACATTTTGCACTGATCCGTCGTTCTTTAAATATTTAAATTCAAAGCTATATTTTAATGCATAGTATTATTAAGTAGTTGTTTGCTATCCATACAATTTTTTAAGTTGACTACAGCAAAATATGCCGAGTTAAGTTTACTAGCAACAAAATCAACATGAGCGTCCACTTTAACTGTCCATATCCATATTGGAAGCGAAAAGGGATTTAAAAAAAAAGGTTTGCTCACCTTTCAGTCGTTCAATACGGGAGATTACCAAGAGGACATGAATTCGAATGTTTTTGAGGACTATTTTGATGAAATGATCAAATATCTTTTAAAGAAGAAGATTTTCCTTTTCATTTCGCCAGATCCATCTCTAGACGCGTTTCGTCATATCATGACTCATCAGTAGAGCTAGGATCCGACGAAAAGAAGAGGAATCTCGAAGCTACTTAAGGCAGCACTTGGTGGGACACACCAGTAAAATGTGGCACGGAGCGCCATCTGTGTCGTTGTTAGACACTCTTGAGCATACCAGCACCTCTAACAAACTTATAGAAATAAGTAAATGTTAAGAGGAAATCGCCTGTAAATCTTTTAGCTGATTCAGTAGTAGTTATGGATAATGCAAGCTATCATTCGCGACGCACAGAGAAGACTTCAACTTCATCTTGGAGAAAACAAGAAATTATCGACTGGTTAACCACCAAAAATATTGAATTGAAGATAATTTGATAAAGATGGAACTATTAGCTATAGTAAATTTACAAAAACATCGTTTTATGAAATATGCCGTGGAAGATATAGCTAAAAAACAGTGTAACTGCGCTGCGCACACCGCCATACCATTGCGGACTAAATCCTATAGAACTTATATGGACGTAAGTGAAAGGATTTGTAGCAAGACACAACACGACATTCAAAATGAAAGACGTTAAGCTACTGTTTGATCAAGTCATTAAGGAAGTGACACCAGAGAACTGGCGAAAAGCAGTCATTAAAGAAGAGGAGAAAATGTGGGATCTTGACCACCTGATCGATCGGACCATCGACCCGTTAATTATAACGTCAAGAGGAGATGACAGTTCCTCAGATGACGAAGAATATTATGATTTTTTATAAATTAATTTCTGTATAATGTATTTTGTATTTGTGTTTAATAAAAAATAAGTGTACCTATTACTATGTACCATCGCGCCGATAAAAAACTGGGACAGGAAATTTTTCTATTTTCTCCTAGACTATCAAGAATAATTTTACATCAAGCCTGGTATCAGTAAAATGTCATGAAAATTTGCATGTCAATAAAGATTGTCACTTTATGATTGACTCGTCAAACATACAATCATATATTATTTGTAAATATGCCACAATTAACCCCCCAGCAAAAGGCAATTATTTATAGTCGGTTGCGAGATAGTGTTGCTATTAGGGATATTGCAGATGAACTGGGAGTAAGCAAGAATACCGTGCTATTGGCAAAACAAAAAATAGCAAGACATGGGACTATTATTAGGAATGCAGGTTCTGGTCCCCCTAAAATTTCTACTGATGATCATGATAGAAGACTGGTTAATTATCTAAGGGATCATCCCTTCGAAACTGCAATCAAGGCAAAAGAAGAGACGAATTTTCCAGGTTCTGCAAATACCGCTAGAGACAGGGTTCGAAATTCCGATATACGAAGCCGTTGTGCTGCCAATAAAAATTTTTTAACGGAAATAAATAAACAGGGCAGGTTAGAATTTGCACATGAATATATTAATCAAATAAATTTATGGGAAACAGTTATATTTTCTGACGAGAAAACTTTTCAGTCATGCAATAATGGGAGAATTCGGGTGTATAGGCCTTCCGGCATGCGGTATGATGAGAGATACACCCACAAAACCAACCAAAGTGGGCGTTTCTCCATAAATGTTTGGGGCTGGATTAGCGCTAGAGGACCAGGACTTTGCCAAATCGTCGAAGGAAGACTAACTGCAGCAGTATACGTTAATATACTAAACGAAGTGATGATACCATCGGTAAACGCTGTATACGGTCAAAATTACACATTTCAGCATGATAATGCTCCAATACACACAGCGCGCATTGTACAAAATTTTCTCCAAGAAAATAACAGAGCAGTTCTTCCCTGGGCTTCGAAGAGTCCCGATTTGAACCCGATAGAAAACATTTGGGGTGCCATGGTCAAATCTATGTATAAACATGATTTTCAACCTAGAAACAGGGATGAATTACGTCATAGGATAAATCAAGCTTGGGATGAAATAACTGTCGAATTATGTAGAAACTTAGTTTTAAGTATGCCACAAAGGCTCCAAAAAGTAATAAACAGAAATGGTTCTATGACCAAATATTAATTTTGTGTTGTTTTGACAAACTTTGTGTTCGCAATTTTTTTCTTTTTATTAAATGTATTTTATTACCTGTATTAGCTTTATTTATTATTTTGTGGTAATGGTAAATATAATAATTTATAAAATATTTGACTTTAAAAAAATCTAATAAATTTACTTTATCCATATTATATGTCTCTCAAATTTAACCACCCCGTATCGAAAAATACAAAACATTCCATTATGTAACCTAGGTTACTTTTTAAATTTTGAATGTTTTTCCTTTTTAGCTCTAGACACCTTTTATAGTCTAGGGGATATGTATTTCTTACATTGTTTTTGTAAATCTCTTGTCCCAGTTTTTTATCGGCACAATAGTACATAATACACGCCTCTGTCACACCATTTTCAGTGTTTGTGAATGGATAACAATAGGCAAAACCCATAAATTGACCCAAACCCGGATGGTACTACCTGCACTTGATGAAAATAAAGAATTTTGTAATGAAATCAATGCCAAATTATGCAAGTGGCTTAAATATTCGTTGAGTCAGTCTGTAGTCCCTTTGCATACCTAATGAGCTTTTATTACTCAACACCTAATGAGCTTTTATTACTCTACACCTTGCTGAAATAGACTATAGAATATTTTTAAAACAGATCTGACTATAAATATAGGAAGGGCTATGACCCAATCATAAGGTAATACAACGGCCATGAATTTACCCAAAAATTCCTAAGTTGGTTTTTCCGATTTATGGCCATAATTTGATCAAAATTCGCTTGTGTGCGATTTAGCCACTGTACCGCGATGGAGCGTAATATTCATAACGCCGAATTTTCCACACTCTCCGTAAATATGCAACATTTATTAGTTCACTAGTTTCATAATGTTCCATTTTCGCGTTTTAACAATTATATAAAACACCACGCGTCTAGTTCACAACTAAATGACCCTGTGATGTGTGATTCGTTGGAAAATAAATAAACATAAACAGACTTTATTAGCAATGCATAGGACCTGATTGAGATTTTTATAATTTTGTTAGAGCTTATTATCTCATTTATTTTTGGATTATTTAAACATTTTGTTTATTTTAAAAACGTCTATACCCAGTTTTAGAAAAATCAATTCAGGAATCGCCCTGTATATTCTGATTCTTTTTTAGTGTTAAAATTATATTAAGTAAACTGCGTAATAAACGTGACAAAGACAGGAAATCATTACTTACATTGTGTGCAGCTTCCCCACATTTTTCAATTGCAGACAAGCCCTGAGCGGCGATATGTTGTTCGAGCAATCCTCGCAGTTCACCTATTTTAAAAACTAGTTAAAATACAGGCTGCGTCAGTTGAGAGTTCTTCCTAATTTGATAAAAAGTTTTTACTGCTTTACGAATGTCAAAAAATTGACTGTTACAAAAAAGGAATATCTGAATATCGAAAAAAATATGCGTCTTAAGCAATATACATTCTGTCAGGCTTGAAATCGCCGAAGATTTCCAAGTATATACAACTAATTTAGAGTACTGTATTAATGGTTACCAATAAATAAGAGGTTAATTTGTTTTTGTGACACGCAAATAATTACAAAAAGAAAAAAACACAATATCCGTAAACGCAAGTATACCTAGGCCATCCGGAATTCTCGCGACTAAACTGTACATTCGCCCCAGATCGTCGTCCTTGTCTGCGTCCAACAGCTGCTTAAACTCGGAGTGCAGCAGCTCCAGGTGCTTCTGGATGAGGACGCGCTCGCACGTCTTTGCCAAGCGTTCGCTCGTTGTCTCGTGCAAATACACTTGAACGCGTCTTTGCTCTTCCATTAGACGTTGTTCGGCCTAAAATGGAAATTAAATTTGTAGAAAATTCGCCTGGTGATCTCGAATTGGGACAACGTAAATAACAAAATTAAAAAAGATTTTAAAATAATAAAAAATTGGTTTGATAAAAATTTAATTTTAATAAAACTAATTATCTTCCTTTTACTTTAAATCCAAATAACATACCACAAAATATGAATAGTATTAAAATAAATGATGACATTGAAATTTTGAAAGTTAATCAAGTAAAATATTTAGGAATAATCTTTGACAGTAATTTAAATTGAAATTTTCACATAGAACATTTGATTAGAAAATTATGAAGTTTACTACCAATTTTTAGAAACATTAAAAAAATATTGAACGTAAAACATATGGAAATATTATATTATGATTAGTTAAAATTCATTAAAATTACGGAATTTTAGGTTGGGGAGGAATAAATAGAACTTTAGTTAAAAAATTAGAAATATTACAGAAAAGGTTTCTAAAAATTATATTTAGTAAAGATTATCTTTATCCTTCAATAAAATTATATTCTGAAACAAACAAAAATGAATATTAAACAACTTTACATTTATAACATCTTAATATACATATTTAAAAATAAAAATCTTATACAATTTAAAAACCATATTCATAATACACGTCATAAAAATGAAATAACCATAAAACCTAAAATAAATAAGTCCATAGGACAAAAAAATTTCAAATATTTATGTTTTTATTTAAACGATTATTTACCAACAAAAAATTAAAAATATATTTCATTAAAAAAATGTAAAATCGAAATAAAAGCATGGATATTGGAAAGGATAACTTTACTGTGTGTGATGTTTTTGGAATTGTTTTAATTAATATTATTATGAATTATACCGGGTGACAACGAATGTTGTTACCCCCCCTATTTTTTCCGTAGTTTTATTAATACAATATTTAAAATTTCAGGAGATTCTAAGTGTATATTTTGTTAGTTTTTAGTAAAGTCGTACTTTTAAAATCACTTCCGGTTTGACCGGAAGTGGTATCAACTCTTTTATTTTAAATAGAAAACTATTATTTTTATTCGATATTTGAATTCTACGGCAAATTTCCTTTAAAATGACATATCACACAGATCATTTGTTTTTAAAATGGCTTCCAGGAAAAATGTTTAAGGAAATCCTTAGATGGCCATGGACTCGCTAATATAACACGACTTTTTGAAAGTGGGCCATGGAAGTTTTAAAGTGGTTTATTTTAACCTGTTTTATGTTAAACAAGTAGGCTATGAAATATTCTGTGAAATGACAAAAGTGTTCGTAACAAAAATTGAAGAACTCAATTTTTTTTTTTTTGAAATATGTCATTTCTCGATTTTTTTTTCAATTTTACCATGCTTATGAAACATTTTTAAAAAGATAATTTAATAAGCTATTTTTTGGCCCTAAATGAATGGCTTGTTGCCATTTAAAAATATTGAGTAATTCTTTCTCATTGTTTAAAAAAATATGACAGATCTAAAATATTTTTGACCGAAGCATCTTTCGCAAAGAATGTTATTGTTTAACATAAAACTGGTTAAAATAGACCACTTTAAAACTTCCATGGCCCACTCTCAAAAAGTCATGTTATATTAGCGAGGCCATGGCCATCTAAGTATTTCCTTGAAAATTTTTCCTGGAAGCCATTTTAAAAACAAATAATAATGTGTGATATGTCATTTTAAAGGAAATTTGCCGTTTAATTCAAATATCGAAAAAAAATAATAGGTTTCTATTTAAAATAAAAGAGTTGATACCACTTCCGGTCAATATTAACAAATATTTTAAAATTCTTATATATTTAAAATACTAAGATTTGTCCCTAACAAGCACGTCTTCGGGGGATCATATAAATATTTAAAATAAACTTATTATTATTAGAAACGAATACTTACCCGTTTCATATACTCGGTGACGGGATTTTCAGCCAGAAAAGCACTGCTCTCCCTTGTATAAAAGCGTTCGGTGTCCTCCAGAAACACGTTCTCGAAACTCTCCTTGTATACGCTTAAGTTGGGCCCCTTGGCGCCCGGCTCCTCCTCATTGAGACCCAGTTCGACGTAGCAGTTTATCACTCCCGATACCAGTCGGGTGTTTATTGTCTCGCCGTTGCGTTCTTTCTCAATCAGTTTTAGGACTGCGTTTGTTACCTAAAAAGAACATTTAAATGCTTTATGTACTTCAAAAACATAATTTGGTTCAAATCTTACGTTTAAAGTTTACTTTTGCGCCTATACTATGTAACGTTATGCCAGACATATCAGGCGTAGTATTGACAATAAAGGAATTGTAATATGAGGGTAAAACACTCTGTATTAGTATATTGTATTAGTGTTCTAATTAGTTATTATGATTAGCTAGTATAACAATACTGTCGATATAACAAATATGTAATATAAACATTTAGCGTAAGTGGAACAACTATGTATGTGGCGACATGGACTAAGATGCAGAATATAGTTTGATGTTGAATATGAAACACCGTTTTATTTGAACCCTTTGCTGCCACCCATCTGAACATCAAATTATTACATGGCGATCCTGCCAAAAAACCTTAAGAAGAAAAGCATATGGAATAAAATGGGTAGTGCCAAGTCTAAAGAGAAAATAACCAGGCCTCGAATGGAGACAGAGTACATTTTGATAACACTTGTAATAGCCGTTATCCTTTTTATCATATATAGTTAGAATTACCAAGAACGAGTTGAAGAAAATCAAGGGATGAATTGGTGACGAAGCAAGCAGTATACCATTTTTTTAGGTTCTTTTTAGGATTATAAAGATGGAGTTTTGGAGCTTAAAATTGTTACATGGTTTTATTATACTTATGGTTTATTACACTTATGGAAAAAGAAGACGGAAAATGGACATAAGAAACAAGGAAATTTGTAAAAAATAGAAGAAAAAAAATAGACTCGGTTATAATTACCAAATTAGTGATTAAAAAGAAACATTTACTAAGTAAGTTATAGAATTAAGTAAATTGTATTGAAATAGGGACCTATTTAACAAGTACTTTGCTATTAAATAATTA
Source organism: Polydrusus cervinus (assembly GCA_935413205.1). NCBI lineage: Eukaryota > Metazoa > Arthropoda > Insecta > Coleoptera > Curculionidae > Polydrusus > Polydrusus cervinus. Next base: position 110,224,342 of record OW284510.1, on the reverse strand, counting down.
GATTAGAGAATATTCTAAGAGTGCTATAGAAATTTCTTTTTAAAAATGTATCAGGAAATTATAAATTTTAATAAACAAATCGCGGAAGGTTTAAGTAGTGATAACCAAAATGAGGTATAAACCGGGATAACCACGCGAAAAATATACATTCAAATATGTCAGCTTTTGACTTAAAAGTGGCCACGAGCCTCTTGCCTGTAATGAATGACTCGGAAGCTATTACACATAAACTAATCGACGCGGCAGAATTTTATCATTCTATGCTTAACGATGATGGCAAGCCTATTTTAATTAAATTCATTCTGAAAACACGAATTTCAAATAATGCGAAATTGAGATTAAAGTCTAGTTACGATTCTATGGATTCATTATTAGGAGACATCAAAAAACATCTTTTAACGAAACAGTCCGATACCGCCCTTCAGGCAAAATTGTTTTCCGCCAAGCAAGGCGATAATACTGTTTCTGAGTTTGGTAAAAATCTTGAAGATATCTTAGTAAATCTGACAATTTCTCAAGCAGACGGTAATTCAAGAGCTTTTGATATTTTAAGACCAATAAACGAAAAAATCGCTATACAAAGGTTTACAGGTGGCCTTAGAAATCATAAACTCAGCACAATCATATCTGCTAGAAATTTTGAATTTTTAAAGGATGCCATTAGAGCGGCGCAAGATGAAGAAATTTCCTCTCAAAGCAGTAATCAACAAATTTTCAATATGTTTAGAGGAAGAGGAAACAACAGAAATTTTTCTGCAGGTTTTAACAAAGCTAGAAACTCTGGAAGACATTTTAATAACAATTTCAATAGAAACGTAACTAATAGAAATAACAATTATGTTTCTAATTATCAACAAAATAATTCTCGCTTAGGTAATGGTAATAGCAATCCGCAAAGTCAGCGTTTTCAGGGGGGGCACCGAGGACGTTCGTTTACTCGCGGTTATTATGGAAATTCGCGGAGACAAATAAATTTTGCTGATCAAAACATTAATGCAGGTCAGGAAACGTTGAAAGTTGAAAAAAGTCATAATAATATTTTTACTTACTCCGAAAATTGCTCAAATTCAGTTTCTTTTAGAGTAAACAACAAAAGTTTAGGATTCTTAGTAGATACGGGAGCATCATTGTGTGCCCTTAAGTTAGAACATTTAGACGCAAGTATACCTTTACATAAGGAAAATCTTGAAATAAATGGCATAGGTGGTAGAGTATGTTCCGTAGGTTATGTATACTTAAATCTCGCTATAGGAAACATACAATTTAGGGAAAAGTTTTATGTATTTGATTCGTTGGAATGTCATACAGATGGTATAATTGGGAGAAATTTTTTAGGGAAGTATAAAGCTAAATTAAACTATGAGGAAAATAAAATGTTTATTAAATGGATAGGTAAGGAAATAAATAGTAATCCTAATTGGGGGGGCCCCCGTATAAATATTGTACAAGGAGCTAGCAAAATAATAGATAATGATGAGAAACGAATTATTTTGAATGATTTTCATTTACTTCCCACAAGTGGACATGCAGGCATAAATAGAATGACAAATAATATAAAAAAGTATTACTTTTGGCCAGGTCTAGATAACGATGTTGCAGACTTTGTAAGAAAATGTGACACTTGTCAAAAACAAAAGCATTGCAATCGTTATACTAGACAGCCCATGGTTATTACGTCGACAGCCAATTATTCTTTTCAAAAAGTATATTTAGATATTGTAGGACCACTACCAACAGATGTAAATGAATTTGCATACATCCTGACTTTACAGTGTGAGTTAACAAAATTTGTGGAAGCATATCCTATAAAAAATAAAGACACCGTATCTGTGGCAAAATCATTTGTGGAAAATTTTATCTTACGATATGGAATTCCACAGGAAATTGCAACGGATAGGGGTTCTGAATTTATTTCTTCCACTATGAGTGAGGTTTGTAAGCTTTTAAAAATAAATCAAATTTATTCCACGGCATACCATCATGAAAGTATTGGTTCTTTGGAAAATTCACATAAGGTATTGGGTGCCTATTTAAGAATTCAATCCGAAAATAATGATGCAGCGTGGAGTACATGGATTCCTTATTGGTGTTTCTCTTATAATACTACAGTCCATACTGAAACTAAATATACTCCTTTTGAACTGGTCTTTGGAAAGAAATGTCAGATTCCTAATAATCTAAATAATATGTTAGAACCCATTTATAACTTTGAGAATTACCCTATTGAGTTAAAGTATCGGTTGCAAAAGGCTCATGAGGATGCAAGAGCTAACTTATTACATTCAAAATTTAAAAGAAAGCAAAGTTATGATGAAAAAATTAAACCCATTCAATACAAAAAAGGCGATTTAGTACTGGTAAAAAATGAAGTGGGAAACAAAATCGCAAGTCCTTGTTTTCTTGGTCCTTATTTAGTTATCGAGGATGAATCTCCAAATGTAAAACTAATGAAAGGTAATAAGGAGATTGTAATCCACAAAAATAGAACTAAGTTATATCATAGTTAAGTAATTTCTAGGTAATAATTTAGTAGTAAGGAATCGGCCGGCCCTACTTTCGTATTCTTCTCTATCTGCTATTTATTCTAGGTCTGACTACTCTAATTTTCTTCCTTTTCTTTCTTCATTTCTTGAATTCTTATTGACTAAGAAAATGTTTGTTATAAGTATAGTTATTATTTCACATGAGTTAATTACTTTCATATTATAATTAGCAGGAATTTCCATTTGAAAACAAAGTGTAAATTCCTTAAATTGCCCGGGGAGGTGTAATATGAGGGTAAAACACTCTGTATTAGTATATTGTATTAGTGTTCTAATTAGTTATTATGATTAGCTAGTATAACAATACTGTCGATATAACAAATATGTAATATAAACATTTAGCGTAAGTGGAACAACTATGTATGTGGCGACATGGACTAAGATGCAGAATATAGTTTGATGTTGAATATGAAACACCGTTTTATTTGAACCCTTTGCTGCCACCCATCTGAACATCAAATTATTACAGAATGTACAAAGCGAGTAGCTTTATAGTCTACTTCAGAAAGCTGTAGAGTAATAAAATGGAAAATTCGGTCCAGTTCGGCTTAATTTCGGTGTCGGCCGTAGGCGCAGGTAAATTTTGTGCATTCAATTATTTATGATAACTAACCAAAGAAAAAGATAATTTGATAAAGAAGGAACTATTAGCTATAGCAAATTTACACAAACATCGTTTGATGAAATATGCCGTGAAAGATATAGCTGAAAAACATAGTGTAACTGTGCTGCGCACACCGCCATATCATTGCAAACTAAATCCTATAGAACTTATATGGGCGCAAGTGAAAGGATTTGTAGCACGACACAACCAGACATTCAAAATGAAAGACGTTAAGCTACTGTTTGATCAAGCCATTAAGGAAATGACACCAGAGAAATGGCGAAAAGCAGTCCATTGTGTCATTAAAGAAGAGGAGAAAATGTGGGATCTTGACCACCTGATCGATCGGACCGTCGACCCGTTAATTATAACGTCAAGAGGAGATGATAGTTCCTCAGATGACGAAGAATATTATGATTTTTTTAATTTAATTTTTGTGTAATGTATTTTTTTTATAATGTTTAATAAAAAATAAGTGTACCTAATACTATGTATATATCTTAAGATGGAAAGTTCTTGTGTATAAACACCTAATTTGAAATTCAGAAAAAAGTATTTCCTCGAGCCGGATTCGAACCGACAACCTCCGTATATCCAGTACAGAGCGCTAACCAATTGCGCCATCAAGGAAGTAGGTTCACAACGGCAAATCGGGAAACACTTTCGTCCGAAAATTTCAAATATTTACTGAAATACGCACAGTGATAGATATTGTAAATCATTTTTACCCTTTTTGCGTATTTCAGTAAATATTTGAAATTTTCGGACGAAAGTGTTTCCCGATTTGCCGTTGTGAACCTACTTTCTTGATGGCGCAATTGGTTAGCGCTCGGTACTGGATATACGGAGGTTGTCGGTTCGAATCCGGCTCGAGGAAATACTTTTTTCTGAATTTCAAATTAGGTGTTTATACACAAGAACTTTCCATCTTAAGATATATACATAATTTATTTTCTTACGAAAAAGAACCGATAGGTATTAATCAGCCGCCTGAAAAGCATACATCTGGTTGCCGAAACGGTAATGTTGTTGTTTAAAAAGGGTAAAAATGATTTACAATATCTATCACTGTGCCTAATACTATGTACATAATGCACGCCTTTGTCATACCATTTTCAGTGTTTGTGAATGGATAACAATAGGCAAAACCCATAAATTGAGCCAAACCTGGGTGGTACTACCTGCACTTGATGAAAATAAAGAATTTTGCAATAAAATCAATGCCAAATTATGAAAGTGGCTTAAATATTCGTTGGGTAACTCTGTAGTCCCTAATGAGCTTTTATTACTCTACACCTCTCTGAAATATACTATAGACGCTCTATTTTATAAGAGATAGATAGAGATAAAAAGAGATATACAATAAAATTACTAATACTTACCGCTTTGTTAAGTTGCTTAAATAAATGGTCTCTCCAGGTGACTAGGGCGAGCTGATAAATTTCATAAACATATTTGCGGCCTTCTTCGCATTCTCTCTTCACCCAGTGGCGATTAAGATACGCGCAGACACCATCAAGCACCTAAATTATAATAACAAAATAATTTTTCTAAAAACTCCAATGGAAAAAGGTACTAAAATGGACTGTGGAGTACCTCAAGGATCTGTTTTTGGTCCTTTAATATTTTCAACCAGTTTAAAATATAATTTAAGAAACATTTTTGAGATTTGAAAAATACTGGTCAGTTCTAAAATATTCCTCAACTATTTTGCTTAAAACAGCACTTTTTACAACACAACGCTTAGATTGGTTGGGATTTATAAAGATATCTTGACGGGCGGAAGCATGTCTATTAAGTGAAGGTGGTCATTTCCAACAAATTTTATAAAACTTTTTTTTTTATTATCAATGTTAATAATAAACAGTAGAGCTAAATTTAATTTAATTATTTTAATTAAGAACGGTGTACCTGAGGAGAAAAACGCAAGAGACCAATTTTATGTAGAATTGACCAGGCTAATCCGAAATAATATCCACATGGAAAAATATCAGTGGCTTCCCACTTTTTTTCTAAAAAATATATAATCGCTTCTTCATTTAAAGTTTTAAAAATTATTCTATTGGCGATAACGCTGAAACGAACGGAGATATCGAGCTGCGGTTTTAATATTTTTTCTGGAAAATTTCATCTACTTTTCGATTATGGTATCATAATTATACCGTATGATTTATTTTTTCGGAGTAAAATCAAAAAATGTGTTATTATTACAAATTGCGATCTCTAGCATTTCTTTTGAGAACTATTATGGACAACTAAATACGATTGGTGAAAGTGCATACATTTCTCTTCCAAACAGTCTTTAGTTTGCTAAAATCGAATAAGTCGTTTATAAGTTAAAGCGATTTAAATGATTACACTTTCAACAACTTCTCCCCCTCTTATTAAAGTCGGTACGCCAATGAGCATAAGACCAAAATGATGCATAATTGTCCAAGCTTTTTAATGGTGTTATCAAAGATATATCTTAACGTGAAATTTTCGGATATGTAAAATTTTAAAATTTACTTTTCAATTACGCCCTCTTGCGGCAAAATGCGGAACTTAAAAATTATTTCCAGGATTTTCTCATGGCCACTTTAGTTATCATTTTTTTTCTAATGAAATTTCTATGCCCAGTAGTTTCCGAGATATGGCCGCTCGTCGACCTTAATGAATCAACCTGTATAATGAGTGTCAATAAATTAATTAAAAAAAAAACAAGATGAAACTAAACGAAACGTCGAGCTAAAAACTGTAAGTATGATTTTGTAGAGCTTGATAAGTTGCTTTAAAGCCCAACCAGAATTTCTGTAAACTCGAAATTAAAAACGAATATTCAAAATTTCGGTTTATTTTGGGGTTTTACGGATATCTCAGAATCTGTTATAGTTTCCGAGATCCCAATGCTCGTACGTCGAATTTGTAACAACCTGTGTATTGTACATGATGTCTTAGTTTAAAGATACTAACTAAGGAATGACATACCTTGCTACAAAACTGATAGTCCTCCCACTGAACGGTATAAAATTTAAGGACGTCTTCATCCATTCTGTGGATTCCATCCTAATAAAAATAAATTTACCTTTAACATAACATAACAGCAGTAATTTTTTTTAAGTAAAAAAAATGCGATGATCTAACATATCGTCGGTCTTCTTAAGTAATGTCGTAAACAAATTCGAAATGTTAGATAATATCTAAAGTAGCATATTATGCTACTTTTGACACTGTACAAGTGTGTTATATCTTGAAGTTGCCACCCAGCAAGAAAATCGTTACTGAACCATAATTTCCAGTCGCTCAACTCATTCCAAAATCCATTGCTAAATTCAAAATTCATTTGATCGGCTGGAAATTACCGTTTAAAAACGATTTTCTTGCTGGGTTGGAACAAAGCTTATGTCTCGTGGATGAAAAAAACTGGCACCTTAGATTTTTTCCTAAGTTTAATTCTCTATAACTTATTTGTGTTTAATCCTATTGCTACAATTATTTTACCATTTAATAGATAATTTCATTAGGAATGTGCTGTATCTTTTAAAGAGTGTATTTAATGTGTGTACTTTGTTCTTAAATTTAAACACCCTGTGGAGGAATAGGGAATATTATTATTCTTATTTATAATTCCTTTATAAAGTTTTAAGTATACAGGGTGATTCCTAAGTTGATACTTCTTTTTTAGCTGTGTATAGAAGGCATTAAAATAAACACTTTCAAATACATTTTTCAAAAAACTCAAAAATAAAATACTTACATTCATTTATTACACTATGGATCAAATACGGTCCTGCCTAACTTGCCCGTTGAATAACATTAAGAAAACTTCTAGGTGTAGGATGAGCCCGCAAGGGAAAGCATTCTGCGTATAATCTCCAAGCAGCAGCCGCACTTTGAAGACACTCACCGTAAATTAGCACCATATCCGCTAGTTCACTATTTTCAACTTTTACCATTTTCACGTGTCACCAATTTAAAATTAACTTGCTTCAGAAAAACACGCCGCACCAGATTGCCAAATAAATAACTGACCACCGACCCGTAAATTGCATGACTAATAAGACATACAACAGAAACTATAGCGGGCTATGTTTTGATGACCCGGCCCGCACTTAGATTTTTTACTTCTGTATCTCGCCTATTTTTAAGTTTTTTAAAAATGTTATTTATTTTAATGCCTTCTATACACAGCTAAAAAGAAGTATCAACTTAGGAATCACCCTGTATTTTTTAAATCATCATGCTATCTCCATTTGTAAATTACGAGATTGTATTTAAAAAAAAACTAAATAACATAACACAAAAATTGGGTAATTATTACTTACCTCTAGAAGCTTGACCAAGTAATTTTTCAAAAACTCCTTGAGCCTCTTGTAGAGTTCCATGCCGACAAGCTGCGCCCCGCCACCGACTGGATTCTTTTTGCTTTTGGTGGTCGAGTTAGACGCGCCTCGGCCATTATTCTGTTGATGGACCGAAGTACAGTAATTGTAGACGTGCGTGTACAGCTCTATATATCTACAAGATAAAAAAAAATATTAATTGTAGAGATGTATTCATAAAAAAGGCGTACAAGAATTTGAATGAGAAGTAAGTTTTGTCATATTTGTCTAAAACTGGCTTGTTTAAATGATTGTTTATTGGAAGTTATCACACGTCATAGATTATCAATAATTAATTTTGAAACTGCATCGTGGTAACGCATCAACGTCGACGGAAGAAAATAAAAATGTCTCGTCAGTTGTCTGAAGTTGAAAAGGCTCAAATTGTATCAAGAATCGAAGAAGGATGGTCAATCCGTGCTGCAGCGCAGTTGTATAATAAAACTAAAAAAACTATATTGAAAATTAAGCAACGCTGGGAACGAGAAGAATCCCTAAAGAGGAAAATTGGTTCAGGTCGTCTCAAACTTTCCAACCCTGAACAGGATGCTGCTTTTTTGGGATATTTAAGAAATAATCCATTTGCAACTGCAAGGGATGCTGTTATTAATACAGCATTTCCTGGCTCCCAACCTACCGCCATCAGGAGAGTCAAGGAATCTGAACTAGAATCTTGCCCAGCTGCGAAAAAAATGTTTTTTACAGAAGAACGGCGACAATCAAGGGTTATTTTTGCTTTAAATTATACCGCAATCCTCAATTTTGGAACAGGGTCATTTTTACTTACAAACCCGATAATGTAGAAGTGCTACCTTGGGTCGCTTATAGTCCCGATATCAATCCAATCGAAAATATTTTGGGTATAATCGTAAAAAAATATATAATCGAAATTTTAGGCCACAAAATTCCGAAGATTTTGATCCAAATATTGTATCAAATATTAGATTTTATTTATTATTGTTAAACGTTTTTTGTTTCTATTGTAATTTATATAAAAGTGTTAAGATATATTATAAAATTTAAAAAAAAACAATTTTTGTTATTCTATTGAATTAACGCCCAACGTCAATGGTTTACATTTTTAATAACCTTTAACATGCGATAAGCCGGTTTTACGCAAATATGGTTACGGTTTTCCCTTATTCTAATTCATGTACGCTTTTTTTATGAATAAGACTGTACTTGAGTGAATCCGAGGCAAAAAAACAGCATCCCTCTATGTATGTGAGATATAAAACAGAAACTATAAAACAGATCAAAGACTGGACACCCTCTGTATTTATACTCACAAGCACGGAGTAAAGACTTACCTTTTTTTGGACATACTCTCTCGATTATAAACTTGTCTTATTCCTAGATTTAGGTCGCCCCATATTTGGTCCAAGTCGATGACTGACTTCAAGCCAGTGTTGTTAATCGAATTGATGGAATTCTTATTCGACATTGCCCTGCCGTGTGTCCAAATGTAAGGTTATGGTCTGAAAGAAAATTAATAGTATAAATAAGTTACCACAGAAATATTCCAATTATATTTTAATCTGAATAAAAAAACTTAAATTTATGATGATTGCCCTGATTCACTGTAGCAACAAAATATGGATAATTTCTAACAAATATAGTAATTTTCGTTTCATTATAGTAGGGGGTTCTCAATACGACATGTAGGTGGCAATGCATTGCCTTATTTTTACTTTTCCCCCAAAGAAAAATAAAATTATTGTAATTGCGAAAAAAAAGCTATTATCAGATATAGTTTGACGGTACCAGATCACAAGAGCATGTTTTTCTTTACAGTCGAAAGCTTAAAAACTACTTAACAAAGAATGACGTAGTTTTGTATTTGGATTGGTCATTATGCTCAAAACCGAACATAGTTTAGGTTTTGAAGAAGTAGTCCATTCTTAAAGTGGAGTTAATTTATGGGAATAAATAAAAAGCATGAAGTCCTCCTCCACTGGTTTAATAAGGTAATAAAATTAAAATATGGTAGACATTCTACATGTTTCGGGTGTAGAAACACCCATCATCAGGAATAAGATACAAAGAGAAAAAATAGTTATGTTAAATGAGGGGAACAAAGTTAAATGGTAGTGAACATCGATGGAGCTCTCCTGGAGCCATGAAAGATAAAATAATATGAAATGAGTTAATGAATAAAGATTGGGATACTTAATTCTTAACACTGACCATGGGCAACAGGTAACAGTGATAAGAGGGGCCCGTTTGGGCAAAGAGAAAGATATAAGAAAAATGGAGACTCACAGGTCAAGAACTTTCATCCCGGAAACCAAGGGGAGAAAGAAAGGTTGTTTATTTATCCTTTTTTTATAGAAAAATTATTTAGATAGGTAACAGTAATTGTTTCACTGTATACTGTATGAATCTTAGTCCATAACTATAAGGGGAAATTGGGGAACAAGTCCGAAACGGACTGTTTGTTAGACTTTCGTTCGACACGAGGTCAAGACAAACAATTTCTGTTCTTAGACCTTTTTCAAAGTTTTACTAAAAGTTTTTTTTTAAAAAATTTTCAATAACTTAATTCCAGCCATGCTGAAATTAAAACCCACTGGGGTGCCAGTCCGTTTCGGACTTGTTCCCCAATTTCCCCTTATAGTTATGGACTAAGATTCATACAGTATACAGTGAAACAATTACTGTTACCTATCTAAATAATTTTTCTATAAAAAAAGGTTAAATAAACAACCTTTCTCTCCCCTTGGTTTCCGGGATGAAAGTTCTTGACCTGTGAGTCTCCATTTTTCTTATATCTTTCTCTTTGCCCAAACGGGCCCCTCTTATCACTGTTACCCATGGTCAGTGTTAAGAATTAAGTATTCCAATCTTTATTCATTAACTCATTTCATATTATTTTATCTTTCATGGCTCCAGGAGAGCTCCATCGATGTTCACTACCATTTAACTTTGTTCCTCTCATTTAACATAACTATTTTTTCTCTTTGTATCTTATTCCTGATGATGGGTGTTTCTACACCCGAAACATGTAGAATGTCTACCATATTTTAATTTTATTACCTTATTAAACCAGTGGAGGAAGACTTCATGCTTTTTATTTATTCCCATAGTTTAGGTTATATACGTATTAAAATAAAAATTAATTCTATCTGTTTTGTCCCTAATTCCAGTATTATTGCTTAGTTTAACCACATTTCTAATCCTCCTCCTACCGGCCCTGTTTAATATTTACATGATCCACAAAATAATATGCCATTGGCGGGATTGATTGAGACAGAAATCCATGGTTGAGAAAGGAAGCACAGCTTCAAATCTGCCAATTGTAATTTTTTTTTAATGTAAAATTACAATGATAACCTATCATTATTTATTTTATTTATATATTTATATAATATGTGGTCTGGCATGCAACGGCAAAAAAAATATTTCGTCAAGAAGCAATGGAGTACAAGCCAGAATTGAACAATTTTTTTATATTAAGAAAGACAACTAAGAAGTATAATTTTTGGGAACGTAATCTGAAATAATTGTTTCAGTGCAGTTAATAATATTTGACACTAAAAATGGTCTTATTTGGGGAAAACACTAATTAGTTATTGCATATTATAAAAATCTATTTAATATAGGGTAACCACATAAAATAAACAGGTCTGGATAAATTCTTTTACAATCAGGCGCTAAACGAGCAGAAAATAGATTGTAATGTTGGGCTAGCTGCTTATGCGCCGTCTGCAAAATGCTAGTAGAACGGGAAAGCAAGGCGAAGTAGGGTTTCTTTTTATTTAATTTATAGCTGGTATATTACGTGTTCTTTTCTACCTGTTAGGCAAAGTATTTTGCGAGACCTGTATATAAATTAGCGAAGAAAGTAGAGGGCAGAGGTTTGTGCCGATATTTCAGGCTTAGTAAGTTTGCCAGAAATTTAAAAAATATTAAAATAGAAGGTAAAAGCAGGGATGAAACATTATTTTTATCAAAAGTTAAGTAATATATTGCCTAAAATGTTATTAAGGCAAGGAGCGACTTTGACTGTGATATAAAGGCAATTGGTAGGTATTATTTTAAGGTTGGAGACAATGACGTTTCTTGAACGGCAGTAGAGTTTTGGACTTGCACCGTCTTCATTTATTTGTTTTAAATCACAATGTTTCAGCTGGTAAGTATCTTCAGTCATCTTCAGGTGAATACTCGTATTTGTTACTTTAAAAAACTTGATTCATTCTACCCATAAATATAAAACTTCACAACGTCCAGAAGTTTGTTTAAATGTTTTCACAGTAAAAAAACCATAAATGTTAATACAACACATCAGTATAGGCAATTCTAATACTCAACTCACTTATTAAAATTAACCTTTTCGGAGTAGGCGCAATTCATCAGATATACAGGGTGTCCCAAATTCGATGCTCACCATTGGGATTTCAGAAACTATAACAGATACAGCAAAGGTTAAATTGGGGCAAAGTTGCATAATTTGGAGCAAGTTAATGCTGGTGAGAAATTTAAAAAAATCCTAATACTTCCGGAGATATCTGAAAAACAAACGAAAATTTTATTTTCCGTTTTTTTTTTGTGACGTTATTAATAAACATAATGGAAAAACGAAAAGCTCTTTTTACAGGCACTTTTTACGATGCATTTAAAGATACAGTGAAACCTCTCTTAGGCGGACACCTACGGGACTGTCTAAATGTGGCCGCCTAATAGAGGTGTCCGCCCATGGAAATTTTATTATTACTTCATATACAGGGTGTCCCATAACTTATGGGCCGTAGAATAACTGGAGATACTAGACATCAAACTAAGTCGATTAATTCATATAAGTTTTTTCTTTTGATAATTAATTTATTAATTTAATTATGTACCGGGTGCGTCAACGATTGCGCGGAGCAATTTTATGGCTTGAAGATAAAATTTGTCGACAATAAGCTTTTGTGTTAAGGTATGGTTGAATATCAGGCACATTTTAAAAATATTTTGAATTATACAGGGTGCGCCCAAAAAGTAGGGTGTCAAAAAGGTACATTTTTTTAAATGGAACACCCTATATATTGTATTATTTTCTGATTCCTCAAAAAGTTTTACGCTTATTTCGTAAATGTGAAATGTCTAGAGTCAATAGTTTTTGAGATATGGAAGTTTAAAATATGGCATTTTCAGACTTTGACAGGTTGTAACATTGGAACAGTTCATCTTAGAGAAAAATGGTTTCTTCTAATCGTTACTATTTCCGGTTTAACATGTTAAACCGTTAAAACCGGTTTTTTGGTTTAACATGGTAAACCGGAGGTTGGTTTCTTTGGATAGAGAATAAAAAACTAAGATAGGGAGGGGAAAATCATTTTTCTCTAAGATGAACCGTTCCAATGCTACAGCCTGTCAAAGTCTGAAAATGCCATATTTTAACCGTCAATATCTCAAAAACTATTGAATTTAGACATATGACATTTACAAAATAAGCGTAGAATTTTGTGAGGAATCAGAAAATAATACCATATATAGGGTGTCCCATTTAAAAAAATTTACCTTTTTGACACCTTACTTTTTGGGCGCACCCTGTATAATTCAAAATATTTTTAAAATGTGCCTGATATTCAACCATACCTTAACATAAAAGTTTATTGTCGACAAATTTTATCTTCAAGGCATAAAATTACTCCGCGCAATCGTTGACTCACCCGGTACTATGTTTTTTATGCTTTGGGATGTTTAAAGAAAAATATCTCCAAAACCGTTAAAGATATTAAGATCAATCAAGTACACCTTTTAGACTCAGAAAATGCCCTTCTTTAAGAAACTATAATTGAAAAACACCTAATATCACAGGTAAGCAAAAAAATCATAGATTTATGAAGCCCAGTGTATGCAACTAGCGCCATCTAGTTTCAAACTTAAAAATTTCTACAAATTCTTATTTCTTGCTCATAAAAACATAATATTGCCAACTTTCAATTCGATTCATTAAACCGTTTTAAAATTATGGCTTATTTTCGAGAATAAATTTTTACTTTCAAGAACCCCTAGAACGAGTAACAATCCGAAAAAACTTGAATTAATCGGCTTAGTTTGATGTCTAGTATCTCCAGTTACTCTACGGCCCATAAGTTATGGGACACCCTGTATGTATGTACAAATAAACATTTATTAAACATAACAAAAATACACTAGATTAGGATGTAGTACTAAAAAAACGTGACGTTTTTCTGCCATTGTTTACGATTTTAACCTTACAACTCAATACACAAATAAACGGCGGACTGCTTTCGGGGAATCACACTACTTTCATTTGGTGAAGTCCTCTCGCGCTGCCATGCATATGCGATTGGTTGCCGGTCTGTCTTCAGAGAGTTTTTGCACCGAACTTATTCGTCTCCCAAATACTTTTAAAAAAATTTTGTCCGTTCTTAAGGAGAGTTTTCGCACTCTGTGTATGAAAACGGCCTGTCCGCGTCCGCCCAAGAGAGGTTGATTTGTATGGAATTTCATATACTAGTTCCGGACTATGAAAAAATGTCCGCTTAATAGAAGTGTCCGCTTATCAAAGGTGTCCGTTATGAGAAGTTTCACTGTAGTTTATAATTTAAAAAATAACGTTTTGATTTTCAGATATCAACAAATCAACATTTTTAAATATAGACCTGAAATTTAAATATTATTTTTTTGTAGTATTTTGTTCCACAAACACATAAACTAATAACATTTTGCAAAAGTGTCACCGTTTTGAACCGAAAACCCATCATCAGTACCTTAAAGTTTTTGTTCAGAAATCATTATAATTAAAATAATGATTCTAAAATATTCACTGTAACAAAAAAAAATTTTAATGAGTGAGATTTTGGTAATGAACCAAAAAGGTTTTTAAGGTTATTTTTCAAACATAATAATTAACAGGATCGGATTTTAAAACGGTGAAATTTTGGCAAAATATTATGTTTTTGGGAAACAAAATACTTTAAAAATTAATATTTAAATTTCAGGTCCGTATTTACGTTACGTCATGTTTTAAATTAGAAACTATCTAAATGCATCGTCAAAAAGTAACTATAGAAAGAGCTTTCCGTTTTTCCATATGCTTATAACTAGTCACAAAAAAACAAAAAACGGAAAATTAAATTTTCTGTTTGTTTCAGATATATCCGGAAGTAGTAAGAATTTTTTTTATTTCTCACCAACATTAAGTAACTTTACCCCAATTTAACCTTTGCAGTATCTTTTATAGTTTCTGATATCCCAATGGTGAGCATCGAATTTGGGACACTCTGTACATATGAATGCATACATGTAAATATGTACAAAAAATATAATTTTCAATATTTTTACCAGGGTTGCAATGAATCACGAATTTTTGAAAAAATCAATAAATCTGATTGTTTCAATTAAATCGTGATTTTTTTGATTTTTATCAACTTATACTGATTTTTTCCTTAAATATGGCAATAACGAATTTTAAAATCACTTATTTTCATTATTTTGTCTCTATTCGGCCAAAAATATTTGTTGTCTAGATTTACAGTTAGAAAATCTTCTCGGCGCCATACAAAATGGTAACATTTTGCCAGCTAACAAGATCCTGCTAATTGTTTTTTCAGGCGTTACAATCTCCGCACTGGCTGATTCCTGTAACCGGATTCTCGATTCGCTGGAAATAATTATATTTGCCGCTGAATATAAAACAGGTTTTTACAAAATTGTTTGTGGATTCCGAGAAAATCGCGTTTGAAATAGCGTTTAGAAGGATTTTGTTGGTTTGCTTTGGTGAAAAAAAAAACCGCAATTTAACACTACAAAACTTAGCGCGCGCGGATCTTATAGAATAACTTAACAATACCACATTTCTTTCCTTGACTTTTCCTGACTTTGATAGAGATGTGCAGCCAAAATTATTTTAGTAATACAATTACAATTTAAAAATAGAAAATGAGCATATTGAATGGGTCAATGAAATTAAATATCTGGTTTTATAGTGAATGATACTAATTTTGTTCTCTAGAGTTGCAAATATTTATAATTTTTTGTGAGAATCACTGCTTCAAATCTATTATTCAGTCTCATTTTTGTTAATATGCAACTATATTATATTTGGTAGACAGTTCAATGTTGGCAGATACCATTTAATCTGTAAATAGGAATAATTTTAAATTGTAACTGATACCTACACTCCTGTACACTTGATGCTCTGTTTAATAAATTGGTTTTTGGTAAAACAAAGGATTTTCCATTTTAGTATGATTTTTATTATTAAACATAGCAATGGTCTGAGGACATGATTATTTTGATTAGTTCATTACTATAAGTATTGTTCTATAAAGGATTAAATGAATTTAACCATATTCAATTTTAAGATTGCAAAAACTGTGAGGAATGTGTAAAGTGAAACTAATATTATTGTGATAATATCACCCACATGGTACAAACACTATACTCTCACAACATGTTAAAAATAATATATAAAACAACAGAATTATTTCAGAAAAAGATGCTCCTTCTATGTGCTTAAAATAACCAAATGTTCAAACAATTTTCTTACCCATTGTAAAACAGGCCCTTTTAAAAAATACTGTAGTTTTTTAGACCACTTTTTAAAATACTCAGCTCAGATGACAATTTACCTATTTACTCAACTCTGCTTATTTGGAATAAATTACTTCACAAGTTTCATCAACACAATGGACAAATCAGGACCAGTGGATCAAATATGTTATCTATACCTTCATGGGTTTACCACAAAATCCCTTTTATACAACCAAATTGAGAATTTTGAGGTGAAACATAACCTCTAATACTGTGGTATTATAAATTTTCAGGTACTTATCTTTTGTGACATGAAAATGAGCTTAAATTGTATCAGTGATGTTCTCTATTTTAATATTTTAACCTTTTTGTCAATTTTTATTTATTCAAACCATATTCGTTTTTACCAACTAGGGTAAACTGAATTTAGGAATCATAAAGTAAATGTGTTTTTAATGTATAAATAAAAAGATACAATCTCTAAAGAAAAAACATGGATAAAGGCTTGTTATTTAAACCCAAACTATTGAGTTGAAGCTTAAGCACATGGTATTTATCAAGCTACATAACATTTTAGTTTCGGCATTGTCCGAGAAGTTGGATAACTGCACAATATCGGACAGCAAATTAAATGTGTAAGATTCAGCATGTTATAATAATCAACATAAATAAGTTCTTTTTGAAATCATTTAAGAGTGTTTCTGAACTTTTAACCAATGAATAGGTAATGCAAATAACGTTATAAAAAAAAAGTGGGATATCGAGATGGATGACCTGATGGAAAATTTTTGAAGGGGGATATAAAAATTTTCACTTTAAGGTAATTTTATGGTAAAAGTCGCTTAAAAACTGCATAATATACCTTCGTAAGGCCCCTTTTCTGGTTAATAATTTCGTGTTTTGATAGACATTCATTCACCTTTTGTTTGCAACCATCAACTTTCTTTTTTTCATAATATCTTCGAACCACTACTTACCAGTCTTTTTATAACATAACAAAAATTTACACGCTATTTACAACAAATAAGGAACGCGAAAAACTCTAAATTTACAGAAAAATTACGGAAAATTAAACGAATTTTATTTGTTTCTCTATTTTCAGAATCACGAAAAATTGACAGTTCTGTGGTTGAGTGAAGTTAGCTGCGATCTAGGAATTTTCGTTCTTTTCTTTCACACAATGGCACGTGACACCGAAAGGCACAGACAATTGTTGATTTGACAATAATCTCTAGCTTTTCAGTTTACAGCCAAATTTTTAATTGGTCTCATAGATCAATTGATACAATGTTTTAATTCACCCGTTCTTTAGTTTGGATGACTTGATATCTTCAGTGTATAATATCTTAAAGATTAACGTATCGTGGGTGCGTCAGGAATGTTCCTTCCTTATCCCTAATTCTATTTAAAACGTAAATGCAGTATTCGATAAGTTATTTTTTGAACTCTCACAATTTCAAATTACTGACAGAATCAATGGCAATCAACTGCCTTTCGACGAATCACGTCTTATCTATGCTGTCATATTTACGCCGTTTGCGCCCAAGGTCTCTAAATAAATTTAGAGACCTTGGTTTGCGCCCAAGAACTATAAGTTAGCGCCCCATGCAATGATAGGGCAACTCTTGTCGTGTTCCAGTGCTATTTAGATTTAATGCAATAAATAAGCAACCAATGCAACAGTAAAAACTTCTATGAGTAAAAAGAATGAAAATACACACTATGGCCTTCTCATAAAGAGTAGAAAGGTCTTTACTCTTTAAGTATAGAGGTCATAGATACTTATTGCACAGAGGAATGATAGGCAAACACTATCGCTTATTGAACCAATTTTTCTAACAAAAACGCTTTAAAGCTATCTTTACTTAGCTTCAGAAAAATTCTGCGCGGGAAGAGTAAAAGTTGTGATGAAAATAATTTTCGTAAACAATAAATAATTCAAAATATTTTCGTTTAAAGGCATAATAAAATATATTTGTTATGGGTATTTTGGGCTTAACTAAACTCCTCGCCGATATAGCACCTCATGTAATTAAAGAGACCGACATTAAAACATATTTTGGTAAGTTTTACCTAACCTGTGAAACCCAAGATTTTGTAATTCATAAAATTGGGATATTATCCATTCATTTCTAGGTCGCAAAGTGGCTATTGATGCATCTATGTCTCTATATCAATTCCTAATAGCAGTCAGATCTGAGGGTGCCCAATTAACCTCTGTTGATGGAGAACCAACATCTCATCTTGTAGGCATTTTTTATCGAACTATAAGACTTCTAGAGAATGGGATCAAGCCTGTATATGTTTTTGATGGCAAACCACCCGAAATGAAGAGCGGAGAACTTGGTAAACGTATGGAAAAAAGAGCCGAAGCACAAAAAGTATATCCTACTATTAACCTGTTATTATTCTCTTTTATTTATGTTTAAATCTTGTTTTTATAGGCTCTTGACAAGGCCACAGAGGCAGGTGATACTGCTGAGATGGATAAATTTAATAAACGGTTGGTCAAAGTGACAAGACATCATGCTGAAGAAGCCAAACAGTTGTTAAGGCTCATGGGAGTGCCATATATTGAAGCCCCTTGTGAGGCGGAAGCACAATGTGCAGCTCTTGTAAGTGCTCTTCTTTGTATCTGTATAAAAAATTGCAGTATCATCTGCGAAACTATGAATTTCTCCATCACAATTTACATTAAATAAATCATTAATATAGATATTAAAAAATAATGGTATGGATATTTAATAAAAACGACCAGAAGGTTTTATTGTTGAACTTTTACTCTTTAGGTAAAATCAGGGAAAGTTTTTGCAACAGCAACAGAGGATATGGATGCCTTAACTTTTGGTTCATCCGTGGTATTACGCCATTTAACTTTTAGTGAAGCCAGAAAAATGCCTATTCAGGAATTCCATCTCAGCAAAGTGCTAGAAGGGCTAGAGCTTGGTCACAAAGAAGTATGTTAATTTTTTTTTTGTATTTCCAACTAATAAGAGACAATTTCAGTGCAGGAAAAGTTTGGTTTCCTGTTTCTAAACTGTCCTTGTCTATTTAAGTTATCGAAACAGAGATAACAATATAATTGCTCGCACGATTCCCAAATTAAAAATTACACGTTAATAGGATGATGGATATCTCTTCTCATCTTATATTTTTAAACTTGCTGCTTTCGCGCCGTGTTTCTAATTGTTTCTAGAAAAGGTTTTGTGATACTCTTGGGACATTTTTATTATTGATATGTATTTTCAATATGTTTTAGTTTTGAATTTGATATATTTTATTATAGTGATAAAGCCCATTTACATACCTAAAATAGTAAATCATAAGGAAATACTTGGTAAAAATAGTACAAAAATGCTATTTTTAAGTTTATAGATTTTTGTATCCTGATGGGCTGTGATTATACAGATTCTATTAGGGGAGTTGGACCAAAGAAATCCATTGAACTTATAAGAAAGCATAAAAGCATCGAGGAAATTCTCAAGAATATTGATACAGACAAGTATCCCCCACCAGAGAATTGGAATTATGAGGGTGCCAGAGACTTATTTTTAAATCCGGAAATAGCTGACCCTGAGGAAGTAGAAGTAAGTACACAGGGGGGTCCTGCACCTCACCTCCCCTGTTTTATAGCTCACTTATTAATTAGGATTTTGATATTATGCAGACTTTACCTGTATCCTAGGGCGCATTTCAGGAAAATATTTTTGTTTATACAGGGTGTTCCAAAAAAGTGTGACGTCATAAGAATCTATTTTTTTAGATTACATGCCATAAATATTCTTACTTATTTTTTTTTCAATATAAAATATGAAACACGCCTCTACAGGGTGCTACAAATTCGTGTGTGTACAAGGGGATCTCGAAAACGGTAAGAGATACGAATATGGTTATATTGTGGCAAAATTGCGTATTTTGGGGCTTAATAATTTGGTGAAACAAAAAATTGTAATTATTCCGAATGCTTTCGAAGATATCCGAAAGAAACCAAAATTTCCATTTTTGGTTTTTAATTTTTTGCGCTCTCATTTTTGACTTGGGAAAAAAATAAAGATCACTTTTTTATAGCCGTTTTTTATGTTCTACAAGATGACGTTATTAATTTTGAAATTCGACGTTTCGTTCTTTAGTTACCAACATCAAGTCAATTTTTTTAAATACGGACCTGGAATTTTAAATACAGTTTTAGGGATTTCTAAGCTTTGGAAATTTAATACAATGTACAAGTTTATAAAATTTTAACGTTTTGACATCTAATAACACATTTTTCCAATTATTTTTTTCATTTCATTACGGTCCTGAACATTTAGAGCCAAACTAAAAAACTGATCTAAAAAATCCGTCCATTTTTACTCAAAGTGGCCTGATATTTGATAGTTTGTAAGAAAAGAGACCCAAAGTCTCGCCCCCAAATATTTTTTTGTCTGTTTATTTTTGTTACATGTTTCGACTGAAACTAGCATCAGCAGATCTTCTAGACGGTAAAAAAAATTTTAATTGTTTTTGATACAAATATAAGCGCATCACAGTAACATAACTATACTAACACTCCAGTTAGCATTATTTTTTTTCTGTTTTATAGTATGTTGATTTAGATCTAAGGCACAAACCATAGGACTTAAGATATACGTTATATTAATAAAATACTAATAAAAAATAGGATTACTTCTTATGCCTTAAAATCTTGCTTACTTCCCAGAGTATTGTGACGGTAAATTTTATTGAAAAAATAAACGGCCAAAACACCATAACTTTCTGTAATGTAATTTTTATATTTTCACATAATAATTGACTTCGTTTTTGGCAACATTGGTTCAATCAGGTGGATGATAGATTTTTAATTTATTATTAGTGTTTTCGGCCTTTTGCTAGACATCGCGCCGTCGTGTTTCGGAAAAAAATAAAAATGGACACATTTTTGTTTTTTGCTTTTATTAATTCATTAATCAAAATTTCTTTAGTTGAAAACTGTAGGTAATTGCTACTCAAGGACGATTATTCGGCCCCTTTTTGAATAAAGCGAAAAGGATAAGAAATATTGATCAAAAAATTAAATAACGAGTGCATCACCTCTTAAGCGTTTCATAGTATCAAGCTTTTCCTACTAAATATACTATTTTTAGCTAAAATGGGGAGAGCCAGATGAAGATGGCATGGTGAAATTCCTCTGTGGAGATCGCCAGTTCAGCGAAGACCGCGTGAGAAATGGTGTGAAGAAACTGCAAAAAGCGCGCGGCACCAGTACGCAAGCGAGGTTAGACGGGTTCTTCACAGTCCTAGGTTCGACTCCGGCGAAGAGAAAGGTAGACGACAAAAAGAACACCCCTAATAAGAGAGGCAAAGTGGGGGGTGGAGGGAAAGGAAAAGGAAGGGGACGTCCAAAATAGGGGAATGTTTATGGCTTGTGTATATTTTAAGTTTTATTTTTTAATTTTTAGTAATAAACATAATTATACAAGATCTGTAACAATGGTTGTTAATTTTCACTACACATTATTTATATAAAAGTTTCTACTTGTTTTTCTTATTTAATAAATGAAACGCTTAAAAAGGAATTTTAGTTAGAAAGCGGCTTTTTCGTCAGTATTTTAGATTCAACCCTTGCATAAAGGAAGGAAAATTACTTAAAACTGTTGTTTAAAAGCTTTTATTAAACTTGCAATGTTAGTGTGCGTTGGTGTGTGTTAGGGTCAAATCTTGCAAGCTGAATTTAAACCACTTCCTCTTATCCTACGAAATTGAAACTTTACATGGTGATTCAGTTTCGGCTTTTTTATGATAAGCATGACCTGATTCTACACGCAGGGTTGCGACAATTTAAATCAACTGATTTTTCAATTTTAATCGTGATTTAAATAAAATTATAAATTTCTGTAAAAACAAGTCGCCGAAGCAAATAACTCATTAGGAAATTTAAAAAAAAAGGAAGAAAAAAGGAAGATAGTTTATTTAAAACAAAGTGTTTCATTATGTAAGTGTAAAAACATAACTAATCGTCATCAGTCCAGCGTAAAAAACATTCATAAATTACGCTGCCGAAAATTTTCATGTCAATACAAGTTATTTTGTATGTCGCCGAGGAGATTTTCTAACTGTAAATCTAGACAACAAAAATTTTTGGGCGAATGGAGACAAAATAATGAAATAAGTGATTTTAAAGTTCAATATTGCCATTATTAAGGAAAAAATCAGTATAAATTGATAAAAATCAAAAAAACACGATTTAATCGAAATAATCAGTTTTATTGATTTTTTCAAAAAAATCGCGATTTATTGTAACCCTGTAGGGTGGTCAATTAAGTCCGCAACAAATGGACATTTATTTTAATAGTTGCACAACCAAAGGTTAAATACCGTCAAAAGTTATTGCATGTCCAGTTCCAGTAACCATTTCAAGTGCACTTAAAATGGTTTTAAGTTAAATAGTATACAGGGTAGGGCAAAAAATAGAACCACTTTTATACTTCGGAGTTGAAATTGTTAATTCAGTTTCGATGACAATGCAAGCGACCGTTCAACCACAATGCATTATTGTAATGAACATACTAAGAAAAATATCCAACAAAAACTAAAAAAGAAATAAACTTACCTATATTGAAAAAACTATTTAATTTTTTTTTATTTCAAAATGCGCTCAAAAGGAGAAAATAACCTTTGAAGTAAATTATATCCATCTTTTTGTTAGATTTAAAAAAATTTATGATATAAAAGCTTGTCACGAGAATAAATCTTGACAGATCAATTTAATTTATAAGTACATAAATTTGTCTCGCGACAAGCTTTTATATCATAAAATTTTTAAATGTAACCAAAATATGGTTTGATTTACTTCTAAATTTATTTTCTTCTTTTTAGCGCATTCAAATACAACCTTTTTTTTAAATATTACTTTTATTTGACCTGTAGCTTTAGAACAAAAAACACTAGAAAAATTAATGGCCATAAAATCGTAAATTTTTAGGGTTTGATTTGCGTCTTCGAATACTTATAGACATTTTTGGAAATGGAAGATGCTGGCCCACCCGGCATCGCCCGGTGAGATACCATTGCATCAGTTTAGGCGGCGTGAAGTTGCTCTTTGAGTTAACGTTTCGTCGCTGTGCTGATGTTTCCAGTTTCCAGGGTGGGGCCGTATAAAAGAAGCATGATGGAAGCTCCAAGATCAAAATATTCCGGAGGTAAACTCGCCCCCCGATCGGATCTCCGGGTGGGGGCTGGTCCTGTGGCTTCATCAAGCGAAATCAATGAATTATCCACCATTTCCGACAATTTACTGGGTTCCTCCAACAACACTCAACGAGGAAATGGTGTGGCGCCTGCAGTTGCTAACAGACCCAAAAGTAACAACTTCAAAATTGATTTCTGCAATATTAGAGGGCTTAACACTAACATCAATTCAGTCCACCCAGCACTTACAATCTTCCAAGCCTCATGTGCTTGCACTGACCAAGACAAAAGTCAGAGCGTCAACGAACACCGTCAGCTATTTATATCCTGGATATGATTTTCACTCCGTTTTAGACGCAACTTTGGGGTCTGTCTGTTCATTCGAGATGATATTTGCTGCCAACGGGAGGAAATACTGGAACCGAAAGATTTTGATGTAATGTGGTTTAAAATATCTTCACAAAAAATCACTAAGTTTATATGCTGCCTTTACCGTCCTCCAAGCGACATGCATTACAGGGCCCTCTTCTCATCACTAGCCAACACAATCGACTTCTTGCAAACCAATCATCCGAATGCCGAAGTTGCTATCTTTGGCGACTTTAACGCCCACAATGTCAACTGGCTTAAATACTCAAACACCAACGATGAGCAAGGCCGAGAGGCCGAATCTTTTGCGATCAGTTCTGGTCTAACTCAACTCGTAGAAGAACCAACGCGGGTTCCAGACCGAGCTGGGGATTTTGCTAGTCTTTTAGATCTCTTTTTAACTTCAAATCCAGACCTATATACGGTCACCGTACAACCACCATTGAGCTCTTCCGATCACAAACTTATTTCAACCCTAAGCGAGCTGCCAATTAGTTCTGAACAACCTCCTAAACCCCGTAAGATTTGGCACTACACATCAGCTAAGTGGGAAGACCTAAAGGACCATTTTCGCAACTTTCCCTGGTTAAGCGTATGCTTTTCTTCGGATGATCCATCTGTCTGTGCAAAGGAGGTCTCCGACGTCATTCTAACTAGCATGGAGGCCTTTATTCCTTTCTCCAAAAAGCGCCCTTCTAACGGCAAGCCCTGGTTTAGCAAGAATTGCGAGCGTGCTGTCAGATCTAAAAACCTGGCTTACCGACAGTGGAGTAAAAACCCTACTCCTGAAAATCGCGCCATCTTTGTTACCACCCGAAACCAATGTAAGCAAATGATAGACCAAAGCAAAGAAGCTCATAACGAGAGAATCAAAAACAAACTTCTTGCCAGTCCTAACGGATCAAGGTCCTTTTGGTCAGTCGCTAAGGCCGTCAGCCAAAACTTTACAAAGTCAACTATTCCACCTCTAACACGTTCCGACGGCACAATAGCAACCACAGCCGGGGATAAAGCAAACCTACTTGCTGAACTGTTTTCCTCGCATTCCACTGTAGACTTTCAGGGAAAACCACCACCCAACATTCCCTCAGTTCAATCGCAAATGTCTGAAATCGTGTTTCGTCAGCGTCTTGTTAAACGGATTCTTAAAGGACTCGACGTCAATAAAGCTTCTGGTCCAGACGAAATTCCTATCATTGTTCTCAAGACATGCGCCGATGAACTTACACCAGTATTTTGTAGACTTTTCAACTTATCCTACAAAAAAGGAATATTTCCATCCTGCTGGAAGTCGGCGCGTGTCCAGCCCATTCCAAAGTAAAAAGACCCTGCCAAGCAACTACCGACCCGTCGCATTGCTTTCAGTAATTTCAAAAGAAATGGAGAAAGCTATTAACCAACAACTCCTAAAGTACCTGGAAGGGCTTAACATTATCAGCGACCATCAATACGGTTTTCGTAAGTCCAGATCAACAGGTGACCTTCTGGCATATGTCACCCATCTTTGGAGCAACACCATCGAACATCATGGAGAATCCCGGGCTGTTGCACTGGACATCTCTAGGGCTTTTGATCGTGTTTGGCACGATGGGCTTCTAAGTAAATTGCGATCCTACGGTATGCCTAATGGATTCTGTTTATGGTTAACCAGCTTCCTTAAGAACCGTTCTCTGCAAGTGGCGATTGACGGGTTTCTCTCAGACACCTTCACCATCAATGCCGGTGTTCCTCAAGGGTCCATATTGTCGCCT
Organism: Polydrusus cervinus; assembly: GCA_935413205.1. Lineage (NCBI taxonomy): Eukaryota > Metazoa > Arthropoda > Insecta > Coleoptera > Curculionidae > Polydrusus > Polydrusus cervinus. The sequence continues at coordinate 110,199,060 of OW284510.1, read as the reverse complement.
ACCCTCTTTTTACTGTATATTAACGACCTTCTAGTGAAAACCCAAAATCCAATTTATAGCTTTGCTGATGACAGCACACTTGTCTCATCTTTTACCTTGACTCCCCAAACATCCGCTGCCGACGCACATCTTCGCAGGCAGCATGAAGTATTGCGCCTCAACAAAGACCTGGAAGAAATTTTGGCTTGGGGTGACAGTAACCAAGTCGAATTTAATGCTAAGAAAACCCAGGCAGCAGTCTTCTCCAAAAAGGTTAACATTGCAGAACCGGATATAGTCATGGCAGGACACGCAATTCCCCTGGCACCGTCTATTAATTTGCTGGGGGTCAATCTGGGAGGTAATATGTCTTGGCATGATCACGTTGCCGCAATTGCCAAGGCAGCTGCACAGAAACTTGGTGTACTTTTCCGCACCAAAAGGTTGTACACACCTCATCAACTTTTGACACTCTACAAAGCCCAGATTCGACCATCATTAGAATATTGCTCTCATGTCTGGAGCTCTGCACCCAAGCACACCCTTCGGCTACTGGATTCCATTCAAAGGAGAGCCATTCGTCTGATCGGCGACCCCGAGCTGACCAAGACCCTCGATAGCCTGGAGCATCGAAGACAGGTTGGTGATTTGGCTCTCTTTTACAGATATTTCCATGGCAGGTGTTCGACTGACATTGCCCACTTGATTCCACCTAGAGCAATTCAAAACAGAAATACACGGCAAACCACTGCCGCTCATCCATATGTTGTTCAGCTTAGTACTCCTCGAACTTCATTGTTCAAGAATTCTTTCATCTGGAGAACGTCATCTTTGTGGAATGATCTTCCTGAGGTCGTGTTTCCCAATGAATACAATCTTCAACGTTTCAAGACCAACGTTAATCGCTTTTTTCGCACTCGCACCGCTCTCAGAGCGCCTTAAAGGATTTTTCCTACAGTGCAGGTGTTTTATCATAAAAAAAAAAAAAAATTTAAAATTTTGACCTGAAAGGTTGTAGCCATGTTGTAGCTTTTACAAAAAAATGTTTTATATCCAAAAATATCAACTTTCTGATAAACCGGGTTTACGTGGCATCGCAGTATCAAATAACTTAGCGACAACTCCTGGTATTTAATAGAGGTAGCTTGATCCGTAACTATAGTAACCTGAACAAACCGTTCTATGGTTACCATGGAGCCAGAGTCTGGTTATGTCAATCGGCGGTGTCAAATATTTGGCAATATTAATTAAACAAAAAAGAAGAAAATACAACTTTTATTGAGCAATGGAAAGCGTGTTAATGCCAAATGAAATAGAAATGTTTATAGAAACTATGTCGGCCCAAAAAATGGATAATTTGGGAACAGAACAGTAAGTTTTTAGATTTATATTGTCACGTTTGGTTGTTAACCAAAGAGTAACCTACCCGCTCAACTCCCTTGTCTATGCTACTTACTTCATAGCACAAAACAAGTAGCTACGCAAAGCTATGTGGCTTTAAAATTCATTTCTAACTTATTAGAAGGTCAGATTACGGAAGGCAAATGCACAAATAATAGATAATTTCCATAGTAGGGCAACCACAGACTAATTTAGAAAGCGAAGAATAGGCAACATTCTAAACGGTCGCTTTACCTACAGTAACAAACCTTGTAGCTTGTAGAATATGATGCTGATCTGTTAAAGGCCTTGGGAAATGGTCCACAAGTAGACTTGGTGTATACAGACTTCTTCCATGCCTTTGACATAGTTCACTGTAAAATATGGCATCAAAAAACTGTAAATCTGTATTTTTATGATTCATAGATACAGCGATTTGTTAAGGTTGTTGCAAGTATAACCTTTTTAGCTATTTTTTGTTTAAAACTACGCAATAAGTATGTGCAATCAAAAATTGTAAAATTGGGTTATCTAGTATGGTTAACAAATAAAAAATAAATTTACTGTTTTTTTTAGTTGGTTAGACTGGCACAACCGATTGCAAAAGCTAAACCAAGAAGCCTTGGTGGAAGCTGCAGCTTTGAAAGAAGAGCAAGTTAAGGAAACTCTGGTATCATTTGGAAAAGTAATTATTTTTTGTTTGGTAGGATGCCGATGATAAATAAAAATCACAATCATATAAGCATCAGACAGGTTTTTACCCTCGGACCAATTTAGACAAAACTATGTACCGGGTGGTAGTCAACTAAGAATAACCGCCGGCCATATCTCAGAAACAAATAATCGTACAGCATCCGGGTAAAAGTACCCAAGAGAAAATGCTGGAAATTATTTTTAAGTTCTGAATTTTGCCGCAAGAGGGCGTAATTGAAAAGTAAATTTTAAAATTTTACATATCTCCGAAAATTCCACATTAAGGTATATCTTTGATAACACCATTAAAAAGCTTGGACAATTATGCATCATTTTGGTCTTATGCTCATTGGCGCACCGACTTTAATAAGAGGGGGGGAAGCTGTTGAAAGTGTAATCAGTTAAATCGCTGTCACTTTTAAACGACTTATCCGATTTTAGCAAACTAAAGACTGTTTGAAAGAGAAATGTATGCACTTTCACCAATCGTATTTAGTTGTCCATAATAGTTCTCAAAAAAAAAATGCTAGAGGGCGCAATTTGCAATAATAACACATTTTTTGATTTTACTCCGAAAAAATAAATCATACGGTATAATTATGATACCATAATCGAAAAGTAGATGAAATTTGCTAGAAAAAATATTAAAACCGCAGCTCGATATCTCCGTTCGTTTCAGCGTTATCGCCAATAGAATAATTTTTAAAACTAAGCGATTATATATTTTTTAGAAAAAAAGTGGTACGCCACTGGTATTTTTCCATGTTGATATCATTTCTGATTAGCCTGGTCAATTCTGCATAAAAAATGGTCTCTTGCGTTTTTCTCCTCAGGTACACCGTTCTTAATTAAAATAATTAAATTAAATTAGCTCTACTATTATTAATTAACATTGATAATGCAAAATTTTGTTTTATAAAAATTGGTGGAAATGACCACATTCACTTAATAGGCATGCATGAAGCTAATTTAATTTAATTAAGAACGGTGTGCCTGAGGAGAAAAACGCAAGAGATCAGAAATCATGTATTTTAGGAGCGTACATCTAAGAGCAATATTTGGTGCAAATGCTTAGTTTTTTAAATATTTACTCCTTCTTACGTGCCGTTTTGTATATTTATAATAAAGCATTCTCGTTTCTTCCCGCATTATTTTTTTATTATAAATTATCACACTTCTTCCATAAAAAATGCTTCACTTAAAATTTTTACTTTAAGTTTTTTAAAATAAATACCTAATTGTTTTCTGTTTTTGTTGTAAAAATATTATATAGCCTGGTCAATTCTGCATAAAAAATGGTCTCTTGCGTTTTTCTCCTCAGGTACACCGTTCTTAATTAAAATAATTAAATTAAATTAGCTCTACTATTATTAATTAACATTGATAATGCAAAATTTTGTTTTATAAAAATTGGTGGAAATGACCACATTCACTTAATAGGCATGCATGAAGCTAATTTAATTTAATTAAGAACGGTGTGCCTGAGGAGAAAAACGCAAGAGATCAGAAATCATGTATTTTAGGAGCGTACATCTAAGAGCAATATTTGGTGCAAATGCTTAGTTTTTTAAATATTTACTCCTTCTTACGTGCCGTTTTGTATATTTATAATAAAGCATTCTCGTTTCTTCCCGCATTATTTTTTTATTATAAATTATCACACTTCTTCCATAAAAAATGCTTCACTTAAAATTTTTACTTTAAGTTTTTTAAAATAAATACCTAATTGTTTTCTGTTTTTGTTGTAAAAATATTTTATTGCATTGGGTTATATTTTTGTTGATTGAATAGCTCTAAAAAAGGGAGAACGGACTTGACAAGTATATAATAGAAAAACAAATATAAAATATAATTCTTTTTACTCGTTTTCCTATAAAATTGCATCATAAATCAATAACTAAAACGATATGCATCTGAAATCTTAATCTCTATATAAAAGAGGATTTTTTTTAAGGAAAAGTTTAACTCAACGTTTCCTACAAGACCTTTGTAATCTAAGCCAATTATACATTATTTAAAAATTGCAATTAAGAGTTAGGTTGCAATTAGACTTTTAGACCCGAGCTCCGGGGGGGGGGGGGGGGGCTGCAGCTCAGCAGCCCCCCCTTAAATACGCCACTGGAGACTTTATTGGAAGTGTTTTTTATTGAATATACTGTATATTGTGATAAAATGGCACAGCACTTTAAATATAAAAATTTAAGCCAGGAAATAACATTTTACAGGTGAGAAAACAATGGTTCATGATCATGAGTAAATCAGTAGTAGCTTTTCCATTTCATCCACTTTTCCGCGTTCCGATTGATTCCCCTTTTAAGGGTGAGGAGGGTCTTACCTTGCCTTAAAATATGTACACGCAATAGCTCCTTTATGAATGAAATACTTTGTCTATGGTAATTGGTCTGAGGATTTACCCATTCCTAAAATTCTGAATTTAATTTGTTTATGTCTGTTAAGGCTCCCATGCCAAATTTCGGCTCTTTACGATAGCAATCTTCGGGTGTAATACGAGGCTAAACGTAAAGACGTTTGACTTGGAGAGTTAGAGTGTATGTAAGTTTTTTTTTTTAATTTCAGGCAAAAGTTTTGGTACACGAAGCAATTTTAATCGCTATATGGAAATACAAAGTGTTACCGAAATTATTTAAACTCGAACCCAAACCTGAGAGTACTTTTCTAGCCTATTCAGTGCTTTATCACGAGGGAGTCTGTGTTTCACTCTTAGAATTAGTCACGTATCACGCTAGCTGCTGTGAAGGTAAAAAATAGTATTTTTTTTGTGCTTGACAAAAACTTCACATATTTTGTGTAATATTTAGATATTTATTCCGGGGGTTTTTCGGTCTAAAATATGGGTACTACTTTACTTTGTATATTTTTTCAATAAAATATTGCAACACCAGCCAAAATCTGGATATATTTGAGAAATCATATAACAAATGACTAAATTATTGACGTTGGACTCCCCAAGTGGATGTTCATTTTAATCACAGAGAGGAGTAGAACACGACAGAATAATGGGAATTTATTAATGGGTGGAGGGGGGGGGGGGCATGGTTTAAAATTTCAAGTTTATTCAGGTTTAATTGGGTCTGTTCGAATTTAGCCAAGTTTGACAGGATTTATTTGGGCTTGACAGGGTTTGTTTGGGTTTGATCAGATTTATTCGGGTTTCTTTTCAAAAGCTCTTTTGCAGGCTTTCAAATTAGATTCATTTTCATGGAGGAAACATTTCAATTTGCCTCTCGTAAAATAATAAAATGAAAAACATACTTTTAGAATATTAACCATAAGAAAATGTTATATCTTTAGCTCTAGATGATTCTGCTGCGGATTTACTGGACTACGTAAGTGGCACTATTTCCCAACTATTAAGTGTCAAACAGAAAGAGCATCCCGACCACAAGGAAACAGCCGAACAAGAACTGTTAAGGCAACGATCAAATCTGACCTTTGAAATAGGAATACGGTGTTTGTCTATACTGAGATATTTGGCAGAAAACATGGACAGGTATGTGTAAATATTTTAACTGGAATAATTTAGATAAGTGCCTTAATCCCTTGAATACATTTCTGCTTTAGATTACCTATAACTATTTCTACTCGCCTCTACACTACACATGATGTCCCGGTACTGTTAACTGAAATAGTACAGGCGCAGCCGTGGGTCCAAGAGGGAAAGCAGTACGTTGGGGGCAAGTGGAGGGAATGGGACCACGAACAGTTGGGGCAAGCAGAAGCTCAGGTAAAGGCGGCATCCCACGGCGTGTGTATCGGCGATCCTGGCTCGTGGCTTGAGTTCGTCTAGGCTCACCTAGGCTTGGCTCGTTAATCTGGGCTTGGCAAGTGGATGCGATCCCACGACGCGTGAAAGGTCGTGAAGAATGCTCGTGTTGGTTTGGCAAATTTATTTTTTAGTCGTGCCAGTGGTGTTGCAACATAAACATGAATAATCGACGAAGACGAAATGCAGCTTGTGTTGCAGCCGCTTATTACATCATGTTGGGTAATTTTTTGAACCAGCAACAACGGCAAAAAAAAAGGCGTTGGTGGAGAGTGTCTTTGTATAAAAGCCGCAATATGTAAGTACTTTTATAGGTTGCCCCTTTAAATTCAATACAGTTTGATATAGCATACTGGGGGAGGGGGGTGAAAACTAGTCCTTTTATTTTTTTGTATCTGTCATTCTTCTGTATGTAAAAAAGTGCCATTAGGCTATCCCTTTTTTTTAAAATTCCGTCACCGTAAACTTGTTGGACATTTGTTCTTCAATTCGTTTCCACGCATCATGGACCAGGTTCCTATTTTTGTGGTCTGGGTCCCTTGGGTTCTATATCGCCGGTTCACCTTCGTAGAAAGATAAAAACTCGAGCACCAACTCGTTGGAAAACTCCATAATTATTTTTTCCGTCATCCTGCCAACCATTCGCAGCAAAAGTCAAGACGCTACTGACCTGAACCGAACCTCCGTACTCGTTTCGAGCGATCGTTGGATCGGGTTGAACACGACACGAGCCGAGCTCGAAGAGGCTCGCCTTCCTTTGAGTATCGTCAAGTTTACCGACAAAAAGCGGGTACGTCCAAGCCGCGCCAAAAATGACGAGCTGTCCCATAGCTGCCCGGTCCCACGACTCGTGTATCGGCGAGTCTTGCTCGTGGCTTGCCGATACACACGCCGTGGGATGCCGCCTTAACACAACCAGAAAATCTTTCAGACCGATCGGGAGTACCGCAGGGCTCTGTTCTGGGGCCGTTACTGTTTTTATTGTATATTAATGATTTAGCGAAGCTAGATATATCTGGTAGATTTACAATATTTGCGGATGATACCACGATTCTTTGGCAGGGTTCTGATGTGACCCAGTTGGAGGGTGACATTAATTGTGATATGCTGAAGATTAAGGAATGGTGCGACTCAAATTATTTGTCACTTAATGTTTCTAAAACTAACCTACTCAGTTTTAAATGCCACCATCACAGTATAGGACCAGAAGCTCAAAGAGTGAATAATTCAGCAATGAGCAAATTTCTGGGGCTTTATATTGACGATAAATTGAGGTTAGAACATCACATAGCGAATTTAAATACTAGAACAGCTCGTGGGTGCTATGCTTTGAGGGTTATATCGCAAGAGTTGGGAGTTTTTAGTGCGAGGAACGCATACTTTGCCCTTATAGAGAGTCACCTTCGGTATGGGTTGTGTTTCTAGGGATCGTGCGCTCAATACCTTTTTAGATCGGTATTCATATTACAAAAAAGAGCAATACGGTGTATTTGTCAGTTGAGTCGCCGAACGTCCTGTCGACCGCACTTTATTAATTTGGGGATATGGAGTTTGGCTTCTCTGTATATTCTTGAAACAGCATGTCTTATGCACAAGAAGTATAAATCAGAAATACAGACTTCCTCGACAACTACCACAAGAAGAACACACGTTATAGCGCTGCCGATTCCCTCTTCTGCCTTAACAAAAAACTCTCTATATTATAACAGCAAAACATTATTTACGGAAAATTGTTTGCCATAAAAAATTTCGGAGAGACCTAAAAAAATTGTTAACCGAGAGAGCCTTCTATACGATCAGTGAATTTTTCGAGGTATCGCTGTAGGGGTCTCTTGTTTGTTTTGGGGTGTTTAACTGGTCAATGTATTTTAGATTTTAATTTGTTTAATTGGTTTAACTGTAGTTTTGTAATAATTTTATAAGTTGCTTTGCTTTGTCAATGAGTAGATCTTACGACAATAAAGCTATATTTGATTTCATTTGATAGTCTCGATAAGAAAATGGCAGGAATATTTATTTTCAATATTTATAATATAATAAATGTGTTTATTTATCCTCCTCTATAAACATTTTCTTTGATCCCTCGAAGACGTGCTGTTAGGGGCAAATTTTAGTATTTCAAACTGTAAATATATAAGAATAATAAAAATATTTGTTAATATTATATAATAGTTAAATTGCAAATAAAAATCGTTTAAGTATTGTATAAATATTAACGCAGTTTTTTGAAGATATAGGATAATAAAATTTTGAAAAATATATTATTCATAACAATCTTATTAATTAAAACATTTCCAAAATTTTTTAAGGTTATCTGTTTCCAATATCCAAGCTTTTCTTTCGACTTTATATTTTTTTCATGAAATATATTTTTTAATTTTTGTTGGTAAATGCAGTGTATTCGCAGGTTGTTTATTTTAATAACTTTTTCGACCGTGCATTATTGAACTGGTCGTTTTTTATAGTAACCTTTTTTTTATGTGCAAAAATGCGAGGAGTACATCGATGCTGAGAACAGCAGTCGCGTATTGAAATTAATACCGTACCAATGTATTACTGATTTTGGGGTTTGATAAAGTAGTTAGTAATTAAAAGGATTGTTTATATTAATTCCTTAGTTCGACTCCATGTTATTCTTTAAAAAAATGCACTGGGAAATGATAAAAATATTAATATTTGCTCTTCATTAAATAAATTTTTATTCGAATATCGTACAACACCTCAGTCTACTACCGGTGTTTCACCTTCAATTTTAATGTTCGGGCGCGATATTCGTACTAGGTTCGATTTGTTAAAGCCTCCTGTAGAAATAAGGGAAAAAGTTGAACAGAACCAATCTAGGCAAGTTAAATATTCGGGGGGGAAGGAAAGACCTCCATTTGTAGTAGGTGAGAAGGTGATAGTCAGGGATTACAGGGTAATAAATAAGGTTAGCTGGATTCCCGCTATAATTAATAAAATAATCGGTAGAAGAACGTATATAGTTTTTGTTCCCGATATTAACCGTACTTGGAAGCGACATACCAATCAAATTTTAAAAACCAAGGTTAAGTGTACCTTACCTACAAATGATAACCATTATGAAAATGTAAAACATTCAAGGGGAGGTAACGATGAAATCGTTGAGTCTGGTGTCTCCCCTAGGGAGTTTAAGGGTAATGACAGCGACCGTCATCCTAGCCCTATTATAAATTCTCCTGACATAAACCTAAGCCCACCTAGGGCAAAGATAACGGATCTACTGAGTACACCGTCCTCTTCGAAAAGTAATAGGCCCAAGCGAAATGTTAAAAAGCCAATTAGGCTAGAGTATACGTAAATAAGGTCCACTATATATTTTTAATTGCATATTATGTTGTTTTTATAAATGCATGAGTTATCGAAGGGGTCGATTTGCGCTTCTCTATTAGAGGGGGGAGAGTGCAGTGTATTCGCAGGTTGTTTATTTTAATAACTTTTTCGACCGTGCATTATTGAACTGGTCGTTTTTTATAGTAACCTTTTTTTTATGTGCAAAAATGCGAGGAGTACATCGATGCTGAGAACAGCAGTCGCGTATTGAAATTAATACCGTACCAATGTATTACTGATTTTGGGGTTTAATAAAGTAGTTAGTAATTAAAAGGATTGTTTATATTAATTCCTTAGTTCGACTCCATGTTATCCCCAGGATTTAGCAGTAAATAATCGTTTAAATAAAAACATAAATATTTGAAATTTTTTTGTCCTATGGACTTTTTTATTTTAGGTTTTATGGTTATTTTATTTTTATGATTATGGTTTTTAAACTGTATAAAATGTTTATTTTTAAATATTATGTATATTAATGTCGATATTGTTTGCGTCAGAATATAATTTTATTGAAGGATAAAGATAATTTTTATCAAATATAATTTTTAGAAACCTTTTTTGTAATATTCCTAATTTTTTAACTAAAGTTGTATTTATTCCTCCCCAACCTAAAATTCTGTAATTTAAATGAGTTTTAACTAATGCAAAATATAATTATTCCATATGTTCAATTTTTTTTTAATGTTTCTAAAAATTGGTAGTAAAGTCCTTAATTTTTTAATCAAATATTCTATGTGAAAATTCCAATTTAATTTACTGTCAAAGATAATTCCTAAATATTTTACTTGATTAACTTTCAAAATTTAAATGTCATCATTTATTTTAATACTGTTCATATTTTGTGGTATGTTATTTGGATTTTAAGTAAAAGGAAGATAATTAGTTTTATCAAAATATATTGTTAATAAATTTTTATCAAACCAATTTTTTATTATTTTAAAATCATTTTTAATTTTGTTATTTAAGATGTCCCAATTTGTATCTGTATAAAAAATTGCAGTATCATCTGCGAAACTATGAATTTCTCCATCACAATTTACATTAAATTAATCATTAATATAGATATTAAAAAATAATGGTCCCAAAATTGTTCCTCGAGGAACACCATATCTAATTATTTTAGGATAGCTTTTTTCTTTATCTATTTGAACATAAGTTGGTCTATTTTTTAGATAATTTTTAATTAATTCAAATTGTTTTCCTCTAAATCCAATATTTTCAATTTTTTCCAACAATAAATTGTGAGTAACTGTATCGAAAACTTTTGCTAAATCCAGAAAAATACAAATAGAAGGTTTTTTATTATCTAATGCATTATTTATTTGTTCTGTTAAATAGCGTATTGTATCGATTTAGTTTTTTGAAACCCTTATTAATTAGAAATAAAATGTCTTCTTTCTAAATAATTTTCAACTCTTACTTTTAAAATCTTTCCAAATACTTTGGCTAATGAAGATATTAAAAATTCTCATTAGCAGCAAGGCTAACGCGTGAATGACGAAGAATTGATATAACACTCGGGACTGTCAGTATAATGATCGTGCATGGTCTGCAATAAAAGAAAAGTAACTCATCACCTTAAGATGTTATATCTAATTAAAAATATCTCTGAATTTCTTGCTTAGTGAAGAGACTTGAAGGGCCCGGGTCGCTGGTCTTCCCCCTAAATCAGTATTAATATTTTAGGTCTGGTTGACTCTGCGTCATATTCTCCTCGACCCAGAATGCCCCAGATATTATCCCATAACCGAAGGCAGACGCACTCAGTTCATGAAACTTATGCCCTTGTTAACGCCGAGTTTGTTGGATCAACTGTCACCGATGATTGAATTAAAGGTACTATTTTACTCTTCATTTATTATTATTATTATTATTATTATTTCCTTTATTGGTTTCCCAAATGGCCATCGACCGAAGTCCTTCAGCCACAGTACATTAATTAATTCTTAATATTAACATTATATAGTATTTGCAAATATAAAATGATTAAATGTAATTTATAAATAAGAGCAACAAAAAAAACTAAAACAAGTCAGATTAATTTGATTAATAGTTTTGCTATCTAGCTGCATGGTTCCTTAAAATCTCCAATATGGTTTGTTCTGGGTATCTATATCTAGATTCTTGATTATCTCTTGTTAGGCACAGTTCTTCAATGAGATTCAGATTGTCGGGTTTGGCTTTGAATTTGCTAGTTAATTCAGTTAGTCTTAGATCAATGGGTTGTATATTGGTTTTTTGGTAAAGTTGTCGGTTGCTGGGGTTGTGAAGAGGGTTTTCTGGGTGTCGTATTTTTGTCATGGTTCTCAAAGCTGATGTTTCTGCTACTTTGAGTTGTTTTAAAGCTGGTGGTCTGGCATTACTCAGCAGTACGTGTCCATACATTTACTCTTCATTTCTCCTAGTTATTTATATTTGTAAAACCGATGTTTAATTCTTTTGCAGCAATGGTTATGCAAAGTCTCGTGCATGGAGGAATTCGCAGCCCCGCCCAAACCAATACTACTGGAAGCATTACTGGATATTAAAGAAAATATTCTACAACAGTGCGGTGGAAAATGGAAAAAAATTGCCGAAAAACAAGTAGGAACGATATTTACTGACAGCAAGGACGCTTTACAAGAAGCAGCAAAAAAGTAAGAAATTACACACCCAGAACTCAATTACGCCCGTTATCGTACCTCAGAAAGGTTCACATTTATTCGACCTCAAAGGTTACGTGGGTGTAGGATGAGCCCGCAAGGGAAAGCGTTCTGCGTATAATCTCGAAGCAGCAGCCGCACTTTGACGACACTCACCGTAAATTAGCACCATATCTGCTAGTTCATTGTTTTCAAATTTTACCATTTTCACGTGTCACCAATTTAAAATTAACTTGCTTCAGAAAAACACACCGCAGCGGATTGCCAAATAAATAACTGACCACCGACATTGCATGACTAATAAGATAAAACAACATAAAGTATAGCAGGCTACGTTTTGATGACCAGGCCCGCACTTAGATTTTTTACTTCTGTATCTGTAATTCGCGTTATTTTACCATCAATTATTGGGATGTTAGTATTGGCTAACGCGCATTAAATGAAAGTAGAAAATTTACTACGTTTACACATCTTAAGATTATAAAGAGATCTATACGCTTGATCCTCATTGGGCTATAATGGTGTTGAAATGTTTCCGTAATCACAATTAAAAGAAATTACCTTTATATTAACATTGTTAGGAAAACAAAGATGTATAAAAGTAAAATTTCGATTTTAATTGTGCTTTTTAGATTAACCGACGCCTATAATACAGATCTACTAGAAAAATTTGAAGTTAAAGAGTCGCAGACCTGCGCTCACTGCGGCAAGGATGCCATCCAACGATGTTCCAGGTGCAAGAAATCCTGGTATTGTTCGAGAGCGTGTCAAGTTTCACATTGGCCGCAACACGGGGAAAATTGTAACCAATGATTATTCGTCTTTATTATGTATAGGTTTTGATAAGGCTTACCTATGTTTTATTTAATAATAATTATTTTTATTGTAATCTCTTTTTTATGTAAGGTTATTTATCACATGGAGATTAGCGACAAATTTACTCAACAACTATTTTTCCTTATACAGGGTGTCCATGAAATGACTGTACAAAGCTTCACCATAAATTCCTAAGACCATCTAAGCAAACTTACATATGCAATGTTGCTTCGTTTTGCCGCTACAGGGCGCTAAAGTTTTTAAATTAATTTCGTTTTTTCTGAATAATTTCTAAACGCCTTTATCGATTTCCACTAATTTTGGAACTAAGAATGGGCACTATTAATAGCGTGTTTTGACGTATGCGCCATCTTTTTTAAATATCTGCAAATTTAAAAATGGCGTGTGATTGGTAAATAAAAGTTTGTCTTTTTGTTACCCCCCGTATAAATGACTTTAATTATTTCTCTGACACTAGCTGACTTCATGTTGAAACTTTTTTGTCTCTTTTAAAATTTTAGCCAGACATGCAGTTTCTCTGCAAAAAAATTATTTACGACGCAAAACATGAAAAAAGTTCGAACAAAATAAAAATCAAACTAGTTGGTAGTTATTTAGAATCAAATTTTTTTTCATATTTCTTGTTCTGAATTAACAGCAATGATGAAATACACGGTATGGTAAATCATTTTTTTGCAGAGAAACTGCATGTCTGGCTAAAATTTTAAAAGAGACAAAAATGTTTCAACATGAAGTCAGCTAGTGTCAGAGAAAAAATTAAACTCATTTATACGGGGGGTAACAAAAAGAGGAACTTTTAATTACCAATCACACGCCATTTTTAAATTTGCAGGTATTAAAACAAGATGGCGTATACGTCAAAACACGCTTTTATTAGTGGTCATTTTTAGTTCCAAAATTAGTGGAAATCGATAATGGCGTTCAGAAATTATTCCGAAAAAACGAAATTAATTTGAAAACTTTAGCGCCCTGTAGCGGCAAAACGAAGCAACATTGCATATAGGTAAGTTTTTAGCCTTATTTTTGGTTAAGAAATTTATGGTAAAGCGTTGCAGTCATTTCATGGACACCTTGTAGATCAAAAAAGATTTATTTATTTGAAACTGCAAAACTCTTATTGCATGTTAAATGTTTTTTTATAGATTTAAAACCAATAAATATATTTTAAGGATAACCATTTCTTTTGTTGAATATTTTTAAGCCAAATCAGTTTATTTTAGGGGCCAAGGTATATAGGAGCCTCCCCGTCAATACTCAATAAAATACTGAATAGGAGATGATTAATTTTAATTACAACCTATCACCAACCTGCTCGTTGCTACGACACACAATATGCATATACAGGGTGTCCGGTAACTTATGGGCCGTAGAGTAACTGGAGATACTAGACATCAAACTAAGCCGATTATGTCATATAAGTTTTTTCGGATTGTTACTCGTTCTAGAGATACAGGGTGTTGAAAGTAAAAGTTTATTCTCGAAAATAAGCCATCATTTTAAAACGGTTTAATGAATCGAATTGAAAGTTGGCAATATTATGTTTTTATGAGCAAGAAATAAGAATTTGTAGAAATTTTTAAGTTTCAAACTAGAGGGCGCTAGTTGCATACACTGGGCTTCATAAATCTATGATTTTTTTTCTTACCTGTGATATTAGGTGTTTTTCAATTATAGTTTCTTAAAAAGGGCATTTTCTGAGTCAAAAATGTGTACTTGATTGATCTAAATATCTTTAACGGTTTTCGAGATATTTCCCTTTAAACATCCTAAAGCATAAAAAACATAGTAAATAATTAAATTAACAAAAAAAACAAACAAAAGTGACAATCCGAAAAAACTTATATGACATAATCGGCTTAGTTTGATGTCTAGTATCTCCAATTACTCTGTATAATAATAAAATTCCATTTTTTTAAAAGTAAAAAATATTTTTTTATTTAAAAAGTTCAGAAATATGTATAAAACACTATCAACAAGTGAAAAACAAAGAAAATAATGAGTTATCGTAGCATCGCACACGACACGTAGTCATCTGCGTTCCGTTGCGACGTACAAATGCTTATCGAAGAGCGAACGGGTGTTTTCTAAACAAAGTTTTACAATATAGAGAAGCGAAAAATTATGTTGTAATTTAAATTAAAACCAGGATTTTAATGAATTTCTCGGCATAAAGTTTTGTTAAAAAAAAACGCATTGACTAGAGCTGCAACGACGGAGTTGAAATAGCAAAACGTCACGGACGGGCAAGGACAAGCAGCATAAGAATCCTTCAAACTGCTGCGAACGGCCGGAAATTTTTGCGAGCTGTCTACCATTGCGGTGCTCGAATAGAGTCGCGAGGCGGACGGTTATTTTCAAAATAGGGATTTGCACGGCATCATCAAGTATTTTCACAAGGATTTTGGGCAATATTACATTTCAATGGGTATAACTTTTTGTGACAACTTTTGTACCTATATATTTTCACTGTTTTTATCGTCGGCAATCTCTTTAGTAACTTATCAAATCAATAGCCAACACAATTTCCCTATAAATATGCAGAATTTAACTGATAAGTATTTCTACCTTTACTTAACAGAAAACCCTGTATATTTAGAGACTGCAACGCACTGGAAAACTTGGTTTTCAGGATACCGGCCGACTCGCTGGATTCCTTTATTTCTTGGAGGGAGAACAAGGACTTTGACTCTATTTCCGATTTCCTTTGTAGGATGTTTAGTAATTTCATAACCTATAATTAAATAAAATAATTAGACTGTCAGGCTACCATGGCAAATGTTGAGGGGAGAATTTTTTATACAGGGTGAAACAAAAAGTGCATCAAATTATTTTTTTTTTAATAAAACACATTAATTTATACCGGATGACACAAGACCCAATTTTTTTCGTAATTTTATCAGTACAGATTTAAAAATATGCGACATTACTAAGGGTGTAAATTGTCATTTTTCGACCAATTTAAACTTTCGAACCCACTTCCGCTTTAACCGGAAGTTAAGTCAATTTTTAAATGGTTTCTTATTTTTATTCTATATTTAAATTCTACGGAAAATTATCTTTTCAATGACATATTACACGTTATCATTGCCAAACTGGATATGTTTACATTTAAAAATATTTAAGAATAATTTATTTGATTTATACCAATTAATAAAACGATCTAAGACCTGCTGCATTAAGAACTTATATGGGCGCAAGTGAAAGGATTTGTAGCAAGACACAATAGGACATTAAAGACGTTAAGTTACTGTTTGATCAAGCCATTAAGTAACATCAGAGAACTGGCTAAAAGCAGTCCATCATGTCATTAAAGAAGAGGAGAAAATGTGGGATCTTGATCACCTGATCGATCGGACCGTCGACCCGTTAATTATAACGTCATAAGGAGATGACAGTTCCTCAGATGACAAAGAATATTATGATTTTTTATAATTTAATTTTTGTATAATCGATTTTTCGTATTTTGTATTTTTTTTTATAATGTTTCATAAAAAATAAGTGTACTTAATAGTATGTACATAATGCACGCCTTTGTCACACCATTTTCAGTGTTTCTGAATGGATAACAATAGGCAAAATCCATAAATTAACCTAAACCCGGGTGGTACTACCTGCACTTGATGAAAATAAAGAATTTTGCAATGAAATCAATGCCATATTGTGAAAGTGGCATAAATATTCATTGGGTCATTCTGTAGTCCCCTTGCATACCTAATGAGCTTTTATTACTCTACACCTTTCTGAAATAGACTATAGTAACAATCTACAATATTTAAAAATATCAGTCACGTTATTTATAAATATGATAAATAGCAATGATGCAAGATGGGCACCTTGGGGCACTCCTGAGACTACATCAATTACAGACGATGTAACAATGCCAATCTTAACTTTCTGCTTCCTATCTCTAAGGTAAGAACCTAACCAACCATGTAGACTGCCATGAATACCATACAGGGCGAGTTTATGCAGCAACAGATCATGATCTACCCTGTCGAAAGCCTTGGAAAAATCTGTGTAAACAGCATCCACCACATATCCGTTCTCCAAGGCATCCACAAGATAGGTATGATAAGTCAATAAATTAGTCATTACAGACCGATTCTCCAATAAATCATGTTGCTGGGGTGTTACGATATATTTAAAATTAAATTAAATTTCAAATGTCAGTCACACTGACCTCAGAGATCTTAGGAATGAGAGATAGTTTAGAAATTAGTCTATAAATTGTCACTGAAGATCTGTCACCGCTGTTCTTGTATACTGGCACTAGGAAAGAAAGTTTCCAGATTTCAGGAAACGTTCCAGAATTAAGAGATTGATTAAATAGTAGCCACAGAGGTCTAGCTAAACCGAAAAAGCAGTTTTTCAAGAACAGGGGCGGCACACCGTCGGGGCCAGGTCCTTTATTTAAGTTAATATTAGCGAGTCTTTCAAGTACTAGAAGGCATTAAAATAAACAACATTTTCAAATACCTTTTTTTAAACTCAATAATAAGGTACTTACATTCATTTAATACATTGCGGATCAAATACGGTCCTACCTAACTTAAACATAATCTCGAAGCAACAGCCGCACTTTGACAATACTCACTGTAAATTAGCACCATATCTACTAATTTCAAATTTTACTATTTTCACGTTTCACCAATTTAAAATTAACTTGCTTCAGAAAAACACACCGCAGCGGATTGCCAAATAACTGACCACCGACCCGTAAATTGCATGACTAATAAGACAAGCAAAATAAAGAATAGCAGGCTACGTTTTGATGACCAGGCCCGCACTTAGATTTTTTACTTCTGTATCTCGCCTATTTCTAAGTTTTTTGAAAAAAGGTATTTGAAAATGTTGTTTATTTTAATGCTTTCTATTCACAGCTAAAAAAGAAGTATCAACTTAGGAATCACCCTGTATTGACCTCATTTTTTCACTAACCATATTTAAGTGTTGACTGGGAGCCTTTGGTTCATCGACCGAGGAAAAATAATCGGCAAAATAGTTTACAGTCTTAAGTTCATCTGAACTAGTTCTATCAAGGTACGTCACATTAAAGGGAATAATACTTTGGTCATTTTAATTTTTCACAAAATTCCAGAAAGAGCCATAGGGCCCTCATGATACGACGTGTCATATTACCAGGGGAGTAGTTGTTTTGGACATACTTACTTGATTTTTGTAGCTCATCCCAGTTCCCATCTGCGACCTGGAGGTATCCAGAAACCCCGCTTCATTCGTGAAAACATCGACCAGACTGTGTTTCATAATTTCAATGACATCTCTTGCATCATCTTCCGTTGCTTCCTCTCTTAGTTCAGCCTTTGCTCTCGCCTAGACAATAAAATATACACAATAAAGTGACGACTTTTTATAGTCTATTTTAGAAAGGTGTAGAGTAATTATATGGGAAATTCCATCCAGTTCGGCTCAATTTCGGTGTCGGCCATAGGCGCAGGTAAATTTTGTGCATTAAATTATTTAAGATAACTAACCAAAGAAAAAAAAAGAATATAATTTGATAACTATAAGCTATAGCAAATTTACACGAACATCGTTTTATGAAATATGCCGTGGAAGATATAACTGAAAAACATAGTGCAACTGTGCTGCGCACACCGCCGTATCATTGCAAGCTAAATCCTATTGAACTTATATGGGCGCAACTGAAAGGATTTGTAGCAATACACAACACTTATGAAAGACGTTAAGCTACTGTTTGATCAAGTCATTAAGGAAGTGACACCAGAGAACTGGCGAAAAGCAGTCCATCATGTCATTAAAGAAGAGGAGAAAATGTGGGATCTTGACCACCTGATCGATCGGACAGTCGATCCGTTAATTATAACGTCAAGAGGAGATGACAGTTCCTCAGATGACGAAGAATATTATGATTTTTTATAATTTAATTTCTGTATAATGTATTTTTTTATGTTTATTAAAAAATAAGTGTACCTAATACTATGTCCATAATGCACGCCTTTGTCACACAATTTTCAGTGTTTTTGAATGGATAACAATAGACAAAACCCACAAACGGACTCAAACCCGGGTGGTAACTACCGGCACGTGATGAAAATAAAAAATTTTGCAATGAAATCAATGCCAAATTATGAAAGGGGCTTAAATATTCGTTGGGTCACTCTGTAGTCCCTTTACATACCTAATGAGCTTTTATTACTCTACACCTTTCTGAAATAGACTATAAATGCCACACCCTGTAATTAGGATATTTTGAAGTCTGAGAAAAAAAACTGGTTAAAGAATTGCGAAAATCAGATTAAACGTACAAATTTGTAGACTATCAAACTTGGCCTAAATTTTAGGGTATTTAAATGTTCTCCAGTGAATTTATATTCTTTAATCATTTATTATTTATTTAGTTATCAAATTATTCTTACTTGTGTTAATCTTATTAAAGAATGTAACTGCCTGGCAGTGACAGGTGTACAATCCCCAGTTGCGAACTGTTTCCTTAAGGAGACGTAGAACTCTTTTAAATTAGCCTTAGCACCATCCGAGATCTGTGGATTTACGTACTTTTGAGCGTAGGCGATGTACTTGCGGAATATCTTATGAGGGAGATAGTCTATACTTTCACCGTTTAGTTTCAAACGATCTCTAAAAAAAATACAGAATTAAATTTAGTCGTTCTTATTTTTAAATAGTGACGTTACTCAGGCAGAGTCGTAGCCTGAGACAAAACTATTTACATTTGACCATTTAAGCACTGTAGTAATAAAAAGGTTTAAAGCAGGGTTGATAAAAATCATGATTTAAAAAAAATCAAAAATCGATGATTTTTGGGGGGTGTTTGGTTATTAAGTAAAAAAAAGTTGCATTTTTTGGGTGCTATGCCTTGTTAAATTAGAAAATAGCGCCGCAGGCGAAAAATTTTCGGGGCCACGCCCAAAGTTCGTTTAAAATTCACCTAACTACTATCAAATTTCGAAAATAAAATTATTACCCCTCCCACTCTGCATGGTTGGATTAAATTTGTTTTGGTAAATGTTATTTTTTACTTTTTTTTTTATATTCCTAGCTGGTTCTTTATTAAAAAAAACATTTTTTTTATTTGTGAAAATATGAATATTGATAACAAACCAAAATTTTAAGACATATGTATTACTGTAACCAGCGTTTTTCGGGCTCGATTTTTCATGATTAAAAATAAAGTAAATATGGCTCACCAGTCTCACCCCGCCAAAATTGATGATTTTTTCAGAAATCATGTTTTCATTTTAGGAGCATAGATCTAACAGCAGTTTTTGGTGCAAATGCTTATAGGTTTTGAAATACTCCTTGTTAAGTACCGTTTTGTATATTCATAATAAAGCATTCTCGTTTCTTCACGCACTTTTTTTTTATTATAAATTATCACACTTCTTCCATAAAAAATGTTTCAATTAATTATTTTTTGGTTTGTTGTGCAAATATTTTATTGCATTGGGTTATATTTTTGTTGATTAAAAATAGCGCTAAAGAAGGCAGAACGGAAGAGACAAGTCATATATTGGGAAAATGCTATAAAATAGTATTCTTTTTACTCTGTTTCCTTCAAAATTGCTTCAAAAATCAATAACTAAAACGATATGCGTCTGAAAACCCTAATCTCTATATAAAATAGGACTTTTAGAAGGAAAAGTTTAAAAACTAAACGTTTCCTACAAAACCTTTGTAATCTAGGCTAAGAATACATTATTTAAAAACTAAATTAAGTGTCCAAGCGTTCAAAAATTAGGTTGCAATTAGATTTTTAGAGCCGAGCTCGGGGGGAGCTGCCCCCCATCCCCCCCCCCCCCCCCCCCCCACAGAACAGGTCTGACTAAACGCACTTGTCGGAAATGGAAGTTGTCCAACGGACGGACAAATAAAATTGTTAGTAAATCTGAAGGTGATGAATGAGGTAAAGCGAACGTGGAAGGACACACCTTGATTCATTTAGGTAATATTGTTTTTAGTATCTAATATATTTTAGTAATATTTTTTTAGAAAAGAATCTTTTCTATCTTCTCTAGTAAGGCTAGGGAGACGATTTTTGAGTTGGGTAGTTTAGTCAAGTAATATATCATGGGGGGGGGGGGGGGGGGGGGGAGGGTTGAACCCCCTAAACCCCCCCTTACCTACGGCCCTGTCAACTGGTAAGTATCTCCAGTCGTCTTCAGGTGAATACTGTATTACATTTTTTTCAGTAATATGTTGACGGCAAATTGAGGAACTTAAAAATAATTTCCAGCGATTTCTCTTGGTCGATTTTGTAATGAATTTTTTTCTTTCAAAACGTTGTAATAAATGGTTCCTGAGATATGGCCGGCGTCCATTCTTATTTGGCGTGTGTAATAACAAATAAAATCTTACCTCAACGCATGTACCTCACTATTTGAATCGTCTAGATTTTCGACTTCAAATTCTTTTGGTGTATATTTTCGTTTTTTCGACGAGTGAGCTGTTAAAATATGTTTCGATAAATATTTATCCATATGCTGCAAATAAAAACGTTAATAAAAACAAAGTCTGGCATTTCAGGCTAAATCTTGTCAAAACGGCATTATTATTTTGTATTCAGTGGCGGCTCGTCAGGTGAAGTAGGTGAAGGAGCTCTTCACCAAAGAAATAAATAAAACCAGGAGAGAAAAGTTTTTCGACAATATTAAATATAAATGTGCCAATACAGCTACCATTTTAGCCCTTAAGAAATAATTATGTTCGAATTAATAATATTAATTTAATCCGAAAGTAGCTATGCATAATAGGGCCACGGTTAACTCCGATAAACAATAATTATAAACACTCGTACACCGTGTCTGTTAGCTCAAAGCAAGTGAAGACCCAACGCCCAAAATGGCTTTGATTTTCACCGTTGCTATGGTTACGTGACGTCAGTCACGCAAACAGCATGTAACAATTTCCATTTTGATGAAGGGCAATTTAAAAA
This sequence comes from Polydrusus cervinus, assembly GCA_935413205.1. NCBI lineage: Eukaryota > Metazoa > Arthropoda > Insecta > Coleoptera > Curculionidae > Polydrusus > Polydrusus cervinus. Next base: position 110,177,462 of record OW284510.1, on the reverse strand, counting down.
TAAATCAGTCGTATGCACCATTGTTTTAGCATTGGTCCGCCTAACCTTAAGGTATTTATTTTGAGGCTTCGCGAAACTTGCGGTTATAGATATCGTTTTTACGTGATTTACTGTGTGATTAAAAAGTTTTGTTTTTATTTTTCAGTTAATTAAGTAGTGTGTACGTACCTACTTAGTTTAATTTTTATTGTGTGTTTTAAAAATGAACCCAATTAATAACATAGTTTGTATTTTATTGGAAACTCCATTCAGTCGTTGGACAGATGAGGATAAAACGGTTTGTTACACGAGTTTTTAGTCAATGTTTGTTTAAGTACCCGCACTATACCTAGCTCTTCATCATTTTTTAAGACCGCGAGCCGCCACTGTTTGTATTGGTATTTTTTTCGCTCGAAAATGGTAAAAGATACGAAGATGATTAAATAATAATAATAATAATAATAATTATAATAAGTTATTAATATAGATATTAAAAAATAATGGTCCTAAAATTGTTCCTTGAGGAACACCATATTTAATTACTTTAGGATAGCTTTTTTCTTTATCTAATCTAATCTAATTTAACTAGATTCTAGTTGAACATAAGTTGGTCTATCTTTAGGATAATTTGGTTAAATTTTCGTATTTTCCAGCTTAATAATTTGGTAACACCGTAAACAAACAACATTTTTTAATTTTGGTTTTTAAATTTTTGCGTCTTAATTTTCGATTTGGATAAAAAACAAAACACACTTTTTTAGAATACTTTTTTGGTATATTCAAGAAGACATTATTAATTCGACGTTTCGTACTTTGGGAACCACCGTAACGTAAATTTTTTTAAATACGGATTTAAAATTTAGTTTTAGGGACTTCTAAGCTTTATAAAGTTAAAACAATTCATTCAGAATAAAGAAAAATATCCGCATATTATTAACCTTTTTAAAAAACAAAAAAGCATAAAAGAAGTTTTACGAAAAAAATGTCACACAGTATCATTGGGCCTTTTAAGTTATTGTATGCTTGATCATCATTGTATTTACCTCATTGGGCTGATCCAACAAAATAAATATCAAATCGAACCTCGACAACATCGGTGATCCAATTTTCAAATTCTCCGCAACAGTTTTGGCCTTGTTGTAGTGCCCTCCGGCGGGATTGGCAGCGACTAGAATCGTTGGTCTTGTAGGAAGCGAACATACCACGCCAGCTTTCGCTATGCTGATGCTCTGTTGTTCCATGGCTTCGAGGAGGCACTGAAAAATAATATTTTAGTTTTAAATAGGCAAATATGAAACAATTAAAAACACCGCGCAAAAGCAGGAAGTTTTAAAAAAAAACAGTAAATTGTCACAATATAGACGACTAAGCAACTTAGTTGGTAAAATAGACTATACTTGAAAGACTTCAGTGGCGTAGCCAGAAAATATGCTCGGGGGGGCTCGTGGGCGTAAGTAGGACATTTCCTTTTCTGGAAAGGACAGTCGGGACTACATGTATTTCATGATATTGTACTCAGTGAAAAAGGCGGAAAAGCGCCGCAGGCGAAAAATTTTCGGGGCCACTTCCAAAATTCGTTTACAATTCACCCAACAATTTCATCAAATTTCGCAAATTAAATTATTACCTCACCCCCTCTGCATGGTTGGATTAAATTTGCTTTTCTTTTTTTTTTTTGATTTTCCTATCTGGCTCTTTATTATATTTGTGAAAAATATGAATATTAGTGTCAATCTAAAATTTTAAGATGACTATGAGTATGACTCTAACCAGCGTCTTTCGAGCTTGGTTTTTAATGATTAAAAATAAAGTAAGTATTGTTCACCACGCCAAAATTGATGATTTTTTCAGAAATCATATATTTTAGGAGCGTAGATCTAAAAGTAGTTTTTGGAGCAAATGATTAGGTTTTAAAATACTCCTTTTTAAGTGCCATTTTGTATATTCATAATAATTATAAAATATAACATATTTTTTTTATTATAAATTATTACACATTCCATAAAAAATGTTTCGATTAAAATGTTAACTTTAATTTTTCTCTTTAAAAATAAATACCTAATTGTTTTTTGTTTTTGTTGTAAAAATATTTTATTGCATTGGGTTATATTTTTGTTGATTTAAAATAACTCTAAAAAAAGGAAAACGGAACAGACAAGTATACAGTGTGTCCAAAAAAGTATGCAACATATGTAAAAGTTTTTATTACCGATTTCTCAGAAAATTTTATTCTTGATAAAAGTTGGTGCATGCCTTGAAACTATAAATGCATATTTCACATTTCACCCGCGGCTAATAGTAAGGGAGCAAATGTCATTTTTTCGAAATTGCATTAAGAGTAAAGTACCCTAGTTATTAGAAATACAGCAAAATTTTATATGGAAGTGTTATTGCCAATTAAAAACATAGCCCAAATACGAAATTTGAGTTACGTCTCAATTTTTATTTTTTTTTCTAATCTCTAATTTTATATGCATTTTTTTAAAGTAGGTTTTTGGACTTTAGCGTACTGGGTGAAAATGACAAATAAATTAGTAGTTATTTCCAGTACTATGAAAAGGGTTGAATTTTATTATAATTTAGTTTCGAACAGAAGTTGGCTAAAATGTGTTTAAGTAGGCGTGCAACACGCTTATATCTAAACCGACCCGGTTCATTGAAAAGTTTTTAAAAGTTTGCAACTACTTAATGCATTTTTATTATAAACCCACGTTTAAGTTATTTGATAAATATATTAAAATTGCGTAAACGAAAAATCGACCAGAGGCGTACCGTTTAGGGGAAATTAGAGATTGGTTGGTTGGTTGGTTTAAGGCGGGGGTTGGGCGTTCGGCCCAAGCTTCTTGCTTCTTCTTCCTAGTGGCTTATTGTGCTCCCCTATCTTGCTAGAAAAGATTTGTTCCTTTTATAAGGTCCAGCAAATTCCTACCAAGTTTGTCATGTGGGAGGTTATCCCCACATTGAATGTCTCCGAAGATTCTGAGTCTTCCTCGGGTCAGTGCTTCGCAGTTATATATGATATGTGAGGCGGTTTCGTCCTCATCGCCGCAAAGTCTGCATTCAATGGGACCATTGTAAATTCCTACTCGGTGTAGGTGTTTTCTTAAGCAGTGGCCTGTTAGTAGGCCGACCACTTGTTTTAGCTGGGTGCGCGTTAAAGGCATCATTCCAGTTGATAACTTTTTGGAGGGTTTTCCAATTGTGGCCCTCGCTTGGGTATGACCAGGTATCCTGTTCCATCGGGACAGGTGTTGTTGTTGTGCCCACCTGTCTGATGCTGTTCTGGTTGTCTGTTTTGATATGCCAAGGGCGGGTTCAGGGCCCCTGAGTTTTTGAGATGATCCGGCTCTTGCCAGTTCATCGGCCTTTTCGTTGTCTGCTATCCCTGAGTGGCCAGGAACCCATAGGAGTTCTACCTTGTTGTTCCGTGCGGCCAGGTTTTTCAGGTCGTTTAGGCACTCCAGTGTGATCCTCGATTTGAGTCGACTGGAGTTCAGGGCCTTGAGGGCAGCTTGGCTGTCGGACAGAATGTATATCTCTTGGTCGTGATAGCCCTTTTCGATATTTTTCTGTACACATGCTTGTATAGCACGTATTTCTGCTTGGTATACTGTGGCGTAGTTTCCCAGGGGAATGCTGATTTCCATTCTGGGTCTTTCCCCAAATATATGTACCTGCGCCTACTCCGTCGGCCGTTTTTGATCCATTAGTGTACCAAACCAGGCCCCTATCTAATGACGGTGGTGTCCCTTTTAACCACATGTCAGAGTCGCACCTGATGTTAAAGGGTCTGGTGAAGTTGTAGACCTCTTTCATGTGATCTGTTTGCATCTCCAAGAGCTCGTCGTTGATTAGATCCGCGGCTCTTGTGTGCCCTATTATTATGGGTTGTTGTTTCCATTCCCCATTTATTTTCATCCTGGAGGCGCTACAGCTGGCCTCCTTTCTGATGTGAATGTCTAGGGGTAGCAGTCCTAGTATTACTTCCATCGCTGCGGTGGGGGTGCTTTTCATTGCACCACTGACGCACAGGCAAGCCAGTCTCTGCAGGCTGTTTAGCTTGGTGACTGTCGTAGTTTGCTGTGTTTTCGTCCACCATATTACAGATCCATATGTCGCTATGGGTCTGATGACTGTGACATATAACCACAACACCATTTGCGGTCTGAGTCCCCAGGTTTTACCAAACAAGCTTCTGCATCTCATAAGGCACATTTTCGCTTTGTTTAGGTTTTTGGTTATTTGTTGGTTCCAGGTCAGTTTGGCATCCAGGATTAGCCCTAAGTATTTCACCTCACTGACTGTTTTAACCTGCTCACCGAAGATGTTTAGGTTGTCGTAGTTCCCTGTTTGTCTTCTTTTGGTGAAAGGCAGGTTTGCGGTTTTTGCTGCGTTGACTTTGAGCTTTACTTTCTCACACCAGTTCTGCACTATTCTCAGTGCTCTTTGCATGAGCTCTGTAAGTATAGTGGCGTGCGTTCCTATGACGAGTATTACTACATCATCTGCATAGCCTTGGGCGTAGAATCCCTCTGCATTGAGACATGTCAGTAACTCATCTACCACTAAATTCCATAGGAGGGGCGACAAAACCCCTCCTTGAGGACATCCTTGCACTACTTTGGCTGTTACAGAATCACCATGTAAGCAGGTATTGACTTGCCGATATTGTAGCATGTTGTGTATCCACCTACGAGTGGTGTCGTCGATTCCATGCCTTTCTGCAGCCGACATCATCGATAGGCAAGAGGCGTTGTCAAAAGCCCCCTGTATGTCAATGAAAGCTCCTAGGGCGATTTCCTTGCGATACAGCGATGTTTCGACCCTTGTTATCAGGTTGTGCAAAGCTGTCTCGCAAGATTTCCCTGGTTGGTATGCATGTTGGTGTACATGTAGGGGTTTCTTCGTGAGTGCCCCATCTCGAATGTACCTATCTATTAGTTTTTCCAATGTCTTTAAATTAGAGATTAGAAAAAATAAAATAAAAATTGAGATACATAACTCAAATTTCGTATTTGAGCTATGTTTTTAATTTGCAATAACATTTCCATTCAAAATTTTGCTGTATTTCTAATAACTAAGGTACTTTACTCTTAATGCAATTTCGTAACGTGGCAGCCCGGCAGCCACCCCCTAAATACGCCACTGAAAGACTTCTTTACCTTAAAGTGGTAGAAAAAACTAACACTTACAGCATGTTGACTGGGCATTTTATCGAACTCGTCAATACAACAACATCCCTGGTCTGCCAGCATGAGGGCGCCCGCTTCTAGACAATATTCCCCACCTGATTCTCGCGTCATAGTTACTGTTAACCCAGATGTAGTACTACCGTTCCCGCAAACATAAACACCTACAAAGTAAACCGACTTTTATACGTTGAAACCAGAATTTTTGTATCTGAAAAAAAAATATTTTTTTAAGGAGCATAAATACTCAAAAATAATAAAAGTAGATCTGTATTTAAAAAAATAAAGTTGATGTGAGTATCCAAAAAAATATTATAAATAAAATTGTCTTGAAGAGCATAAAAAAGTACCTTCAGAAAGTATTCTTGGTTCTTCAAAATAATCAGTACATATTTTGTTGTAAAAAAAATAAAAACAAAAATTTTTTTTTCGGGTTTTTTCGGATATTCAATCCGAATTTTTTTAATTTCTTTTTAACAAATGCACTTTTTCCTCCTTTTAACCAACTTTATCTCTGATAGCTACTAAGAAGGCACAAATTATGGAATTTGTAACACCCTGCACTTACCCCTGGGAGACACATTACAACAACTTTTCAACATCTGGCTCTTGCCCAGTCCCGGGTCTCCAACCATCAAAACGTGAGATTCTGATCTGGAAGTGTTCGATTTAGTGCCTCTAAATAAACCTAAGAGAAGACCGGCTTTCACTATTTCGTGTCCGTATATCATCGGGCATACTGAGTGAACCAAGTACCGGAACAGGTTGGGCTGTGCATGAATTTGCTAAAATATAAAAAGTATTCAGGACTTACTCTCTTATTTACAATATTTGTCTTTTTAACTAAAAAAATTAGGAAATATTATATTATGCATTAGTTAACTCATTTAAATTACGGAGTTTTAGGTTGGGGAGGAATAAATAAAACTTTAGTTAAAAAATTAGAAATATTACAGAAAAGGTTTATAAAAATTAATTTAATATAGAACAAAAAAATTAACATTAGACAACTTTACATTTATAACATCTTAATATACATATTAAAAAATAAAAATCTTATACAGTTTAAAAACCATAATCATAATACACATCATAAAAATGAAATAACCATATAATCTAAAGTAAAAGGACAAAAAAATTTCAAATATTGATGTTTTTATTTAAACAATTATTTACCAACAAAAATTAATTTAAAAAATATATAGTCGACATAAAAGCATGAATATTGGAAACAGATAACTCAAAAATTTTTTTGGAAATGTTTTAAAAAATATTGTTATGAATAATATATTTTTCAAAATTTTTATATCCTATATCTTCAAAAAAACTGCGATTATATTTATATACATATAGTTAAACGTTTTTTATTTGCAATTTAACTTTTATATAATATTAGCAAATATTTTTAAAAACATATTTTAATATTCCTATATATTATTTATAATTTAAAATACTAAGATTAGCCCCTAACAAGCACTTCGGGGGAACAAAGAAGTTTATTGAGGAAGATAAATAAACAAATTTATTATATTATAAATATTGAAAATAAACTTATTATTATAGTATGACAAGGATGTATAAATTTATTTTACCTTAATGGCCTGATAATCTTCAGCTGTGAATGTAATTCTTTCATTGCTAGCAGAATAACCTCCACCACTCTCATTTTTGTTGTTGTAAACAGAAACTGCATCCAAGTACAGATTGAATACAGAGTTCTGTTTGTTTTTGCCTTTATTTTCATTGGGATCTCTAACCTAAAAATATTTTTTATAAATTTAAATTTACATTATTTTTTAAAAGTCAACCAAGGTACAATAAAGTGGAGATGAGTATCAGTTATGGCAAAGACAAAATATTTTTGTTAAAACTGAAATCCATTGAAATTAAATGAACCTGCAGTATAATCGTGCTATACAATTTGAATAAAATTCCATCTTCTTACCTTTATGATTCCAGATATAGTAATATCATCTCCAGGTAAACAGGACTTAACTAGGTCTTCTGTTAGTTCACATTCTAGGGTTTGAGGAATTCTTGCCATATCACACTATTAAATACAAAATATGAGTAACTTAACTAAACAATATTCTATACCTTTACTACTTTTTAATTCAAAAAATGTTAATTTAATTTTTACAAAATTGTCATTGGTATTTCAAATTTGTACTTCAAAAAATATCATTTGTATTCCACCTCTCTATCTTTTTAAAGAAGTAATAGTTAGAAAAAAAAACATTACAAATTGATACTTACATCAGTTTCTTGAATAACAATGCTTTGCCAATCAACAGTTTTACTCATAGAAGAGTTATACAAAGCTTCAAAATTTCCTTTGGCTCTGCATCCTGGAGTTTGACATTTTTCCAAGGGAGTGTAAGCCCCGCAGTTTTGTTGGATTATATGCGTTGACTGACAGGAAGGACAGTAGAATGCCATGTGATGGCAAATAATTTTAACTGCAGTTGCTTTGATTACTGTGCCTCGAAGAGAAACTAGTTTTCCTAAAAAGAAGGCAATATAAAATATGTTTTTTAAAAGGTATATTATTTTATTCTAAATACCTAGTTCTTACCAAAACAACTAACATTGACATCTTTGAGTTGTTGTATAGGCTCATAATTAAGAATTCTTGCTCTAATTACCGGGACTTGTTTGAGAACTCCTTGCTCTACTTGTTTCTCTTGGTGAAGTTTGACTATAAGTTGATGCACACCTAATCCTAAGCAGTGTAAAGTAAATTCAGTATTATCAACTAGGTCTTGCTTAAAATCTGACCAGTTGCTGAGAAAGTGTTCATCGTTTATTAGAGTTTTATAGTCCAGAGTAAAGTAGCGGTCTTTTTCTATTTGTCCAAAAGGATAATTTAGTTCGTAACGTCTTATGTGAGACTGGATATAGGTAACATTTTCTGAAATTTTATCTGGATCTTCTTTGGCTAAAAGATCAGTTAAATTAAGGTTATATGGGTGACTGGTTGGTCTCCTGAATAAAGGATATGGTTTAATATTTTACCTTTGTTCAAAAAATATAATTCTATACCGGGAATGTCTCTTGAAGATTGGGAACGGAGGGTAGTCATAATGTAAAATACTCAAACTGGAGAGTAATATTGCCAACAAACATCAACACAAACTTATTTTTTTTGAATATTTATCTAAAAACGGTAAATTCTCGACTCAACAAGATTTTTGAATAAATAACAACACAATTATTTGAGGTTAGAAACAGAAAATGATATCAAAACCTATTTCTTTTGTGGTTTCTATATCGAAGAAACGTCAAATTGTTTTTGTTGTTGCTACTTTGTACTAGGTATAGCGACAGCGACGACCTATCATTCCTCTGTGGTACTGGTTACATGCAACTAACTTCATGTATAAAACGGTAAGTAAGGGAATCATCAGGAAGAATCTAAAATGTATCATCTCCTAATTCACCCCACCCCATTCACGCGAGTAACCAGGTGGGATGAGATCAGACATCTCATGGGGGAAGAAGAAGGTACACATACTCCCCAATTGGTAGGTTATGCTGTAGTCTCCGACAAAGACGGCATTGGTCATGCAATGGCAACCGAGAGTTTTGATTAACCTTGGTAGGTGTCGCATAACTGAGGATCGTGGTTTGAAAACCACGTTAAGCTGTAGGTTCAAGAGCAAGCTGACTGAATGTTCGCAAGGACAAGTGGCCATTAGTAACCCTTAAATACAAACAAAACCTACTTTGTGGAAAGCATTGCCTTCTCGACAGAGAACTACAACCATATGTATGTATATTGTAGTTCTCTGTTCTCGATGTATGAAAAGTGAGTGAGACAGAATTTTCTAACTATCTTTTTGTTAAATTCTAAAAGGCCATGGTGAAAAGAATTTAAACTATTCCATTGTGATGAACTATTCTATCTCGATGCTACAGACGAATGATAGGTCGTCGCTGTTGCTATTTATTTAAAACATTAATTTCTCTGTGATAGTCCACAGATAAGTGGTAGGTCAACCCTTGACGCAAACAGAACCATGGCCCTCTAAAATTTGAGGATGAGTGAAAGAGACACTATCCGAGCTATACACATACAATCCTGTTGATAAAAAAATGCCCTGCTACTCGGCTAAACTGGCCACTAAAAGGGAGGTCGTCACTGTCCATAGGTTTATCCCTTAAAGACGCGGTCCTTTGAATATCAACATATAAAGAATTACAGATCTTTGGAAAAACTTAGCAATCCTGCGTTGGACCTGGTTTGGCCGCCATTGTGGAGTTATTCGTAAATCTATAGTATTTAATGTAGCGCTTGGACGACAGAGGTCCCTAAATCATAAATTTTAAGTCACAGTGTTGCCGCACATTGTATTTTGTTAGAAATTTCAATGATTTTAAAAAGGTGTTATTTGCGCGCAGGCTCACTTTTTTTTAAATCGGGAAATGTATAGACAAAACAAACTTTTTAAATCGCAGAACACAAACTGTAAATTTTCGATAATACGCGAAAGGATTTAATGAAAGACGCGCCTTATTTTTTTTTATAAAGGAAGTTTATTTAAATATAGTTATAGATTAAATTGCATCAGTGTTTAAACTAAGTATATAATAAAAACCAGTATAATATAAACAAAGAAATAGAGTAATATGATTCACACTTGATAAATAAGTTTTAAAAGCCTCTCGTTTTGGCTAACTAGAAAAATATTTGGCACAAGAAAGTGTACGTTAATTATTTGATAAAAAGTAATAAAAGTTATAGACAAATACCCATATGTGGATATGGTATTGCTAAAATTCACCTCTCTGAAACACTTACATGTTTTCACTTCTATTGAGGACCCTACACGATCAATTTTATTGACAGCAATACCACAAAATATTAAAATATAGAGGACCCTTAAGCTATAAAAACCTTTAAAAAATAATTGCTTGACGAAAAGACCATAAACAAAGTTACCATCTACCTCTACTTTACCTTGATCGAATGAAGGATGAAAAAAAAACTGAGCTAAATCGCTATAAAAAAAACAAACATCAGTGCTTTCTTACAAAACTATTGGTATATCCTACTTTATGGTTAACACGTGTCAATTAACCTATTTCTTTAACTCGCTAGATAATACTATTCCATCAACAAATGCCTTACAATCACAGAGGAGCGACTCCTATTTACTCTCATTATTATTGCCTCAAAGTGAACGCTTTTTTTTCCTGCTGATATTAAAAAATTAGGTATACTTTTCCAGGATAAATATTTCACTTAAATGTAACACTTAAACAATATACCTAAATGGCTTTTAGAAAACTAGTATATATTTTTTTCGAGTTATTTATTACCAAGGAAACCGACATAGATAATTGTGCACTACGCACATCAGCCAAATGCAAATTAAAAATGCAACGACTAAAAAAAAGTATGAATGTAAAATCGGCGACGACTGCTTCTGTTGCTCCCCCCCCCCCCCCCCCCCTCCTTCCGTTATAAGTCGAAGTTATTGCATAATATAGAGGGTGTCCCTGATAAGGATGCACTCTACAGGAATCTCATAAACCATATAAGATACAAAGGTAATTAAATTAGAAAAAAGTTGTGCTCTACTAAATTCTGCAATATTGTGTTTTCAAATTTAAAAACTCCGATCATTCGAAGTTACTTGGGCAAAACCGAATTTTCGCGATTTGGTTTTAATTTTTTTCTGGCTCTATTTGAGAGATTTGTTAAAATAATACGTTCTCATTGCTATCTTTTCTCCTCTACAAGCTGGTATAATTAGATTTTTATTCCGACGTTTCGTTTTGCAAAACTATCATTAACTTTGATGTTTTAAATAGTTGGGAAATTTTATTTTATTATTTTTAAATTTCCTTTCTCCTTTATAATTCAATAACGTATCACACCTAGTATTAATAACACGTTTCGGACTTAAAACCCATAATCAATAAGAATATCTACAAATTCTTCTTGTATTTATATTTAAGCTTTTTTCAAAGTCAACTAGAAGTAATTTGACTCTGGAAATTCGCAACTATTAAAAAAAACATGATAATGGTATTGAAAAAACGAAACGTCGGATTAAAAATCTAATTACGCCAGGTTTTAGAGGAGAAAAAATGGTTATCCGAATGTAAACCTATTTTAACATGCATATCTCTTTAAATAGAGTCAGAAAAAATAAAAACGAAGTCGCGAAAATTCTGTTTTGCCCAAATATCTTCGGAAGTATTCGAAGTTTTTTAAATTTGAAAGCACAATGTTGCAGAATTTAGTAGGGTTCAACTTTTTTCTAATTTAACCATATCTGTATCTTCTATGGTTTACGAGATCCGTGTAGAGTGCATCCTTATCTGTGACACCCTGTATATAATTATATCCTCCTCGACTGCTTATAATGCATATAACAAAGAGTCGCATCCTTTTAGGCATAGGAATAATCTTTTAAGTCACGAGTGCAAAAGTAAAAATGTTTCACTCTTTGTTCTACTCTTAGAATTTAGTTGAGCTTAACATATTGTTTCGTATATCAACTATTTATTTAGAAATAGGTTAGTTCTCTCCGTTTTCGTTTAAATGTATTTGTTCGTTTCCATTAATTTCGACTATTTCTTCTCCTTCATCATCTGTGTTATCCACATATTCAATGATTTCTTCTATTTCTTCGTCATCATCGTCTTCGTTATCTAATTCTTCTTCCTAAATGTTAAGAAAATATTACAACGGGTCGGGTTTATAAACAAATAACCTTATGTTAAAACAGTTGGTTACAAAGTTAAATAAAAAAAAAATCGTATCTTTTTTCATTCTTATACAGGGTGTTCCTTAATGACGTGCTAATATTTTAGGGTGTGATTTTTCAAGTCATTTTATGAAGAAAAGTTCATATAATGTCCTAAAGTTCATATAAAGTCCATAATATGTCCTAAACGGCTTACATTTTTTGTTACAGGGTGTTGAATTTTTTTTTTAATTCGTTTTTTGTAATATCTCCGAAAGTACTTTAGATAATATTTTCAATTTTGGCATGTGCTAATCGGACATAAAACCACATCTTTTAGTAATAAAAGTTATTTTTTGTCCCACCAGTGGCGTCCCTGCAAACATGTCCTCTGATATTTTTCATTTCAACCAATGCAAAACGATCTGAACAACAGGCTCTTGTCAGAGCCAACCCTGACAATTGTTAGCCTGAACATCGAGGGAATCACGAAAGATAAACAAGACCTTATCTCTCAACTATGCCAAACACATAAATGGGACGTATTATGCCTTCAGGAAACGCACAGAGACGAAAATGCAAACAGGCCCAGCATTGATGGTATGCGTCTTGCCGTCGAATAACCCCACAGCAAGTATGGTAGCGCCATCTTCATAAGAACTAATATGTCGCTGACATCCACCGGCAAAAAAGTGACCGACGATACTGAAATACTTACCATCGAAAGCGGAGCTTTTACCATATAATCCGTTTACAAACCCCCTGGCAAACCATTAAAACTAGAAATGCCGGAGAACTATGGGAGACAGGAGACTCAGTTCATCGTTGGGGACTTTAATTGTCACAGCACATCCTGGGGCTACAATGAAACCGATACAAATGGGCAGCTCCTAGAAGAATGGGCAGAAGTCAATAACCTTTCTCTTCTCCACGATCCAAAGTTGCCGTGCTCGTTCAATAGCAAGATCTGGAAACGCGGCTATAATCCCGATAACTGCTTTGTGAGCCAAAAGATCCAAGACTCATGCATAAAACACGTCTATGATGCACTGCCAAAGACTCAACACAGACCTATCGGAGTTCAAGTTTATTCAGTCATCAAAACAGCTGAGATACCCTTTCGAAGACGTTTTAATTTCAAAAAAGCAAACTGGCCCGAATACTCGGCTAATCTAGATGCCGAACTCGAAAACCTAGACCCATCACCAGAAAACTACCAAACCTTTCTGCAAATCCTACGAAGGGTATCAAAGCGCCACATACCAAGAGGCTGCAGGCAACATTTCATTCCAGGGCTGTCAGAAGCCTCTAAAGGGACCTTATACAAGTACGAAGAACTTTTTAATAAAGACCCGTTTAGCGAAGAAACTATAGCCTGCGGCAACGCGCTCATGATAGCACTGAGCGAAGCTCGAGAAAAAAAGTGGATAGACACTCTTGAGCGAATGGATATGACGCACAGCAGCAAGATGGCTTGGAACTTAATCAAAAAGCTAAATGGAGATCCAAAGCAAAACAAAGCGCCGTCAAATGTAACTGCTAACCAAGTAGCTCACCAACTGCTCCTCAACGGCAAACCGGACAAAAAATGCCAGAAAAAACGCATCAATCGGTCTCCTACAACCGAGGAAAACCACTTCAACACGCCCTTTACCATTAAAGAGCTAAAAAAAGGGATAAACTCACTGAAAAATGGTAAAGCAGCAGGAGAAGACGACATCTGTGTAGAGCAAATCAAAAACTTCGGAACAAAAGCAAAAAACTGGATCCTGAAACTTTTTAATACCTGCCGAGCCACACTACAGATCCCAAAAGTCTGGAGAAAATCGAAAGTCGTAGCACTACTAAAACCCGGGAAAGACCCTGAATCTCCAAAAAGCTACCGCCCCATATCGCTCCTCTGTCACCTATACAAGCTATACGAAAGGCTAATCCTCCAACGACTAGAAAGGGTTGTCGACTCAAAAATCATCCCACAGCAAGCCGGTTTTAGACCTGGGAAGTCTTGCACTAGTCAAATACTAGCTCTGACGGAACACATCGAAGATGGCTTCGAGAAAAAACAAATAACAGGCCTGGCACTCGTCGATCTAAGCTCTGCGTACGACACCGTCAATCACAGAAACTTGATGTATAAAGTCTATGACACACTGAAAGACTACCAACTTGTTCAAATAATAGAATCCTTACTACAAAACAGGCAACTCTACGTTAGTCTTGAAGGCAAAAAAAGCCGTTGGCGAACCCAGAAAAACGGCTTGGCTCAGGGCAGCGTACTAGCACCAATCCTCTTCAATCTCTACACCAATGACCAACCAATACCAGTTTTTACCAGAAACTTCGTGTATGCCGATGACCTGGGCATCACAGCGCAAGGTTTAAATTTTGGAGAGGTAGAGCAAAAACTGGAAGCTGCTTTGAGCATGATGTCCACTTACTATCAGGACAAGAGACAACAAGACCGAATCCCTCCAAAACCCAAGTCAGCGCCTTCCACCTCCACTCCCGACAGGCAAATAGAAAGCTCAACGTTACCTGGGATAACAACAACCTAGAGCACACAGATAAACCTACCTATCTTGGAGTCATACTAGACCGCTCCCTAACATACAGGTTCCACTGTGAAAAAACGCGGAAGAAGGTGGAGGCGCGAAATGGCCTTCTGAGGAAGCTCAGATACAGCAAGTGGGGTGCAAGACCAACAGTACTAAGGACATCTGCGCAGGCGTTATGCTTTTCGACAGCGGAATATGCCTGCCCAGTGTGGAGCAGATCCACTCACGCCAAAAAAGTAAATGCCAGTCTGAACGAAACATGCAGGCTTATAACCGGCTGCATGAAACCCACGCCACTGGACAAACTATACAAAGCCTCGGGCCTCTCGGACCCTGACTCACGTAGAACAGCCTACGAACACACCGAGAGAATCAAACAGACCTTCGACGAACGTCACTCACTATTCGGACACGAGGCGCAACTGGGCAGACTAAAATCAAGAAGGCGCTTCCTGGGCACGCCACTTTATCCAATAACAGAACTCCCACCGAGCGGCGCATCAAGCGACTGGACAACCTGGAGAATGCTGAATCGTGTCAGAACTGGTGTTGGTGTTGCCCCCGTCAAGACCAATCTCATTAGGTGGGGCCTGCTGGATAGTAATGACGACAAGTGCGACTGCGGAGCTATACAGGATATGGAACACCTACTCATCTGTCCCAACTGCCCACATAGATGTACCCTCGATGCTTTATGGACAAACAATCAACAAGCATTGGACATAGCCCGACACTGGGCTCAGAAATTGTAGTTTTCCGGACTCGAAAAAGTAAAAGTAAGTTTTCATGTGGATGCTATTTCTGATTAGCCTGGTAAATTCTGTATAAAGATGATCTCTTGCTTTTTTCTCCTCAGGTACACCGTTCTTAATTAAAATAATTAAGTTAAATTATAGCTCTACTATTTATAATTAATATTGTTAATGCAAAATTTTGTTTTATAAAAATTCTTCACTTAATAGGTATGCAAAATAAAGCTAATTTGATATAATTATTTTAATTAAGGATGGTATGCCCGGGGATAAAAAAAAAGAGATAATTTTTATGCTGAATTGACCAGGTTAATCAGAAATAATATTCACATGAAATAATTTTAGTGGCGTACCCCTTATTTTCTAAAAAATATTAGAGGACATGTTTGCAGGGACGCCACTGGTGGGACAAAAAATAACTTATAACTAAAACATGTGGTTTTATTACAAAAAACGATTAAAAAAAAAGTTATTCAACACACTGTAGCAAAAAATTTAAGCCGTTTAGGACATACATTTATATGAACTTTTCTTCATAAAATGACTTGAGAAATCGCACCCTAAAATATTGGCACGTCATTAAGTAACACCGTGTATAGGCAAAAAATTATTCTACCGCTCTTTTTTTATATAAAAAACTTGCCTCAGAAATTTCGTTTTCCGCCCCACCTCCGTTCCTAGGAACATCAACATCCCCTCCATTCAACCTCCTTTCCATCGATTCCCTTCTATCTTCATAAACTTCGTTAATATCTCTCACTTCGTCATCCACGAGATCTTCTTCTTCAGTGTCGTCATAATCTTCATCATCTATCAATCCTTCTTCGTCTGTTATTCTAGAACTACTTCCTTCCCTACTATCTTCAACTTTTGCATCGAACCTCTCGCATGAGTCTCTTGCTAGAGGTCGATCTATATGTAAGGTATCTTCATCCAGAATTGAGTATTTCTCTTCTTCAGTTGTTTCTATGGGTTTATCTTGGTCAATATTAATGAGATCTTTTTCAACTGTGGGTTCTGTACTAGTAATATCCAGACCTTTTATTATTTCTTCTGAAGCAAGTTCCTCTTGCTCTACGTCATCCTTAACCATCAGTCCTTGTAGTAACAAGTCTGCTTTGTTACTCCCTCCAGGGGTTGTTTCTCTGCTTCGATTAACTTTACTAACTGAACTTTCATGATCATCTCTGGAAGATTCCAATTCAACAACTTTGTGAATTGAACTTAAACTTTCTTCCTGTATAGGTTTATCTTCGGTGGCTATTTTCTGCTGTAATTTGTCTGGTTTTGATTCTTTTTCTATTAAATTAGCTGCTTTTTTACTTAATAAAATTAATTCACTAACAGTATCATTTTTAGATAATAAATTTGTCTTGGAATCAAGGTTATCTGTTTCTTCGGCTATTTGATCCTGTTCTTGCCGCTCTAAAACTTCTAAATCTTCTTGATCATTAACAGGGCTATCCCCTTCGTATTTCCTTATAATTTCCAATATATCTTCATCTTCCTCTAAATCAATATCTTCCTCATCCTGTTCCTCATTTAATGATCGTTTATCTCTATCTAAAATATCTAAATCATCTTTTCTAATGTGGCCAATATTAATATCTTTGTTTTCTGTCAACAAAGCGTTTTCTTCGTTGTCCAAAAATTCTTTAATGATGTCTGTAACGGGTAAGCTGACCTTTCCTTCTGGTTCTTTTTCTTTCAGTGCTAGGAGGAGATCGTCTTCTAAGTTTAGTTGATTTTTAATTTCTTCCAGAACGTCGTTGTCCTTGTCTTTCTCATTAATTTGTGGGGCTTTTTGTATTTCTTCTGTAAATTTTTCTAGTTCTTCATCAAGACTGTATCTGGAAAATCAATAATGTTAAAGTTAAATAACTCTTATACACATGTATGAAAATTAATAATTACCTATTTTCTTCAGTCAACGCAATATTCTCCGCCTCCTCAATAATACTATTGATCTGATCTTCCAAATCGGCCGCGTTGATCTTCTCGAATTCTTCCGAAACGTTGCTGCTACTGGTCCGTCGCTCCTCGTCGGATATCTCCGCTTTTCTACCGGAATTTGACGAATCTTCAGTTCCGGTCTCTAAAACAGAACGAGAGAAGTTCTCATTGTGAAATTTGGTTCGAATTAGTTCTAGAATAAATGTTTTTAGTTTCGGGAAAAGTGTGATTTTTGTAAAAAAATTATTTTTAAATATTTTGTAAAAATCAAAGTATCAGAAAAGCTTTTTACAGGGGATTAGTAGCCAGAGTAGTTTGTAATTGACAGAAACAGTCGTGATATTAGTATTCTTTAAGGGGTTGTTCAAATAATATCATTATTTTTAATTTTTTCATATACTTACTAAACTCCCGGACATAAAATACCATGGGTTTTTTGGGTTCGATCACCCATATCTTTTTAATTTTTAATCCGATTTCACAGTTATTTTACCATTTTATGGATAATTTCATTAAAGACGTGCTGTAGATGGGTCATGTTCGAGAGGGTGATATTATACAAAAAAAATGTCAAGGTCATAATCATAGTTTTCTTTAGGACTATGTCAGTGTCATAGTCTAACTATGAGCAAGTTCCGTTGTGTATTGTTGTGTTGCAGTGGCGTAGCCAGAAAATATGCTCTGTGGGCGTAAGTAGGACATTTTTTTTCTGGAGAAAGGGACAGTCGGGGACTACATGTTTTTCATGATAATGTACCTACCCAGTGGAGAAGGCGCTAAAACGCCGCAGGCGAAAAATTTTCGTGGCCACGCCCAAAGTTCGTTTAAAATTCGTTAGGTGAATTATCAAATTTCGAAAATTAAATTATTACCTCCCCCCGTCTGCATGGTTGGATTAAATTTGTTTTTGTAAATCTTTTTTTCTTGATATTCCTAGCTCGCTTTTCAATCAAAAATTTTAACATAAGACGTATGTATGACTCTAACCAGCGTTTTTCGGGCTCGGTTTTTCATGATTAAAAATAAAGTAAATATCGCTCACGACGCCAAAATTGATGATTTTTTCAGAAATCATGTATTTTAGGAGCGTAGATCTAAGAGCAGTTTTTGGTGCAACTGCTTAGGTTTTGAAATACTCCTTCTTAAGTGCCGTTTCGTATATTCATAATAAAGCATTTTTGTTTCTTCCCGCACTATTTTTTTTATTATAAATTATCACACTTCTTCTATAAAAAATATTTCAATTAAAATTTTTACTTTAATTTTTCTCTTTAAAAATAAATACCTAATTGTTTTTTGTTTTTGTTGTAAACATATTTTATTGCATTGGGTTATATTTTTGTTGATTTAAAATAGCTCTAAAAAGGGAAAACGGAACAGACAAGTATATAATAGAAAAATACTGTAAAATGGTATTATTTTTACTCGTTTTCCTTTAAAATTGCATCATAAATCTATAACTAAAACGTAATGCGTCCGAAACCTTAATCTCTATATAAAACAGGTATTTTAGAAGGAAAAGTTTAAAAACTAAACGTTTCCTGCGAGACCTTTGTAATCTAAGCCAATCATACATTATTTAAAGATTTAAATATAAAGTCTAAGCGTGAGACGAAAAATTAGGTTGCAATCAGACTTTTAAACCTGAGCTCCCAGGCCAACGTCACTGTTGTGTTGGCACTCGGACCACTCCTGCCTAACGTCTATTATTTTGTTGCTTTATAAAAAGGTAAAAGAACAGTAAATCAGATTAAAAATAAAAAAAAAGTTATAAATGATCAAACTAAGAAAAAGTAAATTGTCTGGGAGTTTATAATACAAATGTCGGGTTGTATAATATTTTTAACCAGAATTAACTAACCAGCAAGTTTGACTGTGACACGTGACATTGGCCGAAATAATTTTCTCACAATCATACGCACTGGCCCGTTATTTATTATAAGAATTCAAGTATAAGTATTTGTGGGTTCCTGGTTAAGTCTTTTTATTTCATTATTACGGATGAAACTTAACATAACACACACAATACTGTTTTTGCACAGTCGAAAAGTAAAAGGTCTTTTTGTAAAAATTATACGAACGCTTTTTAAGTATCAAAATTCAGGAAAGCGAGACAAAATAATAGTATATAAAACATGCGTTTAGGGTTTTCGTACTCGGCTTCGCCTTTATAAACAATAAGGCTTCGCTATATAGATACACAATTACTTTGAACAACACCTTTTTTATATTTAAAACTCATCAATAACACTTAAAACATACCTTAGACATGGAAAGAAGAAATTACCATTCGTACAACAGCCCATCATAAAGATTGTTTCGTCATAAAATGTCATGAATGTTTTTTTTTTAAGTTTCCAATATTAGTGGAGCGTTGTTAGAAATAAAAATGAAAAATTCAATAACTCTACTTTGAATAACACCTTATATTACTTTTAACATTTTTAACAAACTACAAGGTAATGGTTTGAAAGTAACACTATCATCCTTATGCCAAAAAAAAACTATTATTCCCTAAGTTTGTCAACGTGACAAACTCGCGTATGTTATATTTGCAATATGATGGTTGCCTACCTTTTCTAGGTGGCCTTATTTTATTAAACAATTGTAAGGAGCAGCTGTCAGACGCGTTAGATTGTTTTCAATAAACTGTATATTGTAATAAAATGGCACGTCAGTTTGAGTGTAAAATATTAAGCCACTTAAGGCCGGAGGTGAAAACAAAATCGGCCATGTTCGTGACCTGGCGAACTGTGGCTGAAGCAATTTACAAATAAACTGCTGGACAATTGCTTTCGAGCAAGAAAAATTTCGTTTAAATTTAACGGTTAATATTTTCTGAACCAGATATGATATCGACCTACAGTTTTAAATGGTTGATAGGTTTATCCCTTGGGAAACAACTGTTAATGTTGGATTTTCTTTAACTGTCAGAAGATGATGATTTTTGCTTCAATTTTAATGGTGTGTAACTTTCACAATATTATTTTTAAATTTTATCACTCTACGTCAATTAAATCACCGATTCATAGCAAAGAAAGTAATTTGGTAAATTTTTGATATCTGCTATATTTTAAAAAATACCGATTTTTTTGGAAAACCTTGCTTTATTTTAACTTATTGGTAGCTAGATCTCACTGTGCGTTGTATCGTGCAAACTTAATCCTTATATCCTTAAAATTAAGTAACGCTAGTTTGATTTTGATAGGATTATAATACATTGTAGGCCCTCCTCGGATGGACGGGGTTTCGGTTTGACGGCAGCTAGTGATATTTAATATCAAAGTATCTTTCAATGTAAGTTTAATTTTAGGAATAGTGTTAAAAAGTTAGAAATCAATAAATAAATTTTTTACAAAAATATTAAATGGAAATAATCACTCGCAAAGTTTGCACGATACAACGCACAGTGAGATCTAGCTACCAATAAGTTGAAATAAAGCAAGGTTTCCCAAAAAAATCGATATTTCTTAAAATATAGCAGATTACAAAAATTTGACAAATTACTTTCTTTGCTATGAACCAGTGATTCAATTGACGTAGAGTGATACAATTTAAAAATATTATTGTGAAAGTTACACGCCATTAAAATTGGAGTAACAATCATTGTCTTCTTTAACACCCTGTATATACAATTTTTGGACAGTTAAAGAAAATCCAACATTGACAATTGTTTCCCAATGGATAAATCTATCAACCATTCAAAACCGTAGGTCCATATCATATCTGGTTCAGAAAATATTAACTGTTAAATTTAGGCGAATTTTTTAAACAATTGTCCAGCAGTTTAGTATCCTTTCCATTCATCGAGAATAAACAAGGAGGCGACATCATGTGACTCAAAGTGACCCTACCTGCGTCATATTGATACTACACTTCCGTCATTCGTGTAATCAGCTGTTCGAGCTGTCATAATCGAGGTAATTTTAGAATTTATTTTAGTTTTATTTTTGTGTAAAACTATCGCTACTGTGTGATAGATAATAATTGTTTCTTGTGCCGTGCGAAGTTGTTCCAGCAGAAATGTGGATAACAAGAAAACGGCGAAAATTACGTTTCATAGGTTAGTATAAATAAAGGGCAGGTCCGTATTTATAAACTTTGGATGCTAATTGTTGCCTGTTTGTGGACGTTGTGATTCAAAACAAATAAAGACAATGAGAGTCCAAAACTCTACTGCCGTTCAAGAAATGTAATTGTCTCCAACCTTAAAACAGACACTGTTCTGAGGTTGTATCATCATAAAGATATTTTATGATGGAACAATCTTTAATGTGAGCTCTCCGCCTACAACTTTTGAGGGATTCTAAATAACAACTCTATCTAAAAATATAGTTCATAATTTTATTAAAAATATATATAGATTTAGGGCACATGGAATAAATTCATATTACATAGTAATAATCTTTGTAAAGCTTACATATTGGGAATCATTTCAAATTATGTCATTTATTCTAGAATAAATTCAAACCAAATATAATAATATTTTGTACAACGTCTATGAAAAATGTTTTAAAATTTGATTTTTAACTTTTTAAATATTATTTAGAGTCTTCTTGTTGCTTGTACTTACCGGAATCCAAACTGATAACACTAAGTGTCATTTTACCGGCAAGTACGACAGAGGAGTCATCTTCCGAGTCTTTCTGAGCTTCTGTAGCTGACTCAGCAACTAAGATTTGAGACTGAGGTGGTAGGGCTCCTTCCAAAAATATTTGCTGAAAAAAAGCATTGTATACAGGGTTATGATAAAGTGGTATTCTATACAGTGTGTCCAAAAAAGTATGCAACATATGTAAAAGTTTTTTATTACCGATTTCTCAGAAAATTTTATTCTTGATAAAAGTTGGTGCATGCCTTGAAACTATGAATTGTATATTTCACCTGCGGCTAATAATAAGGGAGCAAATGCCATTTTTTCGAAATTGCATTAAGGGTAAAGTACCTTAGTTATTAGAAATACAGCAAAATCTTATATGGAAATGTTATTGCAAATTAAAAACATAGCACAAATACGAAATTTGAGTTACGTGTCTCAATTTTTATTTTATTTTTTCCAATCTTTAATTTCCCCTAAACGGTACGTACGCCTCTGGTCGATTTTTCGTTTACGCAATTTTAATATATTTATCAAATAACTTAAACGTGGGTTTATAATAAAAATGCATTAAGTAGTTGCAAACTTTTCAATGAACAGGGTCGGTTTAGATATAAGCGTGTTGCACGCCTACTTAAACACATTTTAGCCAACTTCTGTTCGAAACTAAATTATAATAAAATTCAACCCTATTCATAGTACTGGAAATAACTACTAATTTATTTGTCATTTTCACCCAGTAGGCTAAAGTCCAAAAACCTACTTTAAAAAAATGCATATAAAATATTAAAAAAAAAAATTGAAACACGTAACTCAAATTTCATATTTGGGCTATGTTTTTAATTTGCAATAACATTTCCATATAAAATTTTACTGTATTTCTAATAACTAAGGTACTTTACTCTTAATGCAATTTCGAAAAAATGGCATTTGCTCCCTTTTACTATTAGCCGCAGGTGACCAACTTTTATCAAGAATAAAATTTTCTGAGAAATCGGTAATAAAAAACTTTTACATATGTTGCATACTTTTTTGGATACACTGTATAAACTGATCAGTTTTTTTTTTATCACAATATACCTGTGGAGGAGGTGACGGTTCCTTAGATGCCGCCAGATGTGGATGCGGCAACACTGGCGAATCCGGTCGGGACCATCTTTTTCCGCTCTCGCAGCTGGCAGTCGTTTCCATGCCCATAACTTTTACCGTACCCTGTTCGTCTTCCTTGGGGAGGGACCCGTTCTCTCTAATTTCATCCTGGGGAATTTAAAGGTAACAAGTGTTAGTTAAGGTTTAAGACTAGGTGTTATTAGGCAGTTTTTGCAAACAAGTTTCCCGATTTTTTAAAAGCAAATATCTCCTAAGTCAACACGTACTTCTTATTCGGGATCGGGAGTCAATACTGTTCTGTGCAGGGAACCGATTATTTTGTTATGTGAATTGCGTTTAAAAAACCCTCAGATTAAATATTTTGTATTCAATCTGAGAACAAATCAGTGAAAGTATTTGCAAAAAGTTTCAATTAACGTAAAACTAAAAATACTGCTTGAGTGATCATTATTGGATCGCGAAATAATAAAGTTCGTGTTCTCTATCACTTCCGGTTATGCCGGAAGTAGCCATCAACTTTATTATTTTAACTTTTTTACTCAATATTCTAAACAAATCTTGTATAACAGACCATACGGCTAAACTGAGTAGTTCTTGAGATATTGGTTTTTGAAATATGATACTTGACAGGCTTAGCATCTTAAAGAAAAACGCACATTTCTATGTTGGTTTTTCATTTTCTACACATTTAAAAACTATTACTTCCGGTTTAACCAGACATCCGAATGTTAACCGGAAGTGCATTCACTGAGAATACTGTCAATCTCAACCTATAATGACGGCACACTGCGCATGTTAGGCGGATAGTGTGATATTTGAAATTTACATAGGTAGAAATGAGTTCAATTATTACATGTAAAATATGATTGATATAGCGATTAATTAATTAAATTTTTAATATTGAGGTATTCTATTTATATTTTTAAATCAAACACTTTATTCTCTTTTTTTTCTTTTACGTTTTAAGAAATTCAAAGATGTGGTTACCGGTGTTGACAGTCTACGATTTTGTAACTCCGACTTTTTGTTATGAGGGTTATAGCGCCCACCCCGTTTCCTCTTTCGTTATTCTCTTAATCGGTTGGCCTAGCTACGAGGTGGTGGCTACAAGTTCTACTCCAGTGGGGGGTCCGGGAAGAATTCGGCGCCTTTTACAGCCCAAATGTGCATTTATAATGAACCATAAGTAGCAAAGCAAACACAGGATCACTTATTTCCATGAGTTTATTCAGTAAATTTGTAAAATTCGAAAGGGAGCAAAAATTGACACTTTTTCACAATCCTGTATATTTTTCCAATAAATATTACTTTTGGCTCACAACACATATTTTTGCTACTACATATCCATCCATGTCAGTATTGGAAAACGATAATAGTTTCCGCGCGCACTTCGTATTCGTGAGTTTCGAGCGGCTGAAACCCGCGATTTCTGACTGAAGTGTCTTTCACGCCCGAAAGGTATACTGTTACCTTAACTGCGAACTGGCACGTATGTACGGTGAACTATTCATTGCTACTGAGAACTGATAATTGTTTTCTAAATTTTATCTATTACTTTTGTCCATAAATTCTCAATTTTAATTATTAATAAAATCCTTATTTTTGTTCCGTATTAGAATTACAAAATACGCAATTCGTTCGTCTCCAAAACTTCCGTTTTCCGATTAAAAACCGATATAAAATTTCGACAACTTTTATGTAAATTCTCAACTATTTCAAACTCATTTTTATTTTAAAAACTTATAAAACTTCCGGCTGGAAGGTGGGCCGAGGTCCCACCCTCAGATTTCACTAACAGAACTAACTTTTAACTTAAACTCCGAACTGACGCAATTTCACTTTTAACACGTATAGCACTTTTTATAGACTCTTATAGACTTCCTTATGGACTGCTTATAGACTGCCTGACCCAAGGCGTTGTTCAGCCTTTTATATCCAAAAATCACCCCTCTCAATCTAGCCCAAATAACGCGGTGACCTTTTATTTCCCCTTCAATTCAACCCTATTCAGCGAACGTGACATTTAACTGTCTTGATTTTCCTAGAAACGATACATGAAAAAAGGTTATTTATAGCTAATTAAGGGTCATAATCCCTTGTTCCGACGTATTGAGGTTACAAACAGATATAAAAATGTCAAGTTGCAATAATTTTCGATAGGGTGACCCATCAATCTCGTTAATCATGCAGGGGGAAAATTTTCACCCTAGCAAGAGTTTGCAGGTGTTAACCCCATTCTTAAGATGACGTGTGGTCATTTCTTGTTACGCGACGCTAAGAAATAATAGGGGGAGCACCCTAATATGACCTATTTCCGAGTCTTTTGTTTCTGGGGTGTTACACGTATGCAAAACTTAAGGTGGTGGCAATTTCTTTTGGAAGGATGCGTGCCTCGGAGATTTCGTTTAGATATTTTTAGAAATACTTAGTTTCTACACTGAGATAAATATTTTCTTTCGGTGGTTTTATTTGTGAGATTTAAATTTAAGAAATATTTTTATTATTTTAAAAATTCTTGATATTTATGAATTCTCATTAAGAAACCCTTAATATTGGCAACAACTGACTGGTTCAAAATTTTACTTTTAAAGTAAGCAAATGTCGTGGTCACTATAGGGTCATAGTTAGAAGAAATCATAGGGCTTATTGTTGTTTTTAGTGCATTAATACCAAAAATGCATGGTATGTAATGGTCTTTAAAGGTGATCGTTTAAAGACTTTGTGTTTTCTTTTCATGTGAACATTAATATTTGTTTTTGTACTACATTTCATCCCACAGTCTGTGCACACATAAACTGTTCTACAATTTAAAAAATGACGGTTAGGTTTTTACTATACCGGTGCTTGACGACAGCCGCCACAAAATATTTTGTGACGGCCGCAGCCATAACAAAACTTACTGATTAATATAACCTGCCCCTCCATTTTAATTATGCCCCACAAGAAGGCCACAAATTAACAAACTGGCAAACTGTTCTTGTAAGAAAACTTAATACCTCGGCTATGACTCAACAGTGGGACGTAAAAAAATAATTAAATCCATTTCTACCTGACATGCGCAGTGTTCCGTCATTAGGTTGGAATATCGACGCAAGTAAAAATCTTTGGTTTAAAAAAACACCTTAATATAGTAAAGATCAACGAACAAGTTAAAACAAAAAAACATAGATGTTTTATGTTTTAACTTGTTTGATGTTTGGTTTTGAAATTGTTTTTTAAATTTTAATATTATGTATTCAATGTATAAATATTGCCAACTAATACTGAGAATGGCTACACCCGACATGTAATACAATGTCTCCTTTCTTCCAAAGAAGTATTTGTAAAAAAATTTGCAGTATTTTGAGTCTTTTTAATTGAAAAAAACATTTGCAGAATATTTTAGCGGAGCTTATAGTATCTATATCTAACAATTATTCAAGCTGAAAAATAAAACAAAACTAGGAGAACTGCCAAGTAAACGGCGTTCAGGTCCAACGGGAATCTATAAGCAGATGGGAGAAATTATAAAATTGGCTGGTGCATAAGCAAAAATAGCGGTGTGAATACAAATAACAAAATAAAATCAAATCGTAAAATTTCTTTAATTTAATTTTAGATGCCCTTTTAAAAAAACAACAAAATTTTGTCACGAGAATTACATAATTAGGTTTTATTTTCTTGGTAATTTGTAGTCGAATCGTAACAATTTATACAGTGTGGATGGACTTGTGAGTACAAGAGAATCATAATGAAAAAATTTTGTTTAAAATGCTTTTGAACTATCTATTAAATGTATGGATAACATTGGGTTTGTACTTAAATTTTTGATTCAAAAATTTAAACAACTTTTAGGAACCCGTACAGCGTGTCCCAAATTCGATGCTCATCATGGGTATCTCGGAAACGATAAGAGATACAGCATCGGTCAAATGGGGGCAGAGTTGCTTTTTGAAATATTCGAAAAAAACAAAAAAATTTTGTTTTTATTTTTTCTTTAGTTTATCTGGCTTATTTTAATTGCTACAGAAAAACAAATACAACAACAACAAGCAACTTTTTTAGCTTTATACTACCAGGTTTTTAGAATCTCGGTACAAGGTTTTGTTTTTGTGGAACTGTTATCAACTTTAATTTTTTAAATACGGACTACCATTTTTTATTTTATTTTTTGAAATCTCTTTAAGCTCTAAATTCAACCATGTATCACACATAATAATTTTGAGACGTTTTGATGTAATTTTTACATCATCAGGAATTTGATAACTACTTTTTAATAAATATCTACGGCTCTGGTGTCAGTTACTTAGTAATTTTTACCAAATACAAAATACAAATAAATGCGGAATTTAACAGTTATGGAATTAAATTAACTTTATAATATCTATTTATATTTGTTTCTAGCAAATTTTATTACTTGGATTACCGATGCGTAGAGTAAAGGGCTATCGAACTATTAACCAAAAATTCTCTTAATCCTAGTTTTTGATAATAATATATCAAAAGCAGATAATTAAAAAATAAAGAAAAATTTTAAATAAAAAAATGAACAAATGAAAAGTTGAATACAACCACACAACAAGCAACACGGACAAAAAACTCAAATTTAAGATTTATATAAATTATAACAAAGCATGAAATAAAGTTAAACATATCTAAGGTGGCTATCACGAAAACTTTATACCTACTTGATTGTTTGGCTTAATTCTTAATTATGTCAACAGATGTACCTAGTGAGTTAAAGTTGTAGGTATGTTCAAATTGCGAAGGCTTACTCAAAAATGATAATGATATAAAGAAGTTTTTACTTTTTGTTTTAGTTTCTGGTCTTTTTCTCTTTTAATTTGTTTCCTACATAATATATTACTCATATCCGGCTATACGCTAATACAGGGTGTTACAAATTCGACACACCAGCATTGGAATCTCGGAAACCATAAGAGTTAGAAAAACGGTTAAATGGGGGCAAAGTTGTGTAATTCGGTGCTGATTATAATGCCGCTTTAAAAGTTTTCAAATTTCAAATACTTCCGATTTTATTCGAAAAAAACCGAAATTTTGCAAAATCGTTTTTATTTTTTCCTGAGCTCATTTGACAAGCTATTTCAAAATTAATGACACTTAGTCATTGTCACTTTTTTTTCTCTGCAAAATGACGTTACTAAACCAAAGATCCGCCGTTTCGTCTCCGAGCGGCCATCACCAACTTTACTTTTTTAAATGCGGACCTGGATTTTTTTAACCGATTTTTAAACCCTCCTACCCCCAAAATGTAATGGCGATATTACTTTCTCATAATGATGAATTGTTCTGGCCTATTTTTTTAAAATTTATATTTTTTACACTTCTTGTCAGTCCGGTCCTGGCAACGAATCACAATATTAAATAAAAACTTTTTTTTATTTAAAACATTCATACATACGTAATATAATTTATTTTATAAGAATTTTCTAATAATTCTAAATTTACTAATTATAAATCCTAATTTTCTAAATGTTCAAAGAGATTGCCGTTTTGCTCAGTACAACGATCGATTTTTCTTCCAATTTTGGCGACAGCCCTTTCAACCGATCTTCTCCTTATCCTACCAAATGCATCAACCTCTATGCGTTCTTCGAGTTCTACCATGGTATCTACGTCAGTTTTATAAATAACATTTTTTAAAGCCCCCATAAAAATAAATCCAGCGATGAAATCTTGCCAGGACCGGACTGACAAGAAGTGTAAAAAATATGAATTTAAAAAAATAAGCAAGAACAATTCATTATTATGAGAAAGTAATATCGCCATTACATTTTGAAGGTAGGAGGGTTTAAAAATCGGTTAAAAAAATCCAGGTCCGTATTTAAAAAAGTAAAGTTGGTGATGGCCGCTCGGAGACGAAACGGCGGATCTTTAGTTTAGTAACGTCATTTTGTAGAGAAGAAAAAGTGGCAATGACAAAGTGTAATTTATTTTTAAATAGCTAGT
The DNA here is from genome assembly GCA_935413205.1 of Polydrusus cervinus. NCBI lineage: Eukaryota > Metazoa > Arthropoda > Insecta > Coleoptera > Curculionidae > Polydrusus > Polydrusus cervinus. The sequence continues at coordinate 110,148,680 of OW284510.1, read as the reverse complement.
CAAATGAGCTCAGGAAAAAATAAAAACGATTTTGCAAAATTTAGGTTTTAAAAACTTTTAAAGCGGCATTATAATCAGCACCGAATTACACAACTTTGCCCCCATTAAACCGTTTCTCTAACTCTTATGGTCTCCGAGATTCCAATGCTGGTATGTCGAATTTGTAACACCCTGTATACCCCTTTGAATTTCAATATTTAAAGAAAGCCGACTAGATAGGCGCACTATGATTCATTCGCTACGTAAGAACCGACGTGACTTTGCATAAAATAATACAATATCTTGTGTCTGAAATCGATCGAAAATGGAGACAAATATTAGTTCGTCTCCAAAAACGGTTGCCACATTTTTGCACTGATCCGTCGTTCTTTAAATATTAAAATTCAAAGTATACCCTAAATAAATGCCAGGGCCGTATTTAATTAAAAGTAATAATCAAATTCCTGATGATGTAAAGATAACATCAAAATGTCTAAAAATTATTAAGTGTGTTACAGGGTTGAAATTAGGGCTTAAAAAGATTTAAAAAAAGCCGTATTTAAAAAATTAAAGTTGATAACAGTTTCACAAAAACGAAACGTTGTACCGGAATTCTAAAAACACGGTAGTATAAAGCTAAAAAGTTGCTTTAACAATGTTGTATTTGTTTTCCCGTAACGGTTGAAATAAGTCAGATAAATTAAAGAAACAAAAACTCAAAATTTTAGTTTTTTCGAACATTTCGAAAAGTAAAAAAGAAAGCTCAAATTTTTTTTACGATATTACTGGGTACAAAATTCTGCAACTTTGCCCCCGTTTGATCGATATCTCTTATAGTTTCCGAGATACCCATTATGAGCATCGAATTTGTATAAACACATTATTCTAATTTATTTTATAAGCAAAAACTTTTGAAAAGAATGACTTTTTTTCGTATCTTTCACTTTTTAGTCCATATTGTTCTCTTTTAAATCCCATCCGCGGACATACTGGGATATGTTAGTCAATCGGCGTTATTCTTAGTGAAACGAAAAGATAAAAAAACTATTCCCTCCCCATTTTGATTTAGGTCCATCGATTGATTTATGACCGTCAAAAAATAGGATTAAACTGTCAATAAAAGGCTTATTACACCTTAGATAAAACTATCAGTCAAGTAGTTGGTGCAAATCCTTTCAAAAATGAAGAAAAGAAGCAAAATAACTGTTAAAATGTAATAATGATACACAAGCCACATATGCCACGACATTATAAGCGATGTCTCAGACCTGTTCGTGGACAGTTTCTGGTCTTTTGCTTTTGCGTGCCTCGAGTTCCTGATTGACCTCCTCCAATAGTGCAGAAACTGCATTTACAACTACGGACAAGTGAAATTGATAATGATAAAAGTACGGACAAAAAAATCTGTTCATTTATTATCCAGTTTTTATCCACTTTATATCATATATCGTCATATTGACATACACTGACAAGGTAATATTTTAAAATTTCATGGATTACGAGGTTTGAAAGCAATGCTTGAAAGGAAGGAGTCTTGCAGTCCTTCCTAAATTTATTAAGTAAAAAATTAGTGCCAACGCGTTTCGGCCAAATAGGCCATCATCAGGACATGACGCAATAATTAAGGTCCAAAAACACAGTAAAAGTGGGGCGCAATTTGAAGATAGGGCCTTCTTTCCAAAACCCTAATTCCCCCGAATATTATATTTTTATCTCTTAAAACATTAAATTTAAACAAAAAAGCTTGTTATGAATTTTTTCTAGGATGAAGTTATAAAGCCCAAACTGAAGCAATGTAGATAAATTTACAAACTTTATTTTACACAATATGAACTTATAATAATTATTTATATTTAGAAGTTGTAATATCGACGTTATTTTTGGTTTTAGAAGAAAGGTCATTAAGGGCTTTTTTCTTTAAAATTTAAAGTTGTAACAAATAACAATATAATATATTATAGGAGTTTCAATCTTTTTTTTTTTTTATTTTACTTCTAACCTCAAAACACGTCGCTCAATTTTTTTTTGTATCTTAAAAAGCGCTGTAAAAATACTACTAATTTGCTAATTTAAACAAAGCTGTATTTTTAATAATGACAAAGTTACCAATGGTGGCACTTTATTTGGATAATTCACACACACACTTCATGAACTATGTCTATACCGCATGTTGCATCGTCGAGCGGGACATAGGAAATCCCATGTAATTTTAAATGGGGTCAATTATTGGCTTCCGTAATTATTTGAGAGAAAAATTCTATTTAGGTTTATTAAAGACCACTAAAACCCACATTCAAAAGAATAACTTTAGATATTTTTGATGAGCCCGTTTACGGGTTATCGCCGATTTATTTTTAACTATTTCTCCTTTTTATGGCCCCGTATTTGCGGGCACCAGTCAAGGTAAAAGATGACTGTCAAATAAAGTTGTCAATTTAAAATGTGTGCTTTATTGTTATAAAAACTCGTACATCGAAAATATTAGCCATGAATTACACTTCTGAAGAAAAAAATATTGATGATTAAATGGTATTATTAAGGAAATAGTTATCAAAATGTGTCAGACATGTTTGCTGCTCTGTATACGAATAGACCGATACCTGCAAAATCTAGTCGAAAGGACTATCAAGAAATTTGAGACAAAAGGCACTGTAATAAATAACTGCAGACGTGAAGAAAGGCAGGAACAAAGAAGAGATGCAAGAAATGATAGGGACTTGCAAAGGCAGGAACAAAAAAAGATACAAGAAATGATAGGGACTTGCAAGTTTTGTTGTGCGTGGAAGAAAATGATGGGAAGATCAGCACAAGGAAACTTGAGAATGACATAGGATTAGATCACAACACAGCGTTACGAGCTTTGAAACGACATAAATATTATTCATACAAATATGAAAAGCACCAAGAGCTAAGAGATAGGGACGAAATACGACGACAGGAGTTTTGTTTTGGTATGATTGAAAGAGCAAACATGGATAGGGAATTTTTAAAAAACATTTGTTTCACTGACGAATGCACATTTACCTTAAACAATGAACCCAATGTTCAAAATTATCGATATTGGAGCAAAGGAAACCAACACAGGTTTGTCGAAACAAGGACGCAATATCCATAAAAAGTTAAGGTTTGGGCTGGGATTTTCGGAGAAAATATTATCGGGCCATTATTTTTAGAAATGTTATTGACTTAAATCATACAGTAAATTGGCCAGCCAGGTCTCCCGATTTATCGCCAAATGATTTCTTTCTCTGGGGCCATTTAAAAAACAGGATATACAAAGATAAAAAATACCCAAATCTAGACGAGTTAAAAAATGCTATTTCTGCCGAATGCAATAGAATTTCAGTTTACCAACTAGCGAATGTAAGAAGAGAATTTTATGATCGCCTCGGTTATTGTCTAGCAGTCAATGGAGGAATATTTGAACATCTTCTTAAATCCTAAAGTTCTAACAATTTAATAGTACCTACCTATTAATTAGTAAAATATTGAAACACGTAAAATGTCATAATTAACCTTGTAATTGGATACTTTATTTTAGTTTTATTCAGAATAATTTGTACTCATAAATACACCTTTAATATTTTCGATGTACGAGTTTTTATAACAATAAAGCACACATTTCAAAATGACAACTTTATTTGACAGTCATTTTACCTTGACTGGTGCCCGCAAATACGGGGCCACAAAAAGGAGAAATAGTTAAAAAGAAATCGGCGATAACCCGTAAACGGGCTCATCAAAAATATCTAAAGTTATTCTTTTGAATGTGGGTTTTAGTGGTCTTTAATAAACCTAAATAGAATTTTTCTCTAAAATAATAATTAGGGAAGCCAATAATTGACCCCATTTAAAATTACATGGGATTTCCTATGTCCCGCTTGACGATGCAACACCCGGTATGGTAATAAGCCTGAGATTCTAAGCACAAATGACAAAATTACGTACTGGTGAACTGGAGGAAGGTTATTTCCATCTCTAGCGTGTTTTTGGTACGGCAACGACCATTCTTAAATCCACCTTCACCAATTTTATGGTACTTATATTTATGAAATATACACAATTGCCAAAAAAAAAATGACTCAACTCGTCAACAATGAAATTTAAAAGTAGTATTTCAAAATGGCTCCTATGACGTCGTTTTCGTCGTACCCCTAGCAATATACAAGCAGTATCTAAACTCCTTAATTTTTAATGATTAGTTTTCAATCTTTACAATATGCCAGTGGATATGATATACGGCGAATCAAAACTGAAAAAATACGACTACAGACTTTTCCTGTCAATTCTGCTCTGGCACTTCGTACATATAGAAACTATACCTGATGCTCTTGTATAAACCACGATGATCTTATTGTCTTTATATTCCCTTTTTAAATTCAGTAAATGAAATGATAAAATAAACAAATAAAGCTGAAAGTAGTTTTGCCTGTTTCACAACATGCTGGTGCAGTTTTAAAACTGTGACAAGGTTTCAGTTTGAACTTGCACGTGACTAAGATACAAAATAAGTAAATCATCATATTTCTGAAACGCTTGATGATCATACAAATTATTAGGGCCAATTATATCCATCTCTTACCAGCCAGATAATTTCTATGGAAACAATTGTCTCAACAATGGTTTCTTTGGAAATTGCATTGCCGGTAAAGTAACCAGGAGATTGATATAACGCGCCTAGGTCGCGCCAACATGTTGGAATACTCAGGAACCTTAAACAATAAAGGTATAATAAATATTGTGAAACAGGCTTTTGGGCAGATCCAGAATTATAAAAAAAAAAGAGTCTAGTGTTATTTTCTTTTAATCTGGACCCGCCCTTTAAAAGAAAGCGTTTGCAATGCAAAAAGCCGATGTCGTTATGCCGGGGGAGGTGAACAGTGAACACTGCATCTAATCACGTTAACATTTAGCTAATCTATCTAACGATATGCATGCATATTTATTTTGAATTTTGAAAAAACTTTTGGGCTATTGTTTGGTTACATAGAGAAGCAAAGATTTAGTGTCCTAGGTTGGAGGGCAAGAAGTTTTTTTCAATTTAAAAACTAAATAAAGACAATGCAAGCAGTGTCTTTATTTGTTTCAAATCACTACGTTTAAACTGGTAAGCATTTCCAGTCGTCTTCAGGTGAATACTAGTATTCTGGATATACTTACCAGTTGAAACGTTGTGATTCAAAACAAATAAAGACAATGCAGTCCAAAACTCTACTTCCGTTCAAGAAACGTCATTGTCTCCAACCTTATACAGACACAATAAGCTGGGTAGTAATTTCGTTGTCACTCAGCATATTCGATTTCTCCTTGCCTTCCCTCCTTTATTTATATGGCCAAATAGCGTTTCTTTCGAAATAACAATTAGTATTATATTATCAATATGTAGCATTTAAATTCAATAATAATCCTTCGCACGCCCATGATAAAAGCACATCAAAATGTAAGGTTAGGTGCATGTGGTTTTGCGTTATATGCGTGCTGGCTAAGCTGCGCACCTGCGTGACGAGAGGCGCCTGCGCCATCTGCTCGACGATGCGTTCCATGGCCAGCTCGGTTTCGCGCAATCGTTTGCGCAGCTGGTCTAGTTCCTCGTCCCCTACGCCAGCGCAAATTAAAGAAGATCTATTTTAGTATTTGGCTATTTTTTTTTTAATATACAGGGTGGAGGAAAAAGTGTTGTTATGTTAGAACATCCATTGTGTACGTGGTGATGTCACTGAGACCATCCTCTTTAGACAATAATACTATCGGTAATTGAAAATAGTACAACGTCCGGATTGAAAAGAAAGGAGGGGAAATTTAAAACTCCCCCGGCATGAAAAATCTACAGGGTGCGTTAAATATGTATCCCCTTTTTCATTGTTATGTAAGAATTACGATTGCAAATATTTCAAAAACTAGTGAATATAATTTTCTGAAAAGTGGCAAATTTATATCGATATAGAGTTTGATATAAAAAATAATATTAATCATTATTTCTTTGAAAATTAAAGAGGCGAATTTCCAAATCCGCGGATTGAGAGGAGAGGCCACATTGAGTGGCCTGCCAGATTCCCAGGCCTCATCCCTTTGGACTTTTATTTGTGGGGGAGGTTAAAAATAAGGGTTACAAAAATATACCGGTTGATATTGAAGATTTACAGCTGTAAACTGACAGTTTTGGGTTTAAAATGACAAGTTTCAGAATAAGTCAGCTAACTTTTGTATTGTTTTCTCAAATATACATGGTGATTCCTAAGTTGATACTTCTTTTTTAGATGTGTATAGAAGGCATTAAAATAAACAACATTTTCAAATACCTTTTTCAAAAAACTTAAAAATATGCGAGATACAGAAGTAAAAATCTAAGTGCGGGCCTGGTCATCAAAACGTAGCCTGCTATACTTTACGTTGTTTGTCTTATTTCTTATTAGTCATGCAATTCACGGATCAATGGTGAGTTATTTGGCAATACGCTGCGGTGTGTTTTTTTAAAGCAAGTTAATTTTAAATTGGTGACACGTGAAAATGATAAAATTTGAAAACAATGAACTAGTAGATATGGTGCTAATTTACGGTGAGTGTCGTCAAAGTGCGGCTACTGCTTCGAGATTATACGCAGAACGCAGTGGCGGTTCGTGATATTTATCGTAGGGTGTGCGCAGCAGGCAAAAAAGCGCCGCAGGCGAAAATTTTTTGAGGTGCCACGCCTCTTTTCACCTTTGTATATGATTTAAATCTGTAATGCCTACACGGCTCCAGTTCTTGTCCATGTTTATATTATAAAATAATAAGCATGGGAAACAAAACTGAGTTTCTAATATTACGCCCACATATCCATTTGTTTTTTTTTGTAAATGTCAATATTAAAATGTCTAATAAAAGATCGACCTTCTTTTTTATTTTTACAAGTTTGATTTAATTTTAAATCCGGCGTAGGCCTTCCTAACCTTTTTATGTCAATTTTCCTTTGGAAATCGAATGTCGAAAATTTATTTATAATGTCCTCTACAGAATTTTGGTCCATAACTATATCACTTCGTGTGACACAATCCAAACTACTAGCCATTATTAATTTAAAAACATCCACAACACCGTCAATAAACTCCAAACTTATCTAATCGCGTCAAAAACTCATAAAACAATCATATTAAATGATTGAAGTGTGTATTCAGAAAGCGCCCGGCGACGCCCTCTCATCGGGCAATTAACCGAATATTCCCGATCAATCCGCATAAGGAAAATCGCACGAAAATCCATCCATAAGAGCGCCGAACGAATACACACCACAGACCACAGCAGTCACAGCACAGCACACAGCCGGTGAGTCTGCTCACGCGCTCGGTCGCGCTTGAAGTCTTACGCCTTCGCCATTGTTATATTATACAAGTTCTTTATTTCAGTTACCTAAATATTTTTTTAAATAAGTATAAATTTTATTTTTGCTGGTGCTTGACTTTCTTAGGCAGTGCGCGCGCACGAGCGCACTTGTTGACGAGCCGCCCCTGGCAGAACGCGTTCCCTTGCGGGCTCATCCTACACCCAGAAGGTTTCTTAATGGTATTCGACGGGCAAGTTAGGCAGAACCATATTTGATCCATAGTGTAATAAATGAATGAAGTACCTTAGTTTTGGGTTTTTTGAAAAAAGGTATTTGAAAATGTTGTTTATTTTAATGCCTTCTATACACAGCTAAAAAAGAAGTATTAACTTAGGAATCACCCTGTATAAAGAAAAACGTATTTTAGTTTGTACTATGCTCTTTAATAGAAATAAAACTCTATTTGCATCCCGGTCAAATTATCCATCGTAAGACGATTTAATTGCAATAAATCAAATGAACACAAAAGCGTCATATGGCATATAAAATAATGCCACGGTGAAAACACATCTGTGAGATTATAGATCTAAATATTTCGATGGTCTAAATTTTAAACCCTGATTACGGGTGTTAAAGTATTGTATTGTCATGAAAAGTATAAATTTCCGTAAAAAATAAGAATTTTTAGTTTTATTATTATAAGACCCAGTATTCTCAAAATGCAAAATATGCTGTCCTAGAAAAATGCCAAGCTTGCACTGTTTATATTACAATCAATAGGTCAACCTCATTAAAGTAATATAAATAGTGGAGCCAGCGCTAGGACAGACAGTGGACAGGGGGTGGAGGTACCAGTCCGGTACGCATAATTTGAGAACCTGGGTCATCACCCGCGAATACCGTCGCCCTTGAAAGCAGCCCTCGACGTCGCAATAATATGATGTAAGTTTACACCGAGGTCTTTTTATAATTTGTTTCTTGTAGTCTAATATAGTTATAGTATTTTTTATTGAAAACCTGTCTACCGTTATTTATTTATTCCCATCTGACCCCCTTAAACAAAAGCTACGTGACATTATTAGAAAAAAAATTCAATGAAATACTTTACTTACGAAAATTTAGCGACAGACTTTGCTATTCGTCAGCTAAAAAATGGCAAACAACTAATGAAGAAAGCTTCTTCCAAAATATAATTTATAATTGTATTTTTAAATATGTATTATTTAAAGTTAAGTCAGTAAATCATTGGACTAATCCAGTGACTATTTAAAATAAGAAGGAAATAAACAAGAACTCAAAGTCTTCCTCCACCTTTATATTATATGCTTCTCACTTCAATAGCTGCCCATATGGATGTTTTCATCTGGTGATAGCATTAAACCAGGTGTCCCATTATGGATGGCCACCGGCCCTATCTCGGAAACTACTGGGCATAGAAACTCGGAGAAAAAAAATATGATAACTAAAGTGGCCGTGAGAAAATCCTGGAAATAATTTTTAAGTTCCGCATTTTGCCGCAAGAGGGCGTAATTGCGGTTTTAATATTTTTTCTAGCAAATTTCAACTACTTTTCGATTATGGTATCATAATTATACCGTATGATTTATTTTTTCGGAGTAAAATCAATAAATGTGTTATTAATACAAATTGCGCCCTCTAGCATTTTTTTGAGAACTATTATGGACAACTAAATACAATTGGTGAAAGTGCATACATTTCTCTTCCAAACAGTCTTTAGTTTGCTAAAATCGGATAAGTCGTTTATAAGTTACAGCAATTTAAATGATTACACTTTCAACAGCTTCCCCCCTCTTATTAAAGTCGGTACGCCAATGAGCATAAGATCAAAATGATGCATAATTGTCCAAGCTTTTTAATGGTGTTACCAAAGATATACCTTAATGTGGAATTTTCGGAGATATGTAAAATTTTAAAATTTACTTGTCAATTACGCCCTCTTGCGGCAAAATGCGGAAAAAAATTATATTCAACAGTTTTTAAAATATTTGCAATATTTTATTCTTTTTAACATCCTGTATAAGTTAAATGTCATTAGTAGATTTACATTTAACAGATGATAGCCGAATCAAGCCGAATAAAAACCAGCAAAAAATTGATCTCGATCTAAACCAACCGACTTCCAGAAAAGTGATTACTAAAAGATTTATATACCTATGCGCCCTGTATTTCCACAGTTTTTAAATTATTAAAATCGAGACGTAACGAGGGTAAACAAAAGAAAAATAAAGATAGGTAAGTTTCGCTGCGCTTAAAGAAGTTTAGTTGGCAAAGGCAAAAGAGAAGATAAGAAGAGAGAAGTGAAAAATGCAGAGTCGCGGAATTATAAATAAACCTATAAAGACTTCCTCATTCCAGAGCAATTAGTCCGGTCAAATTAGACCAAAAAATGAGAGTGAAGGTACATAAATTTACAACAAGCTGAAAATCAGTAAAAATGTTTAAAATACAATTATAAAAAAAATTCCCCATCGTTCCCGTGTATGGAAAAAATTTGACCCGAGGTCAAAGATCAAAAAAAACGAGTTTTTCGCGATTTTTAGCAAAACGGTAAGTTTTATCATAAAAATACCCCAGACAAAAATTGTAGATTTTAAAATTATCTATAAAAAATATATTAATACTTTTTTTCCTACGAGCCGCCGTTTCTGAGGTATAACGACCGTTTAGTAGTTATATGACTTTATTTACAAAACTACACATACATATACATATGTATTAAGTAAATTTAATTTAGGAATAACACCGTGCACGAATTAATCTGCACCCATTTCAATTATGCTTTAGTTCACCTATGTACATCAGTGGCGGCTCGTCAGGTGAAGTAGGTGAAGGGGATCTTCATTAAAAAAAAAAAAACCAGGAGCAAAGTTTCTCGACAATATTAAATATTAATGTAATAATACAGCTACCATTTAAATACAGATGTGTCAAAGAAAGGGTATCGCTAAACTATTTACTAAGAGCCAATCCACAATTTTCTATCATTTACCGTTCGGATTTTATGAGCGCGTGAAATTTTGACAGTTCATGCAAGGTGCGCTAAAAAATGTTTTTTTTCAAATTCGTGCTCATCAGAGGTCAAATATCGAATATCGGCTATTTTAAACAAACTACTAAACGATCGTTATATCTCAGAAAAATGGTGGCTCGTAGGATAAATGTATTATACATTTTTTATAGATAATTTTATGATCAACAATTTTTGTCTGCGGTATTTTTATGATAAAACTTACCGTTTTGCTAAAAATCGCGAAGAACTCGTTTTTTGGACCTTTGACCTCTGGTCAAATTTCTTCCATACACGGGAATGATGGGGAACTTACAAATTTTATTTATAATTGTATTTTGGACATTCTTTACTGATTTTCAGCTTGTTGTATATTTATGTATCTTCGAATGTCTAATTTGACCGGACTAAATGAAGATCAAACATATAGAGATATCATCAGTCTCTTTCAAGACAACATAAGCTCAAATGCAGAGTCCCAGTTGGTTCCTAAATGGAATTTGGAAGGTATTTTTAAATATATTCGCGTAAAAACATAGTAAGTAAATTTTGTACGTTCTTTATTATACAGGGTCCTGCAATATTTCTAGGGCGTAGAGTACATCCAAAAATATGACAAAAATATTCCATAAAAACCAATAAATGGCAAACACGCATTACCAGAAGGCATAAAATTTACTACGTTTACACGGAGTTCATTCTGAAACCTTCCCAGTTCCATTCTGGAACCAAGTGAGACATTGCATTTGAGCTCACGTTGTCTTGCACTTATAAAGAAAATGATATCTCTATATATTATTTGAGCCTCATTGATAGAGAACATATATGTTTCAAAAGTAGTTAAAAAACGAAAAGCCTGGATGAACGACTCATTATTAGTTCTAGAAATGATGTGTTACATGTATGTATTTTGTTAAAACTAAATGTGACAGAAATACTGAATTTAAAAATACTATAACATCGTTTACAGATTTTTGGTATACTTAAATGATAAAACTTACTTGCATCGCGCTCCTTCCAGCCTTAATTTAGGAAGCATTAAGAGAATCGTGCCATAAGTAAATGAAATATGTCCTTAATAACATTCTTCTTTTTAACATTATTGTATTACCTCTCGTAAACCAATTACTGCTTAGTTTTAAAATACATATGTCGGGTTCTACAAAGATTTTTAATAATAATTAACTAATCAGCAACTTTAATGGTGACATATGACATTGGCAGTAATATGTTTCCCACAATCACAGTTGCCCGGTTACTTAACATAATAATCTGGCAACTTTGATTGTGAGTACAAAATGCCTGTCACTGTCACAGTGGCGGCTCGTCAGGTGAAGTAGGTGTTCACCAAAAAAAAAAAAAAAGAAAACCAGGAGGAAAGTTTTTCGACGATATTAAATATTAATGTACCAATACAGCTACCATTTTAGCCCTTAAAAAATAATTATGTTCGAATTAATAATATTAATTTAATACGAATGTAGCAATGCCTAATAGGGCCACGGTTAACTCCGATGGACAATAATTATAAACAATCGTGCATTTTGGCGCGCCCCAGCCGAAAGTGTCCATTAGCTCAAAGCAAGTGAAGACCCAACGCCCAGCATGGCTTTGATATTCACCGTCGTTATGTAACAATTGCATTATGATGAAGGGCAATTTAAAAATAGATCAGTCGTATGCACCATTGTTTTAGCATTCTTTCGCCTAACCTTAAGGTATTAATTTTGAGGCTTTGCGAAACTTACGGTTATAGATATCGTTTTACGTGATTTACTGTGTGAATAAAAAGTTTTGTTTTTATTTTTCAGTTAATTCAGTAGTGTACGTACCTACTTAGTTGTGTGTTTTAAAAATGAACCCAATTAATGACATAGTTTATAATTTATGGGAAACTCCATTCAGTCGTTGGACAGATGAGGATAAGAGAGACGTTTTGTTACATGGGTTTTTAGTCAATTTGTTTAAGTACCCACCCGCACTAAACGCGAGCCGCCACTGGGCAGCTTCGATTGTGAGTACACAATGCCTGTTAATGTCATGTATATGTCACAGTCAAACTTGCTGGTTAGTTAATTATTATGCAATGTGCAACCCAACATTAGTATAGCTTACTTTTGAAGTTCAAGTAGTATTTCTGTTAGCAGGTTCTAACCGAGTTAAACGCGGACTTAAACAACTGTAGAATAGCAAAATTTCTATTTTCGGTCGAGTGAAGCATTCGCCACTTTATCTTTGAACAATATTTTTTATCCTTTTCGGTATATTTAAAAAGGGGCCGAATACCCGTCTTTGAGTAGCAATTACCTACAGTTTTGAACTAAATAAATTTTGTTTAATGAATTAATAAAATCAAAAAACGAATATTTGTCCACTTTTCTTTTTCTGCTTTGATTACTTCATAAATTCAAACTTGCCCAACTTTAAATTGTAGGTAAAGCTTCAAATATAGGTATTTGGCCTATTTTTAGATAAAAGAAAAAAGATACGAAATATTGATCGAAAAACGAAATGGCAAATGAATCACTAGACCTCAATCTTAAGTAAAATTATAAAATATACAGGGTGTTCTGAAAACGACTTATTATATTTAAACACGCAAATCTTGATAATATGAAAACAAAGTTCGTACTTGAGAGTACACATTTTCTGTAGGAATTTTTTCCACCAAAACTATACTTAAAAACGGTAAACTAAATTAAAAACGCGACCAGTTAAAATCCGCCATTTTATAATAACTACCATTATCACCGTCAACCGGATTTACAGCGTCGCCGTATTACAGTCTGAAAAAGACGCGGAAAACGTTAACCAATTTATTATAGTGGATTTTCTCATTGGCGTCTGATTTTAGAGGTAACTTATTCATCTGTTTAGATAGTGAATTTACAAAGCAGTGATCACCCATTTAAGTATAATAAGTCATTGTTATACCATCATGTATACGAAAAAAATTCGAACTTACTAACTATGTTTATGACTTTGATTGACGTCATAGTCTTCTCGATTTAAAACGAGCGAGTGAGACAGAATTTCTAGCACTTTCATTTGAACATTTTTAAGGTTCAAGGAGCGGGAGCATCTTTGAGGAGCACCTAACGGACAGTGCCTCCATGTTAGCGGCCAGAACTAAATAATTTGAGGTTAGTTTTCTTTGTCAAATCATAATTGACCATTTTCGAATGACGTCACAAGGCAGTCGCCATTTTGCCTGGAGGACAAACAAAGCCAAACTAGGTTAGGTGAAGTGTTGTGTTAACGTAAATTGGGGTTATAGTTTTTGTTTGTCAGACCCAGTACACACTAATACAAAACTGTTAATTATGTGAATGATGGCTTTCTAGAATTTGAAGAGCAAGTGACAGACAATACAGGCCAGTTCATAAAAAAAGGGAAAATTTGACATTTACCACGCCGCCTGCTACACAAACTAACCGATTTCAACGTTATGTGAATTGACAAGCAGAACTAACCTCAAAATATATTTAATTGACCATTTTCACATGACGTCACAAGGCAGTCGCCATTTTGCCTGGAGGACAAACAATACAAAACTAGGTTAAGTGAAGTGTTGTGTTTTTATGCATTTTCGCCGTTATTTAAGTGGTTTGATGTACTATTTTCTTTAAATCATAAAATAATAAACCTAAATACTTTAGTAATACCATCATTTTGTGCAGTAGTCATTTGTGGGATGAGAGGAAATCGAGACAATGTAAGGTGTTTCAGAATACCTGCTGCTTGAAAAATGCTGAAATGAACACATGCCTTATCCAGACACCAGACACAGGCAAGAGATATGGATAAAAGCAATTAAAAGGGGACCATTAAGTGTAGTAGTCCATGCTTGAAGTGATGTGGCAAGTTAAATAGGGAGAAATAAGGTTGCCGTCGAGTATTATTGCTCCCTATTTAGTTTGTTTTATTATATAGATGGCTCATGTAATCCTAATCTATGTATGTTTTGAATTTGTAATTGGCTGAATCCATTAATATATTATTATTAATCTTTAATAAAACTTTGATACCAAATTTACTGATGTTTTTTATTTCATAAAAACTATCTTCTGTACATTTGTTTAATTTACAAAATATATAATTCAAATTCCTACTTTAAAGTATGCAAGGTGCATGCAAAAATATCAACATTAAGATCCGGTTGTACAATTACGGCTTAAGCTTGGTTAAGCATTGAACCAAGCGAAGCTTAAGCCCTAATTGTACAAATTTTCCTAAGTAAAATAAACAATATTTAAAACACAAATTGGTGTATGTACCTTTTAAATATATTATCAATCAATAATAAACTTTTTTTGGCACTTGGTCCAAATGGCTAATGACCGAAGTCTTCCTACCATATACAAATAAAAAAATATGTAATAATATTATACTACAAATGACACTACTTTACATTTAAAAGTATGTTTATATAACTATATGCACATGAATATTGAAGCAGTCACTTTTTTCATTATCACGCTTTATCATAAGGCTACTGTCATCTACCTTTTTACACACAACACAGAGACCTTTGCTGTTCCGGCTTTTTGTGTAAAATATTTTCCCAGTAATTCAGGTTTGTTAATATATTTTAAAAAGTCCAATGCTTTTGTTAAGTTTACAGTAATATAATGTTCATCATACAAAATCCTTTCAATGAACAAATTTTGTTTTGACCATAGCACAAAATCACAATATTTTGTTTCGGTTGTAAACATTTGACATTAGGATTAAATAATTTGCCCTGTCAATCATAGTTATTTCAGGCAGGGAATGTAAATCTACACCAAAGTCTTTCAAAAGGTATGGATCTTCGTCATCGATGATTTTTAATTGTATATGTCTTTCACACTTTGAGATAAATGTTCATAATAAGCACTTCCCTCCATTGCAAAAAGTCGTTTCGATTTGCTTTTACTCGAGTTAAAACACTTATTTCCACTAAAATAGGTATACGCAGATTAAGAATAAAATCAGTTAATCACAATCAATCATCTAAAGCGTCGTTTTAAACCACTTTTTAAACTAGTAAACTCAAAACTCAACTGATTTGCATTGCTTTTGCATGGAAATACGGTGTTTGTTTGTCCTCCAGCCTAAATGGCCGACATGTCAAAGTCAGCTGTTTGAAAATGATCAATATGCCAAAGCCTTTACGTCATGATTTGACGAACAAATCTATAACCTCAAATCATTTAGTGACCGCTAACATGGAGGTCATTGCTGTCCGTTAGGCTCCTGCAAAGACGCCCCCGTACTGTTTAAACCAAAATGTAAAATTTTAAACGAAATAATTTATTATCATTGATTGCGAGTTTTTAAATAATTTCCATCTATCATTAACCACAGGACGGCCACTTTCAGTGTTCCAAATCCTCTATTTAACATTAAAAAAACAATAATTTCTTTGTATAGTTGAATATTTAAAGACTTACCTATTTTACTACTATCCCTGCTGGGCCTATGGAAATAAGTGTTCTTATTGGCCTCGAACACTTCCTTGTGGAACCGCTCATCGGGTTCGCAGGGGGGGTAGAGAGGGGCCCCAATGTGGGCTTCTGTTTTTCTCTTGAATACTAACTGTGAAAAGCAATATTTCAGTTTAGTAAACATCACACTCAAATTTTTATTTTTCTGGATTTAGCAAAAGCATTCGAACAGTTAGTCATGATTTATATTGTTGGAAAAAATTGAAAATATTGGATTTAGAGAAAAACAATTTGATATAATTAAAAATTATCTAAAAGATAGACCAACTTGTGTTCAAATAGATACAGAAAAATAATTCTAAATCCTAAAATAATTAAATATGGTGTTCCCCAGGGAACAATTTTGGGATCATTATTTTTTAATATCTATATTAATGATTTATTTAATGTGAATTGTGATGGAGAAATTCATAGTTTCGCAGATGATACTGCAATTTTTTATTCAGATACGAATTGGGACAATTTAAATAACAAAATTATTTTTTTTGAATTTTACGAAAATACAATACCAAAAGAAACATACATAATAATCTAATTCCAAACACAAGGATAAATATATTTGAGGGCTAATTCGTCCACAACATATATTTTTTTAAATGACTGCTCTTTACACTTTTCAAAAATGTATTTTCATAGTTTATGTTTTTCTTTGACAACCACTCTCTTATTTCTTCCTCTTTTCAGCTGCTTGAACGAAATATCTCTTCGAGTCTCGTATGGTAAGAGGCATTGTCTGAAACAATTAAGGAAGGGTTTTCTAAACTTTTTAAAAGTTTTTCGTCGAACCAATGCTCAAAAATTTTAGCATCCATATTGCCGTGATAATCATCACTTTTTTTTTGTTAATGAAAATATCAAACTAAACCCTTTTTCATTGCCAGCATGTATTAGTATAGACATATATCTATTATTTGCACGGATACTGAAATAGCAATGTTTCGAAACATGCCAAGACGATTTTGTTAAAGTACCGTTTTCAAATACCCATGATTCGTCAAGAAAAACAACTTGCCATGACAATTCCGATTTTTTGTTTTTTAAATAATCCCTTAAAAAGTGCCATCTTTATTCCTGTTGTTCGTTTTTTTTATATTTTAAGCTCATATCTTTTAAAATTATGAAGAAACTGGTAGTTCCAACATCGCACAGTTCTTTCTTCTTTATCTTTTCAAGAATAGCTTTGAGGGTAACATATTCCTTGGCTTTATACATATCATAAACAATATTTCTAATTGATAGTTTTATCCCTTGGGATAAATCAAAGGTTTTAGAATGCAGTCGTACCCTTTTATATGACCTGTCCAGTTCCTCTTTTTTATTTTTTTTCCCAAGGCATCTTAAGGTCTTATCTAAAATGCCGCAAGCATCGTTCTTGCACTGCCAAAACAGACACTAACGGGCCCGAGTTATTTTTTTTTAAAGTAAAATAACGTTCGACTTGTAATACCAAACGGCGTTCACCTGGAGATGAACACCGTCTAGACATTGGGTCACCTTTCTGACATTTTCCATAACTTTGCTTTATAACTGATTTTAATTCACACACAATGAGAAACAAACTAAATGCAAAAAGCATACCTACGTATTTAAAATAGAACATACCATCCCGCACTTGAGCAAATTTTAATTATTTCTTGGAAAATAGTGATTATTACCACAAACGACAGCTCCAGATTTAACTATAATGCCCGCAAAATAATTAAATTTTCGAAAAAGTACACAATCCTTAACTTATTGACGCACAAAGTTTTTCTTTTGATAAATAAAAACACTATGAGCGAAAAATAAAATCAAATAAAAATATTTATCGCGGTACATAACGCGTAATTCTAAGAATTATTTTGTTTTGGAACCGCTGATTTCGCCCAGTAACATTTTGCCGAATACAGTGAACCAGTGGGATGTTCGGTACGATCAAGTATGGCGAAGGTATTCTAACATAACAGACTTACTATTGAAAAAGCGATAATAGCTTTTGGGGATTTAATTCGATATCGGACTTCATACAACGAACTATAGTACTATACTTCACAGGATGATACAAATTTTCGAAAAAAAAACACTTCTATTACAATGGTTTCTTTGGAAATTCGAGAAAGCACAATTATTTAAAAAATTATAAATATACAGAGTATTCCCCGCTTAAAAATCAAATTGCACCAAGGAACATACCTTCATAACTGTATAGGTAAAGAACACCACAAATCCAATGGTATATATGGGCATGAGCACTCCCATAAAGCCGTAATTTGACTGTTTCGATGGGGCTACCATATGACCAGGTCCACCCATCGCTGGTCTCATACCAGGAATCGGACCAGGCTGAAAATAAAAAAGGTAATAATATATAATATATCATAGGAAGAACTAATCCTGAATTGACTTCTAGATTAACCAGAATAAAAATTTTAAATTTAAATGCATTAAACATAAATTTAAAAAATCCACTCAACACCGAACATTTCAATTCAAAATAATTCTATAAATTATTATTTTTTTAATAAAAAAAAAGTCAAATACTCCTGATGCATGGGATTTGAACTTGTGACCTTGCGGTCTGTAGGCTAGAGCTCTATTCTCTACGCTATCGCTACAGATAAAGATTTGTTGTTTAATACATGACAGTCTCTTCAGCGCGATTTGTTTTTTCTGGTAATAGATTTTCCAGTATATTATTAACATTTTTTATAATTTCAGATAGCGTATTTTACACTCTAATTCTGAATCACTCGACAAATACATGATAAATAAGTTAAACACTTTACAATTACTGCGTTCTAAAATTTGTTATTTTTAATAAATAAGGGTTCTCTGTCAAATTGGCACCATAAGTTTAAATTAAATAGTTTGCCTTGATATTTCAACACTAGTGTTGAAATTTTGTTTTTCAACACGCGTGTGATATACAGCACTTTCTAGCCAAATTAACCGTGTTTTTTTTTCATTTTCATAGGTGGTCGTAGGAAAACTACTATTTTTGAATGTTTAATTTACAAGACCTAATTTTTTCTACTCATAAATACGTCTAAAAGTTTGTTTATATCTTCTAAATAATAAAAACAATAAATCTACAACATACCGGTATGGGCAAAAGTGTGAGATGAACAGGAAATAATTTTAGCTAATTATATACTAGGTTTAAATTTCTAAGATCAAACCGAACAAAATAACTACAGGTTAATACCACTCGATTTTTACCACACTACTGTTTATAATCCAAGCAACGTCTTGTACACAGGCCATCGGTATTATTTTTAGAAAAATTATACGCCAATTAAAACCGGTAACACCCCCAAACTTTTCGAAATTGCGACAGAGTAATTAAAAGTTTGTTATTTTCAATAATAAACGATTTCACCCATGAATGAAAAGCCAAACATCCTCAATCCGAAAATACCCATAAGCATAACATTAGATTGTCTAAAAATATAAAATTGTCGATATTTTCGTCAGTGCGAAAATAACTTCTTAGCAATAAAAATGCTTACATCACGCACCCAGTGATACGTTTATGTGAAATTTGTTTATGACAATAATGGCGATGTTTTTTGACAGGTAGGTAATGATATTTCTGTTTTGTTTTGTGCGCGACCTTCCTGAGGCGCGTCTCTGATGAGTCCCAGTAGGACGAAACAACGAAGGATTGAGATGTTAATGGTTAGACTATGGATCTTCTTCCCCCCCGCTGATACCCTCGTATGCGAATGAAATACCCTTGAATGGGCGCTGTCGGTCGCACAAGGCGGGTGACATAGGGTGAACAATAAAGACATAAAGCCTATGTGTGTTCGGGAAGGTGAAGTATTCAACAGTGATCGACATCGGTATTCAAAGCCGATTGACCATAGAAAGCTGAATAGCGAAAAACCGCCAAAGCTTCAATGTGCCACTTATAAGGTGTGCCCTATGGTTTCGGTCCCAATCTTGGTTGGTTGGGATCCCTCATCCTGTTGACTATTAAGCTGGATTCTCCATATGTTTTATGTTAACATTCCTTGCCTCACTTAAAATGAATTGTGAGGTCATCCTTGTTTCTGATTCTGGGTGCTCGTCAGTGATCTGGCTTGGCAATGTGACACGTTCGATGTCCAGTTATCGTATTGATCCTCTAGACTCCTTAGCTCATTTTGTCGGTGATTTATTCGACATATGAGAGGTAGGCAGCTTGGCTGCTCCTGAGTTCTAGTTAAGGCTGATTTAGCCTTCCCTTCGATCAAAACAACTTGTTGGTTCCTGAATTGCCAAGAAGCCAAGGATGAGCTTAAAATTAATGTAAGTACAATATTATTTTCAAATTGTTACAGGTTTGAATCCATGAAGCAGCGGCGGCGCAAGGGGGGGGGGGGGGGGCAGGGTGGGCACCCAAAAATTGAGGGATTTAGTTTTGTAATGGAATTTCCGTGGGGGAAGGGGGATTTGACTATGAAATTTTTGATGAGAAAGAAGTAGTATTAGAGAAGGAAGTAATAATGTAAGATAGAAGAAGAGATAAAGAGAATGATGACTTTTTTTTTAGACGTCAGTTTGGACAAGAGGGGAGTTTTGTTAACCCCGCTTATGGCGTTTGAGAGCATGGGGGAGGCGGCGACCTTTTTTTTAGAAGTCGTTTTTGATTTGGGTAGTGCCCACCCTACATCGGGCCCACTTGTACCCACCCATCCCAAAAATCCTGCGCTGCCACTGCCATGGAGTTCTTTGTAAACCCTTTAACATTCAAGTAAATATTATTTTGATTTTTATAATAATTTGTTTTCTAAATCACTTGGTTTTCCTGATAGTTGCTCCTCCATAGCTACCATTACGCCCTCGTCGCACCCTAAAATCTGGGCGTGACAATATCTCTAGACCCCTTGTCATAAATCTCATCCAATCCCATGGTTTAAAAAATTAATTGAGATGGTTTTTTTGATTTTTTTTTCAGGACCGTAAAACTTAATTTTTTAGTTTTTAATTTATTACCCTTTAACTACCAAAGCAAAATAAATAAAATTTTGGACAATTATAAAGAACTCTAATACGAACCTAAATATGCAATAAAATGCTGGGTGTTTCATTTTAAAAAAAATCTTTTTATTATCACATTTTATTGGATCACCTGTATATGGAAAAATATACTCCTGAAATGCACCCTATAATCAGTGACGTGCAATGCTGTTTCAAACAGGGTAGGCAAAAATTGTATTTAAGACAAAAACTTACCGTTCGTAGCATTCAAGCATCTAAATTTCAAGTTTTGTCACAAAATGTCTTGTTTTTGAGTTTGTGGAAAAAACACTGTGGCGTAAGAAGAATAAAACGCCATTATTTGTAAATTAGTTCCACACGGCGGTCTTTACGTAAAAATTATTTTAAAACATCGTCATAAAAATTGGTTTTGCTTTTTAATTCCTGCAAAAGGTTGCTCTCCAGAGAGATTATTGTTAATATGCGTGTCTTTCCCTGTGTGTTTTTCCCGAAACCCGACGGCGCGAAGTCCAGCAAAAGAGCGAAAACACTAATTATAAATTAAAAATCTATCATCCATCTGATTGAACCAATGTTGCCAAAAACGAAGTCAATTATTATGTAAAATATCATGATAAGCTTACTGATTATTAAATATTATGAACCTATCAACAAAAATTATTTTAATTGTCACAAAAGTGCTTCTTATTTTACGATACCTTATCCGTTATCCCTTTAAAAATATAATAACTAAACTCATAAATAATAAAACTTATAGAGGCGTGTTTCATATTTGATATTGAGAAAGCGAAGTATTCTCCAAACTAAGGTAAAAATTGAAGATTGGCACCAATTCACTTACAACACGCGTGCTTTCTTGGCACGGGCTGATAGATAAAGAAAGGTCGCAGGTTGAGAAGGGTTTATTTGTTACATCTCTTTCTACCCTACTCCCTACCGGCTCTCTCGGTTGCTTCCACTCGTACAAAAGCAGTGCTTTGCTGTTGCATAAGACGCTAATGTACGGCAAGATCTTTGCTTTTAGAACGGTCTTACGGAATGCTTATACAGGGATCTAGTTTACGATATAATAAGCAATGAATGCGTTCGTGGAAATGATATAGGATTAAGTTTTCGGAACTATATTATTATTTATTATATTAATGTAGAGATGAATTGCCAAAGTTGGATAACACGGATAAAAACAAACCCGAACAAACAAAAAAAAATGTATCTGTTTGTTTTATTGTTTCCAGGGTATGCTTTTTTGCCTATATTGTATGCATGCCATTGCTTATAATTCAGTATAAGTCTACATATGAATGAAATTTCTAACATAATTCGTAAGGGAGCTATAGAAACCTGACGCACCATTGCAGGGCCCTGTATTTATGTGTTAAGAAGAAAAATACAGGCTTTAATGGATTTAAATCAAATGACATAACATTTACAAAACTTTTAGAAAACCTAATAATTTTCGTTCATTTTAAAAATAGAAATTGATCCAGTAAATATCCATTTTATTCTCGAAAATAAATCTTGGACCTTTCCCAAAACAACAACCTGCATACCTGCGAAAATAAATACAGGAGTCTTTGTGCTCTTAATTATAAACGTTTATTTTGACCAAACAAAAATCTAAAATAGAAAATAGATTCTTGTATGTGTCTGGCCAACAAACCCTGGACTTTCTGGAAAATATTTCATCGTTTTTATAAGAGTTTTACAGATAAAAGGTAAAGATTAATGAAAAATAGAATTGTCCAGTTCTGCAATATACAGGGTTGCCCAGAGGTCCGGAATAAAATTAATATCAATTAAAGGAAAAAGATCTAGGAAAAACGCTCGGACCCGTAAATTTTTATTTTTAATTGTGCATTTTTTGACATAAAAAATATTTTACAAGGTGTCTCATAGAACTGTCGTCACGTCTTTGACAATTTTTTTTAATGGAACACCCTATACAGGGTGTCCCGTAACTTATGGACCGTAGAGTAACTGGAGATACCAGACATCAAACTAAGCCGATTATGTCATATACGTTTTTTCGGATTGTCTTTTTTTGTTTTTTTTTTGTTAATTTAATTATTTACTATGTTTTTTATGCTTTGGGATGTTTAAAGGGAAATATCTCGAAACCCGGTAAAGATATTAAGATCAATCAGGTACACATTTTTGACTCAGAAAATGCCCTTTTTAAGAAACTATAATTGAAAAACACCTAATATCACAGGTAAGAAAAAAAATCATAGATTTATGAAGCCCAGAGTATGCAACTAGCGCCCTCTAGTTTGAAACTGAAAAAGTTCTACAAATTCTTATTTCTTGCTCATAAAAACATAATATGGCCAACTTTCAAATCGAATCATTAAACCGTTTTAAAATTATGGCTTATTTTCGAGAATAAACTTTTACTTTCAACACCCTGTATCTCTAGAACGAGTAACAATCCGAAAAAACTTATATGACTTAATCGGCTTAGTTTGATGTCTAGTATCTCCAGTTACTCGACGGCCCATAAGTTACGGGACACCCTGTATATTGTATTATTTCCTGATTCCCCACAAAATTCTACGCTTATGTTGTAGATGTCATATGTCTAAATTCAATACTTTTTGAGATATTGACGTTTAAAATATGGCATATTTTGACTTTGACAGGCTGGAAACATTGGAACGGTTCATCTTAGAGAAAAATGGTTTTCACCTCCATATCTTAGTTTTTTATTCTCTATCCAAGGAAATCAACCTACGATTTACCATGTTAAGCCGTTAAAACCGTTTCTTTTTGGTTTAACATGGTTTCGCCTTTTATTTAGGGCATTTTTGAAAATGTTTAATGTTTAATGGCTTGAAACCTTTACGCCATGTTACAAATTTAAAAAATAAGATTGATAATAATGTACTATTTTGTTTGGTACAAACAAGAGTTTCAGGTGTATGATTCATTTTAGATTTGACAAGCCGGTGAAAGATACAAGGGCTGAGTCACATAGTGGTATGTGGGCTGAGTTGCCAAACGCCGCGTGCCTCGTCTTTCGCTTTGATGCTTTAGCGAGGGCGCTTAGTAATCGCGGATAAGTGAATAAGATTATGATTTGGCGACTCGACAATGGACTTTCGAGATCGCCGATTTTGCGTGTTCGCCAAAGAAAATCGGGCGCAGGCAACTCGATACCGAGCGCACTATATAATAACGTTCGGATTATTGTTAGGTATGAACGGAAGACGGAAGATTGTAAGAAAGTTGTAGACAGTGTTGCCAATTCTCCTCATTCGGTAGATCTACCAAATGAATTTATCGTTTCCCGATGAATTAAAGACATCAACTTACCCGTCCTTCTACTATCCTCGGCGGTGGATTAGACCTCCTGTGCAACGCAGAAGGGTCAGGTTGAGGTATAGCCCTTCCTCTTTCCTTAAAAGCTGGATGAACCATTTCGGCTTTTAGGTGGGTCGGCCTTTCTTGTTTAATGTCTACAGAGAAATATTAATTTTTTTTTAGAAACCAACTTTTTGAAAAGGGTGTTTGTTTTTGTTGTTGTTTGTCTTTGGAGACCGTGAATCGATATTTTGAGTATCGATCTTTTTTGAAACCAATGCTTTCTTATATTGTTACTTTATGAAACGACCCTGTGATAAAAGAAATAGAATACCGCCCACTTAATCAATAATCGCTTGGTCCCATCAAATTCTTTTGAAATGAATATATTTTTATTTTATTATATTTATTATTTTATTATACAGTGCAATTACAAAAGAAAAAGCTACAGTTCAAAAAAATTATCGAAATCGATTTATCGGTTCGTGAGAATATCAATTTTGAAGCAGCGGCGGCGCCAGGGGAGGCCAGGGTGGGCACTGGCCCACCCTAGAAACATGAGTGCCCACCCTGGTGCCCCCCCCCCCCCAAAATTGAGGGATTCGGTTTTGTAATGAAATATCCGGAGGGAAAAGAGACTTGGCTATGAAAGCTGAGATGAGAACAGCGGGAAGTTGTACGTTATTTTGAAGGGAACGATAACTTTTTTTTTTAGAAGTCATTTTTCATTTGGGTAGTTCCCACTCAAAAGACATCGGGCCCTCTTGGGCCCAACCATCCCAAAAATCCTCTGGCGCCGCTGCTGCTTTGAAGTTAAGCATAATTTTTGGTTGTGCGTTATTTTTGCGGCTAAGTGTATATTATATAGGGTGATTCCTAAGTTGATCTTCTTTTCTTGCTGTGTATAGAAGGCATTAAAATAAACAACATTTTCAAATACCTTTTTTCAAAAAACTTAAAAATAGAAGTAAAAAATCTAAGTGCGGGCCTGGTTATCAAAACGTAGCCTGCTATACTTATATGTTTTTGTCTTATTAGTCATACAATTTACAGGTCGGTAATCGGTTATTTGACACTCCGCTGCGGTGTTTTTTCTGAAACAAGTCAATTTTAAACTGGTAAAACGTGAAAATGGTAAAATTTGAAAACAATGAGCTAGTAGATATGGTGCTAATTTACAGCGAGTGTCGTCAAAGTGCGGCTGCTGCTTCGAGATTATGTTTAAGTTAGGCAGGACCGTATTTAGTCCATAGTGTAATAAATGAATGCAAGTACCTTATTTTTAAGTCTCTTGAAAAGAGGTATTTAAAAATGTTGTTTATTTTAATGTCTTCTATACACAGCTAAAAAATAAGTATCAACTTAGGAATCACCCTGTATATATCTAATGTTTTATTATTATTGTTATATGTAGCATTTTTATGGATCCCCGCTGTATAATATAATTTTTCTAAAAAAAAATAATTTGACCGATCTCAGCGATTCTTGATTAAGTGGGCGGTATTCTATATAAAAGGCTGATCACTTTCTATATCATATAACCCTCCATATCGATTTGGTATATCGGATATCCCTACTCCAGGGCGGTCACTATCTTTCAAACAGGTTACGATTCGCAAAAATACGCACAAAATTTTATTTTAAAAAGCCTGTACCGCTCAGAATAGCTATTTATGCCATCAGTTACGAAATGCCTAATTTTGTGTAACGCGTGAGTTCTTGCGAAACTCACTTCGTTCGTTCCGCAAAAATCTCACGCGTTACACAAAATTTCATTTCGTAACGTATTGCATACAAGATTTTTTCTAATTTTGAAGAAAGTAATAAAAAAATAAAATTTAATATAATTGATAAAAATTTGGAAAACATAAATTTAGTTTTTTTAATTTTGACATATAACTGATGGCAAAAATAGCTATTAGGCAATCCAACGATGTGTCCAAATGGCGGCTGGCTGGCAAATACTGCTTTGTAATTGGTGCACGTGACCATAAAAATAATGTTGCTGGTGGTATTTAACTGGTGACTCAATGCTTTTTACCAGCCAACCGCCATATTGAATCACGTGGTTTGGATTCCCTAATTGTTGCTGTTACTTCATGTTAGTTGTCAGTTTGACATTTTGTAAAAAAGTCTAGACGGAAGGTTTTTAGCGAGATTGATATATTTTTAGTTTTATTTTTTTTAAATGAGTCATTTAAGTTCTGAAGAGCTACCAAGCGATATTGAAGAGGCAGCAGGTAATGCTCTATTATCAGTAATTCCCAAAAAGTCAAAGGCAGTTTATGATTTGGCATACGAAAAATTTGTTACGTGGTGTGATGAGAAGAAAATTAAACATGTTAATTTTTTTTTTTATTAAAATTCTTTATTCATTGTAATAATACAAAGTATTACAGTAAACTTAATCTAATTATCAGGTACATGGTAATGTAAATTGTGCTTAACTAAGTAGTAAATAATCTTATAATATATAATATTACCTTATAAATCTAAAAACAGTATATCTTCTTGGAATAGTTAGTAATAGCTTTATTCCTAATTAAACTTAATCTAATTAGTCTTATGGTATCTTTATACATGTCTATATCTTCATATTTTATAAGATTATTATAACATAATGATCCCATAAAAAACAGCCAAACATTCCTATCTTTTTTATCTGTAGGACTATTTTGTATAATCTGATATAAATTCATATCATCTATATTTATATTAAATTGTTTCTGAGCAATATCCTTAACCCACAACCACACTGTTTTATTACTGTGACATTCTTTTAGCCTATGGGTAATATTATCAATTTTTTGACATTTGGTACACAGACCTGAATCTGCAAGACCATGCCTATTAAGTTTTTCTCCAAGAGGAAAGGTTTCATTAATTGCTTTATATATAGCCGTTCTCCATTGACTTGATAATTTAACATTTCCTAGAATAGACCAGATTTTTGTCCAATTATACAGGGGATATTTTTCTTCAATCTTGGGTGATTTATTAATTATAATCATACTCTCCTTATATATATTTTTAGCCGATATTAATTCATTATTTGTAACTGAAATATTAAATTCATTGCGCATGCGATGGATGGTTTTTTTAACCAGAGTAGGTCCTATTTCGTCAGGGTTATTAATCAGGGAATTTAAAGAAGATTTATAAGTAATTTTGTTTGGAACTTGCGACCAGGAAGACACTAGCATTTTAAAAAATAGACTTGCGGCCTTTATTTCTACATTTACGAGTCCTACCCCTCCTTTATCAACCCTTAAGCATAGTTGTTCCCTTGCCACTCTATAGAAGCTTCCCTGCCACAGAAATTTCCCTGTCAGTTGAACAATTTTTTGACTTAACGCATGTGGCAACGGTAAAACTTGCGCAATGTACCAAACCTTGGAGAGCACAAATGTATTTAGGTACCCCACTTTATTTATTAAATCTAGATTTCTCATATAATTAAGTATAAGTGTCACTTGGATATTTTTAGTAATGAGGTCCCAATTTTTCTTGACCATGTTATTAAAATTTTTTGTCACCGTCATTCCTAATACCTTAATTTCCTCTTTATAGTTAAGATCAAAATTGTGTCTTTCTTGTACCCATCTACCCAAGGGTAGACATTCTGTTTTTCTAGAATTTAATTTAGCACCTGACCCGGCTTCGAAAATAGTTATTATCTTATTTACTATATCAATTTCCTTTTCGCTATTTAATAGCAGACATATATCGTCAGCGTAAGCTGCTGCTTTGTAAATATTATTATTAAACCTGATGCCCTCCAAAGAGAAGTCAGCAAGCCTTAATAGTGGTTCAATAGCAATACTAAACAAAATCATGGATACCGGACATCCCTGACGAACTGACTTTTTAATGGGAAAACTGTCACTTAAATAACCATTTACTATGAGTTTGGAGGTAGCGCTTGCATATACTCGTTTAAAAGTTCCTATTATTTTATCTGAAAAACCCATTTTTCCCATAACCAGCCATAAATATTCATGATTAATATTATCAAAGGCGGAATTAAAGTCCAAAGATAAGATGGCTCCTTTTCTTTCTTTATTATTTTCAAAATGCAGTATGGTGTCTCTGATTAATAAAATGTTATTAAAAATAGATCTATCCACACCACAATTCTGTTCTTTACCGACTATATTATCAAGCATTGCCTTGAGACGATTAGCTAAAATTTTCATAAATATTTTATAATCTGTGTTTAGCAAGGCTATTGGTCTATATTGTTCAATATTTAACCTGTCCTTATTTTTCGGGATTAGCGTGATAATTGCTTCAGAAAAATCTTGGGGGGGAGAAACTTGATTCAGAAATGAAGTAAATATTTTAGCCAATATATCGCCAATCTCATCTATAAATAGCGTGTAAAATTCATAAGATAGACCGTCTAAACCGGGCGTTTTTTTATGTTTAGCATATTTCAGTACCTCCTTAATTTCTTGTTTAGAAATATTCCTATTTAAGAAAAGGTTATCTTGATTAGTTACTGTCGTTCTGATGTGTGCCAGAAGACATTTAGTTTCCCTGTCACTGGAATCTGAATAACCAAATTTGGTCTTAAAATGCTCATAACAATGATTTAAAATATCTTTTGTTTTCGTTAATTGTAGTTGATTTTTTGTACCTAACTTATCGATGCGTAAATTATTAAATTTTCTGTGTTTCATAATATCAAACAAACTATATCTTTCATTATATTGGTCTTTGTTTTTGTCAATAAATTTTTTTTGTAGTTGTTTGGCTTTCAAACAGTACATGATATATTTAATCTCTTTAACGTCTTTGACACTATCAGGGTTGGTCTGTGATCTTTCCTGTGCATCAATAAGTGCTGTTTGGTAAAATTCCATTAAATTCCTAGAATCGATGGCATCGTTTATCTCAATGTTTTTAAAGAAATATTTAGCCCTTTTCTTAAACATATGGAACCACCATTTAACCACATCGCTCTCCAGAGTCGGGTTATCTTTGAGCGTATTTATTTCATTTTTAAACTCTTCAATATTATCTGAGCTTAGACAAGATTTTTTAATTTTCCAATATCCCCAACCGTGGTTTTTAAAATTTAAATTATTATCCTCTCTTTTTAAATAAAATATTATTGCATTATGATCAGAAAATGTTAAAGGTTTTACTTCACATCTGTGTACCAAATGCTTAAATTCCTTGCTTATATAAGCCCTATCAATTCTTGAAGCCGTATTTGCTCTAACAAAAGTATATGTAACTACATTTTTATATAAAATTTCCCAAATATCAAGTACGTTTAATTTATCAATTATATTTCCTAAAACTTTACATGGAGTTGTATTATTACGGGCATCCTTTTTATTTATTATGCAATTAAAATCACCAGCAAAAACAGTGGGCAAGTTAAAGTTAAAGTGTGGGGTAAGATCATTTTTAAAAAATTCTTGTCTTTCCGTGTAATTTTGGGAACCAGATGGTGCATAAATATTAATATATCTAAAATTTCCTATTGTTACGGATAAGGCCCTTCCGTTGGGAGAGCATACAATGTCAGTAACTTGAAAACCATCTCTATAAATTATTCCTGTGCCCCTTTCTTTATGTCCTATATTAGTAATTATCCTATAACCTGGATTAAGTTTAACAAAATCTGTGTTTAGCTCTTGAATAAAGATTACATCTAAGTCAAATTTCCTGATTAAATCATTCAATAGTTCCTGCTTTATTTTATCTTTTAAACCATTGCAATTAATGCTAGCTAATGATATTAATGAATTGAATTTAAATAATATAAGTATGGACTACGGTATTCCTAATTCTACCTTAACAGCTGCTAGAGTATCCGTCGCTATGTTTACTTGGCGGTTCACCATGTTTGGGTTCCTCTATTTGGTTTTCCAAAATCTCCAAATTTTTCAATGATTTACGCTTGATTGTTAACTTCGGTACTTTTTTGTCGTCTTCGCTAGAACTTGTTTGCGGGTATCTTTTTCTCTTCGCCTTCTTGGTAGTCTCATCTGTTACTTTTTCGTCGTTTGTTGTGATCTCGTATGCCTCTTCCATAATATTTTCTGGCTCTTCGCAATCTGGGGAAAATTCTTCTATCAGTTGGGTCGCATGATCTTCTGTTGATACAATAGAATCACAGTCAACTTCAATGTTGGAGATAGTGCTAGTTTTTTCTTTGCTATTGTTTTCTGTTATCTCCTCATTTATCGTGGTCTCTTCAGGCTGCGCAGTAAGGTAATTCGTATTAGTTACATTGGCATAGGACTGTGCTCTAGTTTGGTTTTCTGATGTTTGATGTCGGATGGTCCTTACTTTATTTCCAGGTTTTTTTGGGCAGTCTCTTTTCTCATGTCCATGTTGTTCACATATCATACAAGTTCTTTTCTGGTTCTTGTGCGTTACCAGTGACGTAATTCCATCAATAGATAGGTATGATGGAACCTGATCTTTCAACTTCATCTTTACTAATCTAACTCCGCTTTCCACGTTATACAAGTTATCTCCTTCCCACATTTCATTTTTTATGTTAGTTATAGTCCCGAATCTTTCCAGAGCATTCCTTATTTTTTCATTGGGCATCTCAATGGGGAAGTCAAAGACTTTGACCAGAACATCCCCTGACTCTTCAGATATCTCAATCTCATACCTATTAGTCTCATCCTCATACATAAGTTTCACATTTTCATATTTTTCCATAGTTCTTCTGATAAGGTCCTGGGAGATCAGTTTAACAAAAACATTTGTACGAATATGATCGTACTGTATACATAATACTTGATCAATAGTAAATTCAAACTTTTCCTTTATCCATCTATGTAGTACTATATTCGGTGGTTTCTTTTTCACGTGTTTAAAATTTAATTTAATTGTATTGTTACGGTTAGATAACATGATGCGTAATACTGAAGTAAAAAATGTTTTTATCACTAGTCGACTGTATCGTTCGAAGTCTGAATAACGAAATGCCTGCCATTCCAAATTAATGAGAAAGTTTTACTTGCATATTTCGTGGGTAAGAAAGATCTAAAAGTTTCCATAATATAGACACTTTACTCAATGTTAAGGTCTGAACTAAATCTGAAAAGGAATATTGATATTAAAAAATATACAAATTTGGTAGCATATATTAAAAGGCAAGCGGACGGGTACAGTGCTAAAAAGTCAAAAGTTTTTATTAAAAAAGATTTTGCCAAATTTTTATTGGAAGCTGATGACAAAGAATACTTAATGGCTAAGGTTGCAATGATAATTGGAATGGCAGGAGCATGCAGAAAAGCAGAATTAACTTTTCTTCCAGTTGAAAATGTTATAGACGAAGGAAGCCATTTTCGTGTTGATATCCCACCTTCAAAAACAAAAGTTATACGGCAGTGTGCAATTACCACTGGAGACATTGAAAATACGAATCTTGTTGAAATATTAAGAAAATATATTAAGTTGCGTCCCCAGATTCTTAAACACAACAGATTTTTTGTAAAATATGCGAATGGAAAATGTACCAGAAATCCTGTGGGAATTAACACATTTAGCAGTCTGCCAAAAGTTATTGCACAATTTCGTGGTCTTTTAAATTCTGTTCTATATACTGGCCACTGCTTCAGAAGAAGCTCTGCCACTTTCCTAGCAGACAGTGGCGCTGATCTTTTAAAATTAAAGAGGCACGGAGGTTGGAAATCTAGTTCTGTTGCGGAGGGATATGTTGAAAATTCCATGAATAATAAAAAACTTATAGCGCAAGAAATATTTGGTGAAATATCTAATGCAATGTGCGTCGCTTCCCACATAACAGCAAGTTCGAGCAATGAAAAAAATATGTCGTCGGGAATTAATTTGAATAATTGCAATAATTGCGTTATCAATATTTATAATAATTAATTAATTTATAATTTATGTTTTTAACTTTTAACAGTTTAATAAATAGAATAATTCTTTTTGTCACTAATTTTGAAATACATTTTTCGTCACCAATTGCATAAAATTTTACTTTATGCAACTAGTTACAAAAAGTAAGACGTTTCATAATGTCAATCAGTTTTAAAAAGTGTCACTTTATATGTCAAAATTAGAAAAAAAAAGCTTTACAATCCTTTGGTGGCTTGGGAAGCCCTTTTAGTATTTCAAGCTTTGAACACCCTCAAAAGGAATTGAAGCTCCTTTTTTCATTCACGATTCCAAAGCCCTCTTTTATAAAAGAATTTAAGACCCAAAGCTCTCGTTTTAAAAACGGATTCAAGCCTTTCAAGTCACAAGGTCTCAAGCTTTGCCCAAAAACAAAAAACTCCTATATTATCATGTTAATAAGCTGTTAAACCAGTGGCGGCTTTGGGTAAAAATATCAAGGTGTTTTGCAAATTTTGCAAAAAAAACTTACCTATTTTTTATAAATTCGTTCTTACCCAATACCGCGCCCGCGATGTACTAAATGCAGCGAACTCTCCAATTAAATCACGGCTTAGATTTTTAGATTATTATTATATTATTTTGTAAATGTCATATGTCTAAATTTAATAGTTTTTGAGATATTGACGGTGAAAATATGGCATTTTCAAACTTTGAAGGGCTGAAACATTGGAACAGTTAATCTTAGAGAAAAAAGGTTTTTACCTCTCTATCTTAATTTTTTATTCTCTATCTAAAAGTTACAACTTCCGGTTTACCATGTTAAACGTTTTTTTGGCCACCCGGTATACTCCAGCATAATTTTAAAATGTGCACCTCAATGGTATCTACAACTTTTGTATTTCGAATTTGTATCTAATTCTTAAGATAAAGGAGAAAATTAACTTTACTCTATGATTGACCCACCTTGTACCGGGTGTCCCACTAAGAATGGCTCTCGGCCGTATCTCGGAAACTACTGGGCATAGAAACTCAGGAAAAAAAAATTATAACTAAAGTGGTTATAAGAAAATCCTGGAACTAATTTTTAAGTTCCGCATTTTGCCGCAAGAGGGCGTAAATTTTAAAAGTTTACGTATCTCCAACAATTCCACATTAAGGTATATCTTTGATAACACCACTGAAAAGCTTGGACAATTATGCATTATTTTGGTCCTATGCTCATTGGCGTACCGACTTTAATAAAAGGGGGGAAGCGGTTGAATGTGTAATCAGTTAAATCGCTGTAACTTATAAACGACTTATCCGATTTTAGCAAACTAAAGACTGTTTGGAAGAGAAATGTATGCACTTTCACTAATCGTATTTAGTTGTCCATAATAGTTCTAAAAAAAATGCTAGAGGGCGCAATTTGTAATAATAACACATTTTTTGATTTTACTCCGAAAAAATAAATCATACGGTATAATTATGATACCATAATCGAAAAGTAGATTAAATTTGCTAGAACAAATATCAAAACCGCATATCTCCGTTCGTTTCAGCGTTATCGCCAATAGAATAATTTTTAAAAGTAAGCGATTATATATTTTTTAGAAAAAAAGTGGGACGCCACTGATATTTTTCCATGTGGATATTATTTCTGATTAGCCTGGTCAATTCTGCATAAAAATGGTCTCTTGCGTTTTTCTCCTCAGGCACACCGTTCTTAATTAAAATAAATTAGTTCTACTATTTATTATAAACGAACGGAGATATCGAGCTGCGGTTTTGATATTTGTTCTAGCAAATTTAATCTACTTTTCGATTATAGTATCATAATTATACCGTATGATTTATTTTTTCGGAGTAAAATCAAAAAATGTGTTATTATTACAAATTGCGCCCTCTAGCATTTTTTTTTGAGATTTATTATGGACAACTAAATACGATTGGTGAAAGTGCATACATTTCCCTTCCAAACAGTCTTTAGTTTGCTAAAATCGGATAAGTCGTTTATAAGTTACAGCGATTTAACTGATTACACATTCAACCGCTTCCCTCCCCTTTTATTAAAGTCGGTACGCCAATGAGCATAAGACCAAAATTATGCATAATTGTCCAATGGTGTTATCAAAGATATACCTTAATGTGGAATTTTCGGAGATATGTAAACTTTTAAAATTTACTTTTCAATTACGCCCTCTTGCGTCAAAATGCGGAACTTAAAAATTATTTCCAGGATTTTCTCATGGCCACTTTAGTTATCATTTTTTTTCCTGAATTTCTATGCCCAGTAGTTTCCGAGATACGGCCGAGAGCCATTCTTAGAGGGACACCCGGTACAACGTGAATGTCGAGTAATATGTTATTTGCTTTTTGGTAAAAAGAAAATATTTTAGTTAATAGATTACTTTTTCAGGAGCTCGGTGTTTTGGAAGCTCTACACCAGCCACCACTGTGTTAACCCAACTCTAATATTAGACATTGTTAGTTAAAAAAAAACCATCAACACCACCCATTATTATCTTACTATTTAATGGATCCAAATTGATATTAACCCGGTGGGGAACCCCCAGCCTCCACGGGGACAACCCAAAATTGTACTTCAAACAGAGAGACCCGTTTAAAGATCTCACTTCCTCCAAGATCTGCCTTACAGAGTGACCCAAGCTGACGATTCTGTCCTGTAATGCGGCCGCGATATCTATGCCGCAAGTTTCTAATACGGCTTTCCTACATTGGGTCACTATTTCTTTGGGACCGGGGGGCGATTCCCCCGTCGTATCTATTATAGTGCTGCACAATTCCGACATTATTTTAATGGTGTCGAGGTCTAGTTCTGAGATTACGTCGCAGCAACCTGTTAGAAACAAATTGTGTGTTTGTCGTTTTTGTTTTTAAGTGGATCCGGATTCTAAATTCTTCTCGGTAGTTACCAGTTCCACAGAATATATAGCTACGCGTAGCTATATATTATGTGCCAGTTCCATGCGAAATTATATCCGGTTTAACCGGAAGTGAAGTCAACTTTTAAATTTTAAATCGAAACCCCCCATTTTTATTCAATGCTTGAATTCTATGAATTATTCTCTTTTCAATTTTCACACTTTATCATTTGTTTTAAAAATGGCCGCCTAGATCAATTCTCCTTTGTTTCCTAAAATGTCCATAACTTTAATAAAACAAGGTAAGTGGTAAAAAGTAGGCTATGGAAATGTTGAAATGGTTCATTTCAACCAGCTTTATAATATAAAATTGACGTGCTTAAGAAAAATTTGTCCGTTAGGGCTATTATATAATTATTACAACCTGTTAAAATATTTAATTTTCTTTCTAACGGTGGTGTACCACAAGTTAATAATTATTTTTTAGGTAATAGTGGAAATTAATAAGAATAACATGTATGTAATTTCTAGACCCGTATAAGCCATAGGTCAAGCAGTGGTGTAGCCAGGGGGGCAGCCCCCCCCCCCCCCCCCCCGAAATCCAAAAAAAAAGAAGATATAAAAACTATAATTGGGCAACATAAAAAATCTTTGACGGCAACGCTGTCAATAACGCGGCAAATAAAATAACAAATCATCCTCCCAGTAACTAAAGCTTCAGCAGAACCACGTTTTTCCACTTTAAAAAGATTAAAAACATATCTGAGAAATCATTCAGGCGAAGAGCGTACAACAAGTTTAACTTTAATTCACAAAAATCCACATTGATATATGAAATAATCAATATATTATGTCAAAAAAAGCGACGAATCACGGTTTAGTTTTTGGCAAAAAAATATGTTGTGCTTGAAGTTTATGGTTAATTTTTGTTTTTTCAATAAATAAAAAATATACCTTATTTTTAGTATTTTTTTGCTCAATTATGCTTATTTCATGAAGAATTTTTTGTTTAACAAGTATATATTATCTGCTTTATATTACCTATTTTAGTGTATTTGTATAACTTACTTTAAATTTCTTTAAATGTATGTATTTTTTTATTTTGATTGTCCAAAAAAAGGGTTTTTTTGAGCGTGGCCCTCAAAACGTTTTTCGCCTTCGGCGATTTGCCTGCGGCGCTGGCTCGTCGGTTTCCCTACCCATTTGCCCCCCCCCCCTTCGAAATAAAATTCTGGCTACGCCACTGAGGTCAAGTATGCCGTGGAAAACAAATTCATTTCAATCTTCTTAATTATTATTTAATTTCATTTGACATTTTGGTCTAATAAATGCAGAAATAATATTTTTGTTTTCCACTGCACACTAGACTGGTCTTGACTAAATTTCTTATAGCTTATTCGAGTCTAGAAATTACATTTATGATGTTTCTTGTTAATTTCTACTATTACCTAATGA
This sequence comes from Polydrusus cervinus, assembly GCA_935413205.1. Taxonomy (NCBI): domain Eukaryota; kingdom Metazoa; phylum Arthropoda; class Insecta; order Coleoptera; family Curculionidae; genus Polydrusus; species Polydrusus cervinus. The sequence continues at coordinate 110,112,464 of OW284510.1, read as the reverse complement.
ATAATTTTAACTTGTGTTAAATCGTTAGAAAGAAAATTAAATGAACAATATCATTATATCAAAACAAAGACGGGTTGCCATTTAAAAAAATGGAGAAATTACGCTTTGTTTTTTTAGAAAACAAGTTGTAAATAAAATAGGCCTAACGGATACATTTTTCTCAAGCAAATCAGTTTTATACTATTAATTAGGTTAAAATGGGCCATTTTAACGTTTCCATGGCCTACTCTTTACTACTTACATTGTTTTACCAAAACTATGTACTTTTTAAAAAACAAAGGAAAATTAATCTATGCGGCCATTTTTAAAATAAATGATAAATAATAAGTCATTGAAAAGAGAATCTTCTATAAAATTTAAATAAGTATAGAATAAAAATAAGGGGTTTTTATTTAAAATTTAAAAGTTGACTTCACTTCCGGTTAAACCGGAAGTGGTTTCGACGGTTTAAATTGGTCGAAAAATGGCATATTTTTAAATCTTTACTGCTAAAATTACGAAAAATATGGGGGGGGGGGGGGGTACAACTTTCTTGTGTCAACCGGTATATAAATATCGCGTTTTCTTGAACCGAATCCTGTCCATGTTTATTATCGGGTTTTTAAAAACTTTATTTTTGGACTGGAAAGTTATTTTATTAAAAAAAAAATAATTCCCAATAATTTTTACATCAAAATTATTTTCAGTAATTTTTTTTACGATTCCTGTGCTCATTATACTCGAACTGGTAACCTTGGAGAAAAATTTAAAAAATATTGAAGTCAGTTTCGCACCTATTTACGTGTATTAAAACCCTAAAGAATTTTTAACATACCAGTAGTCTTATCCACAGGTCCAGGTTTCATCTGACTATTGGCGTTGTTCACCAGCATCGGATAGAAGAGCTTTGGCCAAAGCACCGCAAAGCAGCCCACGACGACCACCAGTACCAGCATGGTCTTCTTTGTGCTCAGCCCCTCGTCCCCGCTCACGGAGGCCCTTCTGGGTTCGCCGTGGTGGTAGGGCGCATAGGGGTTGGCACGCAGTTTGTCTGTCATTTTGTGTTCAAAAGTGATCTGGAAATATCATGTGGTTTATAAGCCAAATTAACCTTATGCCAAAAGTGCAATTTCCCCCAGACCATAAGCAAATCAGTAAACGACTAATTTTGACCAATCTCAATAAAATATTGCGCCTGCGGCGCCTGATGGATATGATTTTCCTTTTTAAATTGCTGTGTTTCTTAGGATTCATATCACCGCCGCAGTATTTTCCAATAATTGTCCTTCTTTATTACTAATAAATAACACATATCTGTGCTAATGTCACTATTTCTTTATGAGATACGCACAGTGATAGATATTGTAAATCATTTTTACCCTTTTTTAAACAACAACATTACCGTTTCGGCAACCAGATGCATGCTTTTCAGGCGGCTGATTAATACCTATCGGTTCTTTATACTTTTTTCTGAATTTCAAATTACGTGTTTATACACAAGAACTTTCCATCTTAAGATATATACATACTTGATTTTCTTACGAAAAAGAACCGATAGGTATTAATCAGCCGCCTGAAAAACATGCATCTGGTTGCCGAAACGGTAATGTTGTTGTTTAAAAAAGGGTAAAAATGATTTACAATATCTATCACTGTGCGTATCTCAGTAAACATTTGAAATTTTCGGACGAAAGTGTTTCCCGATTTGCCGTTGTGAACCTATTTCCTTGATGGCGCAATTGGTTAGCGCTCTTTACGGGATATACGGAGGTTGTCGGTTCGAATCCGGCTCGAGGAAATACTTTTTTCTGAATTTCAAATTACGTGTTTATACACAAGAACTTTCCATCTTAAGATATATTTCTTTATGTTACACAATGAAAATTTAAACTTTTTACGAGTTAAAAAATCAAAGAGAAAGGAATATTTTGTTGATTTTTGAATTAAAATATTTATTTCAAAAATATCGATTAAATCATTTCATATTATTACACTTAGAAGGCCGATTGCTCATTTGTTTATGTCATAGCCTACTATGCAAAATAATTGTGTTGTGTTGGAGGAGCTGAAAATTATATTTTGGTTTAAAAGGGCACCAAAAAAACAAAAAATAAGAGAAAAAGTACCAAGCAAGGAGCATGAGCAGTTTTAGTCATTTTCCCCTTAAGAGGCTCCGTGCACCTTTAAAACGAGCTTTCTTCCCATGGGTTTATTAATCGATTAAGAAAAACATATTTTATATAATTTTTTTTTTAAATTAAACAATGAATATTGGAAAGTCCTTTTGATTTATCATATATTCATTTCAATATATCATACAGGGTGCCCATGGATGGAATTGCCTATACCACAAATAGACCTAATTTTTAATATCTCAAGTAATTCTTTATAAAAAAATTTTCTTGTGAAAAATTTAGTTTTTCTATATAGAGTGGTCAAAACCTTAAAATATATTAATTTTACCTCAGAGTAAACTAATACCTTAATTTTACGTTCTCGAGGAAAATGCCATTAGGAAATGTTGGTTAAAATTACCTTTATCGTCATAATTCAAGATTAAAAGCAGATTAATAGTTTAAACCGATTTTTCCTGCCTGGATTTCTTACAATCGGAAAACAGCTTAGGCATGGGAAAAAATTGATGTAATCTTAAAATATGACGAAAAAGGTAATTCTAACCAATATTTCAGGGAATTTTCCATAAAAACGTAAAATTTAGGTAGTTTACCTAAGGTAAAATAAATATTTTGCAAGAATTTTCGTTTTGTTTGAAAAAATGTTGTTAAATCCCGTGTAAAATGTATCTGTTAAAGATTTTTAAAAAGCCTACCGTTTGAAAATTACATTTGACTTGACAATGACAATACACAGGCCGGTTGACAAGTCCAATTAGTGCTGGTGTCCGCAGCATCACCTGTTGAATTCCAATGAAAAACCAACCGCAATCCCATTTAAATAAGTTAAGATCGGGTTGTCCAAAATTGTTCAAACTCCGCATGTGTATTCGCCACACAGAGACCTTAAAAAACCCCGCTCTAAAGTCAACAGGGGAGCAAACATTTGGACAGTCTAAAACTTGCATGGGATTCCTATGTTTCCAACCACGATGCACCAATGTGTCCCACCGGAAACCGAATATATATAGAAAACTATACATAGGAAAATTTTAAAAATTTGACAGTATGCTGATGCTGATGGGGGCGACCGGGCTAAAATATTTTCATTATGGTGGCACTTCCGGTTATACCGGAAGTAAGTGTCAACTTGCTTATTTTAAATGGGACACCCTATATATTATTACATTTTTGCATTCTACGTAAGATTCTAGGCAGTTTTTGTATACCATGTCCTATACCTATGTCTAAACGTTTTTGACATATTTGAATTTTTATGTCAAAAATGACGTTTGCAAGCCTTAGAATAATTATCAATTTTTTCTATAAAGAAGCCTTATTTATTTAATTTAAGTGGGATTCCTTCTTATAAAGGACCTGCTTTAATAGATTTTTTCTAATATTTTGATAACTATTAATACAGGGTGTTTAAAAAATAAGATTAAAAATGAAATTGAAAAAACTGCAAAAAGTCTAGATTTTCAATTGGAAACACCCAAATTTTATAATTATTTCTTATTTAGCATTAAAAATAAGGGTAAGTTTGTAAAAGATTGTATATCCCAAAAATTCTTAGTTTTCGAAGTATTGCCAATTTAATATTATTATATGGGGATTTTCCTGCAGAATTTAGGTTCAGTTACTCTTAGTTGGCTATGGCGGCGTTGAAAAACAATCAAATGCTAAAAAAATCTATGACGCTGTCACTTAACATTATTAATAATCATTCCCGGGCGCTTAAATTATACAAACGAAGATTATTTAAACTTATTTATTATTTATAAAGAATGTGATAAAGTTATATCATGTCACATTTGCCATTCGATATCCGCAAAACAGAAGCCATCACAATGTGCTTATTAATAATGTTTAAATGGTGACAGCTTCATAGATTTTCTTAGCATTTGATTGTTTTTCAACGCCGTCATAGCCAACTAAGAGTAACTGAACCTAAAATCTGCAGCAAAATCCCCATATAAAAATATTAAATTGGCAATACTTCGAAAACTAAGAATTTTTGGGATACACAATATTTTACAAACTTACCCTTATTTTTAATGCTAAATAAGAAATAATTATAAAATTTGGGTGTTTCCATTTGAAAATCTAGACTATTTGCAGTTTTTTCAATTTCATTTTTAATCTTATTTTTTAAACACCCTGTATTAATAGTTATCAAAATATTATAAAAAAATCTATTAAAGCAGGTTCTTTATAACAAGAAATCCCACTTAAATTAAATAAATAAGGCTTCTTTATAGAAAAAATGAATAATTATTCTAAGGCTTGCAAACGTCATTTTTGACATAAAAATTCAAATATCAAAAACGTTTAGACATAGGTATAGGACATGGTATACAAAATCTGCCTAGAATCTTGCGTAGAATGCAAAAATGTAATTATATATAGGGTGTCCCATTTAAAATAAGCAAGTTGAAACTAACTTCCGGTATAACCGGAAGTGCCACCATTATGAAAATATTTTAGCCCGATCGCCCCCATCAGCATCCTGTCAAATTTTCCTATGTATTGTTTTCTATATATGGATCGATTCGGTTCCCGGTGGGACACACCCTGTATATGACAATTCAAAAGGACTTTCCACTATTCTAGGTTTAATTTTGAAAAACTTTTTTTCTTCGATTAATAAACTCATGGGAAGAAATAACCTTTATATTGCAAAACCATATAAATGCGGTTTTGCACCAAAAACGTAACCTCTACGAACAGGGACTTTAAGAAGGAATATCTCAAAAACTAAGCGTTTCCGCCGAAAGAAAAGTTCAGAATCGTAATTTACGCCCCAAAATGTTTTAGTAATGAAAAAATTCTCAATTTTGGCGTGATGAGCGTATGATAGATATTTGTCACCGCAACGATTTTTTTATAATAATGATAATTTTTTTAACAGGTAGGCAGGTATGCTTTCCTTGCCCCACCTTCGAACGTTCATGCATATCGCATGATTTATGTAAATTTTGTTATAACTTCCAATGGCTCAACGTAAGGAATTTAAAAAAATAAGGGGGTAAAATGTTGAGTTATGTAATTTTCGGAGTTAAGAGCCAAATTTGATTAATTATTTTTAAAAAGTTAACATCATCCATTGATTGTGAGTAAATAACTTCTACCAATGTCATGGATGTCATAATCAAAAAGTTGTCTATTTATAATCTTTCTGCAACCTAACATTAGTAGTCCATTTAAATCAATTATTGTTATCAGTAAAAGCTCACCGCCCAATTCGCCATGTTACCATGACAATTTTCTTTAAAATCGAACATATAACTCAAATCAGAATATTTTTAAAAAAACAAAGCAAATAAATAATATAAATGTCATACTTACTCAAAGCAATTTTTTTCCAAATCGTTGGCACACAAATCGGTCGTTTTAATTTTAGGTCAAGATAGCCGTGCCGATCGGTCAGCTGTCGATTGTTTTTCTATTATCACTTCACGACCCGCTCGAACAAATGAATCACCAGAAAACTTCGTCTTTTACGGAAAATGTCCAAGGGCTTCTAGATTTGCGCCGGTTAATAGAGAACATACCCACTTTTTAGGCCAAATTTCGATTAATCCGATTATTTTCTCGTCGATAATCGGTCGAAAGGCCGTTTCCAGGCCGTCGTGAGCTCGCGAAAAACGAAACTAAGCGGAAAACTCGGCGGGGCATCGATGTACGAAAATACATCGATGATTCCGAGCTGGCGCTGGGTTTTCGCGTCGGCGTCGACTTTTCCGACTGCGCGTCGTGACGCGCGTTGGCTGTATTGGCGGCGAGCCAACAGTGGCGTATACCACTTCACTTCACTGATGATTTTTCAGAAATAATAAATATTGGGGCGTAGATTACGAATCTGAAAAGATATTTCTAGAAAACGTTTAGTTTGTGAGATATTCCTTGTTAAAGTCCCTGTTTAAAAACGGTGGGTATGTTTTTCATGCAAAATCGCATGAATTTGCACGATTTCCTGATATACTATCGCGTCTATTTCCCAACACTATTGCAGAGACACTGTGCATGTCAGGCGAATAACCTAATGGCGGGATAATTAAAATATATGTAGAAATGGGTTTAATTATTTTTTGGTATTTTTTTAAGTCACGGCGTGAGTCACAGTTTAGGTTCTAATCTCTATTAAATTTTTTTGCAAGAATATTGTTGTTATTCGTAGCTTGCCAATTTGTTAATTTATGGGCCAGAATTAAAATGGAGGGGCAGGCTATTCAATAAATTTTGTTATTGTTGAGGCCGCAAAAAGCACCTATAAAGTAAAAACCTAACATTTCCCATTTTTTTAAAACTTTTAACTGGCGCACTGCGCATGCCAGGCGGATAACTTGATGGCGGCTAATTTAAAATATAGGTAGAAATGGGTTTAATTATTTTTTGGTGATATTTTAGGTCGTGTGGGTCATAGTCGAGGTTCTAGTCCCAATTAATTTTTTTTTACTTTGGAGCTCTTTTTAAACAAAATTATTATGCATAGTAGGCTATGGCCAGTGACGGCTACTATATAAGAGCGGCAGCACCTGTTCTCATAATATGAAAATATTTATATATTTCTATTTTTTGTGTCTACCTATATTATCCTATACCTATTTGCAAAACCAAAATATTTTTTTTTTAATTTTATTTAAGTATAATTTTTATCCATGTGGTTCGTCTTGTCCGCACTCATCCATCTAATCCAGCCATACTCAACCTTTTTTTTAAAGGGGCCACATAGACGTTTTAGTAAAAGTGCCGCGGGCCACAACAGAAATTTATTTAGGTGTTAATAAAAAACGTAATTTAAATTTAATGGTTTATCTTAATAACAAAGAAAGATGATCTAATAAGTCTTATAATATAAGGTTGACAAAATTTGGAAAGAGCTTTCACAATCCCAAATTTTGAGATTTCTGAAATTGCGAATACTTTTTCAAAACTCGGTGCTGCATGCCAACCTTATTACATCATAAAGATGGGAGTCTGTAAAAGTTTGTTTCTGTACACAAAATGTCGGGGACTTTGCAAAAAATTAATTACTTCGAAATTCCGCTTATAACTTGGAAAAAAATCGCATCCGAAATAAAAGTTTAGACGCCACCATATTTTAAGGGATGTTGATGTTAGACTATACTACACATTTTCTGGAATATGTCATATAGTGGATACGTAAGCTATAGGTATAGTCTAACATCCCTTAAAATATGGTGGCGTCTAAACTTTTATTTCGGATGTAAATGCAATTTTTTTCCAATTTATAACCGGAATCTCGGAGTTATTAATGTTTTACAAAGTCATCACCAACATATTTTGAAATATGTCATATAAGCTAGAAGTATAGTAAGGATTTAAGCTAAGCTTAATAAAAAAATAGGTGTGTTTAAATCAATAGGTTTTAAAGAAATTCCGATTTAATAATTTCATAGATAGTAAAGTTAAGATTCGTTGCTAATTATTTAAAGTTAAAAAAAGTTAATATTTAAACTACCGTGGCCACATTTACACTTTTTTAAACTGATTAAGACATTCGTGGCTACAGGGAGTTGTAACCATTTTTGTTGCTGTGATAAATCGTTGCCAAATATGCAGGCGCAATTGACAATTTAACGCTAAATTCGTGGCTAGGGTAAAAAAACCGTTGCCGCTAATTTGCGTTGCTTTCTTCACACACATAATATTAAATTATTGCACTTTCAATAAATTCCCCCACTTTTATCAAGGTTGGTACGCCAAATGGGCGTTAAACCAAAATGATGTAGTTTTTCTAAACTTTCTAATGATAAAATTAAAGCGTATACTACCTTAATGTGGGAATTTTCGTAGAAATTAAAATTTTGATTTGTACCCGCTTACGGCGAAATTTGGAAGTATTTTCCGAGTTATGGCCGGTGACCAACTTTAACGAAACACCCAGTAGGCTTTGAAAACTAAAATACATAAAAACTAAGTTCAATACTTTAAAATAAAACTATCACAAGTGATTAACGACAAGGCGATTTACCGTAAGGAATAAGTTAGGTAATAGGCAGTTTTTGCCTACTAAAACAAAACCTCGCTATTCGAATTTTCAAACGCTAATATATCGCCGTTCACTAACTCCCGAAAAATGCCAAAGGATAACTTTTTTTGGAATATTTGACATTATTAAAATAAAATAAAAATAAATTATTAGGCAATCCAAAAATATGTCCAAAGCGGCGACTGTGGGATTATACTGCTTTGTGATTGGTACACATAACCATAAAAATGATATTGCTTGTAGTATTTAATAAGTGACTCTATGCTTTTTGCCCACAACCGCCATATTAAATCACGTGGTTTGGATTCCCTAATTAGTAATTTTAGTGATAGAAGAGTTTTGGACTTGCATAGTCTTTATTTGTTTATAAATCACAGTGATAACTTAATATAAGTATGTTTCATTATACAAAATTTCTTAAAACATAGGTAGATAAAATTGCTTTTTTTCGACTACTTACTTAATTTTGCACCTTTTACATGAATCACAATAAAGGCAAGATGGTTTTTTATTCAGTTGTACTTGACAAAGAATTTCCACAACAAAAAAATCATTTTCAACAAATCCCTTGTCAGGCTTTAAAAGATGAAGTTTAGTTTTATCAAATAATCCGTCGAGATACATTTTACCAGTTTTGTTGCTAAACTCACCTTTATTTGTAACAAAAAGTACTTTCGAGTGAGATGATACTATTGTAAATTTGGCATAAACATGACACTCTTGCTTATTCTCAAGACGTCTCTGATCCAAAAAAAATATCATGCCTTCTTCACAAATTTTCATATGAACTTCAAAGGTAACACCATTAACAACAAATTTTTTTGGGTAAAACTCATGATAATCATCATCATTATCACTATCATTAAGACTATATTTATCACTATCATTATCACTATCATGATCAATATCAATATCATTATCACTATCGTCATCTTTATAAAGGTAAGCCCATATGGCATCAAATCTACAACGGATGATGGCACCATCACTCAAAGCATCAATGATCTGTGCTCTCTGTTGCAGTGTCAAAAGTGGCTCTTCTTTTATGAAAAATTTACAAATTACTATATTTTGTAAAATTTTTAATGAAGAAAGGTCAATGCCACTATCTAATTTCTCACGATCATCTGATTCATCGTTGATTAAATAAGGTATTTTGATTGTATGCAATACTTCATTGTCAATATTATACAAAGTAAACTTTACAGTTTCATTTCCTTGGTAACAGTATCCTGTGGGAATGGCCGCTCCTAATTTCAACCTTTGCACAATGACATTATATTCAAAATATATAAAATGTAGTGATATATTATTTCCATAAAAATAGATCTTTTCTTGGTAACCTAAAAATTGTCAATATCAAGATTGAATTCTTTATTAGAATTAGGTCCTATTTTTTATGATACACAGTATCATTTAAACTATGCACCTTAGATTCCAATACAAATCTTGTTTATAAAATTTCTTTGTATATTTAACCAGGGAAAAATATTTTTTACAATGGTTGTGAAAAGTAATAAAAAACCTCTCATATTAAATAAAAAAGACTAGAATAGTTGAAATCAAAACTACTACTGTTTTGCAGTTTGTGTTATATGTTCTGCATTGTAAAAAAATTGCCTAAATCTACATACCTTTTTCTAAATTGATCAAAAATTCATTTGCATCCAATGTATCCCTTCGATGGTAAGCCTGAAGATGTGCATTTAAATAATAAGCAGGTCCTTCATATTTCTCACATAAAGGACATTTACTCGTTATTTCCTTGCAAGTGTTCTCGTGGTACTTCATCTCGGCAAGACTTAAAACTTCTTTACAACCATTGAATCTATTTATGCAAGGAAATAGAAGGCAATTGGCCATAGTCTTGTAGAGTAAAGATTCTGTACCTCCATCGTTTTTCTCGACACAGCGGCCGCATTTTACTTGCCTGTTGGGGTACACTTTAACGGGTCCCACTGATAAATATTTAGAACAACTCGAACACAGTTGCTTTTGTAGTACTTCTTCTGGGATGATCATTATTGGTGGATGGTGGCTGAGAAAATTTTTTTTTTAAAATGAATTTAAAAGAATAAGAAAGCAGTCTTCCTCTTCTTCACTACTTTTTGGCGTCGGCTGCAGTTAGCGCCATTAGCCAGCACGCACGATCGCAAATTATTTGTCGCAAAGACAGAGCCCTGAGCCCAAAAAAATCAATTTTATTTTGTGAGACAGAGGAATATTAGATATTAGACAGTGTCCGGTTTTCATTCTAATAATCGTCGTAATGTGTCTTCTATCAATATATACAAATTTATAATTAACAATTTTGGAGACATATAAATTGTGGTGTCACTAGACCCTGCCTCGACTCGTTTCTCGTTTACAAAGTATGCAAACGTCTAAACTCAACGATTCAGGGTGTGGTACTCTATGGAAAATAGCAATAGCGATAGTACTTGCACACGTTCCATATCGCTTTTTTTCTTATAGAGTGCCTGGTGCCTGCCCTGTCTATCTTTATAGTATTTTATACAAATCACAGATTCACATTTTTTCGTAGACAAGATTTAAATTCGTCTGTGCTCTAGGTCTTTAGCGACTAGCAACAATAGTATATTATTCATGAGCTGGCTATAATTACCAAGCGTGCGTCTTCTTGTTTATGAAGCGACAGCGACGACAATTGACATATTATTCTTCTGTGTCTCATTGAAGGAATGTATATAATTTAAAATTTTATTTTTTATTTACTCCATTCTGAAAATAATAAAGTTTTTTACGTCTCTTGTTATTTTTTGTAAATTTAAAATCAGTCCACGATGGTATTGGCTATAGAATTCATCCATAGTTCTTTAGACTTTCAGCATGATAATACCAGAAGAAATACTGCAAAAACAGCTTTGTTCACAATGCCAGAAATATTTGTCAGTGGTCCCCATTAGGGTTTACCCTAATAGACAAATTAAATGTGGTAAGTTATTCAATTGTATAATAGATAAAAAAAGAAGTTATTAACCTAAAGAGTACTGAAAGTGCTAATCTTGCATACACAAAAAATATATTTCAGCAACAGTTCTGCATTAATTTTAGTGTGGAAAATTGCATTTCTCCAAACTAGGTATTATGACGAAATTACTTTTTGCACAAGGCATTAAAATATGTGTGAAAAAGTGTAACATTCATATTAAATAATTAATGACACTGTAGGTACAACAACGTTTTTCTAGGAAGATGCTTAGAAGATGACGACTTGGGTGTAGAATCTTCTCTTTATCATGCCGTAGTCAAGGATATGATGTTTCCATGTGTAAATAGATATGATGGGTGTAATATGGTGCTTCCAATGTCCAAGATGAGACATCACGAAAATGACTGCATTGGTGGCTTGTATGATTGTTTTCTCTGTTCAGAATTTAGGGGAACCGGTAGGTTTCAAAATAATTTAATTTGTGACCTCCAATTTGCTTTTTTTTAAATACAATTTTTCTCCAAAAATATGGGCTTTATTCATTGTTTTAGGGAAATCATATTGTCATATCAAAATCAAATCAAATCAAATATAGCTTTATTGTCATAAGATCTACTCATTGACAAAGCAAAACAACTTATAAAATATTACAAAACTACAGTTAAAACGAATTAAACAAATTAAAATCTAAAATACACTGACCAGTTAAACACCCCAAAACAAACAAGAGAACCCTACAGCGATACCTCGAAAAATTCACTTATTGTATAGAAGGCTCTCTCGGTTAACAATTTTTTTAGATCTCTCCGAAATTTTTTATGGCAAACAATTTTCCGTAAACTAAGGGGCAAATGATTAAATAATTTTTTGCTGTTATAATATAGAGAGTTCTTTATCAAGGCAGAAGAGGGAATCGGCAGCGATATCACGTGTGTTCTTCTCGTGGTAGTTGTCAAGGAAGTCTGTATTTCCGATTTATACTTCTTATGCATAAGACATGCTGTTTCGAGAATATACAAAGAAGCCAAAGTCAATATCCCCAAATTAATAAAATACGGTCGACAGGACGTTCGGCGACTCAATTGACAAATACACCGTATTGCTCTTTTTTGTAATAAGAATACCGACCTGAAAAGGTATTGAGCGCACGATCCCCAGAAACACAACCCATACCGAAGGTGACTCTCTATAAGGGCAAAATAAGCGCTCCTCGCACTAAAAACTCCCAACTCTCGCGATATAACCCTCAAAGCATAGCACCCACGAGCTGTTCTAGTATTTAAATTCGCTATGTGGTGTTCAAACCTTAATTTGTCGTCAATATAAAGCCCCAGAAATTTACTCATTGCTGAATTATTCACTCTTTGAGCCTCTGGTCCTATACTGTGAATGTGGCATTTAAAAGTGAGTAGGTTAGTCTTAGAAACATTAAGAGACAAACAATTTGAGTCGCACCATCTCTTAATCTTCAGCATATCACAATTAATGTCAAGCTCCAACTGGGTCACATCAGAACCCTGCCAAAGAATCGTGGTGTCATCCGCAAATATGGTAAATCTGCCAGATATATCTAGCTTCGCCAAATCATTAATATACAATAAAAACAGCAACGGCCCCAGAACAGAGCCCTGCGGTACTCCCGATGAAACTCTCATTCTTTTTGATTCTCTTCCATTAAAGTAAACCGTCTGATATCTGTCTGAAAGATAAGACTCAAACCAAGCCAGCTAGTTGTGATCTCTCATAAACGTGCATATAATTTTCTAGACTTAAAAATATAGAGTTTTTTGAATTGGTAAGAAAACTCTTCTGTAGTAATATATTATGCTCGTATATAAATTTATTCAAAATTTTTCTGTTCGCTGCGAATGGTGGCCCAACAACTATTAAATTAGAAATTTCAGACAAAGAAAGTAATTTATTAATATCGTCTTGCTGCACTGTTTTCCCTTTAAGAGCATGCTCACAACCCGTAAACACAATAATGTAATCCTCTCTAGTAAAGTCCCTGCTATATCGCACTGCCTCGGACACTATATCACCATACAGCATACCTCTTTTGAATTGAGAGTTAATATCACACTCAAAGCTTATGTACTGTCTTACAAGAGCACCAAATCCCATAGCACTATCCTTGTCTCCTATGATAAGTATTTGCGGGATTCTTTTTTTGGGACTTATTTTGTTTTTTGTCGCTTCATGACTGTTATCTGTACTTCCATGTATGCTGCAGTTACCGGAACAGTTTTTTATTAATCCCTCTTTTTCTAATATTACTCGGTTTAAATTCAATATCTCGATTTCAAAACGTTTTTGGTCTTTCTCCAGCATCCTTATTGTTTCCACCATATTTCTGTTAATTGCGTGCATGTCATCAAATTCATACATACCAAAATACATACCAGACCAGTTTTTATCACTTACATGCCTTCAGGGCATACAAACTCAGTTTTTTTTTTAACTTTCTCTGCTTTAAAACGAAAATTAGGATATTATCAGTATCTGGGGTTGCTATTTAACTTATCATTGAAGATAAAAAAAAACCAAACCAAAAAAAAATAATGGGAATTTGTACATTTTTCTATAGATAGACCCTAAATATTTTTCTAGGACTGTAATTAATGTTTTTATAATATATTTTAAATACAGAATTATTTTGATTTAGATTAAGAAAAATTAGACCATCATTGTGTTTATATGTTTTTAAACATTTTTAGTTTTACACAATTTTTGAAGTAAATATAAATAAAATAAATTTCTCTATCTTTATTGTAATTTTATACAAAAATTACAATTGGCGGAGTTAAAGCTTAGCTTTCTAGCTCAACGATGTCAATTAAAGTTGTTATATAATGCACTAGAAAAAGAAAACTATATTGCTAAACAACATAGATGCTTGTTTTTAAATTTTACAGACATACAAACTACTACTACTACTACTACTACAGACTACAGGGATCTCGTAAACCATAAAAGATACATACAGAGATGGTTAAATTTGAAAAAAGTTGCGTCCTACTTCATTCTGCAATGTTGTGTTTTCAAATTTAAAAAATTCCAAATCCTTCCGAAGATATTTGGACAAAACCAAATTTTCGCGATTTCGTTTTTATTTTTTTCTGGCTCTATTTGAAGAGATGTTAAAGTAAAGTTTACATTCTGATTACCATTTTTCTCCTTTGCAAGTTGGTCTAATTAGATTTTTAATCAGACGTTTTGTTTTTTCAAAACCATCATCAACTTTCCTTTTTTATAAATGGCGTATGACTCGGGCAGGAAAAATAATACATAAGTTCTACAAGAAGTCCTGAAGATTTTGTTTTAGCTAAAACTTATAATCAAAAATATATTTTTAGCTTATGACCTAAATTTGCACTGTCAACAACATCACCAGAAAGAGACCCTGGAAAACTCCGAATTTTTGATCGACTTTCATAAAATTTATCAAAACCAAATATTTTTTCACGCCAAAGGAATACGTTTGTTTTTTATACATTGTAATTACGATGCTGACGATGACAAGTTGTCATTGGACGTAATATTCATTGGAAAATGTTTTAAAGGAAACATGTCTTACTCTTTAAGGTAATTGTATTTTTAAATGTTAAACAAATAAAAGTAACACTTGACAAGGTTCGAAAGTTTATTTATATTTTCTGAATAACAAAGACTATTGATGAGATGACTACAAAATAGGACTCGCGTCTATTTCCCAACACTATTGCAGGCGCACTGCGCATGCCAGGCGGATAACTTGATGGCGGCTAATTTAAAATATAGGTAGAAATGGGTTTAATTATTTTTTGGTGATATTTTAAGTCACGGTGTGGGTCATAGTCGAGGTTCTAGTCCCAATTAAGTTTTTTTTACAAGAAGAAAAGAATATTGTTATTCGCAGTTTGTGAAGTTGCCATAATTATAAAATAGAGGGGCAGGCTATTACTCATTAATCAGTAAGTTTTGTCGTCGAGGCTGTAAAGCACCTATAAAGTAAAAACCTTTCCTCCACTTTTTTAAATTGTAGAACAATTTATTTGTGCACAGACTGTGGAATGAATTGTATGTAATTCAAAAATATAACTTAATGATCTTTACAAGGAAGCGAGAAAGATCTTCAAACTAAAAATAGAAACAACAAAACAAAAGTTTTTTCAAAATAAAATAATTAACTCTGCTAACACGTCCAAAGCCATCTGGCAAACAGTTAATACAAACTTAGGTAGAATAAAGACGAATAAGATACCTTCTGTTATACAGACTGGTAACGCTACTTTTATGCAGCCATTTGAAATTGCTAATGCCTTTTGCAATTACTACTCTTCTGATATCGAAAACAAGCTTCAAAACCTTTCGGGTATTCAACACGATTCGTCAACTATTATAGAATGTATTAGCTCTCTGTATATGTCCGAACTCGGTCTGGAGGAGATCTACAGAGCCCTGAAATTATTAAAAAATAAAAAGGCATGTTGTAACAACGAAGATCTTCCCCTCCATGCTGTTATCTATATTTGGGATTTTTTAAAGCACCCACTGTTATCTTTTTAACTTATTTATAAGCAAAGGCACTTTTCCTGATAAACTGAAGTGCGGCGAAATTATACCATTTCATAAAAAAGGTGATGTGCAACTTATTGAAAATTATCGACCAGTGACAAGTCTTATGTCTTTCTCAAAACTGTTTGAAAAGATACTTAATTTGCGCTTTCAATCATTTTTAAATCGGAACAATTTATTATCTAGAAATCAGCATGGCTTTACAAATAATAAATCTACTACAACAGCAGCTGTAGCTTTTATTCAGTTTATTTATAAATCAATTGATCAAAGTCATTATACAATAGCCCTTCTTTTTGACTTAACCCGGGCATTCGACTGTATCGATAGTAAACTATTAATTAAAAAACTGTTCGCTATGGGCTTTAGAGGAAACGTAAACAAACTTCTGGAATCGTTTTTAACTGGCAGAAAAATTCGCATAAAAATAGGTTTTTTTTTACGGTTCGCCGACTACGTAGGCCATCTTGAACCGGTCATCGACCACAAATGTGATCTACCGACTGGGGAGTGTGAAACGGCACCTTCATTCTACGAGATATCCGGCCTGTCCGGCGTGAATAGAATGGCTAGGTGTCGATTCATTTTACACTCTTCCCTGAGGCAAGAGCACGCCGTGTTCCCAAGCGGTTACCCGCCCAAGTACTAACCGCGCTCGACACCGCTTAACTTCGGTGATCTGCGGGAACCGGTGCTTAATATGTCGACAGGCCCTTGCCTAAAAATAGGTACACTTCTTTCTAATTATAAATCACAAAACTACGGAGTTCCTCAAGGTAGCGTTCTTTCACCATTACTTTTTCTGTTATTTATCAATGACCTGGTCAACTACCTTGAGTTAGGCGAGAATGCTGAAGTGATTCTTTACGCCGATGACACTTCCATAGTGATATCTGGGGCGAATCAAATCCTCAATAAATCCAAATACTGGTGTTTTATGAATGGATTGATGGTTAATGAAAACAAAACACAGTATATAGTTTTTTATAAACGACGAATTATTCCGGACTTTGTTCTTGAGATGGATGGAGTGGAGATTGCGAGAGCGACAGAGGCTAAGTTTCTGGGATTGCATGTTGATAGCCAACTGACATGACACGCTCATATCGAACATGTAGCCAGTAAATTAAAATCTGCATACTTTGCCATCATTAACTTAAAAAATATTCTGTCAAGAAAACAGCTTTTAAATGTTTACTATGCCCTGGTTTACTGCCACCTGAAGTATATGGTTTTATGTTGGGGTCAGGCCACTGACCTAAACAGAATTTTCGTCTTGCAAAAGAGAATTATAAAAAAGGTATTTTCCCTAAAACCGTTAGAAACATGTAGACCAACTTTTAAAAATAATAAAATACCTACTAACTTTACCTTCTATTTTAATCATGGAATCGGCTATCTACGTTAAGAAACATTTATCAGACTTTCCACCTGTTTCTAATGTTCATAACTATGAGACAAGACAAAATGAAGACATTCTAATTACTAACTATAAACTATCCACCTACAAGAAAAGTCCGCATTGCTTTAGTAGTTATATTTTTAATAAACTCCCAAATAATATTACATCAGAACCCTCTTTTCGTACTTTTAAAAAGTCTCTTAGGTGCTATCTTCTTGAACACTCATTCTATACTATTAATGAATATCTTGGTGGTTAATATTTGTACTTCTACATTGGGGTGTCCACCAATAATATTTTAATTTTTGTCTCGTGTAAGTTTGTTTATAGATTTTGTTACTATACTTTTGTGCTACTGAATGTTTTTAAATTTGATAACCAATTTTTATACTAACTATATAGATTTATATTTAAGACATTGTTAATGCTTGTAAGAGTCTTCTTAACAATAAAGGATAAATAAAAGTAAATAAATAAATAAATATATTTACTCCATTGAAGAAAACAATATAGAGGTTATTATGCTGGTCCATGTTTCTACATTATTTTCTTCAATAGAGCAAATATATTTTTGTACTAATACATACAATTCATCTCACAGTCTGTGCATACATAAATTGTTTTACAGTTAAAAAATCGGAGGTTAGATTTTACTTTACAGATGCTTTACGGCCCCAACAATAAAATTTATTGATTGATAGCCTGCCCCTCCATTTTAATTATGGCCCATAAATTAACAAATTTATGAACAATATTCTTGCAAAAAAATTTATTAGAGACTAGAACCTAAACTATGACTCACACCGTGACTAAAAAAATCACCAAGAAATAATTAAACCCATTTCGACATATATTTTAAATATCCCGCCATCAGATTATTCGCCTGAAATGTGCAGTGTGCCTACAATAGTGTTGGGAAATAGACGCGAGTCAAAATAGGCAAAAAGAGTTCATAATCTACAGGTAAAGTATGTGCCACAAATATACCATTATGGGTTACAGTTCTGTCTTATATTTAAAGAGTCCAGCAAAAAATGCCATCTTTTGTGGGATCTTTATATTTTGTAGAGCTATCAAATAAAGTAATTATTTCTTAATTTGTAATTCCTTTATGATATTTTTTTTGTAGTTTTTACAGAAGAGGGAAATGTGAACAATAATGTTATATTTGTAAGAAGGCAGGATTGCAATAAAAAATGATTTTTTTGATTTTTATCGATTTATAGTGATTTTTTCCTTAAATATGGTAATAATGAACTTTAAAATCAATTATTTTCATTATTTTGTCTCTATTCGCCCAAAAATATTTGTCGTCTAGATTTACAGTTAAAAAATCTCCTCGGCGACATACAAAATAACTTTTATTGAAATGAAAATTTTCGGCTGCGTGCAGCGTAATTTATGAATATTTTTTACGCTGGACTGATGACGATTAGTTATATTTTTTACATAATGCATCTAAACACTTCGTTTTAAATAAACTATCTTCCTTTTTTTTATTTCCCGATGAGTTATTTGCTTCAGCGACTTGTTTTTATAGCAATGCTCTAATTTTATAGGTTTAATTTTCTAAAGATGAATCCATCCCATATAAGTTAACCAGTGGATCAACTCCACAATATGATCCATTCCTCTGTGAATTACACTGCGTCCATTAATTATGGATTAGTTAAAAATGTACTTTATTTTCAAAAACTAATATTTTCATCAAAATCAGTTCCCATTTTAGTTTATTATGTAGACTTTCTTTTTGACCATTAAGTACAGTATATCTGACTTCACTTTAGGTCTTTTGTATACAGGGTGATGGCTAAAATATCAAGCTGTGTAAAATTTGCTGATTTTAAAATTGATATTGTAATATAATTTTATTACTTTACCCACCACAGCACGGTGCCGTTCGTGTCAAATATAATTAAGTTCGGAAAATAAAAATAATACAACACGCTTATTTTACGATTTTCAAAATGATATATACAGTGTGTCCAAAAAAGTATGCAACATATGTAAAAGTTTTTTATTACCGATTTCTCAGAAAATTTTATTCTTGATAAAAGTTGGTGCATGCCTTGAAACTATAAATGCATATTACACATTTCACCTGCGGCAAATAGTAAGGGAGCAAATGCCATTTTTTCGAAATTGCATTAAGAGTAAAGTACCTTTGTAATTAGAAATACAGCAAAATTTTATGTGGAAATGTTATTGCAAATTAAAAACATAGCCCAAATATGAAATTTGAGTTACGTGTCTCAATTTTTTTTTTTATATTATATGCATTTTTTTAAAGTAGGTTGTTGGACTTTAGCGTACTGGGTGAAAATGACAAATAAATTAGTAGTTATTTCCAGTACTATGAATAGGGTTGAATTTTATTATAATTTAGTTTCGAACAGAAGTTGGCTAAAATGTGTTTAAGTAGGCGTGCAACACGCTTATATCTAAACCGACCCGGTTCATTGAAAAGTTTTTAAAAGTTTGCAACTAGTTAATGCATTTTTATTATAAACCCACGTTTAAGTTATTTGATAAATATATTAAAATTGCGTAAACGAAAAATCGACCAGAGGCGTACCGTTTAGGGGAAATTAAAGATTAGAAATAAAAAATTAAAATTGAGACAAGTAACTCAAATTTCATATTTGGGCTATGTTTTTAATTTGCAATAACATTTCCACATAAAATTTTGCTGTATTTCTAATAACAAAGGTACTTTACTCTTAATGCAATTTCGCAAAAATTGCATTTGCTCCCTTACTATTTGCCGCAGGTGAAATGTGTAATATGCATTTATAGTTTCAAGGCATGCACCAACTTTTATCAAGAATAAAATTTTCTGAGAAATCGGTAATAAAAAACTTTTACATATCTTGCATACTTTTTTGGACACACTGTATTGTTATAGATTTGATGTGAAACCAAATTAGAAAAATACATTTTCAGGTTGTATTCAATTGAAAAAGAATTATTGTACAAAAAAACTAAACCTTCTTTATGTTCGATTATGGAATTGGGACTAGGGACCAGAAGTGTCGTTAATTTGAAGTCTATGAAATTTGCAAGAAATTTAGCTATTTGTCAGGTTTCTATACATGAAGAACCTGAATTGGCATTAATAGAAAACATCCCTGTTATAGGTAAGAAAATGAGTTATAGTCTATTTTAGACAGGTGTACAGTAATAAAAACTCATTAGGTATGCAAAGGGACTACAGAGTGACACAACGAAAATTTAACCCACTTTCATAATTTGCCATTGATTTCACTGCAATTAACGGGTCGACGGTCCGAATCGATCAGGTGGTCAAGATTCCACATTTTCTCCTCTTCTATAATGACATGATCATAATGGACTGCTTTTCGCCAGTTCTCTGGTATCACCTCCTTAATGACTTGATCAAACAGTAGTTTAACGTCTTTCATTTTGAATGTCGTGTTCTGTATTGCTACAAATCCTTTCACTTGCGCCCATATAAGTTCTATAGGATTTAGTTTGTAATGATATGACGGTGTGCGCAGCACAGTTACACTATGCCTTTCGGCTATATCTTTCACGGCATATTTCATAAAACGATATTTGTGTAAATTTGCTATAGCTAATAATATTTTATTCTTTATCAAATTATTTTCTTTTCTTTTTCTTTGGTTAGTTATCATAAATGATTAATAGTTCCTTCTTTATCAAATTATCTTCTTTTTCTTTTGGTTAGTTATAAATAATTTAATGCACAATGCTATGGCCGACACCGAAATTGAGCCGAACTGAACGGAATTTTCCATTTTATTACTCTACACCTTTCTGAAATAGACTATAAATATGCGAATGCAACTATTTCGTAACAATGAATAAGTCATCCGGTGACAGTCTTAGAATCAATTGCCAGTCAGTTATTTAATTTAAAACAATTTTTTTCTTTTCATTAACCCACTCGTTATTTTTTCAGATCCTACTTTTAAAACCTGTATTTTAAAATGCACCTTCAAAAATATCAACGAGATGAACTTTGAAGAGTCGGTATTTTTTCCCGCCGTGTATTATCTCCAGGACATCGAGTGGAAAGTTTTCATTAAGAGGAAGTTGAGTTTGACGGATTACAAACGAAAGTTTGGAATTTTTTTGCAGTGTGATGAAGCAAGTAAGTGGTAGTGGCACAAAGCAATATTTATAACTCGTCACAATAGAATTACAAAGGTTTATACAGGATCATTTTTAACATAATTCATAACTTTTATTTTGTATGGCGTCAGTAGCGTATTTGAGGGGGGATGCCGGGCTGCAGTAATACTGGTTATTACAATAATTTTTATTAATCCTCCGCAATTACACAGACTCTCAAAATTATGTAAAACAATAAGAATGAAAGTTTATTTTGCACATGCTGTAAGCTCAACCAACAGTAATCGAGTGTTCCCCATATGACGTCGCGGCAATATCTTCGCAATTCCACCAGCTTTATTATGAATATACAAAACGGCACGTAAGGAGTATTTCAAAACCTAAGCATTTGCATCAAAAACTACTCCTAGATCTACGCTCCTAAAATACAGGATTTGTGAAAAACTCATCAATTTTGGCGTGGTGAGCGATATTTACTTTATTTTTATTCATGAAAAACCGTTTAGTAGTGTTTTTTTTAATAAACAGCCAGCTAGGAATGTCAAAAAACAAATAAAAAAAAAATATACAAAAACAAATTTAATTCAACCATGCAGAGGGGAGAGGTAATAATTTTTTTTCAAAATTTGGGCGTGGCCACGAAAATTTTTCGTCTGCGGCGCTTTTCTACCTTCTTCTCTAGGTACGATATCATGAAATACATGTAGTCCCGACTGTCCCTCTCTCCAGAAAAAAAAGCTTACGCCCACTGAGCCCCCTCCCCCGAGCATGTTTTCTTGCTACGCTACTGCCCACACACTAACATTGCAAGCTTTTAAAAAAGATCCCATGTTGCTTGCTTCCCGGTGCACTAACTTCTCGACTATTAAGGATATGGATTTTACATTATTTATAAACGATATTGTCAATAGGCTTACTATTTGTTGTCTGCTATATGCAGATGATCTAAAAATTTTCTGTTTAATATCAAGTTTAATGGACTGTTTAAAGCTACAGCGTAATCTGGATTTATTGTATGATTGGTGCACTAAAAACAGATTGAACTTAAATATTGCTAAAAGTAATGTTATGACATATACAAACAAAAACACCACTTTTGATTTCAATTATAACATAAATGGTAAGATTCTGGATAGACCTACTGTGTTTAAGGATCTAGGAGTTATTTTCGATAGAGAACTATCCTTTCTTCCTCATATTGATCACGTCGTATCCACCGCCTATAAGATACTTGGTTTTATCCTTAGAACTACTAAAGATTTTAGGTCACTTGACCCGTTAGTAACTTTGTATTGTTCTCTTGTTGTATCTAAATTGGAATACTCTTCAATCATTTGGTCTTCGTTTTATAAAGTCCACATTGACAATATTGAGAGCGTTCAGAGAGGTTTTTTGAAAGCTTTGTGGTATAGATCTGTTGGAGTTTATCCCGACAGAGGTTTTCCTCATGACCAGCTGCTGCAAAGATTCTCGTTTGTTAGATTACATGATACCCGCACATGTTCTACGCAGTTATTTTTACATAAACTGCTCAATAACAATATTATTTGTGAAGAGCTGCTGCACAAACTGAACTTTAGAATTCCTTCTCTAAATGCCCGAAACTTATATACCTTCTACTTACCACCTTCACGAACCAATATCTTTAAATATTCTCCCATCAATAGGATGTGTACATGTTACAATGACAATGTCCATGCCTATGATGTCTTTAATTGTAGCTTAAGCGCTGTCAAAAGACATTTTTATCACTAGTACCTATACTACGTATGTAATTACTTTTTTTTAAATTATTATTTCTTGTTGTAGGGTACCTATTGTTACTACCGTATTGTTAGTTTCATAAATTTAAATATTGCTAATCTTTATGTTAGTTGTCAAATAATTTATTTTAATTTTTACTTAATTAAATTCTGTTTTCTACCTGTTTTGTAACTGGGAAACTGTAAAACAGTGTATGAAATAAATAAATAAAAAAAATAAATGAATGTTGCCACTTGGCCATTATCGAAAAACTTTTTTTTAGATAACGATAATATTGAAACCTGCAAAGTGTCTGCCATGTTCAGTTTGTTATCTTCAGACTTCAGAAGACGACTGTCAAAAAGTTTCGTCAAAAAGGAGTATTCAGGTAAATTTGACGCGCACGGTTTTATGCTGACCGACTGGAATTACGTCATGGATCCGGCCAGTGGGTTTGTCGACGGCAACTGTATCAACGTCGAGGTTAAAGTTCACATTTATTTGGATTGCAAAAGGGAGGTTAAATGTAAGGATTGTAATCAAAGTTGCTTTTATTGTAATTAATTAATTTGTGATAGTTTTAGAGTTTTTTTTGTTAATTGTGTTTTACCGAATTTATTTTACAAAGTATTTATCTGATTTTAAGTCTATTTTGACTATACATTTTTTTTACATGAAAATAATAAAATATTTACTTACTTTTTAGTAATCCACCCTTTATTTTATTAGCTAAGGTCGCAACCCCTCCTCCCCCCACAATCACAAACAATTAACACTGCGCGAAAGCAAAAAGTTCAAAAACATACGTTAAGAAGAGATGTACGTCATCCTATTAGCCGCGCTATTCTTTTATTTGTTAGTCGTGCAACCAATTATTTTTTATCTTTGTTTCGTCAACTAGACAAAGATAGTTTAGAAACAGGAAACCAGACTCGAGACCTCAGTCAGGTAGGAGTGCATCGCTTACAGAAAATTGGCCGCTGCCATTGCTTGTAATTTTGTGACGTCGGTAAATAGTTACGCATGGTATCATTAGAGAGTGTATTTTGTTTAATTATTTTCTCAGTAAATAATTGAAGTTAGCTTAATTATTCTTAATTTACTAATCATGCAACTTTAATTGAGAGCAAATAATGTCCAACAGTGGCGTGCATTGCTATTTTAATCAGAGTAGGCAACACACTGGCAGAACAAGAGTAAAACGACATTATTTGTAAATAAGTTCAACACGGCGATCTTTACGTAAAAATTCTTTTAAAACATCGCCATAAAAATTGGTTTTGCGTTTTAAATCCTGCAAAAGGTCGCTCTCCAGAGAGATTATTGTTAATAAGCGTCTCTCTCTCTGTGTTTCGTAAATAGGCATGAATTCTTTTTAATCCAGACAAGGATCGTTCTGCAGACCCGCTGCTAGCCGGAATAGTAACAATTAACGCGTCCATATTTATTTTTTCCCGAAACCCGACGGCGCGAAGTCTAGCGAAAGGGCGAAAACACTAATTATAAATTAAAAATCTATCATCCACCTGATGAACCAATGTTGCCAAAAAGAGGTCAATTATTATGTGAAATATTATAAGCTTACTGATTATTAAATATTATGAACCTATCAGCAAAAATTATTTGTGTGTCCCACCACTGTGCTGCCATAAGCAGCTTTGAGTTCTCTTTGTTTCGTCGGATCCTAGCTCTACTGATGAGTCATGATATGACGAAACGCGTCTAGGGATGGATCTGATGAAATAAAGAGAAATTCTTCTTCTGAAAAATTATTTTATTAATTGTCACAAAAAGTGCTTCTTATTTTACGATACCTTATCCGTTATCCCTTTAAAACTATCTTAACTAAACTAATTAATAATAAAACTTATAGAGACGTGTTTCATATTTTATATTGAGAAAGTGAAGTATTGAAACTTGAAGATTGGCACCAATGCACACACCACACGCGGCCTGATAGATGAAGGGAGGTCGAAGGTTGGGACGGGTTTATTTATTACATTTCTTTCTTCCCTATCACCTACCGGCCCTCTCGCTTGCTTCCACTCATACAAAGCAGTGCTTTTGCATAAGACGCTAATGTACAGGGAGATCTTTGCTTTTAGAATGGTCTTACGGAATGCTTATAGAGGGATCTAGTTTACGATATAAATAAGCAAATAATGCGTTCGTGGAAATGATATAGGATTCATTTTTCGGTCCTATATTATTTTTATATTAATGTAGAGATAAATTGTCAAAGTTGGATTACACAAATAAAAACTAATATATAAAAAAAATTGTTTCTGTTTGTTTTATTGTCCGTTTGTTTTATTGTTTCCAGGGTAGGCAATGCTTTTTTGCCTATATTATATGCACGCCACTGTCCGACAATGTCATTTATGTCACAGAGTTGGTTACTTATGGTATAAAATCTTTGTGCAAACTAACATTATTTGAAATATTGTAGCGTTTTATTGGCAAGGGCCTGTCGACATATTAAGCACCGGTTCCTCCCGCAGATCACCGAAGTTAAGCCGTGTCGATTTCGGTTTTTACTTGGGCGGGTGACCGCTTGGGAACACGGTGTGCTCTTGCCTCGGGGAAGAGTGTAAAATGAATCGACACCTAGCCATCCTATTCACGCCGGACAGGCCGGATGAGATCGGATATCTCGTAGGATGAAGGTGCCGTTTCACACTCCCCAGTCGGTAGACCACATTTGTGGTCGATGACCGGCTCAAGATGGCCTCCGTAGTCGGCGAACGAAAAATGAAAAAAAAAATTGTAGCGTTTTTGGATAAGAACAAAACACTCTGATCACTATATAAACTTTATTTACAAAAAATAAATAAACAAAAACAAAATTCTGTGATTACAGGTAAATATTTGTTTAAACTAAAATGACGGCTCGCGCTCATTTGATTAACATTGAAACTCTACCTATAGTACGGAATGTTTTGGAGTTAAGAGCTAGAGTTAGCGACGCATTCTCTATTTAGTTTTTGATAAGTAGGTATTACTTTTTCGTTCTATCCAAAAACACGTCTTTATGTAACAGTTTCCTACTATTATAGTTTAAAAAAATGTTGGTTGCCCTACACAATCAGTATTACTGTGATGCCAATCATAAAATGACTAAAGTAAAACCATTTATTACTAGATAAATCACAATAATAATGTAATTATTTTCTAATGGAGACTTTACATGATCGACAGTAATTCTGATCGTGTGGGCAATATTCCAACCTGATGGGATTGATATAATTCAGGACTGTTAGTAAAACTGATCGTGTAGGGTCACCAAATAAATGCAAAAGTCACTGACGCAACGCTGAATCAGCCCCCTCTAGACTAATTATTTTTTTAGAAGTCACTTTAGGATGAAATAATTATGGAAAATAAAAGATATTTACTTGTTTTTTCATAAAAAGAACACTTCACAGATATATACACACAGTTCAACAGTTTATAACCTGAAAGTCTACACACAAAATAATAGCAAAATGATCTTTAAAAATACCAAATACAACAATATTTCACTTATTATTCAATACGTGAACGAATGAATGCCGGCTCTGTGATATTGAAAGAACGCAGAGAAGGCACGCAAATTGATAAAGTACAGAAAGAGATATGCGAGAGCATAAGCGTAAGAAAGAGAAACACATACTAACGGCTTCGATGTCAGATTCTGTATTGATTGAAAGGCAACATATTGGAGCATTCAGTGTACATGTTTGTCGTGTACATGTAAATATACGGTAAGTTATATATCCATCTCTCACGAATCTAGCCAATTTTCGTGTGTGAGAAAAAGCCGTTTTCGGAATTAAGGAGTCTTTAAATCACATGTTGTGTTGGCCAACGCGTTTGACAAGAGAAACGTTAAAGCAATGAAAACGTACCTACGTAAAATTTACTATATTTAGCGTCGACGTCGTTCCGGATTGTAAAAAAAAACGTTTAATATTTTTTTTTATCAAAAAAACATGTTTGTATTGTACATTCAGGACAGATATTTGGCCAATTTTAGGATAAAACGAAAAAGAAACAAAATATTGACCAAAAAAACTAAATGGCGAATGTTTCTAGCTCTTATTCTTAAATAAAGAAACCCTGGAATCACTTTTTTAATAATATAAATCTCAAAGAGTCTGTATATTTGTCTAAAAAACACACTTCATCTATTTTACGTACACAAGAAAAAGGAACCAAATAATAGAGCAACTCTACTCTATGGTACTACTCTACTATATATACATCAAGACATAGGGAACCTCGTTAAATATACAAGTTAACTTATGGCACAGAATAACTTTGCTATATTCTGTACCACAAGGTAAGGAAAATGAAATGTGTTTTATTAATTTAAGTATTCTATAGCATCTAAACTACTCGTTTTTTAAATATTTTTCAAAAACACAGTTATAAGGAGGCATTGGATCCAAAATTTCAAATTATACAGGTTATCCCTAATAGTCAGGGCATATCCAACATACTACCTATTTTTTTAAATGGAACTCCCAATATATTATATTGTTTTCTAATTCCCTATAAAATTCCACGTATATTTTGCATAAAATCTCGTGGTTTTCATCTCCCTATTTTAGTTTTTTATTCTCTATCCAAGATTACAGATAAGAATGCACTCTACAGGGATCTCGGCGCAAACTATATAAGATACAGTAATGGTTAAATGAGAAAAAAGTTGCGCCCTACTAACTTCTACAACATTGTGTTTTCAAATCCTTCCGAAGATAATTGAGCAAAACCGAATTTTCGCGATTTCCTTTTTATTTTTTTCTGACCCTATTTGAGGAGATATAAGTTTACATTCTCATTACCATTTTTTTGTCCTCTACAAGATGGTGTAATTGGATTTTTAATCCAACGTTTCGTTTTTTTAAAACCATCATCAACTTTGCTTTTTTAAATAAACTGCTGGCCAATTGCTTTCGAGCAAGAAAAATTTTGCCTAAATTTAACAGTTAATATTTTCTGAACCAGATATGATATTGACCTACGGTTTTCAATGGTTGATAGATTCATCCCTTGGAAAACAATTGTCATTGTTGGATTTTCTTTAACTGTTCTTAACTGAAAATTTTATATACAGGGTGTTAAAGAAGATGATGATTTTTGCTCCAGTTTTAATGGCGTGTAACTTTCACAATAATATTTTAAAACTTTATCACTCTACGTCAATTGAAACACTGGTTCATAGCAAAGAAAGTAATTTGTCAAATTTTTGATATCTGCTATATTTTAAGAAATACCGATTATTTTGGAAAACCTTGCTTTATTTTAACTTATTGGTAGCTAGATCTCATTGTGCGTTGTATCGTGTAAACTTTGCGAGTATATATACCTTATGAAAAGCTTGATTATGTTTAGTAACAATAGTTGTACCTAAATGTTATGATGTACAGTGGCGTACTTATGAACATCTATATGTCTATGGTTTATGAGTATCTCACAATTTTTCACGATCGTTTTATATTGGAAAGTACTCGCCCCTAGATTAGGTAGATTTTTTCTTATTTTTTAGTTTTTTATATCGCACTACAGGTATATTATACAGTGTGTTTACAAAATTTTCACAGAGGTAATTTTTTTAATTTAATTTTTCGAAAAAATGTATTTATTAATTTTTAACTTTCTAACACTATACCTACTCATAAACCATAGACATATAAGTGTTTATAAGTAAGCCACTGTACATCATACCATTTAGGTACAACTATTGTTACTGAACATAATCAAGCTTTTCATAAGATGTAATAATAACTCGTAAAGTTGGCACGATACAACGCACTGTGAGATCTAGCTACCAATAAGTTGAAATAAAGCAAGGTTTTCCAAAAAAATCGGTATTCCTTAAAATATAGCAGATATCAAAAATTTGACAAATCACTTTCTTTGCTATAAACCAGTGATCAATTGACGTAGAGTGATAAAATTTAAAAATATTATTGTGAAAGTTACACGCCATTAAAATTGTTAGTTAAAAAAAATCCAACATTGACAATTGTTTCCCAAGGGATGAATCTATCAACCATTCAAAACCGTAGGTCGATATCATATCTGGTTCAGAAAATATTAACTGTTAAATTTAGGCGAAATTTTTCTTGCTCGAAAGCAATTGTCCAGCAGTTTGGTAGGAAATTGTATTTTAATTTTTCATTCTCCTTTATAATTCAACGACGTATCACATCTAGTATTAATAACACGTTTTGGACTTAAAAACCCATCATCAACTTTCTTTTGTTTTTGAAGTAAACTAGAAGTTATTTGACTCTGAACGTCATAGCCTACTATACAGTTGAGACAGATTAGGTTACCGACATTGATAATTAAATAGTGTCAAATAAGATGAATTTGCACTTATTTTGATTGATGATTGGTTTTTAAGTCCGAAACGTGTTATTAATACTAGATGTGATACGTCATTAAATTATAAAGGAGGAGGGGAATTTAAAAATATTAAAATAAAATTTTCCGACTATTTAAAAAAGCCAAGTTGATGATGGTTTTAAAAAACGAAACGTCGGATTAAAAATTAAATTACACCAACTTGTAGAGGACAAAAAATGGTAATGAAAATGTAAACTTTATATAAACAGATCTCTTCAAATAGAGTCAGGAGAAAAGAAAAACAAAATCGCGAAAATTCGGTTTTGCCCAAAAAGCTTCGAAAGGATTCGGAGTTTTTTAAATTTGAAAACAGAATGTTGCAGAATTTAGTTAGACACAACTTTTTTCTAATTTAACCATCTCTGTACCTTCTATGGTTTACGAGATCCCTGTAGAGTGCATCCTTACCTGGGACACCCCGTATATTCTTAGTATGGTATTGGATGTTGCAGAAATCTAAAAATGACAGTGGCTTTTATTAATAAAAAAATTTTGAACTTCCTTAGCAGTGGCGGCTCGTCAGAGGAGGCAGTCATTATATAAATATGCAATAATTAATACAGCTTTTAAATATTGAACCCTATTTTTTATATTTTAAAATAAATTTAATTTACGACACTTTGTAGTTTTGTGAATTCTTGACGAAATGTGAGCGTGGCCGCAAAATTTATTTGCCTGCGGAGGTTTTCCTTCTTGGTATAACTTTAATCTCCCCATTTAAATCGGTAACGAGCCACCACTGTTCCTTATCTGTGGCGGATCACCCAAACAAAACATGAAGTCGGCACAAATAATTTAAAAAATGTTTTATCCTACATCAGCGATATTTGTACTCCTATTAGGACACTCGTGACTATTCACTCTGGCCCTAGTGTAAGACCTAAAAATACACGTAGGGCACTTATATTCTTTCCTCTCGCTAGGCCTTAAGTGCGTCTCCCTGTGTCTTCTTATGGAACTTTTGTGAATCGTTCCAAAGGGACACCGTTGACAATTGTAGAATCTTTTACCATTTCGTGCGATTCCTTTTATTACCTTACCTAAAAATAGAAATATAAGATTATTTTTAAAAAAAGTAGTTGAGTTTAGTGTCCGTATAAGTAAAATAGAAACAAAGTTTACTTTGTCCGCGCGCCGCTAAAAACTTTCTTTCTATAAGATTATTATTCATACAAATTTGCAAGAAAAAAAAATTTTACCACCTTAAAATTCTTTATCGTATCATTGAAGATTAAGTCATTTTTATATGATATCTTTATTAATAATTATTAACATCATAAACGTACTAAAACCTACATAACACCTTAGTTACTCATAAAACATTAGTTACCATAATTTAATACTTTAGTTACGAAAGCATAATACGTTAGATACCAAATAATATTAGAACTATTTTTCATGAACATGTAAAACAATATTTTGACAGTTTTCAAATTTGATAGATACACCTTTGTCTTTAACATCCACGATCTTAGGTATATGCCCTCTGAAGACTGATTAATGACCGAGCAAGCACTCCTTTCGATTTCGTGCGGTTCCCCAGTGCTTAATCCACTGCCGGAAACATCGCCGATTTGAATTTTGCGAGCAATGGAAACTTTCTTAGTCACACTTTCTTCTAAATACCCTCTAGCAACCTTCGCCGATTCCCATCCACCAAGTTCTTGTAGGTCTAATATATCTCCTCCAGCATTAACAAGAAAATTTGCCGAAGATCTTCTAACGCAGTGACCAGTATACAAATTAGGATTTTCAAGTGAGAGATACTTAGCTATTTTTTGAGGTATTTTAGAGAAGAAGTGAATGCCGCAGGGCTGTACCGTACATTTCCCTTTTCTATATGATACAAACAATCTTTGGTGAGTGACATGGTCTCGCCTTAACATTGCGTACTTTTTAAATAAAAGCATAGGATTGACTTCGCCGTCAAATATCACAGCGAAAATTCGTTTCTTGTGAGTTTTTGAGTCGGGAATAGTAACAATCAACTTGTCCTCTAAAACGTCAACATCTTCCGTGGTCATCTTCGCTAATTCATTAGTTCGACAGGCTCCTCCAATTCCAATTAAAAAAGCCACTTTCATCATTAAAAATTTCTCGTCTGAGGCAGAACACACAAATTCGTTGACTTGTTCTCTTGTAAATACTTTTGATTTTTTTGCTCTATATCAAACATTTTTCTTCTTGATGAAACGTATTAAGGCGCCGTATTTGTTGATTTTCACTCTTTCCTTCAGTTCTAAAGTCGCTCGTAACATGGAATATTTCGGCCATAAGGATGAAGCAGAGTATTCCTCAGAGAGTTTTGCGAAATACGCCAGCACTACCGTTTCTTCTGCACCTTGAACATGTACTTTGTTTCGCCACTCACAAAACTGCCGATATTCTTTTTCATAATGGATTTTAGATTTGTCCGGAAGCAAGTTCAACTTTATAATGTTGGCTGCAGCTAATATATCGTCAGGAATATCAAAATCTTGCATGATTTTAATGATGACTTTTTGAAATGCCAAAATGTAATGACATAAAACCTTGTTTTTATTTTCGCATCGCCGTTGTCAATGATACGATAAAGCTTTGAATACAACTCGATTATTAGCGATTTAACACCGTCTCGGACATTGCGGGTGACTCGGCTGTTGCCTCGTCACCTAGTAATGTCCTCGACTATTATAAATCGCATAATAATCTTGTTATATTAATAGCTATAAAAAAGTTTAAAGTAATAATAACAAACTTTATTTTCAAATTGTGTTAATACATTACAAATATAATATACTCAACACAAAGGAAACGCCAAAAAACGTGGCGAATATAACTTGGATTTTTTTAAATGGAACACCCTATATATTGTATTATTTTCTAATTCCCCGTAAAATTCTACGCTTATTTTGTAAATGTCATTTATCTAAATTCAATAGTTTTTTAGATATTGACGTTTAAAATATGGCATTTTCAGACTTTGACAGGCTGTAACATTGGAACGGTTCATCTGAGAAAAATAGGTTTCACCTCCCTTTCTTAGTTTTTTATTCTCTATCGAAAGAAACCAACTTCCGATTTACCATGTTAAACCAAAAGACAGGTTTTAACGGTTTACCATGTTAAACCGGAAGTTGTAACTTTTAGATAGAGAATCAGAAACTAAGATAGGGAGGTTTCCAAAAAGCGCCCTTCTAACGGCAAGCCCTGGTTTAGCAAGAATTGCGAGCGTGCTGTCAGATCTAAAAACCTGGCTTACCGACAGTGGCGTAAAAACCCTACTCCTTAAAATCGCGCCATCTTTGTTACCACCCGAAACCAATGTAAGCAAATGATAGACCAAAGCAAAGAAGCTCATAACGAGAGAATCAAAAACAAACTTCTTGCCAGTCCTAACGGATCAAGGTCCTTTTGGTCAGTCGCTAAGGCCGTCAGCCAAAACTTTACAAAGTCAACTATTCCACCTCTAACACGTTCCGACGGCACAATAGCAACCACAGCCGGGGATAAAGCAAACCTACTTGCTGAACTGTTTTCCTCGTATTCCACTGTAGACTTTCAGGGAAAACCACCACCCAACATTCCCTCAGTTCAATCGCAAATGTCTGAAATCGTGTTCCGTCAGCGTCTTGTTAAACGGATCCTTAAAGGACTCGACGTCAATAAAGCTTCTCGTCCAGACGAAATTCCTATCATTGTTCTCAAGACATGCGCCGATGAACTTACACCAGTATTTTGTAGACTTTTCAACTTATCCTACAAAAAAGGAATATTTCCATCCTGCTGGAAATCGGCGCGTGTCCAGCCTATTCCAAAGAAAGGTAAAAAGACCCTGCCAAGCAACTACCGACCCGTCGCATTGCTTTCAGTAATTTCAAAAGTAATGGAGAAAGCTATTAACCAACAACTCCTAAAGTATCTGGAAGGGCTTAACATTATCAGCGACCATCAATACGGTTTTCGTAAGTCCAGATCAACAGGTGACCTTCTGGCATATGTCACCCATCTTTGGAGCAATACCATCGAACATCATGGAGAATCCCGGGCTGTTGCACTGGACATCTCTAGGGCTTTTGATCGTGTTTGGCACGATGGGCTTCTAAGTAAATTGCGATCCTACGGTATGCCTAATGGATTTGGTTTATGGTTAACCAGCTTCCTTAAGAACCGTTCTCTGCAAGTGGCGATTGACGGGTTTCTCTCAGACACCTTCACCATCAATGCCGGTGTTCCTCAAGGGTCCATATTGTCGCCTACCCTCTTTTTACTGTATATTAACGACCTTCTAGTGAAAACCCAAAATCCAATTTATAGCTTTGCTGATGACAGCACACTTGTCTCATCTTTTACCTTGACTCCCCAAACATCCGCTGCCGACGCACATCTTCGCAGGCAGCATGAAGTATTGCGCCTCAACAAAGACCTGGAAGAAATTTTGGCTTGGGGTGACAGTAACCAAGTCGAATTTAATGCTAAGAAAACCCAGGCAGCAGTCTTCTCCAAAAAGGTTAACATTGCAGAACCGGATATAGTCATGGCAGGACAAGCAATTCCCCTGGCACCGTCTATTAATTTGCTGGGGGTCAATCTGGGAGGTAATATGTCTTGGCATGATCACGTTGCCGCAATTGCCAAGGCAGCTGCACAGAAACTTGGTGTACTTTTCCGCACCAAAAGGTTGTACACACCTCATCAACTTTTGACACTCTACAAAGCCCAGATTCGACCATCATTAGAATATTGCTCTCATGTCTGGAGCTCTGCACCCAAGCACACCCTTCGGCTACTGGATTCCATTCAAAGGAGAGCCATTCGTCTGATCGGCGACCCCGAGCTGACCAAGACCCTCGATAGCCTGGAGCATCGAAGACAGGTTGGTGATTTGGCTCTCTTTTACAGATATTTCCATGGCAGGTGTTCGACTGACATTGCCCACTTGATTCCACCTAGAGCAATTCAAAACAGAAATACACGGCAAACCACTGCCGCTCATCCATATGTTGTTCAGCTTAGTACTCCTCGAACTTCATTGTTCAAGAATTCTTTCATCTGGAGAACGTCATCTTTGTGGAATGATCTTCCTGAGGTCGTGTTTCCCAATAAATACAATCTTCAACGTTTCAAGACCAACGTTAATCGCTTTTTTCGCACTCGCACCGCTCCCAGAGCGCCTTAAAGGATTTTTCCTACAGTGCAGGTGTTTTATCATAAAAAAAAAAAAAAAAAAAGGTGAAAACCATTTTTCTCTAACATGGACCGTTCCAATGTAACAGCATTTCAAAGTCTAAAAATGCCATATTTTAAACGTCAATATCTTAGAAATTATTAAATTTAGACTATAACATTGTATACAAAATAAGCATAGAATTTAGTGGGGAATTATATACAGTATATAGTGTGTTCCATTTAAAAAAAACCTAAGTTATATTCGCCACGTTTTTTTGGGCCACCCCGTATACCCCAATAAAATTTTAAAATGTGCACCTCAATGATCTCTACAACTTTTGCATTTCGAATTTTTATCTAATTCTTAAGACAACCCCCCCACACATGCCTACCTATTGTGGAATTAATTTCATCACTATCCTTGCTCACCGCATCACTAATATCCTTTGAATCAGACTTACTTCCATCACTACTAATTATACTACGACGTGTATTTACTCCCACACGGTGGGTACATAAATGTTCGTCCAACATTTGTTTGCTGAGTGTCTTGTAGGTGCAGTGGCAACACTGGAACATGGTTAGTTCTTGAGATCTGCCGTCGGTGAAAGTTTGAGCTTTGAAATTATCTAAAAAATATTGTTAATTTTCAATATTTATAATATAATAAATGTGTTTATCTATTTCCTTAATAAACTTTTTCTTTAATCCCCCGAAGACGTACTTGTTAGGGGCAAATCTTAGTATTTTAAATTATAAATATGTAGAAATATTAAAATTTGTTTTGTAAGTATTTGTCAATATTATATAAAAGTTAAATTGCAAATAAAAAACGTTCAAGTATATGTATATACAGTGTGTTCGCGGATTGACTATCGAAGAGGAAAAACTTTTTTATTTGTGGGTGTATCAAAAAAAGTTATTCTTCGTAAAATCTCCTGCATATTATTTTTTTTAAATTATATACCGGGTGTTCAGAATTTAGAAAAATATAAAAAAGCTAAGAACAAAGTACCCTTATGTGTATATAGGATAAAAAGTAATTAGTAAAAGTTGTTGTGGTTGAAACCCTACATCTCATTACCAAGTTTTGACTTATTAGCTAAATGTACAGAGACCGGCAAAAAGTTCTAACTCATAAAATATGATTTGCTTTAAATTAACGCATTTTGCAAATTAGTTAGTCTTTAGAAGGTATTTCTTTGTAAAAGCTTTATAGTATAGCTTTCCTCGTATAAAGATAAAGAGTTTACAGAATAATACCTTCTAAAGACGAACTAATTTAAAGCAAATCATATTTTATGAGTTGGAACTTTTTGCCGGTCTCTGTATATTTAGCTTATAAGTCAAAACTTGGTAATGAGCCGTAGGTTTTCAACTACAACAACTTTTACTAATTACTTTTTATCTTATCTTTACACATAAGGGTACTTTGTTCTTAGCTTTTTTTTTTATATTTTTCTAAATTCTGAACACCCGGTATATAAATTTGAAACAATAATGTGCTTTTTGGTCGTTTGAGAACAAGCAGGAGTTTTTATGAAAAATACCTTTTTTTTATAAACCCACAAATAAAAAAGTTTTTCCTCTTCGATAGTCAATCTGTGGACACACTGTATATATAAATGCAGTTTTTTGAAGGTATAAAATAATAAAATTTTGAAAAATATGTTATTCATAACAATATTAATTAAAACATTTCCAAAAAAAATTTTAAGTTATCTGTTTCCAAAATCCATGCTTTTATTTCGACATTATATTTTCGAAATGTATTTTTTAATTTTTGTTGTTAAATAAATTATCGTTTAAATAAAAACATAAATATTTAAATTTTTTTGTGTTTTTAGAAACTGTTTCTGTAATATTTCTAATTTTTTAACTAAAGTTTTATTTATTCCTCCCCAGCCTAAATTCCCGTAATTTAAATGAGTTTTTTTACGTTCAATTTTTTTTTTAATATTTCTAAAAATTGGTAGCAAACTTCTTAATTTTTTAATCAAATATTCTATGTGAAAATTCCAATTTAATTTACTGTCAAAGATTATTTCCAAATATTTTACTGGATTAACTTTTAAAGGAAGATTGTTAATAAATTTTAATCAAACCAATTTTTTAAAATTTTAAACCCTTTTTTAATTTTGTTATTAAAGTTGTCCCAATTTGTAACTGTATAAAAAATTGCAGTATCATCTGCGAAACTATGAATTTCTCCATCACAATTTACATTAAATAAATCATTAATATAGATATTAAAAAATAATGGTCCTAAAATTGTTCCTTGAGGAACGCCATATTTAATTACTTTAGGATAGCTTTTCTCTAAATCTAATATTTACGAATTAAATAATTTTCCTATCATGTTTCATCATCGTTGGTGTAAACTTACCCACACTCCCACCTAGCCTCCCACTATCCTTTGCCTCAGTAGATGAGAGGTACGTAGTTGGTGTGTCTATAACCGCCCGGAACCTTTTTTTGCCGTCAGATTTCTGCATTGGTGCGGCCAATGTTGCCAATTGTTCGGGGCTGGCATGGGCCAGAAGATGTCTTTCGTATCTGCCCTGCTGGATGGTGGAAAAACTGCATTCTGCGCAGTTGTAGGTGTCTTGTTTTCCTAGAAACATATAACACTATTTATTAAGTAAGAAGACTGAAAGGAAGGAGTCTTTCAACAACCTGATACCCAGTAAAATCAATTTTACTGTTTTTGGGTCAAAAATAAATATGATCTAAATAAAAATAAACTGATATTTAAAAAAGCTTTTATTTAAATGCGCTTAAAAAAAGAAAATAAACTTTGAAGTAAATCAAATCCATCTTTTTGTTACATTTAAAAATATTAATTATAATATAAAATCTTGTCGAAAGATTATATCTATATTAAAGACTTATTTAATGCACATAAATTGTGATGGAAAAACTCATAGTTTCGCATACTTAAAAACCTATTATGTTCAGCTTTAAAATTTTTGCAGTGTACTACTAACTATTTAAGAAGATGTTAAGATAAAGAAATTTAATTTATAAAAACTAGACAACCATACCATAATTTTATTAGATTCAAAGTAAATTTTTTCTCTCTTTAGGCAACTTGCGAAAAGTTTTCTGGATGTCTTTAATAAAACCCTGTTTAAACGCATCTTTTATTTTAATATTATTCCACAAACCTGGCTTGGTGTGCCCTTTTTCATGCCGCCTCCAGTTCTCCCGATACCTCGTCGCAAACTCACAGAAATTACACTTAAAGTACTCGATGGCCTGATGATTGCCGTTGTGCATGTACAACACGTGCAACTTCAAGCTTCTCTCGTAAATCGTTGCGAAATCGCAGATGTCGCACTTGTACGTTTCGATTTCTTCCTTTTTCATGTGCAACTTGAGGTGGTTCCGTAGACTCGCTTTGTAAAAGGTTTTATGCGAACAATGCTGAAATAATTAAACGATAATTGTGGAAAATCTTATGCGCGGATTAATAAAATATTACCTGGCATTCGAAAATTTTAATTTTACTTGGATCCTTGTGCCTCAGAACGTGCGTGTTAAAGTTCGTCTTATGGATCGTTTGGAAGTCACAGTCTGAGCACTTGTAAATTTTTGTATCGCCTTTCATATGGGTCTTTAAATGCCTTACTATATTCACCCTAAAAAATAAAAAATGCTATATATATAGTATATTACATAATAAGTGATGAAAGTGATACTTTTCAAACGAGGATTTATTTAGCACGAGGCGTCAACCGAGTGCGGAAATCCTCCGAGTTTTAGAATAATTGCTTTCACACAAGTAATGTACACTATTTTTCCTACGACCACAAAGAATTATTAAAAAAGCCTTTGATTTGTGAAAAAATATTTAAATACTAGTGTTGAAAAAAGAAATATCCACACTACTGTTGACATTAGCATACATAGAATTATGTTCCACTTAATATCTGGTTTCATAGTTTGTCAATAGGCTCTTCCTGTTTTTGTAATTTAACTTTTTCATATTTTTTATACCATAGAAAGAACTAATCCTGGATTGACTTCTAGATTAACCAGAATGAAAAATTTTAAATTTAATCAAGGAAAGATGCATTAAACATAAATTTAAAAAATCCACCCAACAAGGAAGATTTCAATTCAAAATAATTCTATAAATTATTTAATGTTTTTATAAAAAAAAGTCAAATACTCCTGATGGGATTTGCACCTGTGACCTTGCGATCTGTAGGGTAGAGCTCTATTCTCTACGCTATCGCTACCGATAAAGAATTGTTGTTTAATACATGACACTGGCTCAGAGCGATTTGTTTTTTCTGGTAATAGACTTTCCAGTATATTATTAACATTTTTTATAATTTTCACACTCTAATTAATAATCACTCGACAAATACATGATAAATAAGTTAAACACTTAACAATATGTTTAAACTAAATAGTGTGCCTTGATATTTCAACACTAGTGTCGAAATATTTTTTTCGACACGCGTGTGATATACGGCGCTTTCTAGCCAAATTAACCGTGCTTTTTTTCTCATTTTCATAGAAGGTCGTAGGAATATAAATAACACAATACAATACACAATACAAAAGATTTGTTGGTTCCAAAAATTCCAATTAAGGACAGAACATGTCAAAAATATAAATAATAAACTTTAGCCACGAAAAATATCTACAGGCACTCAATTTTGTGTACCTAGATCTGCGCCCTCCCATACTCAATATTGAGCCGCCATTGCCTGTTTCACAAAATTTATTTTGATTCTTGAGAAAAATTTAATAAAAATAACCATAGCCAATTTAAAATAACAATGTCGACAGATACTTCAAATCACATCAAAAAATATATCTAAACATAAGTTTAAAAAATATATTTTTAAAAGTTTCCTAAAAGTTCCAACAAACAGACTTTTTTTAATACAGGAACATTTTTTTGTAAAACTGCCACATCGCTTTGTATATAACAAGCAATTTTATTAGTCTTCTGATTTAACTGTACTAAATATTCCCATATGAACTACACTAACCTATACTTGGTTTCAAAAGGACAATGATGACACCTAAATTCCGCTTCTTCCTGCTTAACTGGATCGGCAATGGCATGTATCATCTCCATGTGAACCCTGTAACTTTTCCTATAGAAGGTCTGAAAACCACACAATTCGCAAATAAAAGAGTTTCTCTCTTCCGGTGAAAGATGGGTCTTTTTATGGCGGCTGAGGTTCTCTCTGTAGTTGCAGGCGTATGAGCACTGGTCACATCTATAAAAATCATATAATAAAACATAAAAAATGTTAAAGAAAATATTTAGAACTTTTAATTGTGTCTTTGGCATTGAAATAATTATAGATTTATTGATAATCAATACTTACTTGTAGAGCTTGGTAGTTGCTTCCTTTCCATGCATGACTTTTACATGAACATCCAAATGTCTTCTATACACTGTCTTAAAACTGCAAATATTGCATTTGTAACTCGTCATTTCTTTGGGACTATGCAACTTTACATGTCTATATAAGCTGACTTTGTGTTTCGTAGTGAAGTCACATAGTTTGCACCTGTATTTTCTTTCATTATTGGGACCACCTCGAACTAAGATTTCTGTATTTAGTTTTGTTGGTTTGAGAGAACTAAGGCTATAAAAAAAGCATTATCAGAATATAAAACGGCACATCATAATTATACATATTTTGTTAATATGTTTATAGATACTTTAAAAAGTAGTAAATGTTCAAGTTCTGATTTGGGTTGAAATATTTTCAACTTAAATATTTACCTGATCTTTTAATTATTTACTCCTGCTGTTTTTAGAAGGGCCTCTTAGATATTGCCTTCTAAATTTATATATTCTGAATCATCTACTTTAATATCATCATTTACAAATTGCAGTTGTCTGAATTGGAGAATATTGAAAGTTATTTTAAAATACTTAATTTTTTATTAAGGACTTCTAACAGCCCTTTAGGTCGGGCTTGTGTTTATACAGTCTTGCAAGGATTCTTTGGTAAAGCTACATATAGATTAAGGAGCCCTCAAAACAACTTAATGTGCACATGTAAAAAATGTAGATAGTTTTACTTAACAATATAAAAGTTTTACTTAGTATTATTGTAGTATCAAATGTTAAAATATTTGATCATATTTACCTGTATTTTTCGGACTCCTTTCTTTGCTCCTTACCGTCTTGATTTATCAAAACTTTTTTATAGAAATCATTGAAATTGTACAGTGAAAATGCTGCTTCTTGGGGAGGACTGTTTCCATCTGGCTCCATTAAATGGAGCTCAATTTTAAGTTATAGAAGTATAACTTCTACGGGCATGATGTTTTACCTTCATGGTTTTTTTTATAACAAATTTAATGTTAATTACAATTTTGCACTAAATTTGTCCACAAAATCAAAATAAACATTTAACTGACACTGACTTTGGTGATAGCGTTTTCTTTTTTTATAAACTCAAGCGGCATCGAAAACGTAGTGACGATTATAAAAGTTGCTATGTTATAGAAGCTCCCTTTAAATTAATTTTCCTATTTTTTCTTTGTGAAAGAAATCATATGATTTTTGACGTTTTCTTTCTCTATCCCTACAATTTTTATGAAATTTAAAAATAATACAAATATACTGCATATTATATCATTTGAAATTATGGGTAAACATTGTAAACTATGCAAAATTGAAGCTGTAAAAGGGGGAAAGAGATCATTCCACAGGTTTGCAAAACTTTTATTCATTATCTAATGAACTGGTCATAAAAAATAATTTCTCTGTTCAAATAGAATATATTGGTTCTGTTTTCTTAATACTTTGCTTATAGGTTTCCAGACCCCCAATATCAGAAGGAAGCCTGGTGCCAAGCTCTCGAAATAGATATTAAAACATTAAAAAACTGGTCGTTTGTATGCTCTGATCATTTTCCTCTAGAGTGTTTCCTGTATAGGTCAAATGGACAAAGATTTTTAAAAGATGACGCGGTGCCCCTTCCTTACAAAGGACAACTGAAGTAAGACACTAAATTTATATGAAATGCAGACCTAAGAATATTAGTTCTGTATGATTGATTGATTGCTTGGTCTTTCCAGATTCTTGACAACACTTTGTGTTGGAACCTTACTAATTTTTCTTTTCGTTATACAATCATTAAATAATGTGTACCTACTGTATAGCAAACCTTTTATTATTTTATAATATGGGGAAACATCCTAATAAGATTCTTGATCCTATCTCTTTCTTATTACAGAACACTAATAACTGGAAAGATAAATCAAAATATAAGGTTCCTTTTAGTTAAATGGCAAAAAGTTAATATTTATCTTAAATTTGTAGAAGAATAGGTAGAAGAAAAAAAGGTTATAGAAAAATGATGATAGAACAAGTAGTTGTAAAAACTGAAATGAAAACAGAATGTGAAGAGGAAAAAAAACATGAAGCAGTTTTACTCGAAGACATTAAAATGGAAAACCCTGATTATTTGGAAGAAAATGAATATTCCAGTAAAGATGATTGTCCAGATATTCCTGTTAAAATTGAAATGATTACAACAGAGGAGTGTGATCTTGAATATAAGCCATCTGACTTAAAATCTGAGGAAACAGTTATTAAAGAGTCTGAAGATTTAAATATGAACACGGATTTTCAAAGTGAAAGAATAGCTGAGAATCATGAATTTAATAACTGGATGAAAGGGAGTGGGTAAGTTAGCAAAAAAATTTTAAATGTGTCGAAGGACACTTTTGCAACTTAAATATACATATTTGGTTTTTAAGATTTAGAAAATTATATATTTCTTTTCAACTGATTCGTGCCAGAGAAACTAAAATTTTTAATATTAGCTAATTTTTGTACCATTCAAGAAACATATTATATTATTTACTTTATTTAGAGATGAAGAAAAAGAAGATATTATTCCAAGATTATTTAAACTTGCCTATCCGGAATTACGGGCGTCAGAATTGTACTGTTGCAAAGAATGTTCCTTTCAAACCGCTTTTGGCCAGAATTTAAGAAAACACTTTATTATACATAGAGAAACTGAATTTAGGAATGGTAAGTATTTGCGCGAGTAGGTATCAGTTGGTGTAGTTATTTACATTTATACGTGTCATTCAGCTTGTAAGTGTAAATATGTAACTTTTATAATGGTTTTGTTGATTATTATTGTTTGCCCATATTTTCACAAAAATAGAAGATAATATCAGTAACAATTAAAACATGACGTTATTTACTACATCACCCCACAAAATACAACTGTGCCCAAATACTTTATACAATTTTTTTAAGCAACTCAACATCGAAAATTGTTTAATTGCAAAAACATTTAAATAGTGTAAAAATAAAAAACCGAACGGGGATGAACTGTTTAGTGCTTAGACTCGACTGAAAACGTACATTTTCTTTACTGGAAATGTTTAAACACGTGACCGGCTTGCCGTCTACCGTCATTCACATCTAGGCAAGAGTACAAACAGCCCGCAGTTATGTTATGGAACTTAAACCGGCCAATTAGAAGTGCTTACGTTAAGCACGTGAGCGGGGTCTTGTTTGAAATCGCAGGGTGAGTTGCTTCTCTAACCGCATTCGAAAAATGTTGTGTTAGGGCCGATATTATTTCTTTTTTAATTGGATTTTGATAATGGAAAATCACCAGTAGAAATAGCCATAGTATGAAAACAATGATTGAAAAATAAAACCACCGGCAGTATTTTCTTCGGCAATGACCACATTTGGTCTTGGTGAGTAATTTCCATGTATCATAAATATCTATAATTATTTTAGTTTACCATTCTTGTAAGGTTGTTAATATTTTTTTCTCTGGGACTTACATTAGGGGATGCCGACATTATAAAAACATTAAAATTCAAATATTACCTACTATATTACCAAAATTTTTAAGTACCTACGTGCTAATGCTAAAAACTATTTAAATGTTTTTATTTAATTATTTTTACAGCAGCTGATCACAGAGGAAAAAATATTCGTAGACGTAGAATAAAAAAACAACACGGAACTAGCATTGGCACATGAAATTAATAAAAAGGAATACACTTTTCTTGATAGTCTGTTATTTTAAAAGTTTATTTGTTTAATACCAAAATTAGCCCTTTTTAACAACACTCGCTTTTATGTATGGAAACGGTTTATTATTTCTTAAAGTAAAAGCAAAAATATATTAACGAACGTTTACAAACTAGCCATCTTTCTTTAAGAAATAATCTACCGTGTCCGCCACCTGAATAAAGAACGCTACATCCGCAAAATAAATTCAAATAACGCGCCAAATAAACTCCTCCCTCAGGCCTGACGTAAAGCACCTCTAATTGACCGGTTTTAAGTTTCATAACAACTGCGGGCTGTTTGTACCGTTGTCACATTCGGTTGCGTTCCCCCCAACTTTGTTTTGGGGATACTTATCCAAATATT
Source organism: Polydrusus cervinus (assembly GCA_935413205.1). Lineage (NCBI taxonomy): Eukaryota > Metazoa > Arthropoda > Insecta > Coleoptera > Curculionidae > Polydrusus > Polydrusus cervinus. Next base: position 110,068,637 of record OW284510.1, on the reverse strand, counting down.
TAAACGGTCCTTTAAAAAATAATAAAATATGGAGTGTTTCTCTGGGATACCCAAGGAATCATCCATTAAGATATAATGCGTCGATTCCATAACACCCTATATATAACACAATATTTTAGATCCAGAAAAGTACAAGGATTATAAGGCTTACCGATGTTATGAGTGTAATTACATTACTATTCAGCGGTACAATCTGTCGAGGCACATGATCAAGCACCTGCCCAATGACGGACAGGCTATCAAAAAGTATAGTTGTAATGAGTGCGACTATTCCACCAAGTACCGTTGTGATATAGTTAAGCACCGAGTGAAACATGTTAGTAGGGGTTGGAAGTAAGTGAATATACTACTAAAAATACCTTTAGATAAAAAAAAAATACCTCGCAGTGAGCTTTGAAATATTTCCGTGTGTCTTTATTAATTCATTTAATAAATTTTTATTTGTTAAATGTTGAAACATCAGCCAATTTAAACTATGTATTTTAATAATATAGGTTTTTGGGTTTGTACGGTTTGAAAAATGAGATTTTTACTTTAAAAACAATTTAATTTTTTTTACAAAATTTACAAAAAAAGTACTTTTTTATGTAGTTTAATAATCTCGGACCAATTACCATAGACCAAACTATTTACGTTTCCCCTTAAGGACGCCCGATGTTCACAGGATAAGAATTTGCGCACTGTAGTAATTATAAGATTGTGATAGTAAAATAGCGTTCCCGTCCTGCACTATAGTCTATTTCAGAAAGGTGTAGAGTAATAAAAGCTCATTAGATATGCAAAGGGACTACAGAGTGACCCAACGAATATTTAAGCCACTTTCATTATTTGGCATTGATTTCATTGCAAAATTCTTTAATTTTATCAAGCGCAGGTAGTACCACCCGGGTTTGGGTCAATTTATGGGTTTTGCCTTTTGTTATCCATTCACAAACACTGAAAATGGTGTGACAAATACGTGCATTATGTACATAGTATTTGGTACACTTATTTTTTATTAATTAAAATTAAACATTATACAAAATACAAAAAACACATTATACAGAAATTAAATTATAAAAAATCATATTATTCTACGTCATCTGAGGAACTGTCATCTCCTCTTGACGTTATTAACGCGTCGACGATCCTAGCGATCGGGTGGTCAAGATCCCACATTTTCTCCTCTTCTTTAATGATATGATGGACTCGCCAGTTCTCTGGTGTCACTTTCTTAATGGGCTTGATCAAACAGTACCCTAACGTCTTTCATTTTGAATGTCGTGTTGTGTCTTTTGCTACAAATCCTTTCACTTGCGCCCATATAAGTTCTATAGGATTTAGTTCACAATGACATGGCGGTGTGCGCAGCACAGTTACACTATGTTTTTCAGCTATATATTTTCCACGGCAGATTCCATAAAACGATGTTTGTGTAAATTTGCTATAGCTAATAGTTCCTTCTTTGTAAAATTATCTTTTTTTTTTCTTTGGTTAGTTATCATAAATAATTTAATGCACAAAATTTACCTGCGCCTATGGCCGACACAGAAATTAAGCCAAACTGGACGGAATTTCCCATTTTATTACTTTACACCTTTCTGAAATAGACTATAAATATATATTTAAACAGTAGGTAAATAAGAACGCAAATGGCAAAAATAAATTATTAGTTTTCAAGGTTGTCAACGTGACAACTGTTCTATTATATTTGCCATCTCATGGTTGCTTACCTTTTCTTTCTAGTGGCGTTTCTTAATCAATTGTAACGGCCTGCTACCAGACACGTTAGATTGTTTTCAGCATGCATTATTTAAAGTGTGCTTGCTGTATTTTGCGACTTTATTGAAACTGTTTTTTTTTTTTAAGTAAACATGCTGTCTAATGTGATAAAATGTCAGGTCAGTTTGAAATGTACAAGAAATTAAGCCATTAAGAAATAACATTTTACAGATGAGAACAAAATGGCGATGTTCGAGATTTATGAACTGTGGCGGAAGCACTTTACAAGTAGTTTCTCCTCTATTTCATCCACTTCTCCGCGCATCCTGATTCATCCCCCCTTTTAACGGTACAATAGCTCTATTTGATGAATGAGATACATTATCTATGGTAATTGGTCTGAGGTTAGAATAATTTTATTCAATACATAATAAACGAAATTTAAATTAGACCAACTTTGGCGTTAAAAAATAATTTATTTTTCAGGTTTGACTGTACCAAATGTTCATACAAAGCGTACGATCAAAAGCACCTTAACGAACATCAGAAGAAAGGCCACTTGGAAAACAAAAAATATAAATATGAATGTAAAAACTGTCCGTACAAAACGGATTCCAAAAACGCGCTAAACCGACATGTCCGGGAGAGTCACTCGGAAAATAGACCCTTTAAATACGAGTGTAAATCTTGTAGCTTTAAAAGTGACAGTAAGAGTTCCTTTAATAAGCATATGAAGGAGGGTCATTCGAAAGTCAGCTCACCACCTCCTCCAGAATGAACGTATATGGAGGGCTGTCAAGTACTTGATTCTTAGGTCAAGCCAATACCTTGTCAACAGCTGCGATATTCTTAGCACGCCTCGTTGTCATACATTTTGGCGTTGCTAGGGGGCGTACCTATATGCGACCAATCGTAGACCCAGGCATCTATACTCCTAAATATTTGATGACGTAGTTGGCTTTACTTAAGACTATTTGCCTCTATACAGTGTTATTTGGTTTTATTCGTAAGTTTATACTTTTCTGGATTTTGGAGAAGTCTGATAGATTTTTGGAGTTGTTTCTGATTTTTTTTAGAACAGATAATACAAGAGCGTTTTAATTTTTTGATAGATGTGTATAGAATTAGAAGTATTTGATGTTTCAAAGGAACAAAGGGTGAATGCTTTTAAGGTGCTCTGGAAGTCTTGTTTCATGAGGTATAGATTACTTTGAAGAATCAAATAGTGGATTAGTAAAAAGTCTTTGATATAGATAGTAATACGTCATGTCTAATAGTACTCATTATTTAACTAAAATGATAGTTTAAAATTGTTCAATCTTTTTCTTTGGTATCCTCTCTATCTTTCGTTTAATAAAAATAGGTGGAATTATCAAACATAAGTGTTAATAAAAAAATATCTAAAATCTTTTCGCTCTTCCTGTTAAATTTTATTATTGCGGAACCACCGAATTATTGTTAATGTTATTGTAAGACATAAAACTAATAAAGAATAGATACCATCGCGCCGATAAAAAACTGGGACAGGAAATTTTTCTATTTTCTCCTAGACTATTAAGAATAATTTTACATCAAGCCTGGTACCAGTAAAATGTCATGAAAATTTGCATGTCAATAAAGATTGTCACTTTATGATTGACTCGTCAAACATACAATCATATATTATTTGTAAATATGCCACAATTAACCCCCCAGCAAAAGGCAATTATTTATAGTCGGTTGCGAGATAGTGTTGCTATTAGGGATATTGCAGATGAACTGGGAGTAAGCAAGAATACCGTGCTATTGGCAAAACAAAAAATAGCAAGACATGGGACTATTATTAGGAATGCAGGTTCTAGTCCCCCTAAAATTTCTACTGATGATCATGATAGAAGACTGGTTAATTATCTAAGGGATCATCCCTTCGAAACTGCAATCAAGGCAAAAGAAGAGACGAATTTTCCAGGTTCTGCAAATACCGCTAGAGACAGGGTTCGAAATTCCGATATACGAAGCCGTTGTGCTGCCAATAAAAATTTTTTAACGGAAATAAATAAACAGGGCAGGTTAGAATTTGCACATGAATATATTAATCAAATAAATTTATGGGAAACAGTTATATTTTCTGACGAGAAAACTTTTCAGTCATGCAATAATGGGAGAATTCGGGTGTATAGG